>VDFB02105785.1:230401669-230490305 GCA_007258455.2 Sequoia sempervirens
TGGTGAGATAGAGTGTAGAGAGGGAAGGAGAGAGTAAGAGAGAAATATGGGAGAGGGGGGGTGAGAGAGGGAAGGAGGGAGGTAGAGATAAAGAGGGATAGAGGGATAGGCTAAGTAGAGAGAAGTAGAGAGGGAAGGTTAGTGGGAGTAAGTAAGAGAGAGAGATAGGTGAGTGGAGATAGATAAAACTAGAGAGGGAAGGAGGGAAGATGGGAGGGAGGGAGAGAGAGAAGTAGGTAGGATAGTAGGTAGGATAGGATAGGATAGGATTGTAGTGTCATAAATTATCACCCTTAAGAATTTCACATTATGTTTTGTTCCCCTAATTTATTGGACTTAATTAAGCTCCTAATTTTTCAAATTATGCATTACAAGGCCTAATTTTTACCATTTTCTATAGGATTAGAAGGATTTAATAAATGCATTCAATTGTTATTTTTCTCTTGACTAAGTGTGTCCTAGAAATTTGGGCCAAGACCCATTCACCTATGGTCGAATGGGCCCCCATTCTTAGTCGGGACCTAAATTCAAATATGTTGTTGGTGGCATTTTAGTATCCATAATTCAAATATGAAGTGTCATCTTTTGGAATCTAATTTTGAGGAAAGTAGTGCAATTGCATATAAATACCTAATTATTCATCATTTTCATTCTAACAACTAGAACAAGCATTCATGAGAAAATATTATTATCAAGAGCATGTCAAGATCCTAACATAATGCATGATTCTATGTGAGTTTATGTGTGTCCATGTTCATGTTTTCTGAAGGCTAACCCTTGTTGTGGGTCTCCAAAGAATTCAAGCATTCAAGAAAATCAATATCAAAACCCTTTAGGTGATGTGTACGACTTCAATCCTTCAAGGAAGCCATTGAATGGTGGTGAGTTGTAGCATTTTTTTCATTCATCATTCCTTTCTTTCAATTATCATTCCAATCATTGAAATTGCCATTGTGGAAGTGGAAACACTTACATGGGGTTTCACTAAGGCAAGAACCTTAATGGCCAAACATTTTCTCCCTCTTTGAAAGTGAAGGTTATAGGTTTGAGGACAATCAAGGAAATTTGAAGGAAAAGTATCCATTATTACATTTGTTGTCATAAAATTTTCCAAGCTATAAAAACTCAATTATACGATTTACTGACAACATTGTGACACTTTTGCAACCTAAAATCAGGAGATCAGATCTTGCATCAAAGGATTGTAAAAACAATTTTAGGACCCCTCATCAAGGATCCATTTTTCCAAGGGAAACCTAGTCCTGTTACAACACTCAAACTTAAATTTTGGTGATAGGTATAGATCATCTAACACTTCCTATATCCACCTACAATCTTCAATTTTAGTCTATGCATTTCCAAAATATTGTATTTTTATACTAGGTCATATAGATCAATTAGGTTAATTATTCCAAAACATTTTCAATTCATTTCTAAGACTCAATAGGATCAAATCCAAGTTTGATTGGCTCACCTTTGAGGTTGAAAGTCAATCTATGCACCTTGTGGATTTGCATCCTAATGAAACTTTTAGAAAAGTGGAATTGATCCTAGTTTCTTTGCATTTAGAACACCATTCACCACCATCGCCCAATTTTTCTATGTTTCAAGGGTTAAGTGACAAAATGTGGCATGTCGATGAGTTGTTTCTCAAAAATTGTGGCACTTAGAAACATTAAGTTTGAAGGTGCAAGGTCACATAGGGTTCCTCTATAATAACCTCTTAGTTTTTCATATAACATAGGGTCCTTGTAGGGATTTTTCAAAATTAATTTATGGGTCCTCTAATCCTATGTCTGCACTTCCAAACTCTTAGGTTTCACTATCGGATATTCGAAAATAAATCTAGGATCTAATTTTCCATGAGATGACAACAAATGTAACAACAAATGAAACTTTGAAATTTTGTACTTTCGAGATATTTAACTTCAACGTGCAAATATGCAACATACAAAAAGAGGGGAATTTTTTTTTTTTTCTGGGTGAATGGGGATTTTCCTTGGTCAAACCCGGTTTTGGTAATTAAACCTTGAAATGAAATAAAATAGCATGAAAGGAATGGTGAATGAACAACTCAATCTTACAACTCACCAAACCCTTGATTAAACCTTTATAAATCTAAAATATTGATGTTAATCTTGCATGAAATGGATTCAATAGATGTGAATCTTGACACTTGAATCTTTCTTTGAATCTTTGGCTTGAATTCTTGGATTAGATCTTGAAACCTACATCCAATGTTAGCTCCAAAAACATTCATGATTGAACATAAATTTGATAGGATGCTTGAGATCTTGAATGCTACAAAAAATTATGAAGACATATTCCCTTGAATGCTCGTGACAATAATCTTGGATCTTGTTAAGTTCACCTCTTGCTAGATTTTTCTTTAGATTTGATTTGATCAAAATAATCTTGTATTTAAATATGTTTATCCTTAATTTCCCAACATTCAAATATCACAAGCTAAAATTGAATCATGGATTTGAAAACATTAAAATACCACCAAAAACATAATTTAAATTAGGGACCTAAGGTATAGGGAAGACCCATTCTCCCATGGGAAAATGTGTCCTAGGTCCCTAAACCTAGTACACACATTACTCTATGTGTAGTGTTATGTTAAGGCATAATGAATGTCAGGTTTCTTCTTTGGAAAATGTAATAAAATAGGCTTGGAAAATGATTAAAGGGACAATTAAGAAAAATTAAGCTCAATTGATTAAGAGAGCCCTAAATAAGTGTGAAAGTGTAAATAAATACATTTTACAACACTAAAATAAGGCACAATTAAGCCCAATTTAATTAAGAGGGCCCAAATAAGCATGAAAATGTAAAGAGATACATTTTACAACACTAAATTAAGGAATTATTAAGTTCATCTTAATTAGGAGGCCCAAACAAGTGAGAAAATGTAAAGGGATACATTTTTTTACACTACATTTAGCCCCCACTTTAGTGAGAGGAGGACCTTGTGTCAAACTCAAACTAAACTAGACAAATATACGTCAAGAAGGGTCCAAGTGCACAAATGTTGATGGGATATAATGAAAAAGATCAAGGAGGTGGCCAAGCCCCTAGGATCTAAGATCCTATGTTAAAATAACAAAAGAAAAAATGGACACACACAAGATATATGATATGAAGCAACAAAACAAGATACACAAACATACAATGTCAAAGACTAAAAGAAAGAAAAATAAAAATAGAAACAAAAAGGGGTGGATCAAGCCTCAACTTTCCAATACGATGTTGAAAAAACTTTGGTTATTTGTCCAAAACATTCACAAGTGGAACTAATTTTCCACTATGCAAATAACAATGTTCACTCACTCTAGGCTAATAGAACCTCGGGTTGTCCACTAGGTGAGCCCCCAAAAAGTGTTTAATTGAGAAAGTCATTCCAAGCCTACAGGCTCTCACTGTATAATGAAAAAGTCATGACAGGTCTAGAGGCTCTCATCATACTAACCATACCAAAGCTATATCTCTAATAACTTTGATAAGGCACCACAAAAATATGAACTTTGAGCTTCATAAGGTTAAAAAGTTGTGTTATGCTAAACACTTATGAACAAAATAAAAATTGTCATGTTCAAAGGGTTTTTTCCTAGTTCATGTAAGGTCTCTACTTAGAGAACATCATTCCTAATGTCTCCAAGATAGGACTAGATGAGGATAAAATATTCACAATTTAGGGAATGCAATACATAGCATTACCACTAAGAGGAATATCATATGCTCAGGAAGGTCACACTCTTGAAGGAAAACAAACCCAATGACACCACTGAGAAGATAACACATCACATGAATTTAGAAGACCACACTTTGAAAATAAATTCATACTTCCTATGAGGTATATACTATCATCACTAAGATGGGAACATGCAAACAATGAATGGGGGACAATATGCCCCACTTATAATGTCAACATACTTCCTATGTTGGTATTTTAAGCAGAAAGAGAGGAAGAGGTGATCCTTGAAAGGAATGCATAGCTTGAAAAACTAGTTATTTTTTTTCCCCAATCATAGAGACAAAGACAAACACCAAGAACTATCAATTTTTTGCCAAGAGAGATATTGTTTCACTGACAATTGTAACACTATGAATGACAATGAGCAAGACACATAAAGCTCCTAATGCCACACAACGATGAGCAACAAGATAGGATGAAAAATCAATATCAAATAGAAGAAATAGGTGCATCAATACAAGGAAGAGAACCACAATCCTTAAGGTGTTGAATTTTATTACTCAAATCCTTACATTCATTAGTTGAATGACCATTAACTCTATGATATGCACAAATTGAACTCTTTTTGTAAGATTTCTTTTGTGTTCTTGGAGGGAGAGATCAAATGATATTGGAGAAGTCTCAACAAGATACTTTCTTGATCAATAGTAGAATATGTTCCTTTATTTTGTAAAAAAGATATCTCTTTCTTTGTACAAGGTGTCATACATACACATGACTCTTTGGATCATGATATTTTGTACTCTCCATTAAAGGAGGGTGTAAAATCTAACAAAATCCAATCATTACTAAGACATGTCCAAGGAGTGTTTTATGTGATGGCATTGATATTAAGCAAATATTTCTTTTATTCTTTCGAGGGACAATAACCAAGACCACTAGTTTTTTCTTATGTGTTAGGTTCTATAGGGACACAAATACCTTTTTCTCTAGCACCACATCGTTTTCCATTATAACCAAGTTATTTCAAGAGCTCATAACCTCCTCCATAAAGCTTTTTCATTTCTCTTGGATTCAGTGGTTGTTCATAATAAACTTCATCAATTTCTTTTGTGTACTTTCCATCTTCTTCTAAAGTGGTTGAATTGAATGCTTTTGAAGGTTCTTTTGAATTTTGTGTTGACATTATCACTGGCACTTTTCCCTTGTCTGAATTTTTTGTTATGATCTTTTATTCTCCCATGAATATAGGTGTAAAATCTAAGGAACCCTAATAATATTCAATAACTTTGTGACCTTTTCAATATGCTTTTCTTTTTCTTTATCTTGCATGGGTTCCACTTGTGTAGTTGGTGTCAATGTTTTTAAAGGATTTTCCTTGTCTTTCTCAATGTGCAAACTTTCTAGTTCAAGGTCAGCTTTGATTGTATACACTTTGTTGTTGTAGACATACTTCATAAATGTGATGAAGAGTAGAAGGAACCCCATTCATTGAATGAATATAAGGTCTACCCAAGAGAAGATTATATGAAATATTATCGAATATGACATGATCAATAGGATTTTTCAATGTAAATTTTCTAACTATAATAGGTAATGTGATCACACCAAGCAGTTGTTTTCCTACATTGTCAAATCCTGGATGTACAAAGAACCAGGCTCAATCTTAATCTTATCCACTCCAAGCTTATCCAAGAGGCTTACACTACACACATTAAGGTTCAATCCATTATCAAAAAGGGTTCTCTTTATTCCATCCCTATTAATCGTAGATATTATCATGAAACCTTCATTTTTTTTTTGCACTTCCAAAGGAACGAGCTTATTTTGGTGGAAAAAAATGTTTGCACTCATTCCTTGAATTAGGGCTGCTATATCATTTGTATTTGCACTAGGAGGAACCAAAACTTGTAATTTATTTTGAAGCATGCTATGGTAATTAGGTGAGGCTTGAATAAAATCCCATAAGGATATCTTAGTAGGAGTATTCTTAAGTTGTTCAAGAAGATCAGACTCCTTTCCCCTATGTAAAGTAAAATGAGGAGCACTAGGCAAGATATGTTGAGACAATGGTAATGAAGTAGGAATGGTTTGTGGTTGTGTATTGTTCTTTTTATTATATGTGTGAGAAATGGTATTGTAACTCGATTGTTGCAAAACATTGTTACTATCGATTTTCCTTGTAAAGTTCAATTTATCTCCTTGAGATAATGGTTTCTTTTTAGGTGGTTCTAAGATAAGATTTTTTTTTTTTTGAACTTGAGGTTTATGTGAGGGTGGATAAAGGATAAGAAATAGCTCAGGAGATCACTTAATGGGATATCTAATGTTCATAACCTCAAAAGACTTATCCTTATTTTGATTATCTTTTAACAGAAGAGAGTCTAAGGTTACCTCATTATATTTCATCTAGTGAAGCCACATTACTATTGTTTGAAAGACATGTGTCAATGTTGTCATTTTCTTGCATCATGATATCTTCCCTAGTAGGAGAGTTTTTAGGAGAAGAGAAAATAAGATGTTGATCAAATTCCATGGTTAGATTTTGTACTTGGTAACTTCATCACAAATAGGGAATGCATCAAGAGAAGAATATCTATCATTGATTGGATCCTTTTTTTCAATTAGATGTTTCCAAGTGGGAGAATCATTAGGAGAGGGAGAAACAAGACTCTAGTGACTCTCAATGAGTGTATCTTCTAACACAAAACTAACTTCTTCACAAATAGAAGAGATATTAGGAGAAGAAAAAATGTGATTCTCATGGTTATCTATGATTTCATTATCTTTCACTAAAAAATTATAACAAGTGGGAGATGAATGGAGACTAGGAAAAGTGATGTTTAGAAATGTTTCAACGATCTCATTCTCTTGTGCCAAGATATCTTCCCAAGTAGGAGAGTTTGTAGGAGAGGAGTGTTCAAGATTGTCATGACTCTCAATGGGTGTATCTTCTAACACCAAAATACATTTGTCACAAGTAGGAGAGGTATTGGGAGAAGAGAAAATATGATTATCATGATTGTCTATACTTGAATCTTTCTTCTATCTCATCATTCCCACAAATAGGAGAGATATTAGTTGGTGTTGAATTAGGGAAAGTGAAAAAAAATTCACTCTCTTGCACTAAGAGAGTCTCATAACTAGGAAATATATTGGAAGAATGACTAACATACTTGTTAATGAGATTTTTCTTGGCATACTTGGAAAGGAAAGATACTTGTTACCTAATTTTCACCCTCAGGCTCAATCAGGCCGAATATCGTGTGACAGAGGTTCAAGAAGGCCGGGTAGAGGAACACTTGCATCAGATGCGGGAGAAATGATGTCTTAATTTGAAATGTGGATTAAATGTGGCTCCCAGGAGGGTTGAGCCCAGCGTGCAGGCCTTCGGCTTGGGGGTGGGTTTTCCATCTTTTTGTGTTTTGCCTTGTCTTTTCCCTCTTTCCATTTTGTTTTCCTCTTGCCTTTTTCCTTATCTCTGTCGGGGGCGAGATTAGACTGGGATCTAAACATGGAACTTTTCAAAGGTTTCAGTTCCTGTTTCCAATCCGGCTCCAACCCGGCTTCCTCCGTTTCTATCTTTATCGGGCCCCTTTTCCTTTGTTTTTGTTCCAATTTCATCTTGTCCCCTCCCCTTTTTTCCCTGTGTGTTTTTTCTTTCTCCTTTGTTTATGTTAGAGTCGGAGTCAGAACGGAACTAGAACCTAAACTTTTTCCAAAAGTTTCGGTTCCCATTTTGGTTCTGGTTTCGGTTCCGGCTTTGCTTTCTACTTTGTTGTTCCTGTTTTGGTCCCAATCTTGGTTCCATTGGGATTCTTCTCTCTTTGCTCCCACTTCCTCTCTCCCCTAGTTCCGGCTCTGGTTTCGTCTAGATTCCCCCCCTTTCCAGTTTTAAAAGAGTGTTTTTGTCAAGAGAATGAGGATGTCGCCCTGAGGTCTTGTCAATGCTGTAGGGTCTCAACGAAGGGAACAAAGGCTCAAAAGGATGCAGGTGGGGTCGGCAGGATGTCTTGCCGACCAAGGAGGCTCTCCCCAAACTCAAGTGGACTTTTGGCAAAGCAAAGAGACTTCGATATAAAGTCTTAGCAATTCCCTTGGGTCTTGCCAATGCAAAATGACTGAAGCAGAAAAGCAGAGTTCGGTGAATGTCTCATTGACACACACAGGTCCCCCCGGAATGAAGAGCCAAAGGAATGGGGGAGTTTGGCCTAGGTCCCAACAAATAACCAAGGTCTCACTGAAAGAAAGGAAAGTCTCGGCCAGAAAAAACAATGTCGCCATGATGTCTTGATGAAAGCAAGATGTCTCCCCGACTGAAGAGAAAGTAGATCATTACTGAGAGATAGGGTGTCATCACCAAGAGTCTTCCCAAGATGAGGGGTTCACCGAAGGAAGAGGAATTCTGTAAGATGTCTTGGCAAACGAAGGTAGTCTCAGCGACAAGGAGGGAGATCAATATGACATCTAATTTTCACTATAGAGTCTTCCCGACCTATTGATGTCTCGCCGAAAGGAATATGGAGCCCATTGGGGGATGGAACGTGTTTGGGGTGACCTTCAAGATGTCTTGTTGACTAAGGACATAGGGTCTCGGAATGACATTTCATCTTCGATGAAGCATCTCACCAATGCCAAGGTGTCTCGCTGAACGAAGGGAAGCTTGGGGGGAGAGTTTTAACATTGCCAGGATGTCCCGCCGAGTGTAGCAGGTCTCTCCGAACAAGGCCTTCGTTGATAGTGGAGATTTTGCCATAATATCCCAGTGACAAATTTGTGTCTTTCCAATGGCCTTAGTGTTATTGGTATGATTAACTGAGCTCGATATGAACTCTCATCGATTGTCACATATGACGCCAATGGTTGCCAAATGATATAATTGCATCGTCAAGACACTTTTTGTGTCTTGCCGAGATGTGATTCTTTTCAAAGGGATATTTGACCGCCTGCAGAGCCACGTGGAGAACGCTCGACCAATCAAGAGGAGCTGAGACGAGCCGTGGCAGTCTGATCATAACAAAGAATGTCAACCCTAGATGAATGCCACGCGAATCATAGTGAGCTCAGTAGCATTCAAGGCGTTCAACCAAGGAGTTTCGCGAGGACATGAGGATAGAGGAATGAATGTGGTAGTTGTAGAAAGATCAAGAGGATGTCCCCTGAAGGCAATCTTTTCCACCGACATGGACACGCAAGGGTTCTGCAATTAATTTCATCAAAAGATCTATGGGAGATATTTTTGAGACCGATATTTTGTAGGCCCTAAGGGGCCGAGATCTTTTCTGTATATAAGGAATTTTTTCCTTTTTTGTAAAGGAGTTCAGATGTACACTCTTTTGAAGTCCGTGACCCTTTTGCAGTCCTCTCTCAAACTAGCACGTTTCTATAACTCAATTTGGAACATAATATACAAAATCTGCCTTGGTTTCCATTGATGGTCCATCTTTGGCCTTCTGATTCTTGTGAACTATTGTGCATTCTTTTGTGATTCATTGAGCTACTTAGTGAAATTTTCTCTTTCCTTATAGATTTTGTTTCATGTCATGCCTTTCTTTGCAGAAGTAGTATCATGTAGGTTTCAAACTATGTTTACTTAATCATGCACATGATCTTCTATTTTGTGAAAATCTACCTTTCCTTCTTGAAGCTCATGGGCATGTCAAACCTATTTGAATGTGTGATCTATAGGATCTTTTTGTGCAGTCTCATGGCTATCACCAATATTCAAGTGTAGCCCGAGTATCTCATTGTTCCTGTCATTTTGGTGTATCACCTTAGTTTAGTTTTCATTTTATGCATTATCTCTCTCCCTTTCCCTTCAAGAATCAGTAGTTTTAGGTGACACCAAAGGAAGTCAACCTTCTCCGGAGGTTCATTTCAGTTATAGGTGACCCACAACCTTGGAGTGATCCCATGTTGCTCTAGAATGCTCAATTTCTTGCAAACTCAGCATAGGGTGCAATTCTAGGTGACAACAGTTCCTGGCACACCTGGTGGGACTGTCGAGTAGATAGTTTGAAAATTTTCATATCTATTATTGGTTTTGATATGCGACCAATAAGATTCCCGCCTTTCTGAGGTTAACATCAGCATATCATGGTGACTCCGTGTACCAGTGCATCATCAAGAAATTTAGCATACTGAGGGATTTGGTGTCTACCTCAGTATCATTCAGCCTTTGGAGGTAGTTTGAACAACACCTGGCGATTCTGAGCAAATCTATTGGTTTCAACAAGTTCAATGCTGGTATGTTTCAATGACAAGCTTAATTTTTTGCTTCCCAACATTTATATGAGTAGAGATGACAGATTTTTATAGTCAACATATATACCCACCTTAATTTCATGAAAATCATGTTAACCAATCACCCTATCAGTCATATTAGGCCAATCATGTTGTTGGTTTAATCCCAAGTAGCCATGCAACAATAGCCTATCAGCATGCTCAATATGTTTGCCACCCTCCCACCCCTGCTCAATTCCCCTCATAGCATATTAATTCCACTTTGAGCCAGCCTTGTAGTCTCCTGAGTCAGTCCCAAAATTCTAACAATGCGAATACAGAGTTGGGTAGCATCAGGGAGATGTTGCTGCAATTTCAAAGGCGAATGTTAAACATAGAAAGGGAAAATGAGTATAATAGGCAGCAAGAAGAGCTTGCTTATCAAGCTTATATTGATCAGTAGGAAGTTGAGACACAAAGAGGGTCCCAGTTTGTACAAGAATTTTAGCAGAGTCAGTCTAACTCCCCTAAAGGACAACTTTCTCGAATGCCCCAATCAGCTTCTACCTTTCCAAATCCTTTCTTTGAGGAGGGGCTTCACTTTCCAAGGTTCAGGGTTTCGAGCTTTGAACAGAGTGAGACTACCATCAAAAGGAAAGTGGAGGAAGAGCAGCCTGTTGATCCAGACAACTTACTCCTTTGGGAGAGGATTAAAGAGGTAAATCCCTTGCATTTAGCTATAAAGTATTATCAATTGCAGCAGCAAAAGATTGAACAGCAAGAGGATGTCAGATAGTGTGGGGAGTTGTTGGCCAATGGTTATCAACAAGATACTGGAGCATTGGAGATAATTGAACAACAAAAGGATCTTGGAGAGTTGTTGATAGACAATAATCAGCAAGACAATTGAAGTTTAATTCAGGAAGAAAATCTTGTAATTGAACCTGTTTCTACCCTCCGAGGTGAGAATCTTGATGTTTTTGAGCATGTTACGGATGAGGAAGCCAATGTTAAGCTTTTTGAAGAGTTGTGCACATGTATTATTGAACAGTTTTGTTCAACATTGGATGGCAAGGAATCAGAAAAGGCTGATAGCCATGATGATCTGGAGCAACAGCTTGGACAAATGCTGAAACAACAGGAGGAGCCTAATGAGCCTGATTTGCAGAGTCATAACTGGTTAGACGAGCTTCCATTTCATTGTTCAAAAGGACCTGAGACTTCATCACCACTTGAATTGTTGTCTTCTTGCATTGAAAAAGACAAGCCTAAATCAGAATGTAACTCTTCCAATGATGATGAGAACTATGAACAGCTTCCATTCTGGTGCATAAAAGAGTAGTCTCATGGCTATCACCAGTATTCAAGTGTAGCCCGAGTATCTCATTGTTCCTATCATTTCGGTGTATCACCTTAGTTTAGTTTTCATTTTATGCATTATCTCTCTCCCTTTTCCTTCAAGAATCAGTAGTTTTAGGTGACACCAAAGGAAGTCAGCCTACTTCGGAGGTTCATTTCAATTATAGGTGACCCACAACCTTGGAGTGATCCCATGTTGCTCTAGAATGCTCAGTTTCTTGCAAACTTAGCATAGGGTGCAATTCTAGGTGACAACAATACTAATATTATGAATTTTGTGTGTGCCTAAAATGAAAAGTAATCTATCCCACTTATGCAATGCTTCAAAATGTAAACAACTCTCTAATCTAATGATTTTCACTACTAAAATAAGATTTCCAGAATGATTTATAAATTTCTACACTAAATGGATGATTATACCTAGATGCATAAAACATAAATTCCTAAAAATTTCCAGACTGAAATAGGGGGTTAGTAGGAGATATGGGAAGTACAAAAAACCACCAAAAAAAGGCTCAAAATTTTAGTTTTTATAGGTCCTGAAGGACTCATTCTCCCAATACAAGGTTTTTAAAAATGAAGAATACAATTTTTGAGTGATTAGATTTTCTATCTATTCTAGGTCTCAGACTCTAACTTTTGTAAAAAAAATTTCCAAAATTTGATGTGTAAATGCAAGTGAAATTAATGACAAATGATGAACTATATGAAAATTTTTGAAATACAACTTTGATCCAATTTTTGAATGTGAATGATTGAATATGCACTAATATGCAAGTACTATGCAAAATTAGTATAACATTATGCTTTTTTTTTGAATTTTTATATTTAGAATGAATGCAAAATGCAAGTTTACACCTAAAATGTAATGCAACTTTAAGCCAAATTTAGAAACCCTAAATGCAATTAATTAAATTCAATCCTATATTTAGGGTTTGAATGCACTCCAAATTAGAAATTAGAATGTTTAGAAACTCAGGTTCACCAAAATGAAACATAGAAAAATAGGGTAGGGTTCAAAACATAGGGTTTTATCCTAAATTTGGAATCTTTCACCAAACTTAATACAATAAAAAGAAAGGGAAAAATGAGTGTAATGAACCCACCTATTCTTCTATTTCATTCAGGAAATGAGATCCCTCAAGTTAAAATCCACTTTCAACCTCTAGGTGAGTGAATTCTTTGAGGAATCTTGCAATTACCTTCATGTGTGTGAATGGGCTAAAAACACTTTTGGGAGACACACTAAAAATAGTAAATCAACTCAAAAATAAAATTTAAGACTAGATATGAGAAAATTAAACATAGAGATAATAGACACAATTTATTTCATGCAAATCAAAGGAGTGGAGGATACTTAAAATTGATCTCAAAAACTATCGCAAAGTGTCATGTTTTGGCATAAAGCATCTTGGGATAAATTTTGACAGAAATGACTAAACAGGGGTTTTGGGAGAAAGATTAAAAATACCAAATGCACTCATTCATGAAATGTAAATATTGGATATGATAGATTAAACTTAATACTAATAGAAATAGTTTAGTTCATGTAGATCCGATAAAGGGAAAATCTTGTGCACCTATTACAAAATGTTATTTCTATAAGCTATCTGAAGATTCATTTGCCCATTGGTGAATGGGTCCTTGTGGGGTTTTTTCAAAATTAATTTTTGGGTTCTTTGATCCTATGTATGCACTTCCAAATACATGGGTTTCATAGTCATACAGTCAGAAATAAATCCGGGATCTAAGCTTCCATGAGATGACAACAAAGGTGACAAAAATGCAACTTTGCAAATTTTCACTTTTCAGACCAACTTTTTTTCAACCTGCAAATTTGCAACACAGAAAAAGAGGGGGAAAATTTTTATTTTTGGGTGAATGGGGGTTTTCCTTGGTCAAACCTTGTTTTGGTAATTAAACCTTAAAAATAAATAAAATAGAATGAAAGGAATGATGAATGAACAAATCAATGTTGCAACTCACCAAACCCTTGATTAAACATTTAGAAATTTGAAATATTTATGTGGATCTTGCATGAAATGGCTTCAATGGATGTGGATCATGATACTTTAATCTTGCTTTGAATCTTTTACTTGAATGCTTGGATTAGATATTGAAACCTACATCACAATGTTAGCTCCAAAAACATGGATGATTGAACATAACTTTTACATGATGCTTGAGATCTTGAATGTTGCAACAAATGATGAAGAAATCTTCCCTTGAATGCTCTTGACAATAATCTTGGCTCTTGTTAAGTTCACCTCTTGCTAGATTTTTCCTTAGACTTGATTTGATCAAAATAATCTTGTATTTATAGATGTTCATCCTTAATTTATTGAAATTCAAATATCAAAAGCCAACATTGAATCATTGATTTGAAAACATTAAAATACCACCAAAAAAATCATTTAAATTAGGGTCCCAAGGTCTAGGGAGGATTCATTTTCCCATGGGCGAATGGGTCCTAGGTCCCTAAACCTAGGACACAAATTGCTTAATGTGTAGTGTTATGTTAAGGCATTAATGAATGTCAGGTTTCCTCTTCAAAAAATATAATGAAATAGGCTTGGAAAATGAATTAAAGATAAAATTAAGGTAAATTAAGCTCAATTAATTAAGAGAGCCCTAAATAAGTGTGAAAGTGTAAATAAATACATTTTACAACACTAAAATAAGGCACAATTAAGTCCAATTTAATTAAGAGGGACCAAATAAGTGTGAAATTGTAAAGAGATACATATTACAACACTAAATTAAGGAATTTTTAAGTTCATTTTAATTTAGAGGGCCCAAACAAGTGAGAAAATGTAAAGGATGCATTTTTCTACACTACAATTAATACAAAATAATGTATCTCTTTGGGTGTGGAGTTTTTCCCACAAGGGTTTCTCCATGTACATCTTGTGTTGCTTGTGATTCTTAAGGTATTGCTGATTTTATTTCATTGTCATAATTGCATAATCATATATCATAATATTTGTAATCTTGAATACATATTTTCAAATTTACAACCAAACATTTAAGTTTATATTGCTGCAAGTTTCACCTTGATTTCCAAGATTTGGTAACAAAGATAATAGTTTTGTTGAGAGAGGGACACCTTTCTCTTAATTTTTGAAGGTTTTTTGGTTGTAGCAAGAGTTTATGCATTTTGGGTTTTGTAGAGTTGTGAAGAATATTGAAAAACATGGCTTCTACCTCCCATGTAGATATTGATAAATTCAATGGCACTATTTATAAGATATGTAAGTTGAAGGTGGAGGATCTCCTTGAAGAGAGAGATCACTAGTTTCTAATTTCAAATCAAAAGAAACTAGAATCAAAATCTGATTAAGATTGGAAGAAAATGGATAAGAAGGCACACAGAACTATTCAGTTGTGTCATGCATATTATGTCCTTCAAAACGTTTCAGAAAAATCTACCACATACAAGTTGAGGAGGAAAATAGGTGAAATTTACAAAGCTAAGTCTAACAAATAAATTGCATCTCACAAGGCATTTGTATTATTTGAAAATGAAGGATGGTGATTCTATTGCAAATCATTTCAATGATTTTAATATGATTATAATTTGGATTGCATTTGTAGATGTTAAGATAGAAGAAGAAGATAAATGTATTTTTTTATTTGTTTTTTATTTAAACCTTGAGAAAATATAATTGTTGGCATAATTTTTGTTGGTACAAAATTGAAGATGGATAGTATCATTTCTATACTTCTTTTAGAAGAGATGAGAAGAAATTCCATGAATGTGGGCTCCCAAGATATCTTGCATGTGCAAGGAAGGTCCAAAGAAAAAGGTGGGCCTAAAGGGGATAAAAAGAGAGACAAATCTAAAGGGAATTCTAAAACCCCTAAGAAGAGCATAGTAAAGTGTTGGAATTGTGGTAAGAGAGGGAATGTAAAGGAGTGAAAAAACAAGAAAAAGAGTTCAAATACCTCCACAAAAATTCCTCAAAAGATGGTGATGTTGATGCTTTATTTATTTCTGCTAAAACTATTAGTGATAATGCTTGCCTTATTGATTTAGGTTACTCCTACCATATGACTCCTCACACGGAGTGATTTACTTCATATTCAACTTATGATGGGGGGAAAGTTTTCCTTGGTGATAACAACAAAAACAATATTGTTGGTAAGGGAAAGGTAAGTTTTTGTTTTAGTAATGAAAGGGTTAAAAGCTTTAATAATGTTTTATATATTTCAATACCTCCAAGAAATTTACTTTTAGTATCCAAATTGAATTATTTTGGAATGCATGTGACATTTGACAAGTCTAGTTGCAGGTTGGTAAGAGTGAGTTTGATGATTTCTAAAGGATCTCAGATTATGACTCTATTTAGGCTTAATATGTCCACTTTTTGTAACTATGCCAATGTAGTTGACATTGAAAATGCATGTATGTTGTGGCACCATAGATTGGTTACATAAGTGAAAAGAGTCTTAAGACTATTTTGAATAAAAATTTGGTTGAAGGTATTTCTGAATATTTTGTTGGCAAAAATGATTTTTGTGAGTATTGTGTGTTTGGTAAATAGAATAGATCATCATTTCCTAATGGAAATTTAATAAAGCTAAGAGATTATTAGGCATTGTTCATTCAGATTTTTTTGGACTAATGGATATTCACCCTTTTAAAAAATATTATTATTATGTTGCTTTTATTGATGATGTCTTAAGATATACCTAGATTTATTTTATGCATGCAAAATTTGATGTTTTCACTAAGTTTAAGGAATTTAAAGCCTTAGTTGAGAAGAAAATAGATTATATGATAATTAATATTGTTATAGTGAATTTGATGAGTTCTACAAGCATGTAGGTATTTTTCAAAAAAATACTACTCATTATACACCCCAATAAAATGGGGTAGCAAAAAGAATGAACCAAATCTTGATGGAAAGAGCTAGGAGCATGTTTATTGTTACTAAGCTTGATAGATTCTTTTGGGTAGTAGATGTAAGTACTACATGTTATTTGATTAATGTATCTCCATGTTTAGCTCTTGTTGATAAACCTCCTTATGAAGTGTGGATAGGTAGAAAGCCTTTTTCAACATTTAAGGGTCTTTGGTTGTGAGGATTTTATTCATGTGACTCAAAAGAAGCATTCTAAATTGGATCCAAAAGAAGAGATGCATTTTTTTTGTTATAATGAGAATGTAAAAGGTTACAAGCTTTAGAATCTACTAACTTGTAAAATGGTGTTCTCAAGAGATGTGATTTTTAGGGAGCTTCTAGTTATAGTATTCTTCTTGTTGTCATAAATTTCTCTATTTTACATGTTCTTAGCATCCTACCATTTTCATTTAAACTGTCAGATTAAGGTTCATGCATCGTCAACATGCCTTATGTGTTTTGTGTTGGCAAGAGACACTGTAAAAAAATTCTGGTGTTGTCATTGATGGAAATCCTAGTCAATGATTGGATCTGCACATCATCATTTTCTCCTATCGGCAGACCAATTGAGGATAGTCAAGGAAGAACATAGCATTTGGCAGTTCTGTGTTCATCAACTCACATACAAATTTTTTGTCGTTATTTTGAGCTATCGATCTTATGGGAGGTTAATCAATGTATGTCTTGTGTTGTCCAAAAATCAGTGTCTCACATCAATTTGTTTGCAAGTTTGGACATCCAGTTGGATATCTTTTTGTTCATCAGTGTTTTGTGGCTGACACAGCTAATATTAAGTGTCATAGATATTCGAGGAGTGTTTACTCAAAAAATTTGTGTTTGATCATCTTGATTTGGGTCCAAGCTAAGTTGTGACCAACCATTGTGGGTGCGCATTGAATATTATTCATTATTTGAGCTAGCAATTGTAAATATTCTTAAGTTTTATTGGAGCCAACAAGTTGCGATTAAATTCTTGGTTGCAGATATATATAAATGATCAATTATATCATTTTTTGTGTGAGTACAGTGTGTCAATGTGTATTACGAATATCAAAAGGGTGATTGAGTGATTTATACATAGTTTCACTTGTGCATTTAAGATTTTGTGATGCGAGTAAGAGCAGAGCAAAGCAGAAGTGTAGAATCAGTCAAAAGCATAGAAGATCGACTACTAATCCTAGCCGGAACTGTAATCAAGCATTTGTAGATGCTACTCTCTCAGTTCATTCTCTTGGATCTAATCCAAATATTTGTAAGCTAGTGTGCCTTTCTATTTTTAGCAGTGAGCCTAAATGTAAGTGCATTCCCATATTGTAAACTTATTTTGCGTATACTCAGATCATATTGTAGATTTGCCATCCACCATGGTTTTTCCCCTAACAGGGTTTCCATGTAAAAATCCTTATGTTATGGTGTTGTGGTTGTTTTCTTTCTATTTTTGTATATTTCTCTTGGTTGAATTTTTTAAGTGGGTTAAAGATCAGAATAATAAATTTATTTTTTGATGAACACTAATTCACCCCCCCTCTTAGTGTTGCTTGTTTCCAACAATTGGTATCATAGCTAGTTCCTCAAAAGAAGTCTAACAACTTGGGGAGATCTTGGAATGTATTTTCAATGGATACAAGTAGTCTTCAAGAATAAATTTTGGTGGCCCTAGATGATCTTGACCAGTCAAAATCTAAGAATTGGGAATTGTAGGAAAATCTTGAGAATGCAAAGAAATTCATTCAGTCATTGAAAGAAAAAAATCAATGAAAAAAGGGAGAAAAGAAAGGAATTGTGTGATTAGCTTAAGCAGAAGAATAGAAGCGTGGAATTTGAACAACTAAGTCATGCCTTAAAGGATAAAATAGAAGAGTGTGAAAAAATTTCCAAAGAAAATGCTGCCCTAAAGTATGAGATGGAATCTATCATGATGAAAATGAACAAGGAGATTGAAGATAGAAAGAAAAATGAAGTAAAGCTTGCTCAATCATTGAAAGAAAAATCTGAAGAATGCAGTCGATTGGACAATGAATTGGAACAATCTAAAAACAATGAGGAAGTGCTTGAAAAATAGCTTGATGATCTCAAGAATGAACTTACTACTGCAAATGAGTAAAAGGATAAATTCAAAGAAAGCTTAGCCAAGCTTGGAGAATTGATTAAAGGTTAGAGGACTGATGGTGACAAGCGAGGTCTTGGCTATGAAGAAGGGGAAAGTTCCAAATCTGGACAAAGGAATTCTAGACAAGGGAAATGCAGGCAAGGAAATTAGATGAATGGAGCTAGAAGGAATCCGGTAAGACAACCAAATTCTCAAAGATTCAATGGTTACTATTTTTCTTGTAATAATTTTGGTCATATGGCCTCTCAGTGTAGAAGCAGGATGAATCCAAGAGGACCATCATTCTCAGGTCAGCTCTTTAATTGTAAAAAGTTTAGACATAAATCAAACGAATGTAGAAATGTGATGAACAAATTTTATAGAGATGTCAGATGCTATGCATGCAATAGACTTGGGAATATTTCCAACCAATGCAAATCAAGCCAAAATCAGTGGAATAGTAGGTTTGGACATAAAAATGTTGTGTGTTACAAATGCAACAAATTTGGCCACACTGCTAGATTTTGTTGGAGTAGAAGAGGTCTAGTAAAACAAAACATGCAGTAGGACTTTAAGGGAAAAGGTAAAGTCACTATTGATCTGATCAGGAGGAAAATGAAAAAGAAATGGGTGAAGAAGGATCCCTTTGTTAAAGGAAATGTGCCAACACTAGCATCTGCTTCTGGTAATTCCTTTGGGAATTAATTTTAGGCCTTTGGCCTAGGGGGAACCATCAAGAAAATCACTTAACCCCCTACTAGTATCTGACACCAGAATGTGGAAAAGTCTAGTAAGTGCATAGATTCCTTTCAGATGTTGCTCAACCAATTGGAGAAATTATTTTACAGTATTGGAGATCCATAGAGGAATTATCTGTCTTAGTGCATGGAAATAGAGTAACCATATGAATTAGGGTAAAAAAATTTATTGTGACAAAAAGGGTTAGTTGTGTGAATGATAAAAAGTCATTTTTATCTTTCATTTGTCACTTTGTATTTTGGAGAAAAAATGTTTGGAGAGCCCTCGAGCAAACTTTGCTCAATTGTGGCAAGATTCAAGTGTGAATAAGATTCAACAATCTAAACTCCAATCTGACGAAAAGGTAATTATTAGAAAAACTTGTGAATTTGTTATTTTATGAAAATGGCCACTCCATTGGTAGTTGAAGTCAAGGATAGACCCTGTCCAAAGTTCAAGTGGCATCCTTATAAGTTTGTTGAGACTGAGCCCTTAGGTACATTTTTTTTTGTACTGTATGTAGTCTTGCACACTGAAGACATTAGGGATTACATACATGCCAATACTGAAGATTTAGGAAGCTCACAAATGCTGAATTTGTATTCCAACCATATAATTGGAGAGGATTTCACTATTAATTTGGAATACAAAACCCTAGAAGAGAAGAATTTCACACAGTTTGTGAAATTTCCCATATTTGAGGGAAGCGAATAGCTGTGATATATTTTAATCTGAGTTCATGTTGAGTTCATGTGGTTGAATATACATTTTAAGATTATGAAAGAGGCTATAAGCACTGTCATAGGTCTAAATTCCTTTGATGGACTACCAATCTTGAAATCTATAAAAAATCATAAGGTTACCAATGTAACAGGTGCTCAATTTGATAGAAGGGCAATGACAATCGATGATATTGTTGAAGTGGATGTGAAATTTGCATTGATGGTCATTGGATTCAAGTTCTACCACTCCATCCAGGATAATTCAGTATCTGGTATGGCCATTTATGTAGCCTATCAGATGGTAAAAGAAAATGCAGATTATGACTTTTGTGAGCTGCTTAGAAGTCAGCTGATGGAGAATCTAAGTAAGAATAAGAAAGAAAAAATAACTCTTTAAATATGGTAAATTTTTGTTGTGTCTATTCTTTTATTTCATGAGTGAGGTTCCAGGTGTTTGGAAAGTTCATTGGTAAAGTAATCAGCCTATAGCTATTCAAATAAGAGATATTGCTTGGAATTGGTGATCGTCAGACCATAAATACTGCCCTTTGGGGGTACTTCAAAACAATTCAGAATACGATGCATGCAAGAGAAAGAATTCCTACTTAATTGTAGATAGGTACAAAGATGCAATTTGTTTCATGGTGGATATTGATCAATGCCATATGGAAGCCGCTAATCTTAGGACAATATGGATTATGCCTATGGGATATGAAGTCAGGGAGAACATCTTGAATATGTATGCAAAACATTTTTTGAGCACACCTTTGGATCCAACAGAAGAAAGGTTTGGAACTTATGTAGAAAAGAACATGCAAGTCCATGATAAATTACAGAAACCAAGGATAGTCAGAAGAGTAAGGAAAGAAGTGGAAGTATTTGCAAAAAAATTTGGTATATTTGTAGAAGTGTTGAAAGAAGCCAAAAGGAAGAGAGATGAAGCTAAAGTAGGAAAACATTTAGAAAGAACTGAATCTGCTAGTCTGGCAGGATCCTCTGCCCAAACTAGATCAACAAGGAGTCCCCCATCCACTCCTATAGCCAAGCCAGTTCCTATGCAAACTCAAGACAAGGCTTCTGGTAGGAGGAAGAAGAATAAGAGCACAAGAACCTATGAAGCCATCTCAAAATATGAGGAGATTGAGTTAGATGAAGTTGTGAAAGAAATGACGAGGAAATATTCCCATGAGGAAGAAAAGGAAAATAAGAAGGAAAAAACTGATATACTAGGTATGACAGTTGAAGAAGTTGAGAATTTTGTTGTCAAGGATGGAAATCTCAAGCCCCTCTATGAATGGTATGAAATGTTTGATGAACTAGGTCAAAGAATTCTTGAAGAGGAAAGAATAAAAACATCTGAATATTTTCAACAAAGTTCTTGCTGAAATTATGTCTGGTTTACCTAAGAGTTTGTATGATGTTTTGGAGTCGAGAAGAGTAAATGCTAGAACAGAAGAGGAGCATATGAGAGAGAATTCTTGTAGACTTGTGTTTGGAAATGTCTATTGAGGAGATGAATTCACTCCTAGACAAAGCCAAGAAGGAATTCAAAATCAAAATAAGGGTGAACAAACTTATGATCGGTGAAATTGGTATTGTTGCTAATGAAACCAATAAAATCCTATAATCATTTTTGTCAAGAAAGAAGATCAATGTTGAAGAAGCGAATTTTGAATATGTATCTAATCCGGTAAAATGAGGAGGCGAATGTTGATACAAAGGATAATAAGATTCCTCTGGAAGTGGATAATTCAGAAGCACCTATGGAGATTGAAGTTCCTAAGGTTGTATTTACTAAAGAAAAGGAGGTACCAAATAAAGAAGTTGAAGCTCCTAAAGTCAATCAAGAAATAGTTTTTTAGGAACCAAAAGTTGAAGAAGAAGAAAAGGTTCAGGTTAAGGAAATCCTAGTGGAAGTAAGAGACACTATCCAAGCAGTGAAGAAATCTTTGGTGGAACAATAGGAAGAATTTAATCCTGAATTGGTTGAAGATCTGATCAATCTATCCACCTTGTCTCCAATTCAGATAATGGTCACATCATTTGCATAAGATAAGTCCAGTGAGAAGATTCTAAAGTCTCACATTGAGGACAATGAATTATTAAGTCTTGCATTTGTAGTTCTAGAGAAAATTATGCCAACTCATGCTAAGGATCCATCTAGTTCCTCTTTCAGTGAACTGAAGAAGCTCATAAATTCTGTAAGTACTCATTTTGAGTCTCTTGAAAATTAGCCATGGTCAAAGTACAAAAGGAGTTTGATGGAAAAATATTTAGTTGGTTGAAAGAAGTGATTACTAAGGATAAAACTTTGTTAGCCACCTATATGAAGAATATTCAAGATTCTATATCTAACAGTGGAAAGTCCTACAAGTCATGTTTATTTTCGTCCAAATTCATTGAAGTCAATGATAAGAAGGTGAAGGATCTTGAAAAACAATTGGCTACCATTTTTTATGCTTTTGATCAGATAGTTGGTGATGTTGGTAAGCAAGAAGGTCAAGTAACATCTCTACTTGACAAAATAAGGAGTTTGAAGGATGAAAATGATAGGATTGTAGGAAGAGCATGTGAACTCAAAGGAATAATTGGTCCAAAGATTTAAATAATGTTGAATGCATTAAATGAAGCCAAAGATGCTATGGCAGTTAGTGACCCAATGAATCTTGAGACTGCAGAAGCTCAATCTTATTTAGTTTCTGGTCACATAACAATTCAGGAGAGTTTCAAAATTATTTGGGACACAAATTTGAGTGTGTTGAAGAGATACTTTGCAAATATTTTCAAATTTGTGTAAATAACAAGTTCATGAAAACTATATATTCATCTTAGGGGGAGTTGCATTTCTAAGCTGAGATTGAAGATTCTTTTTGAACTTTTGAAGCAGCAGTGTAATTCATGTTGGTACTGATCTGACACTTAGTCATTTTTCACTAAGTGTTGACATCAATGCCAAAGGGGGAGATTTTTGGCAAGAGACACTATAAAAATTTTCTGGTGTTGTCATTGATGGCAACCCTAGTCGGTGATTGGATCCACATGTCATCATTTTCTCCTATTGGAAAACAGATTGAGGACAGTCAAGGGAGAATAGAGCATCTGGTAGTTTTAGATCTTATGGGAGGTTAATCAATGTATGTCTTGTGTTGTCTAAAAATCTCAATGCCTCATATCAAGTTGTATGCAAGTTTGGAGATCCGATTGGATATCTTTTTGTTCATCAGTGTTTTGTGGCCGACCCAGTTGATATTAAGTGGCATAGATATTCGAGGAGTGTTTAATCAAATGTTTTGTGTTTGATAATCTTGATTTGGGTCTAAGCTAAATTGTGACCAACCATTGTGGGTGTGAATATTATTCATTATTTGAGCCGACAGTTGTAAATATTCTTAAGTTTTATTAGAGCCGACAGGTTGCGACTAAATTCTTGGTCATGGATATATATAAATAATCAATTATATCATTTGTGTGTGTGAGTGAGGTGTTTCGATGTGTATTGCAAAAATCATAAGGTTGATTAAGTGATTATGCATAGTTTCACTTATGCATTAAATATTTTGTGATGCATGTAAGAGCAGAGCAGAGTAGAAGTGCAAAATAAATCATAAGGACAAAAGATCGACTACTGAGCCTAACCAAAACTGTAATCAAGAATTTTTAGATGCTACTCTCTCAGTTCATTCTCTTAGATCTAATCCAAATCATTGTAAGGTAGTGTACCTTTCTATTTTGAGTAGTGAGCTCTAGGAAGTGAGCTTGAATGCAAGTTCATTCCCATATTGTAAACTTCTTTTGAGAATACTTGGATCATATTGCGAATTGGCCATCCACCATGTTTTTTCTCCTAACAGGGTTTCCATGTAAAAATCCTTGTGCTATGGTGTTGTGGTTGTTTTCTTTCTATTTGTACATATTTTTCTTGGTTAAATGTTTTAAGTGGGTTAAAGATCATAATAATAAATTTAATTTTTATAGAACACTGATTCACCCCCCCTCTCAGTGTTGCTTGTTTCCAACATTTTGGACTATGAACTCTATTCTCTTCCCATACAAGATGCTAGTGTGTCCCTAAGAAAAAAGTGTAGTAGACGATCATTTTTGTCACATTCTAATTTCCTTTGGGTGAAAGCCAATTGGTTAGTGGTCTGAGACATTTTTAGTTTGTTTAACTAACTCTCAAAATCCTCCATTCCTAAAAGCATAAGATAGAGTCCAGTTTATCCTCCATTTTCTACACCATTTTTATACCTCTTTCATTGAGGCGACTGAGGGAAATTCACTCCCTTTAGACCCTATTTCTCTTGAGACTTGGGAGTAGCAAATACCCTACTTCACATTTTGGTGAACCTAATGTGAACCTTCCATCTCCTCTTTCATTCAATAATTATTCTTCTCTCTCATCTAGGGCATGTTGCAGATAGTGTGTTGTGAGGCTTTTATGAGCTTTATGATCCAATCTATGAGCTTTGGAAATTTAAAAAGAATTCTTTAAAATATTAAAATGGGATCTAGAAGGTGTAGTCCCCCTCAAATTAGTGCTACTTTCAAAGAAATTGTTTAGGAATTTCTCCTATTTTCTCCTCTCCATTTGGTGAGGTAGTAACTTGTGTCCCTATCCCTTACCTCACCCTATGTCTCTTCTATGGAGGATGATGTTTCTCTCAAGGTTACTACAGATAAAATATATTAATATAAATAAGGTTCCTTTGGGCTTCATCTACTCTACACTTGAGACTTAGAGAGTCCCTCATTTTGGCTCTAGTGTTGATGCCTCTTTAGGTACCAGTGCTAAGGGCTCTACTAGTGTGGGTGTTGGTGGTCCTTTTATAGGTCCCTATGGTCATACCTCATCTATTGATCTATTGTTTAATGCTTTACTATAAAACATGGGATGCATGTAGAATTAGTTGGAAAGTTTGACCAATTCTTCTTCCCAACCTATGTTCCAACCTTTCCATCATCATGGTCCTCTTTCCACTTCCATTATGAATACTCCTATGCCTTAGGGGGTGGAGATCCCTAAGTTAAAAAATTATAATGGTCATGGGACCCATGGATCCATGTCTTATCCTTCAATACACTATGTAATGATTTCTTTCATAACGATGCTTTGTTGGCCAAGATATTCCCACATTCTCTCAAGGACGATGCCTTGGAATGGTATTGTGCTTTACCTAAAAATTATATTTTATCTTTTGACTAGCTAGTCATGTTGGAAAGAGAGACTGCAAAATTTTATTGGTGTTGTCATTGATGGAAACCCTAGTCAGTTAGTCAATCTACATGTCATCATTTGATAATACTAGCAGGAAAATCAAAGTTAGTCAAGTTAGAATTGAGCATCTAGAAATTTTGTGTTCTTCAATTCACATGAAATTTTATGTTAGTATTTTGAGTTGTGGATCTCAAGGAAGATTGTTTTGTGTATTAACTGTGTTATCTATGAATCTTAGTGCCTTGTATCGATTTGTGTGCAAGTTAGAAGATCTAGTTGGTTTATTTTTTGTTCATCAGTGCATGAAGGCCGACTAAGTCAATATAATGTGTTGTGGATATTCAAGGAGTAATTATTTAAGTGTTTTTGTGTTTGAGCATTTTTGATTTGGGTCCTAACTATGTTGTGGCCAACTTTTGTGGATGCACATTGAATATTATTCATGACTTGAGCCAACAGTTTGTAAATATTTTTATGTTTGGTTGAAGTCGACATGTTGTGATTAAATATTTATTCATGGATATATATAAGTGATTGATTATATCATTTTGATGCATGTTCGATGTATGTTGATGTATGTTGCGAATATCAGAAGGATTGAAGAGTGATTATGCACAATTTCACTTATGTAGAAGAGGATTTTGTGAAGTGAATTGAGGCCAAACAAAGCAGATGTGTAGAATTAGACAGAAGGTCCAAAAATTGATTGATGAGCCTAACTAGAACTATAATCAAGCATATATAGATGCTACTATCTCAGTTCAACTCTTTTGGATGTAATCCAAATATTTTGTAAGGCAGTGAGCATTTATGTTTTTGAGCACTAAGCTCTAGGAAGTGTGCCTGAATGCAAGTGCATTCCCATTTTGTAAACTTTCATTTTGATTATATTTAGAAAATATTGTGGATTAACCTCCACTGTGGTTTTTCTCCTAACATGGTTTCCCCATAAAAAAAATTCTTGTGTTATGGTGTTGTGGTTATTTGTATTATGTTCATGCATCTTTATTTTGGTTGAATGTTATTAGTACTTTAAGTGTAGTACCCCTCCATTTTCCTTGTGATTTATGTTAGCATGTTTTATACTGTTAGACTTTGGTATTTTGGTTTGGATATTTTGATCGCTGACTTTGAGCGATAGTGGATTCGTTTTGTGATATGATAAAAATTGTATGGTGATAATTAATTTCTGACATGCTTTGTAATAGCGTAGATATTTCCTTCAGATGTTATTGCTATATATATATGTTTATGGTAGATTAACTGTTACTTAATTTTTCAATTTGATGTGACGTGTATTAGTGTGGAGAACGGAGTTGCATCACTCGCTTGCGAGTGCCCTGTGATTTTCGTGATTTTCTCTGCATGGTGTGCTTGTATAATGGATTATATATATATATGCATGTTATTTGTTTGCTTGCAGGTACATGACATCGACTCCACCTAGTTACTCAGGTCTGAGCGTGTCAACACTCAACGAAAATGTTGATTGGGAGGTAGTAACATGGTTTATCCTAGTCTAGTCTTAAACCTAGTCACAGTA
This sequence comes from Sequoia sempervirens, assembly GCA_007258455.2. Taxonomy (NCBI): domain Eukaryota; kingdom Viridiplantae; phylum Streptophyta; class Pinopsida; order Cupressales; family Cupressaceae; genus Sequoia; species Sequoia sempervirens. The sequence goes on from VDFB02105785.1 coordinate 230,428,159, forward strand.
TATGGTCAGTTTTAGTTTGGAGTCTTTGGTTGTCTTGTTCGTCCCTGATTGGATTAATTGTTTTGAAAGGAAAATTTTGTTAATTTTATGATAGTTTATTATTCTTTAATTTACTATTGATTTTAATTAAATTAATTAATTAATTAAATTAAAAGTTACCTTTATTGTGTGAATAGATTTAAATTTTAAATTAATTGTTATGTGTTATATGGTATTTTAATTGTTAAATAAATAAAATAAATAAAGAAAAGGGAAATTGCATTTTTTTAAAGTTTAAATTCTTTAAATCTAGAAATGCATTCAATTTTTGATAAGGAAGAAATCAAAGATTGTCGTGAGGTTGTTAAGAATATATTTTATTCACGACATGTGTGCTAGTGGAATTAATTGCTTGTTGTTGAGAATTTTCTCGGATGTTATCTGGGATTTGGGGAAAAGAGAAGTTTTACTTCTTCATGGGAAATGAAAAGAAGAGAGTTCTGTTAAAAATTGTTTTTGGGAAAAATTTGTGATTTCCTTTGTGAATTGTTGTATATTTTTGGAAGATCTTTGGTTGATATTTTGGCATATTTTGGGATTTTGTGTTTGGGAAAGGCTTTGGAAGCTACAGGCAAAGCTACTCTTCACTAGCCAAGTTTTACAAGCTATAGAGAAACAAGTATTTTTCTATTTAAATTAATTTGTCTCATTTTGAAAGATTGTCTGTTAAAAAGTTAGTTTTGTGCAAATTTTTTAAATTATGTATTTAGAATTTTGCAAAGTAAACTATTGTGTTTTGTGACTTCTATAATCTTCTTGGAAAACTAGTCTGTAGAGGATTTATTAATTCTTTCTTAAAAGCTTCATGTAGGAAACAATTTGAATTAAAATTTGAGAAGGAAATTATTTGTTTGGATAATGAAATTTAAACCTCTGGAAATAAATTAGAATTTATTTGGGAAAAATTTTGTGCGTACTGTAGAAATTTCTCAATTTCCCCAATTACAAACCTTGTAGAATTTTCTAAATTTCCCCACAAGAAAACCCTGTTCAATTTGTATATATATATATATATATATATATATATTATACATATATATATATAGTCATATACAAATTGGATTGTGAAACTGTATTTATCTTTTTTATTTGGGCATTTTCAAAAATTCCATACAGATGAGTTAAGGGTTTCATTTTTATTAAACAAAAAAATAATAATAAATAAATAAAAACGAATTTGGATTTTTTGTGATCCGTAGGGTTTGTTCCCACCGATTTTAGTTTGTTTTTTATGTATGTTGATTGTATTTTAATGGGTTAGGGTTGCGGTCATTCCCACAGCCACCACCTCTAATGGAGGCGATGGTGGGAGCAGCCCCAGCACCGCCCCACCACATAGGTGGGCCCCATAAATGGAGCCGACGCCTGGGTAAACCACCGCCACCCTATACCTTGGCTACGGCCAAAAATTTGTTCAACCCTCAAATGCATTCACTATGTATTACTTGTTTTTCAGATTTCCTAAAGTTAAATACGAATTTGAAAATAATTAAATGTATAATTATATACACATTATGTATCTATTAATTTATATAAATATATATATATATATATATATATATCTATGTTTGTATATAAATAAATAAAAGATTTTAACTTAAATAAATTTTACGGAAATAATTATAGTATTAAAATGAGTCTTCTTTTGAATTTAAATGCATTTAAGTTTAAGATTAACTATCTTTAGTGTAGTGATATTGGAAAAGAAAATTGTATATATATATATATATATATATTTATATGAAATTGAGAGAGAATCAAATTATGTGAATATATTTTATAATTTCCTTTATTGTATGAGAAAAGAATTACAATCAAGTTGTTATAATTTCTTGATAATTCTTATTGAATGACTGGATTTAGTAAATCCTAATGTAGATTCCTAATGTTTTGATTTGCTTTAAATTGTGTTTCTTTTATTGGGAAAATTGGGAATGTTTTAGATGAACAAGTCCTCCAGGTTAGTTTGTATAGTAAGGGTGTTGTTATTGTTGAATTACAATCCTTGAGTTGACTAGGGTAGTGCACATGTTATAGTATGGTGTTTTGACACCTGGATTTATGAACAAAGATTTAATGACCGTTGTGTGTCGTTTGGTATTATATGTTGATTCTTGTGCACCTTTTTTACCTTAGTTAGGGAACTTAGATTCCTTATGTTATCTTTAGGGGAGTGGCTATGTGTGAGGGTCGGCACACAAAGTGGTGCCAGGGTAACTTACAAAGAGTTAGTAAGTCAATGAAAATTAAACAGCACATTAGATAGTTTAAAATCTTTAATTAGATTAATATGCCTCGCTTATAGACACAAGAGCTAGTTCAGTCTTGAGATTAAGTTGAGAAGACCTGGAATGGCAAATCGATATCTTGTTACTTTAAAAGATATTCGATTCCGCAATAGTTTGCATGTGGGGCCGGGTTTCGTAAGAGGTTACCAAGGTAACCCAAGTTGGGAGTTGGAACCTAGGAAGAAACACCAAGGTAACCTTTGCAACATTGTGATGACACTCCACCTAAAATAATAGTAACCTTGTGAGCTTAGTATATTTGATTATCTTAAATCTGGAAGCAATGTAACCATCAGTTAGTTATGTACTTGTGTCTAGGGTGAATAGGTTATGTCTAGCGAACCTTATTACTATCTCCTAGCATGGGGGGTGGACCTATGGGTACCACATGGTTGGGTGGAATGTGCATCTTACTTCGTTGGGTACCTAGTTTATGATCATGGAAATGAGAGCTTCATGGATGGAGAGCTCATATTTGGATATATATGTACTTCTTTTATTGTATCATTGGAAATATTGTATTTGAAACATCCCTCAATTGGTATGAGGTGAACATTTGAAATATGTAATTGTAAACTATTAGTTGATCTACCTCATTTGAAGAATGAGTATTGTAATGTTATTTCAGATTCAATGTAAGAATCTTATTTGAACTTTATACTATCATGAATGGAATTCAAATGTTGTGCAATGTTTACTTTTAAGTTTATGTTAATAAAATACAAGCAATGCTAAATACTAAAGTCGTCTATGGATTCTCAAGTAGTGTTACATCACATAACTTAGAGAATGTATGCAACTAATTAAGTTAATATTTAACACTTTAAAAAAAATTATTTCACTTTCGTATACAATTGCAACATTCCTTAGGTTACAAGACGGGGCATTAAAGACTGGTATCAAAGCCAAGGTTCAAATACTGGACACTCTGGGTAATCAAGAGCCCATTAGGTTGACGTAGTATGTAGTGTCACTATTTGTTAGCCTTGGTTGATTAGTATATGAGACTCATTATTGTTTATGTGTAGGATCATGCCTAGGCGACGTGGTAGAGGTCGTGGTAGAGGTCAAGGTCGAGGTCGAGGCCGAGGGCCAATCCCTCAGGTTACTCCCCCTCTGAGCCCTCATCAGAGTGATCATGCAGAGCAGTTAGATTAGAGGAATGAGGGACAGATTCCTAAACAATCAGGAGTAGAGGGTTCATAGTTATGCCCTTTATTAGAGGAGGTCCTAGCTCGACTTGGACCTAGACAGGAAGTTGATCAGGAGGTAGTTAGAGAGCATGATAGATCTCCAAGGAGAGTAGATGATACAGTGCATCAAGATGCTATTATTACAGGACACATGCGAGATTTATTGAGGGCACGCCCTCCTACTTTTGATGGTATAGGAGGTGGTTTAGAGGTAGAGACCTAGCTATTGGACTTGGGTAGATGTTTCGCTATACACCCATATGGTAGCAATACTCGAGAAAGATGCGCTATCATGCATCTAAGAGGATTCGCCTCTACTTGGTGGCACTTGGAGGAGTAGAAGCTCCACTTAGATATTGGGTCAGTGTCTTGGGAGATGTTCTTGGAGAGGTTTAGAGCATGGTTCCTATCAGAACATTGGAGGCAATGACGGGCTTACGAGTTTCATGATTTACGTCAATTGGCTCTATCTGTTGAGCAATATGAACGTAGATTTTATGAACTCAAGCAGTATGCAAGTGTTGGTGATGATGAGTCTATGTTGGTTCAACACTTCATCAGGGGCTTAAACTCCTGCATTAGTGGTGGAGTTAGATTCTTTGAGCCAAAGACTATGGAAGTTGTTATGGAGAAGGCTCATATAGTGGAAGAGAATCTTGTTATGGCGTTAGGTGGTCACACAGGAGTACAGATAGGCAGTGCTCCTGTAGTAGGTTTTAGTCCATGGGGTGGACAGGTGTAGATAGGGGGTTCCTCTAGGAACCACCAACAGATACCCTCAAAGGGTGGGTAGCAGCAATAGCAACAACATACACCTCAAAAGAATAATAATCCACAACCATAGCAAGGTAATAGTCCACAGTCAGGAAAGAATCACAATTGGTGGCACAATAAGTGTAATAGGCAGGATGAGCCTACTTAGAGTGCTTAGTCTACTGTCAGTAGAGGTAGTTTCCAGCAATCCAATGCACCTTCGGGTGGCAGAGGATTCGGTAGAGGCACTGGTTGTTACTCGTGTGGTCAACAGGGACAAATTGCTATGCAGTGTTCGATGAGAGGCTCTTCAGGTTTTGGGCCTCGACCTACAGTGGGTGATGCAGGATGATCACATACAGTTTATATTACGGTTAGTAACCACTAAGCCAATCACCAAAACACAGTGGTCGAGACTTCAGGTAAGTTACATGGTGTTAGTGTTTCCATTCTTTTTGATTTTGAAGCTACCGACTCCTTTATTTCACCTACCATAGTGGAGTGATGTGGTCTTGTGGCAGTAAAGCAAGGTGGTAAGTGGTAGGTAGAATTCGCCTCTGGGGTGAAAGTAGCAGTAGAGAACCTTGTACATAATTGTGAACTTAAAATTGGTACATTAACTACCTTAGTGGATCTTCATATTACACCTTTACGAACGTATGACATAGTTTTAGGTATGGATTGGTTAGCATCTCAATATGTTGTGATTGACTGTCGACTTAAGACAATTAGTTGCATTAATGATTTAGGTGCGAAAGTGGAAATCATAGGTGTTCAAAGACCTATCTCCTTGCGGATGATATCTGCTATGCAATTAAAGAGATGTCTTTGTCAGGGTTGTCAACTATTTGCAACAATAGTTACTGATTTGGAAGAAGGTGAGAGTCAAGAGATATCTCTTGATGATCATCCTATTCTTAGGGAATTCGCTGACGTGTTTCCTGATGATATACCTAGAATGCCACCAAAGAGGGATATTGATTTTAGAGTTGACCTAGTTCCTGGAGCTGAGCCTATTTCTCGAGCTCTGTATAGAATGACTACTCAGGAGTTAGAGGAACTTCATATTTAGTTAGAGGAACTATTAGAAAATGGTTTTATTCATCCTAGTGTTTCTCCTTGGGGAGCACCTGTCATCTTTGTAAAGAAGGATGGGTCACTTAGACTATGTATTGACTATCATCAATTGAACAAGGTTATGATTAAGAATCGTTATCGTTTGCCGAGAATCGATGATCTTTTCGATCAGATCAGGGGAGCTAATGTGCTCTCTAAAATTGATTTGAAATTTGGTTACCATCAATTGCGAATTGTTGAAGCAAACATTCATAAAACTGCATTTTGAACTCGTTATGGGCACTACGAATTCACAGTAATATTTTTGGATTAACGAACACACCATCAGTATTTATGAGTTTAATGAATAGTGTTTTTAGTACATACCTTGATCACTTTTTCCTTTTATTTCTCGATGATATTTTGATCTATTCGAGAAACATGAAGGAACATGAAGAGCATTTGAGACAGGTATTGCAATGTTTAAGGGAAAATCAATTGTATGCGAACCTGAAGAAGTGTGACTTCTTTCAAACTGAGGTGAAATACCTTAGACATGTGATTTTTGGAAAAGGTATTGTTGTGGATCCTTCAAAAATTCAAGCTATTGTTGATTGGCCCTTGCCTACTAATGTTGGTGAAGTTCGTAGTTTTATGGGTCTAGCTAGTTACTATAGACGGTTTGTTCAGGGATTTTCTAGAATTGGTCATCCTATTACTTCTCTTCAGAGAAAGGGAAGAAGTTTGTTTGGACAGAGAAGTATCAGTTGGTTTTTTAGACACTTAAAGAAAAGTTGACTAATGCGCCTATATTGATTGTTCATGATCCTACTAAGGATTTTGTTGTTTGCACTTATGCATTCTTAGAGGGTTTGGGAGTAGTTCTGATGCAAGATGGGCATGTGATTGCTTATGAGTCTTGAAAACTCAAGAATCACGAATTAAATAATCCCACTCATGATTTAGAGCTTGATGCAGTTGTGCATGCATTAGTTCAATGGAGGCATTTCTTATTGGGTCACCGTTTCAAACTTCACACTGATCACCGTAGTCTACAATACATTTTTATGCAACCTAACTTGAACGCTAGAAAGAGACGATGGATGGAGTTCTTATGTGAATACAATTTTGAAGTGAAATATGTTCAAGGAAAAGAGAACATAGTGGCTGACACTCTTAGTCATCGTTGACATGAGATTTTTGCTATCACTCTTGAAGTAGATTTGAGAGGTCAAATATTAGCAGCACTTCCTACTGATAGATTGTATTAGGAAGTGAAGTCAGAGATTGAATCTGGTAGACCTTTAGAAGGTTGATTTGCAGGGTATATCCTTGAACCAGATGGTATATTATGACATTTAGGTTGTATCTATGTACCACATTTTGAGGGTCTTCATACATTAATTATGACTAAAGCACATCGAGCTCCGTACTCAGCTCATCCAGGTGTTAAAAAAATGCACGCAAATTTTTGGCAATTGTATTTCTAGCCTAGTATGAAATGTGATATTGCTAACTATGTATCGAGATGTCTTGAATGCCAGGGAGTCAAAGTTGAGCATCAACATCCCACTAGGTTATTACAGCCACTTCTCATTCCTGAATGGAAATGGGATATTATATCTATTGACTTTATTGTTGGGTTACCTACGTCGTCACGTCGACATGATGCCATTATGGTAACTGTTGACCGATTGACTAAGGTGGCTCATTTTTTGCTAGTACGATCATCATATAATGCTTCATCCGTAGCTAGGATATTCATGGAGGACATAGTTAGATTGCATGGGATTCATCGTAGGATTATTTCTGATAGAGATCCAATATTGACATCAGCTCTATGGACTTCATTACGACATGCTCTAGGTACACAGTTGAACTTTAGTTCAGTGTATCATCCTCAAACCGATGGACAAATGGAGAGAGTTAATCAAATATTAGAGGATATGCTTAGAATGTACGTGTGATAGGTTGAATGTGAGCATTAGAAAATGAGCAGCAAGTAAAAGAGTGGAAATAAACACCAAAACAACCTACACCTCAAGATTAGCCTAAGTTGGAAACAACACAAGATAAAAGCAACAAATAGAACCTTATACCTTGCGTCGAATCGATCCTTTGGTTGGCCCTTCGATCTTTGATGTGTATGCTCCTTGGATGGCACAAGATACAAGCTAAATGATGTTGTGAGGATGAGTGCAAGTGGATGAAAACATGGAAATGGCTAAGTGTAGATTGAGAAATAAAATTGCAAGAGTTTGGCTAGCAAAATGATCTCTCCCAAAATGAGAGAAAAGAGGGGGGATTTATAGGAATTTTGAGAATTCCTAGAAGAGATGAATGGTTGAGATTGATCCACCAAATATCAAGATGTAAGGCTAAGGTGAGTTGAGAACTCACAAGCCCTCACATCTTGTCATGTGGCATGTGATATAGCAAGTGGACATGAGGTGGAAGGATAGGACATGACATGGAGGGGGGTACAAAGTACCTTGGGATTGGAAAAGATCTCCTCATAAAGGAGGTACTTGTCCCCATGTGGGGGAGAGGACAAGTGAGGAATTAAAAATTCCTCAAATATTCTCATGGGGAGATGGGAAAGAATAAATAATAAGTAGAGGACATGTGGGAAGAAGTGAAGGAATTAAAAATTCATTTTGAGTGCATTGGGGGATTAAAAGGTGAATTAAAAATTCACATGGGGAAGTGGAGTGCCTTGCCCAAAAGGAGAAAACCTTTAATAGGGTTGACTAAGGACACATGTCATAAAGGACATGGGGAAGAGAAAAGGAATTTAATATTCCTTGGAAGGATAAAAGAATTAAAAATTCATTGAGAGGTTGATTAGGCTAGTTAGTGAGGAATTAGAGGATGGTTAGGTGGCTAAGAGAGATTAGAGGCCAACTTGCAAAAGTTGGAGGATGTGACACATCCTAATCAAAGATTAGGCATGTGCACATCCTAATGATGGGATTAGAAGAAGGATTAAGATAAGATAAAAATGATGGAGGATGTGACATGAGGGGAATTAAATAAATGGAATATTTATTTAATTCAATTGATGGAAGGAGGGTTAAAGAGATAAGGTATATTGATTAAATACCTTAGGGATTTGGCAGAATTAAAGCTATTAATTAAATAATAGCAATATTACGAAAATAAGATGAAAGGGGATAAATTAAGTGTCCAAATTTAGACGTCTACAGTACATAATGGACCAACAATCATGATGGAAGGATTATCTGTATTTAGTAGAATTTGCTTACAATAACAGATATCAGAGTTCCATAGGTATGCCACCATTTTAGGCATTATACGGTTGTCCCTGTCGAACTCCATTCAGTTGGGATCGACTTGAGGATAGAGTGTTACTTGGTCTTGAGATGCTTCGAGACATGGAGCAACAGGTTGACCATATTAGAGAACATTTAATAGTAGCATAGGATAGGAAAAAGAAGTATGCCGATGCACATAGAATAGACCAACATTTTGCAGTTAGTGATAGAGTGTTTCTTCGAGTGCGACCACAAAAGAGTCCAATCCGTTATGGAAAAGGATCTAAGCTTGCGCCTCATTTCATTGGGCCATTTGAGTTCCTAGAGAGGATTGGTCCTGTGGCATATCAACTCACCTTACCACCCAGTTTGTCACATATTCATGATGTTTTCCATGTATCCGTTCTTAGACCATATCATCCCGACATTTCTCATGTACTTGATTGGAATGCGTTATAGGTAGAGGACGGATAGCTGGCTTTGGAGCCCATGGCCATTCTATAGCACCAGATGCTCAGTCTTAGGGGTTGAGACATTGATCAAGTTAGGGTCCAATGGGATCCTAGCCATGAGGCTTTTGCTACTTGGGACGATGTGACATGCATGAGGGAACTTTATCCCTATCTGTTTGCAGGCTTTCAGGAGCAAGCCTGATCCTAGGGCGAACGATGTAGTACCCCTCCATTTTGCTTGTGATTTCTGTTAGCATGTTTTTATACTATTAGACTTTGGTATTTTGGTTTAGATATTTTGATCGCTGACTTTGAGCGATAGTGGATTCGTTTTGTGATATGATAAACATTGTATGGTGATAATTAATTTCTAACATGCTTTGTAATAGCGTAGATATTTCCTTTAGATGTTATTGCTATATATATGTTTATGGTAGATTAACTGTTACTTAATTTGTCAGTTTGATGTGATGTGTATTGATGTGGAGAACGGAGTTGCATCACTTGCTTGCGAGTGCCCTGTGATTTTCGTGACTTTCTCTGCATGGTGTCCTTGTATAATGGATTATATATATATGCATGTTATTTGTTTGCTTGCAGGATTGCAGGTACATGACACCGACTCCACCTGGTTACTCAGGTCTGAGCATGTCAAGACTCAATGGAAATGTTGATTGGGAGTAGTAACATGGTTTATCCTAGTCTAGTCTTAAACCCAATCACAGTATATCGTCAGTTTTAGTTTCAAGTCTTTGGTTGTCTTTTTTGTCCCTGATTGGATTAATTGTTTTGAAAGGAAAATTTTGTTAATTTTATGATAGTCTATTATTCTTTAATTTACTGTTGATTTTAATTAAACAAATTAATTAATTAAATTAAAAGTTACATTTATTGTGTGAATAGATTTAAATTTTCAATTAATTGTTATGTGGGAAATGGTATTTTAATTGTTAAATAAAATAAATAAATAAAGAAAAGGGAAATTGCATTTTTTAAAAGTTTGAATTTTTTAAATCTAGAAATGCATTCAATTTTTGATAAGGAAGAAATAAAAGATTGTCGTGAGGTTGTTAAGAAGATATTTTATTCTCGACATGTGTGGTAGTGGAATTAATTGCTTGTTGTTGAGAATTTTCTCGGATGTTATCTGGGATTTGGGGAAAAGAGAAGTTTTACTTCTTCACGGGAAATGAAAAGAAGAGAGTTCTGTTAAAAATTGTTTATGGGAAAAATTTGTGATTGCCTTTGTGAATTGTTGTATATTTCTAGAAGATCTCTGGTTGATATTTTGGCATATTTTGGGATTTTGTGTTCCAGAAAGGCTTTGGAAGCTACAGGTAAAGCTACTCTTCACCAGCCAAGTTTTACAAGCTACAAAGAAACAGGTATTTTTCTATTTAAATTAATTTGTCTCATTTTGAAAGATTGCCTATTTAAGAGTTAGTTTTGTGCAAATTTTTTAAATTATGTATTTAGAAGTTTGTAGAGTAAACTATTGTGTTTTGTGACTTTTGTAATCTTCTTGGAAAATTAGTTTGTAGAGGATTTATTATTTCTTTGTTAAAAGCTTCCTGTAGGAAACAGTTTGAATTAAAATTTGAGAAGGAAATTATTTGTTTGGATAATGAAATTTAAACCTCTGGAAATAAATTAGAATTTATTGGGAAAAATTTTGTGCGTACTGTAGAAATTTCTCAATTTCCCCAATTACAAACCCTGTAGAATTTTCTAAATTTCCCCACAAGAAAACCCTGTTGAATTTGTATATATATATTATACATATATATATATATATATTTTCATATACAAATTGGATTGTGAAATTGTATTTGTCTTTTTTCTTTGGGCATTTTTGAAAACGTCATACAGACTAGTTAAGGGTTTCATTTTTATTAAACAAAAAATAATAATAATAAACAAAAATGAATTCAGATTTTTTGTGATCCGCAGGGTTTGTTCCCATGGATTTTAGTTTTTTTTTATGTATGTTGATTGTATTTTAATGGGTTAGGGCTCCAACCATTCCCACAGCCACCACCCCTAAGGGAGGCGATGGTGGGAGCAGCCCTAGTGCCGCCCCACCACATAGGTTGGCCCCATGAATGGAGCCGATGCCTAGTTAAACCACCGCCACCCTATACCTTGGCTGCGGCCGAAAATTTGTTCGGCGCTCAAACGCATAATTCACTGTGTATTACTTATTTTCAGATTTCCTAAAATTAAATACAGATTTGACAATAATTAAATGTATAATTATATATACATTATGTATATGTTAATTTATATAAATATATATATACGTTTGTATATAAATAAATAAAATATTTAACTTAATAAATTTTAGGGAAATAATTATAGTATTAAAATGAGTCTTCTTTTGAATTTAAATGCATTTAAGTTTAAGATTAACTATCTTTAGTGTAGTGATATTGGAAAAGAAAATTGGATATATATATATATATATGAAATTGAGAGAGAATCAAATTATGTGAATATTTTTATAATTTCCTTTATTGTATGAGAAAAGAATTACAATCAAGTTGTTATAATTTCTTGATAATTCTTATTGAATGACTGGATTTAGTAAATCCTAATGTAGATTCCTAATGTTTTGATTTGCTTTAAATTGTGTTTCTTTTATTGGGCAAATTGGGAATGTTTTAGATGAACAAGTCTTCCAGGTTAGTTTGTATAGTAAGGGTGTTGTTATTGTTGAATTACAATCCTTGAGTTGACTAGGGTAGTGCACATGTTATAGTATGGTGTTCTGACACTTGGATTTATAAACTAAGATTTAATGACCGTTGTGTGTCGTTTGGTATTATATGTTGATTCTTGTGCACCTTGTTTACCTTAGTTAGGGAACTTAGATTCCTTATGTTATCTTTAGGGGAGTGGCTGTGTGAGGGCCGACACACAAAGTGGTGCCAGGGTAACTTACAAAGAGTTAGTAAGTCAGTGAAAATTAAACAACACATTAGATAGTTTAAAATCTTTAATTAGATTAATATGCCTCGCTTATAGACTCAAGATCTAGTTCAGTCTTGAGATTAAGTTGAGAAGGCCTGGAATGGAAAATCGATATCTTGTTACTTTAAAAGATATTCGATTCTGCAATAGTTTGCATGTGGGGCCGGGTTTCATAAGAGGTTACCAGGGTAACCTAAGTTGGGGGCCGGAACCTAGGAAGAAACACTAGGGTAACCTTTGCAACATTGTGATGACACTCCACCTAAAATAACAGTAACCTTGTGAGCTTAGTATATTTGATTATCTTAAATCTGGAAGCAATGTAACCATCAGTTAGTTATGTACTTGTGTCTAGGGTGAATAGGTTATGTCTAGGGTGAATAGGTTATGTCTAGGGAACCTTATTACTATCTCCTAGCACGGGGGGTGGACCTACGGGTACCACATGGTTGGGTGGAATGTGCACCTTACTCCATTGGGTCCCCTGTTTATGATCATGGCAACGAGAGCTTCATGGATGGAGAGCTTATATTTGGATATATATGTACTTCTTTTAATGTATCATTGGAAATCTTGTATTTGAAACAATATCCCTCAATTGTTATGAGGTGAACATTTGAAATATGTAATTGTAAACTATTATTTGATCTACCTCATCTAAAGAGTGAGTATTGTAATGTTATTTCAAATGCAATGTAAGAATCTTACTTGTACTTTATACTATCATGAATGGAATTCAAATGTTGTGCAATGTTTACTTTTAAGATTATGTTAATAAAATACAAGCAATGCTAAATACTAAAGTCGTTTATGGATTTTCAAGTAGTGTTATGTCACGTAACTTAGAGAATGTATGCAACTAATTAAGTTAATATTAACACTTTAAAAAAAAATATTTCACTTTCGTATACAATTGCAACATTCCTTAGGTTACAAGACCAGGCATTACATTAAGGATCATATCAATAAAGTTAAAAATTGTAGAACACTGATTCACCCCCCTCTCAGTGTTACTTGATTTCAACAATTGTTATCAAAACCCAGTTCCTCGGAAGAAGTTTAACATCTTGGGAAAGATCTTGGAAAGTGTTTCAATGGATTGAAATTTTCTTCAACAACAACTTTTGGTGGCCCTAGATAATCTTGATTAGTCCAAATCTGAAGTCAGTGAATTGCAAGAAAATCTCTCAAATGTTGAAAAATTCATTGAATCAGTGAAAGAAAAAATCAATAAATCCAAGGAGAAGAGAAGGGAACTCTATGATAAGTTCAAGCAAGAAGACAATAAACGCATTGTAGATGAACGATTGAGTCAAACCCTCAAGGAAAAGATAAAAGAATGTGAAAAGTTTTCCATAGATAATGCAGTCCTACAGCATGAGATGGAATCTATTATGATTAGTATGACCAAGGATATTGAAGACAAAAAGAATAATGAAGAGAAGCTTGCCTGGTCCTTGAAAGAGAAATCTGAAGAATGCAGCTGAATTACTAATGGATTCAATCAATTAGAGTTTGAATTGGAACAATCCAGACATAATGAAGAAGAGCTGGAAAATAAAATTGATGATCTCAGAGATGAACTTGCTACTACAAATGAATTCAAGGAGAAGCTCAAGATTAGCTCAACCAAGCTTGATGAACTAATTAAAATTCAGAGGATCGAAGGTGACAAGCGAGGTACTGGATATGAGGAAGGAGAAAGTTCTAGATCTAGACAAAGAAATTTTGGACAAAGGAGATTTAGGCAAGAAAATCAAATGAACGAATCTGGAAGGTATCTAGTAAGAAAACCTAATGCTCAAAGATTCAATGGTCGCTCTATTTTTTGCAATAAATTTGGTCATATGGTGGCACAATGTAGGATTTGAATGAATCCAAGTGGTCCATCATTCTCAGGTCAGTGCTATAATTGTAATAAGTATGGTCATAAGTCAAATGAATGCAAAAATATGATGAACAAATTTTATAGAGATGTCAGATGTTACACATGCAATAGATTTGGCCATATTGCTAACCAAAGTAGATCAAGAGAAAATCAATGGAATGACTAGTCTGGACAGAGAAATGTGGTGTTCTACAATTGCAACAAACTTGACCATATTGCTAGATTTTGCAGAAGAGGTCCAATAAATCAAAGAAACATGCAAAAGGATGAAAATAGAAAAAGAAAATTCACTACAAATAAGATCAAGAAGAAAATGAAGAAGACATGGGTGAAGAAGAGTCCATCTATTGTAGGAAATGAGCCAGCACCAGAACTTGCTTCTAGTAATTCCTTTGAGAATTATTTTTAGGCCTTTGGCCTAGGGGGAGCTGTCAAGAAAATCATTTAACCCCCTATTAGTAATTGACACTAGGATGTGGATGAGTGCAGTGATTTCATTGATGATCTACATATGTTATTGAAATAGTTGGAGAGTGTATTATGTAGAGTTCAAGGTCTGCAGAAGAGTTATCTTTCATAGTGTATAGAAATAGGGTATCTCGATGAGTTCGGGTAAAAGCATTTATTGTGACAAAAGGGTTAGGTGTGGGAATGATAAAAGGTCATTTCTATTTTTCATTTGTCACTTTGCACTTTAAGAAGAAGAAGCTTGGAGAGCTCTGAAGAGCACTTTGGAAAAATTTGGTGAAGATTCAACTATGAAGGCAATTTAGTGATGAAACCCTATTCCAGCCAAAAGGTATTTTATCGACAAAACTTGTGAACTTGTGAATTTGCGAAAATGGCTACTCCATTGGTAGTTGATGTCAAGGATAGACCCCATCCTAAATTCAAGTGGCATCCTTTCAAGTTTGTTGAGACTGAGCCTTTAGGTGCATTTTTGTCTATTCCATATGACATCTTGCATATTGCAAACATTAGGGCATACATTCATGCAAATGTTGAGGAGTTAGGGAGCTCGTTGTTGTTGAATTTGTATTCCAATCATATAGTTGGAGAGGATTTATGTGTTAAGCCCAAATTCAAAACCCTAGAAGAAAAGAAATTCACGTATATTGTAAAACTCCTTGTGTTTGATGAAAGCGAATGGGTCTAGTATATCTTGAGTCGAGTTCATGTTGAATTTATGCGGTTGAGTCAACCTTTTAAGATTACAAAAGAAGTTATAAGCATTGTTACTGGTTTAAGTTCCTCTGGAGGTTTTCTAATCTTGAAGTCTATGAAGAATTAGATAGTTACTGATGCAACTAGTTTAATATTTGATAAAAGAGCTATGACAATTGATGATATTATTGAAGTGGATGTGAAATTTTCCTCAATAGTCATTGGTTACAAGTTTTATCACTCCAGTTGGGATAATTTAATATCTAGTATAGCTATTTATGTAGCATATCAAATGGTGAAGGAGAATGCAAAGTATGACCTGTGTGAGCTACTTTTCAGTTAGCTTATGGAGAATCTTGGTAAGATTAAGAAAGATAAGAAGAATACCTTTAAGTATGGTAATATTTTTTTGTGTTTGTTCTTTTATTTCATGAATGAAGTTATGAGAGTCAGGAAAGTACATTAGAAAAGAGGTAATAAGTCTGTAGATCTTCAAATTAGAGACATGCTATACACCATTGGTGATAGTCAAGCTAGGAAAATTACAATCTGGGGATATTTCAAGAACTTTCAAAATGTAATGCAAGTAAGGGAAATAATTCCTACTTCTATTGTGAAGAAATATAAGGACACAATTTTTTTTATGGTGGATATTGATCAATGCTTGATGCAAGTCGTAGATCCTAGAACGGTTTGGAATATGCGAATGGGATATGAAGTTGAGGAGAACATCTTGGAACTATATGCACAACATTTGTTGAGTAAGCCTATGGATCCATCTGAAGAGAGGTTTGGAACATATACAAAGAAGAATATGCAAGTCCATAAGCAGTTGAAGAAACCAATGATAGTCTAGAGAGTAAGGAAGGAAGTTGAAGCCTTTTCCGAGAGCATGGGTATATCTGTAGAATTTGTGAGAGAAGTTAGAAGGAAGAGAGAAGAAGCTAAAAAAGAGCCTGCTAAAATTGAATTTGTGGCAACATCTTCTACCCAAACTAGATCCACAAGGAGCTACACACCACTATCCAATCTTGCACAGAAGACAATTCATGTGAAAGCTCAAGTCAAGGCATCCAGTAAGAGGAAGAAGGATAAGAGAACAAGAGTTTATGCAGCTATTTTAGAAGATGAAGAGACAAAATATGATGAAGTGAGAGAAATAAACCATATGGGCACCCAAGAAGCAACAGTCACTAAGGAAAAGCCCTCCGGTGAAGAAGAGAAAGCAAAGAAGAAAGTGAAAACTAACAAACCAAGTATGTCTATAAAAGGAAGTTGAGAGAAGTATAATCAAGGATGGTAATATTAAGCCACTATGTGAATGGTATGAAAATTTTGATAGTGTTGGTCAAAGAGTTCTTGAGGAGGCTACAATAAAGTATTTGAACAATTCTAATATGACTCTCATTGAAATAATGTCTCAATTACCTAAAGAACTATATGAAATTCTGGAAATGAGGAGAGTTAGTGCCAAAACTGAAGAAGAGTAGCTAAGAGAACAGATTCTTGCAAACTTATGTCTGGTAATGTTTATTGAGGATATGAAGTTAATCCTAAATGAAGCTAAGAATTTTTTCAAGAGCAAAAAAAGAGTAAAAAATCTTATGATTGGTAGGAATGAAGAGGTAGCAAAAGAAACTAAAGCAATTTTAAAAGAAGTCTTGTTAAAGAATAGAATCAATATTTGTAGACATGCAAAATTAGCATCGTGCACTTAATTAATTCATATTCATTCAATCATTAATCAGGTTCATTAAATCCATTCACCAAGTAAATCAGGACTATTTAATTCATTCCCAAGGTTATTCATTTAAATTAAATGAATCAAAGTCTCACATCAACCTTTTAATTAAATAAACCAAACTTTATTTAATTAAGTCTCAAAATTCATATTTCTCCCTCTTGATTTAAATAAATCAAAATATTCAAGTCAAATTGGTCAAAATCCCCTAATCATCACCTAAGCTAATCTAATCCTGATTAAACTAACCTAACCACCCATCACATCCTCTAGCTTTTCCCACTTGCACCAATAAATCATTTTAACTCATTTATAAATTCATCATTTTCTTTCAACTTGGCATAAAAATGGAATATTCTCTCAAGTTTGAATATGAAGACAAGTTGACTTGTCCCTTCCAACATTGCAATAATTTCTCTCTTTCATGTCCCCCTCTCAAAATTTAATTCACAAATTCAAATTTGAATCTCCCTCTCTTGGGCACATTGGCCAAAACTTGCACATTCCTCAACCTATAACAAGTTGACAAGTGGCCTCTTCTCATTGGTCCAATCTTTATCCCACATTGCTCTATTTTGAGCTCTCTTCCAATTTAAAAATCTATAAATAAAGGGTTGATTCTTCATCAAATCATCTACACTCTCATGCAAAGTTACTCTCTGAAATTGAGAACTAATTTTTCTCTTCATCATTGCATTTCATCATTTGAGTTTTAGCAAGGATTGGGAAAGGGTCATTGGCACATTTAACACCAATCCAATATGGAATAGGTACTTTTCTTGCTTTGCAATGTCTTTTTGATCCTTTTTGTTATTTGTGGTATTTCTTGAGCATGGACATGTTATTCCATAGAGGTATTCATAGATTTACATGCATGTAAACTAACCCCACTAATGAGTGTTGGAGATGGTTCATTTGCAGATTTATAGTACTTCATCATGGCACTAGAAGGAGGGCAGATCTTGCAGGAAAACATGTTTTGGATTGTAGGTTATTTGCAATGACATATATGTTGTAAACAGGTTGTCCCTCCAAGTGGATTGTTCGCATTGGAGCAATCAATATTTACATTCCAATTCTTGATTTATCACTTTACTGCATTGCTTTATATCATTACGAATGATATTGTGGTTAAAAATGATATGTTTCTCTTGATATTGTTGTTATTGCTTGACTTAATCGCTTTCACATTCAAGTATTGACAGATATTATAAAATCAGTATAAAATGCCAAACATAGAAATCTGTTAAGTTTCTTTATTGTGATTTTTTTTTCTTCTGTCAACTGAATTTCAATACGTTCAACATTAATCAAAACTTTGAATACAAATAAAATATATGTAGTTTTTTTTATGACTAAGACAGTATTCACTAAAAACATCATACAGTTTGGTACTTTGTTGAGGTATTTGACATTATTGGATTTTTTTTTACTATTATCATTCTAATTTAAGGGATGTAATCATTTGAAAAGTTAGCATTGATTGATGGGTCATGAGTTTCTAAAATTTTGTGGACATCGATTGAACATTGATTTGAATGGTGGGTTTGGGGTAGCTTTTTGGTTTGCATTTACATTTACAGAAGTTAACATTTTAGTTTTCTATGTTGAAACACCCTTTTAGGATAGCTCAAGGAGATCTCAAAATCTGATGGCTACCTTCGTGCCTTCACACATCAGCCTTTACATTTCATGTCTACATATTCCCATTGCCCAAGTTAAAATCACAAACCTCTTGCCTACTCTTCACTTTTACGATGAAATGGCATCTGTAGCATGGGGACTTTGTGCTTTGCTGCAACTTTCATATTGTTGGTACTTGAGAAAGTAATGCCCCATCGTTGAATATTACACAAGCTCCACATCTTTCCCAACTCATTTCTCTGCAATACTCAATCCGCCTCTCATAAATGATGCCCATCTTCCCAACAATAATAATTACAAGAGGATGCAGTGTGATTATTACAATCTGATACATTAAAAGAGAGGAACATATTTAAGGCACGTATCAGATCTGCAATATTTTTTTTTCAAAACATAAATGCCTTGTCTAGTCTTCTCAATTTTTTTTGCTATATTAACACATTTTGATGGGTTGGCGATGATTGATGATCCATGGTCCATAATGCACGTAAAGAACTGAGTGATGGTGTGCAAGAGGAAAATAGGTCCCAGCTTGCCTGCCAGAGAATTGAGGGCCTAGCATTGAGATACGTATGACCCATTGTACATGCAGGTTAGAATCATGGCCCCTCCGTATATGCATGTTTGTCTCACCTCGAGCGACACATTCTACTCTTCCTCACCATCTATATCAATTATCCATTAGTTTTTTTTTGCTTAATATTCCCCCTTCGTTCGGTCAAAAAAAATTGGTCCATTCATGAATTCATATTTAATGGTCAATGTATTAGAATGAATGAAGTTTGTAATCCATGAGATCATATCGCTTTGAGGCAATCTATCAAAACAATTTGCATTTCCTGCCTGTTCTTTTTCATTTTATATGCATTTGTGGTAATATTGTACAACGCATAGAAAGGACTTTATGTTTAGGTTGTTGCTTGGTCAATAAAGGTGAAATAAAAATCGACTTGCATAAGTGACAACATTTAAGATAGGCGCCATAGTCAATATCAAGTTTCACACTGGTAGGTGCATTTTTCTTGTTCCTTAAAAATTGTTAAAGTCTTTTCAAAATCCATTTTGTACATATCATGCAAATCAATCTATTGGTTGGGAAAATCATTTCTATGCATTGAATTCTGAGTTAACTATGAAAATGAATTTTCCTAATCTAGTTGTACACTAGCTAGAAAATCTTCATGTTGGTTTTATTGGTACTAAGATATTCAATGCATAAAAGCACAAACTATAGTTTATTGGTAGGGGCCACACCACTAGACTATGCATGTTATTTATAAGGTGTGTACATTTCTATGAGTGCAGATTTTGAATGCTTCTACTAAGGGACCCGTTGTTTTCAATGAGAGCTGTAAATTAGTAGAAACTAACCTTATTATTTGACATATGCTCTATAACATAAATGTGTATAGGTATTTAAAAATTTTCCTCATGTATACTTGCCTGAAAATTATCGAAATTTAATCTCTAAATGCTCAATAGTTGTGAGGATGCTTTTGAGATAGCTATCAAATTTCATCATTATGGTCATTTTGGAAATAGCTAAAATTTGAAACTTAGGATGATGCTTTGGAAAGATGTATTCCTTATGGTGGATAAAATTTGTTTAGTTTTCAAAGTTTATCAAAGCATTTTTTATGATAGTCAACATTCAAGGTTGGGAGGGTACTTTTGAAAGATGTGTCCTTATGGTTTGATAAAATTTATGAGCTTTCAAATTTTATCACACCATTTTGATTATTTTGAAATAGTCAACATTTGAGGATTAGGAGGGTGTTTTTGAGAGATTTATTCTTTATGGTTGATTTATGGGCTTAATACTTGTAGTCAATATCAAAGTGTAAAGGAAGGGGTCTAGCAAGTATGATATCTTTTCAATGAAGTCAATATCAAAGCAAGATCCACCTATAAATCATCCTTTTATCATCCAAATCATTTGTTCTTTCAAATAGAAATCATGTTATTGTTTGGAGTTAGTGATCAAAATGAATTTAACATTCTAATCCTCACATGATTGTCTTTTCTTTTTATAGGAAAGCGAAAGGATAACGAAGAACAAGGAAAATGAAGGAAAGCGAAGAAGGAAAATGAAGGAAAGTGGAAGGAAAACGAAAGAAGGAGAAGCATAAGGAAGATATTTCGCAAGATCAAAGTGTTTTTTTAACACTTTAGTGTCTTTTTAACACTTCTTCACGAAATTGTTATCTCTTATTTCTTAGGACACTAATTTTCGTTTGGGTTTAAAAAGAATCTTTCCAATTTTTTGCAAAGGTTTAAAATGAACATTAGGGATACAACTTATTAGAGTTTTTCTTTTATAACAATTGAACAAAGTATCTCTCACTCATCTTTTGGTGCTTAAAAAGAACTCACATTTTTCTTTGTGGATTTAAAAAGGACAAGTGCAACTTTGTTTTGTGAAAGCTTACTTGAACTAACATCATTGAAAAAGGACGTATGTGCTTCTCTCATGCTTTATAGTGATCTTGAGAATCAAAAGGCCTTTTTCATGATCTTAGGTTGAGACAAAGCAATCACCTTCACACTTCGATTTGGGTTTAAAATTGAACAACATCTTGTGTGAATGTGAGTGGGGGAATTATTGAGTATATTCTCTCTTTGTTGCCAACAAAGATTGATCGAGTTACGAATATTTTTCTTTATTTGATTTTGTTTATCCTAGAGGGCCTGCCTTGGGGAAAAAGTACTCACCCAAGGGAATGACTCAACTAGTAACACTCTAAAGCCAAGAGTATTTCCAACTGGGATATAAATGTGGGTATTGAAAGAAACACCAATATCACACGGTTGATTCCGACAAGATGGATCCAAAAGGGGACTCTTTCCATATGGGTCAATCTCCACGAATGGAAAGTCCTTATTAAAACCCATGTGCTAGAATTTTCCAAAATCCTTTAATCTATTTGTTGGTGCAAGAACAGTTGTTCTAAAGCTGCCCCACACTTTTATGGTCTTTTAGTAGAAATGGAAAGCATGCCATGGGAGTTTCATGGGTGTTGATGCTTGGCTACCCTGATTGACGTTAATGAGCCATGGAGGGGAGCCGATGGGGTCAAGCATCTAACCATTCACTAAAGATAAGCGTAGCTAGACTTGTCCAAGTGGGAATCCAACAAATATTTTCTTACACATCCATAGGGTTGTACTTACTCTTGGGTTACAAAATGCATTTCTTGATCAAAAACATCTTGAAAACAAACACTTAACATCATCATCCAAATTTCAAACCCTTTTGGAGACAAATACAATTGACTAAATCCATATGTTATTGCTTTCCCTTGGGATTCACATCCTTAGAGGTTTCTAAACATTGTATTACATCTCCACTTGTCTACTTAATTAAACAATAAGTAAACCCTTGCCTTGAGTTCATCAAATTTCCACATAACATACTTTGTGGGGTTTGAAGAAATTAAGACATTGGACATCTTAGTTTGAAAACTTAATCAAAGAAAGTGTTTTTGGTAAAATGAAGCCATTAAGCAAAGCTAAGCAAAATTAACTTTCATGTGTGTTGAAGCCTCCCGATTCTTGAAAAAGTTCAAAGCAAAGGTTATTGGTTGGAAATCCGAAAGTGTATGTCCAAATTGAATCATTCTTTGGTTATAAAGGTCTCTAGGAAGCATTTGTATGTTCTTCAATACCTAGGTCTAGGCAAACAAAGTGTCTTTTTTAGGTTCATCTAGGATCAAAGGAAAATCAAAATCTTTTCTCATCCATCCTTCAAAACATCAAAACAAATATCATCTCACAATCACCTTTTGGAAAATCTTGAAATCATCCTTAAATGCTAGGGTTTTTTTGGCAAAATCAAAATCATCAAAATCCTTGAGACTAAATCCTTGAAAACATTATCAAAATCACCTTTGGCTAGGTATGTGTAGATGCATCCTTTTGCATATGCTTAGTATATGTAGATGAATCCTTCTTCATATGCTTAGTGAAACTATCATATTGTTTGAATAGGTGTGGGTAGATTCATCCTTCCCCCCACACATTCAAAATTATCATCATTTGAGAAAATCCATCCTTAGGTAATCATCCAAACATCTTAGGGTCTATTTGTTCAAAATCAAAATCAAAATCCAAAACATATCCAAAATTCCCAAAAGCCTAGTACCTCCTTCAAGATTTACCAAAAGATCATAACATCCACATCATCCATCTTTTGCATCATCATCATATCACCTTTCAATCCTCAAGATATCCTAAAATTTTCCAATTTGAGGCATAAAATAAAGATCAATCTAGAGAATCAAGAGATTCATCTCCCATTCTTAAAAATTGATCCTTGTTTTATGGTTCAAACTAGATCTCAATACAAGAAGAGCATGGAATCCAACAAAGAAACACCCACTTCAAGTGATTTAAGTCAAACAACTCCTTAAATGAATCCCATTGGGTCTAGAAATCTTACAATTAACCTTCTGACATCATTGCAAAACCCACAAGAAGAATCCCAAGGAGAAGACCTCACCTTTGGGATGTCTCACAATGAAATAACTAAAATGCTTCAAAATCTAGAAAAACCATAAGATCGTGAATATCATGATGAAGCTTAACCCTTCATTATACATGCTTGAACTAGCAAAGCAAGGGGCCAAATTGCCTTTGGATTTTGACATGAGTACCATAGTGGAGACATCTTTTCCTCCAATCTCATCCACCATTCCCATCTCATCCACACCCCCATCACACAATATCACTCAAAACATTTTGCAAATCATGACATATTTTGCTCCAACCCAACCTAACGTTAATAAGGGAAATGCATTTTTCAATGCTATTCAAACACACCCCCTTGTTAATAATCAAAACTTGGATGTAAATACCATCTTGGAACAAAACATACTTGAAAACCCATTACATAAGAATGTTCCTCTCACCTTCCATCATGATCTATCATCATCATTTTTTCATGCAACACCTCAAACTTCTCTTCTCACAAATTCGCAAGAGGAAGGAGACATGTTCGGACTAGGGGGCATTTTTGACACCACAACATTTTTGCAAGGACTCACACCCCTTACATTTCCACCACTTCCACTTTTTCTATCATTATCCACACCACTCCTTAGTTTAGGGCTTCCTCCCTTACCAAGTATCGATCAAACCAACATCCCAAATATCAATCAAAGCATTATGCCAAACGCTCAAAATTTGTCATCGACATCACAACAACAAACGAAAAAATGCACAAGCAATTGTAACATCATCAAACACCCCCATAACATCACAAAGCATGGTCTCTCAAGGGCCAATCACATCAATAGCACCACTTATCACTCAAACCACCACATCAACAATACCATCTACCACTCAAATCATTAACACGACATCACCATTCACCACTACCACAAATACCATTCTGAATCCACCACCACATCAAACCAATACAATGCGGCATTGAAATCTACTTTTCAAAGGGGATTCCAACAAGTGCAGAAAAAAAAAGCCATACAACTAGCTGCTCAACAAGCCACTCAAGTTGTACAAGCTTCCCAAGTAGCCCAAGTCGCACTACAAGCGCAACAAGCCTAAGCAATATTGCAACAACAACAACAATAAGCTGCTCAAGCCGCACAAGCATTGCAAGAATTGCAAGTACAAAAGGTTGCTCAAGTACAAGCTCTATTACAACAACAAGTGGCACAAGCACAAGCCCAAGCACAAGCTCAAGCTCAGGAAAACACCCAATATCAAGCACAACTTCTTGCACAAAGACAAGCACCGTAATTGCAAGCATATCAGCAAGCAATAAAGTAATATCAAGAGCAGCAAGAAGCAGCCGAATTGGCAGCCCAACAACAAGCATTTTTGGAACAGCAACAAGCACAACAACAAGCGTTGTTGGAACAACAACAAGTACAACAACAAGCAAAAATCGTAGCGCAACAACAAAAAGATCAACAATAGGCATTATTCATACAAAAGCAGGTGGAATTCTACCTAGCTCGGCAGAACATACACATACCACCAAACAACACACCGACCAACTCACCCATTCAACCCACAATTGAAACACCCCAAAACACCTTCATCCCACCCCCTGATCCATAAAATGATGTGACGACAAAAATCAAGTTGTTCTCGCAACAAGTGCTCGATGTTCAATCAGGGCAAACCACAAAGGCACCAAGCAACTTTTGTCCCTACCCATTCAATAGGAGCCTAGTGATGAAACCAATCCCCAAGGGATTTGAAATTCCCAAATTTGAAAAATATCAAGAGATGGGAAACCTTGAAGATCACATCAGGGAATTCCAAGTTCATTGCATGGAAGTCACATATGACGATACTTATCTGATGCGGCTATTCCCTAGGAGTTTGGTTGGCCACGCTATGGAATGGTTTTCTTGCCTACCTTTAGGTATTAGAACATTCCAAGAAATTATATACGCATTCATTAAGAACTACACATGCAACATTGCAATGGATGTTAGTCTAGAAGAAATCTCAGCTCTGAAACAAGGAAAGGGTGAATCATTCGCGTCATTCCTACAACAATGGCGATCCAAGGCCAATCGGAGCAAGTGGACCATGCCCGAAGAACAACAAGTTTGCACCATCATAGCCAACCTCGAAGGCCTCTTGAAATTTCATCTCAAGGTTCAAGGAATCACCATGTATGACCATTTGATCCCCAAGGTGCTTAGCATCGAATGAGCCTTCATGACCCAACCCGCGGGATCAACTTCATACCACGAACAACAAAAAAACCGCCCACACTCCAATTACAACGATAAACCTTGCACATGGGAAAGGAGAAAAATGTTACTAATGATGGTGTTGTCTATGCCAAGGTGGTCATTAGTGCCCCTCACCAAAACACACCCTCACCACAAATCCAAATCCAACACCAAAACAATCATCGTGCAACAAAACAACCACACAATAATCCAACAATCAATAATCTCAATGAGCAAAGGGGACCACCCCAATGCAACAAGAGTTATCCCAAATGAAAATACACCACTTTGGGGGAACCACTTGAAGACATAATGAAAAAGTTGATAGACGAAAAACTCATCAAGGCTCCTACCTTTGAAAATTACCAAGAACCAGATGTGAAACCTCCTTGGCATAATGAGAATCAACTTTGCGAATTCCATAAAATCAAAGGCCATACCACAAATAGTTGCATGAGATTGAAAAACATCATTCAAGATCTCATCAATAAAAGAATTATAAATGTGGAACAACCTATAGGAAATCAGGATCTTAAGATATATATGAATCCAATGCCAAATCATGGCAATAAAGGGAATAACAATGATAAAGGGAAAGGAACCCATTCAAACATAAACCATGTGTATGAAACAGACGTCGCCTCCCTAGATGACTACTGCATAGTCATCACCATCAAAGGTGCCCATGTCGATTGTGGAGTCACCACAAGAGGCAGAAAAGTCACCATTGCAGGATCATCCCAACAAAACAGAGTCCCTAAATCTAGATCTATCCCTAATGGCTACAATGTCCTAGATCAACTCAAGAGAACGCCAACACAAATCTCCATCATGGATTTGCTAAAAATCTCATCTACCCATAGGAAAATCCTTGAAGAAGCATTGGCCTCATCCACTGTCCCTGCGGATCTTGATGCAGATCAATTCCAAGCTATGGTCGGAAATATCATTATGCCTAATCTTATTACATTCTCTGACCAAGATTTCCCTACTCAACCATCTCACAACCGTGCACTTCACTTAGAAGTCATAGTAGATAAGAGAAGGGTCAAAAGGGTCTTGGTGGATGGAGGTGCGGGTTTGAATATATGTTCTCTCAACCTCATCAGAAAATCTTAGAGGATTCTATTGACAAAGGAAAGGGTATCACAATAAGAGCATATGACGATCAAGAAAGAGTGTCCCAAGGCATGATCAAACTCCCTATTCAAGTAGGACCAGCTCTCATGGAAACCACTTGTTAGGTCTTGGACCTTGACTTACCATATAACATCCTTTTGGAACGTCCATGGATTCATACAATGAAGGCAGTAGTGTCAACTTTCCACCAATGTGTGAAATTCACACACGAGGGACAAGAAGTCACTATCCACAGAGATCCTGAACCCTTCTCCTATTGCAAAAATGTTGAAGCAAAGTATTACAAAATCCCCCAAGTACCAAAAAATGATGAGGGCCCATCCACACCTTACATCGATCCTACCACTCTCGCATCCACTTTTGCAACAGAGACACCCGCCACTCCTGCCATTCCCACCATCTCTGACATCAAGCTCATTATCCAAGATAACAGCTGTGGAAACTACAAGCTCCCTAATAATGATTTTGTGGTAGGAGAGTTACCAAAATCTCCTAGATCATGGGGACACCCAAAAACAAATGAAGCTTCCACATCCCAAACATCTCCTACAGACTATCCTGAATTTACAATGGCTACTGAAGCAGATCCATCTCACATGCTATATCAAGATGAAAGAACAATGGCTAATTTACCAATGGATGACAGAAGGGTCTGCAAATGATGCTCGCAATGGGCTATGACAGAAATCAAAGACTTGGGAGAAACGACAATGGGCTTATAACACCTATCATTCTAGAGACGTGACCAATAACAAATCTTGGCCTTGGATGTACCCGAGTAAGTGCACCAAGATGGTTCCCAAAAAGGGGGCTTAAGTGGCCACTTTTTTTCTAAAATTAGGAAATACTGACCTTGGACGTGAAATTGAGGATAGTTACACTCAAAATTTTGAGATGGAACAAAAACAAGGATTGAAGTGCTGCGAGTCTACTTTCTAAACTACTAATTTATTTTGAAAATGGTTGAGATTAATTGGTTCAAAAGAGGGACATACACAAATTGGTGTTGTTTTTGTTAGAAAAACATAACATAGCAACTCTTGTATGACCCTAGCATAGTGAAATTTTTTGTAGTATTTTTAAAATCACTACAGTTAGAAGTTAGCTAAAAGTATCTAGTTGATGCATGATTTTTATGATAATATTTTAATGAATATTTGATTTTTTACTAATTTTCTAAGTGGGCACTTCCTGAAAAGAAGAATTTTGGACGTGCTCCACCTACAAATTTTGGAAAATAATTGATTTTTTTTCTTTTCTTTTTTTAATTTTGTAGAATGGAGTCTAGTTTCTAAAAATGTAATTTATTTAAAATTTTGATGAATGACTAATTTATAACAAAAAAAACACCAAACACTGCTTTTTAGAAAAGAAGAGGCATACAAACAAAAGAAATTATGGATTGAAGGCTTAACATTGTCAGAAAGTGAAAAAAATTACATCATTGGATAGGTAAGAGAGAACCTAACATTACCCATGTGTTCAATTTTGTCGATATTGAACTAGATGCAATCATGATGGTGAGCACAAACCTGATTATGTGAAAAACTGTAGAATTTGAAAAAACACGTCTTTGACCTGATTGGGAATGCCCTCCAAGTCTTTGGGTTGGTATTCCAAGGAAAATTATTTCACTTTTTTCTTTTTTTTTCACGTGAAATAATGTGAGCGCATTATTACGCGCTTCCACTATGAGTTTTAAAAGTTTTTTTCAAAAGTGGCCACAAAATTGCTACCCAACTTCATGCACCCACCCACCCCTCTGAGTATAACCATAAGAGGAAAAAGTCCTCCAGTTAGAATAGTTAACAATCCTCCTCAACCAACCTCAGCAAAACTCTGCTTACTAGTGTCTATAGGTAGAGTCATAGATAACTTTACATTTGATATAACCAACATCTCTAGTAGTAGCGATGATGAGGATCACCTGACCAATTTACCTAGGCTATTTGAGGATACCACCCTCTGCATGATTAACACCCTATATTTTGAATCTAACCACCAAAATCATGAGATCCACTTAGTATATCCCCAACTCATCGACTATGACCAACGAGGACCACCGGTTCTCAATATATTCGAAAACGATGATGTGCTCTCAAAATTCATGGGATTGCGAGATAACATTCCAAATGGGGATCACAAAGTAGGGTTTATAATCAAGTTGGATGTTGGTGTAATTAATTAATTATTACACTAGCATAAGTTAACTTAGGTCTTGCATTTAATCATTAAGTCCTAGGTTGCATTATTAGATAAATCATTTAATAAATGGGATAATATTCCCTTTCCTAGTTTGTGGGATAAGATTCCTTCTAGAGCTTATCTCATCATTTAATGTTCTTCACCATTAGGGTTCACATGTTGTCACATGTTGTTAGATTATGACACATGTCAACATCTCATGCATATTAGGGTTTACCTCTTGCCTATATAATCAGGTATCTTGTTCATTTGTAATATATCCAGATATCAATCAGATATCATATCAATATCATATCAATAGAATCTTCAATCAGCATTCCATTGTTGCAACACTTCTTTTGTGGTTGATTATCTTTCATGGATAAAGTCCTTTATTGAAGCTTCAGGGGTTGTGCAATCCATCATCTCAACATGATATCAGAGCTAATCCATTGAAACATCAACCCTAGATCCAAGAAGTTTGGAATGCAAGATTCTTTGCAGGCTTGGAGTTTTATGTTGCAGGCTAGTTGGTTCTACTTGGGAGCCAAGCTGATTTCTGGTGTAGATCAGGCTCTCTCTGACCTCTCCATTGCGTCTAGAAGGCCTCAAAACCCATAGATCACCTGTTCATTAGTAAAAAATGGAGACATATTATCCAAGAGCCATGTGAGGTATTATCTAGGGTTTGCAATTTTTTGTACTATCCGTACAGTTTTGCAGAAAAAAATCTTCCCTTTTAGGCCTCCATCAAGGAAATTTTTTTTAGAAAAATCAAAAAAAAAAATTGGCTATTTTTCGGGCATTTTTTTTATAGTTCTGGCAAAAATTTCATTTCTGCAGTGTTCGACCTGCAATTAAAATCACCCATTGGCATTAATATTTTTTTTCTGCGGCTATAGTTTGTTTCATCCGTCGGCATTAAAATCTATTAGCAATTTTTATTTAAATTTAAATTGCAACATATATTGCAATATTTAAATTTTTGTGTCGGCCTCTTTGAAGTTGCATCATTCGACCAGTCTGCACACCGACTGGCTCCCGTCATCCTGTGTCATCTCCGCAGACACCCCTGGCTACCAGAAATCCTCCATTAGCTCCCTGGCGATCGCAGACTTCCCGTCGATTGGTTGCTCATGCACCATCGGCACCCGCTCTCTGGCAACTTCTTCGCCAACCTCACTCTGCGCCATTGTCACGTCGGCCCGTTTGTCGCTTCTCCTACCGTCGGCATCGACCACCTCGCCGAAGTCCTCTTCCCAGCATCCGACGGACCACTAGCATCATCGTCAGCGTTTACCAACAACCGCCCACCGATCATCGGAGCTCCTACTACAGTCACTGGTCCAGCCCCGGTCACATCACGAACCGCAGGCTCCATTAGTTTCGGGGCAGTGCCTCCTATTACCGGTCGCGCCACCATCGCTCTACCCATCCCGCCGCTCCGATGCCGCCCAACCAGCAGTGATTTTTTTTAAACTGCCGATGCCGCCCACAGTCACATCAACGACCAAGGGCCGAATTTTTTTTTCCCTAAGGTGCTAATTTTTTGCACCTGGTTAGCCAGCACTAATCCAAATTGCAGTTTTTTTTCCGAGGGCCATATCTTCGCGCCACAATATCAAAAATTTGCAAACGAGATATCGACGAAAAGAGAATTCAGAGCACTATCCAGTGGTGCCATCCATTTTGTAGGATTTGTCTGCTATAAATTTCTACAGTCAACTGAAGTCAACCCTCCCTTCTGGACTCAAGCGCACACATTCTTCGCATCAGATTGTCAGATTTCAGAGATTCTAGCAGCATTCAAGAGATATTTAGTGCATTTTTTCATCAGTCCAGTCATCTTCTTTGGTTTCAGTACCAGGTATCTTTTTTCTTGGTTTTTTGATTCTTGTGACATCCTGAAGCTTGAAGAAGAATTTGTTGATCTCGGAGGCATATTATCAATTGCCATATCTATTTGGAATAGTTCCTCATCCGAGTGAAGGTATTCATGAATTTTCTTGGAGTTGTGGCAAGTACACTATTTTGGAGATCCTTGAGATGCAAGTTGATTGTGATGTTTTAAGATCTATTGATCATTGTGATTGTCCTCACATTCTTTGGACTAATCTTTGGGAGCTATACGAAGATTCAGACACTCCACCATTCCCCGATGGTCATGATTCAGAATATCATTCTTTCAATCAAGTACCCCATGATGCTATTATTATGCAGGAAGTTGATTACCTTGATCTTTCCAAAGAGGTTGACAAGGTTCCTTTCGGTGCTTCTTCTTCATCAGATACAGAAGGTATCCCTTCACATTTAGTGATTCCTTGTCCAGAATCATTGATTAACACTTCCACCATCATCTCTATCCATCAGGACACATTCTATTTTTCAAACTTGGCTTCACAAGATGGCTTCATTTTAGGTATCACTGACTTGGCTACTTCTACAAGTTTGGAGGACATTCTTGAGGGGATATCACTCCTCTATTCAAATCACACTTTGGAGAGTTTTTTTGAGTCTCCTCATTCCTTTGTCTCAACCTTGATTGGGAATTCAGAGACTACATTGGAGGCATTGAGTTTCTCTACAGAGATTTCATATCCAAGACTTCTTCCCTACCATTCCATTCAGGATTTGAGGTTTCTTCAGCATCCACCATTGGATTTTCTATAGACTTATTTTAGTGGTTTTGAGGACACTTCATTCAGGGGGGCTATCAAGTCTCCATCACATCCATCATATCCATTCTATCTTTGTCTTTGGATATTGTTCAGCATCAGTTTCTACATCATCTTGATTTGTCACCCTCTTCATTGATTGTGGCATCTTCATCTTCAGGCAAGGAGACACTTGAGTAGAGTTCAGAGACATCATCATCCATGTTCATTCTTCCTTCCTTCAATTCCTATCTGGAATGGGAAGCATCTCTGCACTTACATTTGGTTTTGTTTCTTTTGAAAGGGAGACAAGTTGTTTGTCGACATTGGATCCTATTTTGTCTTCAGACACTTACCTTTCTTGCAGGTGATCTCATCTTCTGTGGGGGCTATTTTGTCTCTCTTTCCTCCCTATGGGGGGGCTTTTGATTGTATTGTATCCATGTGACAAATGGTATACTTGGGGGGTATTTAGGAGTCCTCCATCCTTCCCATCCTCTCACATTTCTGCATTTTCATCTCCTTTTTGGAGAGGGGTTTTCTTCCCATTGGGTTTTCCCCTTTTTCTCCGCTTGTGGGAGATTTTCTGCATCTTCATGTACATGGGTACCTAACATGGCCTCGTAGCCAGGACCCATCATCATCTTGCATAATCATTGCATTTTCCTCCCTAAGTTGCACTTATGGGGGGGTGTTGGTGTAATTAATTAATTATTACACTAGCATAAGTTAACTTAGGTCTTGCATTTAATCATTAAGTCCTAGGTTGCATTATTAGATAAATCATTTAATAAATGGGATGATATTCCCTTCCCTAGTTTGTGGGATAAGATTCCTTCTAGAACTTATCTCATCATTTAATGTTCTTCACCATTAGGGTTCACATATTGTCACATGTTGTTAGATTATGACACATGTCAACATCTCATGTATATTAGGGTTTACCTCTTGCCTATATAATCAGGCATCTTGTTCATTTGTAATATATCCAGATATTAATCAGATATCATATCAATATCATATCAATAGAATCTTCAATCAACATTCCATTGTTGCAACACTTCTTTTGTGGTTGATTATCTTTCATGGCTAAAGTCCTTTATTGAAGCTTCAGGGGTTGTGCAATCCATCATCTCAACATTGGACACACATGCCTATTATGGGGAAATGATTGAATCCTTTAGTCACAAAAGCAAGAAATTAAGAATAATATCCAAGTCCTTGAGTGAAAACCACATTGTGGCACTCTTTGACCAGAAAAAAGTAAAAAGAAAGGATGCATCCAACAGTGAAAACCTCTCTAAGGTGCTCAAGGATGGTGGATTCAATCTTCCTTTAAGAGCTATTCATCAGAAAAAGTCAGTAGTCTTGGCAGAAAAATGCAATCTAGTCAACCTAGGAACAGAGGAGACCCCACATATCACATTCTACACAGAATCACTACTATCAAAAAAGCAAGAGCTCCTAACAGCATTCCTAAGGGAAAGACAGATAAACTTCACATGGAGTTACACTGACATGCCAGGACTTGATCCAAAGATTGTGGTTCACCACTTAGCAGTGTATCCAGAAGCAAAGCCTGTCAAACAAAAGCTTCAAAAAAAGTATCCTCAGATTTCCCTACTAGTCAAAATGGAGCTAAAAAAGCTATTAGACGTAGGATTCATCCGAACAATAGACTATCCAGAATGGGTATCAAACTTGGTACCTATTTCAAAACCCGATGAAAATATCAGAATCTGCATATACTTCAAAGATTTGAACAAGGTATGTCCAAAAGATGACTTCCTGCTTCCCAACATCGACATGATAGTAGACATGATAGCGGGACATGAGATGTTGTCACTAATGGACGAATTCTCAGGGTACAATCAGATCATGATAGCTAAAGAGGACCAACATAAAATAGCTTTCACTTGTCCATCGGGGACATACTTTTGGAACATGATGCCATTAGGCTTAAAAAATGTAGGAGCAACATATCAAAGGGCCATGACATGATTCATAAAATAGTCGAAGACTATGTTGACGACATTCTAGCTAAGTCAAGAAAGAGAAAAGATCACATAGCAACCATAAGTGCCATCTTTGACAGACTGGAGGAGTACAAGGTCAAACTAAACCCAAAGAAGTGTGTCTTCGGCATACAATCGGGAAAATTTCTAGGATATATAATGTCAATGAGAGGCATCAAGGTGGATCTAGAAAAATTAAAATAAATCCTCAAGATGGAGGCACCAAAAACATTAAAACAATTGAGAGGTCTCCAAGGCAGACTCCAATCCATCTGATGATTCATAGCACAACTGGCAGACAAACAAAACCCATACTCTGGAGTAGCGTAAAAATAGGATACCAAGTGTGAAGAGGCATTCAACAAAATCAAGGAATACCTACTAACACCACCAATCTTAATACCACCAATCCCAAGAAAACCATTGATTCTATACGTGTCAGCAACAACAGCAGCCCTTGGATCTCTTTTAGGTCAGCATGACGAAAATGGAACAGAAAGGGCTATATATTACATCAGTAGGACAATGGTTGGGCATGAGCTAAACTATTCATTCATCAAGAATTCATGACTTGTAGTAGTGTTTGCATCACAAAAATTCAGACATTACATGTTGGCACATAAAATAAAACTCATCTCCAAAATTGACCCTCTTAAGTATCTACTATCAAAGGAAATGCTCACAGGAAGAATGGAAAAATGGGTGATGATATTATCATAATTTGACATCAAATATGTTGAGAGGAAAGCAATCAAGGGCCAAGTCATTGTAGACCAACTGGTAGAAGCACCAATCTATTATGAGAACCCTCTTGTCTTAGAGTTTCTAGATGAATCCAATTTTAATCTCAATGTAGCTAACCACTAGAAACTATACTTCAATGGCTCATACACACAACATGGATCAGGAGTTGGTGTCTTCTTCATCACCACACAAGGGGATTGCATACCAAGGTCATACAAACTAGAATTTCCCTACACCAATAACATTGTAGAATACGAGGCTTTGACAATAGGTCTTAGAATAGCAGTGCAATGGAACATCATGGCTCTCAAAGTGTACGGAGACTCCCAATTGATCATAAATCAAGTGAACGATGAATACCAGACCAATGGAGAAAAGCTCACTCCATACAAGAAATTGGTGGAGACTCTCAAAGAATCCTTCATCGAAATCACATTTGAGTAGATACCTAGAGCCAACAACAGAGCAACAGACACCATGGCAACAATTGGGTCCTTACTGGACATCCCCAACAATGTTCCAAAATATGAATTCTTGATAGAGCAGCTTCTCGTACCCACATTCGAGGTACTAGAATCAGAATTCGTGTGTGAAATCGTTGGTCCAAGTGATCCTTGGTACCATGACATTTATACATACCTTCGAATAGGAGTCATACCCACCAACTTACCATCAAACCTAAAATCAACCTTTGTCAAAAAGGCATCCAAATTTGTCATCCTAGGAGATACCCTATATTGTAGGAGCATAGAAGGAACCCTACTATATTGCTTAAACACTAAGGAGGAATTAACTGCTCTAACTGAAGTACACAATGGTATCTGTGGTTCACACTCGAGTGGAATGACCATAGCTAAGAAACTGTTGAGGATGGGGTATTATTGGCCCACAATGGAACGAGAGGCACATGACTATGCTAGAAGGTGTCTACAATGTCAGTAGCATGGGGACCTCATCCATGCTCCAGCTCAAGAGCTTCATCTTATCGTCACACCATGGCCCTTTTCGCAGTGGGGACTTGATCTCATTGGAAAAATCACACCCACTTCATCTAATGGCCACAAATTCATCATAACCACAACAAAGTACTTTACTAAGTGGGTGGAAGCCATACCCATTACGTACATAACTGGGAAGAAAATTTCAAAGTTCATCCTAAACTATCTCATATGCTTCTATGGTATTCCACAAGCCATTATCTTAGATAATGGGACACCATTCAAGAATCGAGATGTCCATGACTTATGTGAAAAATTCAAAATCCAACATCGCTTCTCTACCCCATACTATCTGCAAGGCAATAGCCAAGCAGAAGCTACAAACAAGACCATTATGAAAATCCTCAAGAAAATAGTCAATGACGCAGGTCGTCACTGGCACCTACAACTTAATCCCACCCTCTGGGCCTATCGAACCAACATCCACACACCCACCAGTGCCACCCCTTTTTCCCTAGTCTATGGATCAAAAGCAGTACTCCCCATAGAGATTGAGCTACCATCCCTCAGGATATCACTGCAAAACCTCATCACTGATGAAGAATACCGAGTTTCAAGATTGAATGAGCTGGAGCTACTAGATGAGTGATGGATAGATGCTTTGAATCATTTACAAGTCTATCAGAATAGACTCAAAAGGAGTTACAATGAGAAAATCAGAAGCAAGACCTTCCAAGTCGGAGTACTGGTATTAAAGGAGAATCAGAAGAATGTCCCAAACCCAAGAAGCAAAGGCAAGTTTGAACCTAATTGGTTGGGACCATTCGTCATCATAGCAAGTTATAAGTTAGGGGAATATCAATTATCAACACCCGAAGGGGAACCTCTACAAAAGCCCATGAATAGCTCTCATCTCAAAAAGGTTTATGCCTAAATCTATCAAGGTATAGAACCAAAAAATTAGCAAAAGTCCTAAGAAAATGGTTACTTCGGCAAAAACCTAGCAAATAGGTGTCTTGGTGACAATAAAAAAATCAACAAAGAAAAAAATCCAACAAAAAAAATCAAAAAAAGGATAAAAAATAATAAAGAGAAAAAAATCATCCTCTAGTGAAAACCACTTCGGTGGCACTTTGGACAAGTACCTTGGTGAAAACCTAGCAAAAAGGCGCCCTACATAAATAATCACTTTCCATCCATCAGGATCTTTATGACTTGTTCTGCATCATCCATCCATTTCGCTTCCATCATCCATCACATCCAGGTCTCCATCCATCACTCATCCACTCACATCCACACCATAGCTTGGTCCTATTTTTGTATCATGATCCCTCCTAGTACTACTCGACCCATCCTTAAGGTCAGTTTTTCTTGCCTTTATCGGAGTATTCTATTGCATCACATTGGGGGCATGTTCCCATTGGATCATATTCGTGTATATTCTTAAAGTCCTAAATATCAGAAAATCCAAAAAATATGAAAACATATCAAAAAACCCAAAAACAAGTCAAAAAGTCAGTCAAAAAGTTAAAAACAAAGTCGTCTTGTCGAACTACGTCATTTCTGAGCTTGAATGTAGGAAATTTTGATCTTTGATCATCCCCCAAGACACTTAGGTCAATCTTTTAAGAGTCTATCATAACAAATTGACATTTCATCATGTATATCTTCATCTATAGATCAGTCAAGTCGTTAGTTGAACTACGTGGTCTCTGCGTGTATAACATAGGCAAGGCTAATCTATTGATTAGCCCCTGAGGCCCCTAGGATAGGTCTTTAGGTTAGTCTCTTGGTCAAAATCTCAGAAAACCCCAAAAACATTGGAAAAAAAAAAAAATCAAAACATTTACAAAATCTCGAAAAAATACCAAAAATAGCCTGAAAACATTGCAAAACTCCAAAAGCATCCAAATATTTGAAAAAAATCCATCCATCTCATCTTGCTTACACCTGCAATAAACACCATCTATAATAAACTAATCGTCATCCTCAACCTTTGGTGAAATAGTTAGAAACAAGTCTAGCAGGTTAAAAGTAAAACTCAAAAATGTCAAGTCTCAGGTTTAAGTCAGTATGTAAAAAAGTTGGTCAATTCATTGTGTCGATAGTCCATCATCCAAATAGTCCCATATCAATCATTTGATAACATCATGTCCTAGGATGAATCCTTCCTACAATGGGCATTATTTATCAAAAAGAGCACTTTGGATAAACGAAATGACGTGCTGCCATCCACTAAC
This sequence comes from Sequoia sempervirens, assembly GCA_007258455.2. Classification (NCBI taxonomy): domain Eukaryota; kingdom Viridiplantae; phylum Streptophyta; class Pinopsida; order Cupressales; family Cupressaceae; genus Sequoia; species Sequoia sempervirens. The sequence goes on from VDFB02105785.1 coordinate 230,465,247, forward strand.
ATGTCCTAGGATGTATCCTTCCTACAATGGGCATTATCTTTTGGCAATAAGTTTCGGTTCTTATCCTTAAAAACACATTCCCTTTTGGTTAGCATTATTGAAGAACATCAACTTGTTTGTTTACTTTATCTTGGTCTTTTTGACTTATCTCTTTGCGATCATTCTAATAACCTCTCGATGATGTCCAAACAAAGGGATTTAGAGAGATAGGAATGGGGCAATGATCATTATCCTTTTGTCTACTATGCTTGTTGGATGTTCTTGTAAAATAACCATGGTGAATACTTGCTATGTTAGATATGTATAGAGGATGTTTTGGACAACTTGTTGACTATTGCATTGATTGGTTATACCTTTTTGTGTTTTGGTCTGAGGTGTTTGAAACTTCTAAAGTGCATCCTAGCAAGGTTTCCATATGTCAGGTGTGAACAAGAATACTCCCATCTATTTTTTGAGTCAAATTCCATCACACTAAGTACCATGCCATCTTGGTCCTTTATACCTTGATGCATCGTACTTATGCGTGTTATCAAACATAAGGTAAGTGACCCTTTTAAAATTCCAATCCTTGATAAGCAAATCATCTATCTATCATCATCATTTCTCATAAATTTGGCTTGTTGGATCCTTTTGTCATCATCTAATGTCTTCTTTTCTACACTAACATCGCATCATGAAAAGTTAATCATCATCACCAATGCATCCATCCTGCATCCACGAACCATCAGTATTCTACATATCATCCCACATGCATATTCATCATCATAATATACATCTGTTAGTCTAAGCATCTCATAAATCATACATTTCATAATCACAACATATCACATCATCAATCTCATCCATCTCACATCATATCATCATTTAAGTTGTTTAAGATAATATAGATTTTTTATTCTAAGCATCTTAAAAACCATCTCATTTGCATCATCATCCATAACCATCTATTTTGAACCTCTTTATTGTGATATCGACCCTCAAATAGAATATTCTTGCTCAATCTCTCGAGGGGGCAATGTACTAATGTACTTCTTCCCACTGGGGCAACCAAAAAAATTAGAAATTTTTTTGAATTTTGATCACGGCAAGTTTATTCTTTGAACCAACGCAGCAAGTACATTGCTTCAAAGAGTGGAAAAATGTAGACATGCAAAATTAGCATCGTGCACTTAATTAATTCATATTCATTCAATCATTAATCGGGTTCATTAAATCCATTCACCAAGTAAATCAAGACTATTTAATTCATTCATAAGGTTATTCATTTAAATTAAATGAATCAAAGTCTCACATCAACCTTTTAATTAAATAAACCAAACTTTATTTAATTAAGTCTCAAAAGTCATATTTCTCCCTCTTGATTTAAATAAATCAAAATATTCAAGTCAAATGGGTCAAAATCCCCTAATCATCACCTAAGCTAATCTAATCCTGATTAAACTAACCTAACCACCCATCACATCCTCTAGCTTTTCCCACTTGCACCAATAAATCATTTTAATTCATTTATAAATTCATCATTTTCTTTCAACTTGGCATAAAAATGGAATATTCTCTCAAGTTTGTATATGAAGACAAGTTGACTTGTCCCTTCCAACATTGCAATAAATTCATTCTTTCATGTCCCCCTCTCAACATTTAATTCACAAATTCAAATTTAAATCTCCCTCTCTTGGGCACATTGGCCAAAACTTGCACATTCCTCATTCTATGACAAGTTGACAAGTGGCCTCTTCTCATTGGTCCAATCTTTATCCCGCATTGCTCTATTTTGAGCTCTATTCCAATTTAAAAATCTATAAATAAAGGGTTGATTCTTCATCAAATCATCTACACTCTCATGCAATGTTACTCTCTTAAATTGAGAACTATTTTTTCTCTTCATCATTGCATTTCATCTTTTGAGTCTTAGCAAGGATTGGGAAAGGGTCATTGGCACATATTTTGACACCAATCCAATATGGAATAGGTACTTGTCCTTCTTTTGCAATGTCTTTTTGATGCTTTTTTTTATTTGTGGCATTTCTTGAGCATGGACATGTTATTCCATAGAGATATTCATAGATTTGCATGCATGTAAACTAACCCCACTAATGAGTTTTGGAGATGGTTCATTTGCATATTTATAGTACTTCAATATTGTCTCTGAAGAAGTGCATGATGAAGGTACAGCATCTAATCTGATGGATGAAGAGGTAAATGAAGAAGTTACAATTGAGGACACTTAGATTCCTCCTGATGTCCATGATATAAAAGTTCCTATGGAGACTGAAGCTCCTAAAGTTGTGTTGGTTGAAGAAAAAGAAATGTCAAGTGAAGAAGTTGAAGTTCCTAAAGACAAGAAAAAATTTGTAGCTGAAGAAATAGTAGTTGAAGGAAAGAAGGTTGAAATAAAGGAAGTTTCAATGGAAGCAAGAGACACTACAGAGGCAACAAAGAAATATTTGGAAGTACAACAGGGAGAGTTTGACCTTGAATTGGGTGAAGGTCTTATTAATTTGTCTACCTTATCTCCAATTTAGAAATTGAAAGTTTCATCATTTGTGCAGATGAAGGCTAGAGAAGAATTGTTGAAGTCTCACATTGAGGATAGTGATCTATTGAGTCTTGCATCTGGTGTTCTGGAGAGAATCATGCCTACTCATGTTAAGGATCCACCTGTTTCTCCCTCCGATGAGCTAAAGAAGCTTATTAATTCTGTAAGTACTCATTTTGAGTCCCTTGAGAAGTCAGTTGTGGTTAAGGTTTAGAAGGAGTTTGATGCTAAAAGGTTCAATAGGTTGAATGGAATGATAGCTAATGATAAATATTTGTTAGCTACTTGTGCGAAGAATATTCAAAATGCTCTATCTGAAGGTGGAAAGATCTATAAGTCATGTTTATCTTTGTCAAAATTTATTGAGGCCAATGAGAAAAAGATTAAGGATCATGACAAACAATTAGTTGTTATTTCTGATGCTTTTGATCCTTTGACTATTTTTGTTGGAGAGCAATAAGGTTAGGTTATATCCCTACTTGAAAAGATAAATATTTTGAAGCATGATAATGACGGAATTTTAGAAAAAGCATGTGAGCTTAGAGGCCTAATTGGTTTGAATATGGAAACAATGTTGAGTGCATTGAAGGAAGCACAAGATGCTATGGCGGTCAGTGATCTAGTGAGTCTTGAATCTACAAAGATACAATCTTACTTATTCTATGGTCACATGGAAATTTTGTAGAGTCTCAAGAAGGGTTGGTACACAAGTTTGAGCTCATTAAAGACCAATTTTGTAGATATTTTCAAGTTTGTGTAAGTTGTAGAAGCAAGTTTGTACATATGCAGTTTGAAGTTTTTGTTTGATTTTTAGTATGAAAATTCCCCATATTTTCCATTGATGTCAAAGGGGGAGAGTAGTACAATGAAAAATGTATATTCATATAAGGAGGATTTGTAGTTTTGAGTTGTGATTGAAGATCTTTTTGAAGTTTTGGAGTTGGCAGTGTAATTCATGTTGCTACTGATCTGACACTTAGTCATTTTTCACTAAGTGTTGTCATCAATGCCAAAGGGGGAGATTGTTGGAAAGAGACAATAAAATTTTTTTCTAGTGTTGTCATTGATGGAAACCCTTGTCAATTAGTTGATTTGTACATCATCATTTGGTCATACCAACAGGCAGATCAAAGTCAATCAAGTTAGAATTGAGCATCTGACAGTTTTGTGTTCTTTGATTCACATGAAATTTTTTGTTAGTATTTTTAGTTGTGGATATTAGGGAATTTTTTTTGTATATTATCTATTTTTTTTGTGAATCTTAGTGCCTCATATCGATTTGTGTGCAAGTTAGAAGATCCAGTCGGTTAATTTTCTATTCATCAATGCATGAAGGCTGACTAAGTCAATATAATGTGTTGTGGATATTTGAGGATTAATTATTTAAGTGTTTTTTGTGTTTGAGCATTTTGATTTGGGTCTAAACTATGTTGTGACCGACTTTGGTGGATTCACATTGAATATTATTCATGATTTAGGTTGACAATTTGTTAATATTTTTATGTTTTATTGAAGCTGACATGTTGTGATTAAATCTTTAGTCACAAATATATATAAGAGACCAATTATATCATTCAATGTATGTTTGATGTATGTTTGATGTATGTTATCAAAAGGATTGAAGAGCGATTATGCACAATTTCACTTGTGCAAAAGAGCATTTTGTGAAGCGAATTGAAATAGAACAAAGGAGAAGTGAAAAATCAAATAGAAGGTCCAAAAATTGATTGATGAGCCTAACCAGAACTATAATTAGGCATATGTAGATGCTACTATCTCAGTTCAACTCTTTTGGATGTAATCCAAATATTTTGTAAGGCAATGAGCCTTTTTGTTTTTGAGCACTGAGCTCTAGGCAGTGTGCCAGAATGCAATTGCATTCCCATTTTGTAAAATTTCCTTTTGATTATACTTAGACAATATTGTGGATTGACCTCCACCATGGTTTTTCCCCTAACATGGTTTCCACGTAAAAAAATCCTTGTTTTATGGTGTTGTGGTTATTTGACTTATGTTCATGCATCTTATTTTGGTTGATTGTTATCAATACTTTAAGGATTAGATCAATAAAGTTAAAAATTCTAGAACATTGATTAACCCCCCCTCTCAATGTTCCTTGATTCCAACAAGTCAGCCAATTTCTCCAAAAGTTCCAGGCCAACATTGGGTTCAAAATTTCCTTCATTGATCTTGTTTGGTGTAAGTAGGGAACCCATGAGAAGTTGACTGACTTTATAGCTCAATTTATTAGGCTTTTTTTCTTAGATTTCCTATCCTTGGTTTGAATTTGATTTTCAAAAGGTGCTTATCAGGAAATTGCAGCCTATGTTGTAAGAGAAGTTTATTTTAATGAAGTATCATTCTTTCACACATCTATGTGTTGCTTTGAGAGAATACCATCAAGTAGTTGTTCAGTATAAGGACTTGTCCTAATGCTCCCACTAGGATGGCCAGTCTGTTATGTCAATCTTAGGAAAAAACAAGGTTGGGGCTAATGTGCTATATGCTCCATCTAATAAAAAATAATATAGGATGTAACAAAAATTTCAATAAATTATCAAAATCATACACTAGTGTCTTGCAAAAATTATTGAAAGATAAAGTGATAATATTGCCTAAGGTTCAACCACTATCTAAGTCATATCCTCAATGGTACGACTATTAAAAGTTCTATCAATTTCATTGAGTTGTTCGACATGATATCAAAAGATGTGTCTTCCTACATCGCATGATTTGGAGCCGCATCAATTATGACACCATCTGCCTCAATGGTAGAAAGTAGAATTCTAACAAATCTATCTAAGCCAAGCCTAACAATCGACTATAGATATACATAGATCTATTCCTATAGCACTCTATGAACTTGGTCATCCCTTCTTCATCTACTTTTGATCCTACCCCATTTGAATATGTGAATGTGGGCTCATTCACTCATATTACTCTTATAGAACCTATGAATGATGTGCCCGATATTACATTCACCTCACATAATCTCTCCTTGAACAAGGATCCCTCTCTATTGTGTGTTCTCTCTAAAATCAATGATAACATCTTAACAAGTGTTATGGTTGATCAATCAATTTGAGTGAACATATTCATAGAGGATGCCTTGTTTATCAAAAATTTGCACAAGGATAAGTATGGTGAATTTTAGACCATCCTTTGCACTCATGATGGGTTTTCTATCATTCATATGGGATCTATTTCTTTATTAGTTTTAATTGTTCCTAATTTTGTGGATTTTCCATTTGTTGTGATCCTAGAGTTGAACTTATTTAGAGAAAGTTTGTACATTCCATGGTTTGCCTCTATGAATGCAATCGCTTATGTGATCCATAAATTCTTGAAATATCCCCATGAGGCTATTGTGCATGTTGTCTAGGACACTAGATAAAAACCATTGGAACAACATGGGGCTTCTCCCTCCACCATTTTTTCCCAACCCAGTTAGACAACTACCTCCTAGGGAATATCTCTCATATTAGGCTTATTGTAGGTACAAGATTGGGGCTTAGTGTCAAAATCGTTTATTTCCTTATGTTGTGTCTTTGAAATATTGTTTGTGGACATAGCAGAAAGCTTCATCCTCTACCCCTCCAAAGGGGAAGGACAAGCTTGCTCTTGCCCTCAATCCTTCCCCTTCTATTTCCTCTAGTTCATCTTCTACACCTTCTTTTTCTTCTTCTCATCCCTTGGTGGTGTCCTCTATTCCTACTCCTATGCATAGCATAGTAAAAGGAAAGGCTTCCATGTTGTGCAAGTCAAATTCTTAGGTCTCTCAGCTTCTTGTTCTACCCATGGTGCCTTAACCCACCATATATGGAAAGGGGAAGTATTTTGATGGGGTTGTTCCAAAATTTCAGCCTCTACCTATTCCTCCATCTGCCCCTAAGGCAGAGAAAGGAAAGAAGGATGCTATTGTGGTGTCAATATCTATTTATATTTCTATGTATCTTGATCCTCTTGCTCCTCCTAAGGAGTCTCCCCTTCCACTAGTGATGGTTGCAGATGTTACTCTAGTGGTCGAGTAGAAGCCCCAAAAATATTCTCAAGTCATTCCTTCGAGTGTCCATAACCAGCTTGTGCATGAACATTAGCACCAACAAAAGACTCTAGCCAAGGAGCACATGACTTTGCAAAAGAGTGAGGAGGAGTTTGTTGTCCCTATTCATGCTCCTTCTTCTTCCGTGGTTGATTTTTCTCCTTTTTTTTTGCTTCATTTCTCGTCTTTGTGCTTCTTCCAACTTCATCGATAGATCTTGATGAACCTTAGACCAAAAGGGTGTAGGTGTTCATCGCTCCTTTAGTGGATCATCCCCTTCTTACCTCTCTTCTTGACATTTCTCCATTACCACAACCCATCTTCATAGAGGTCATACAAATGTGGTGTCCTTTGTGGCTTCATCTCCTTCTTCTTTCACTTCTTCTATGGGTATTTTGCATCCTCCATTTAAGTGCAAGATTGAGGATGACCTTGCTTTGCATGAGGGTCATAAGAAATCCTCGTCTACTATGGAGTATATTTCTTCTTTGGCTTGCACCAACCTTGTGATGGAGGTAGCCCCTGCATCTTTAGAGCTAGTCATTGCTCCTCTTCCCGAGGTTAGTCGTGACTCCTAGGTGTCTTATCCTCCCTCCACCCAATTGACACATGGAACTCCTATCAAGTGCACGTTCAACTTGTTGGAGGATATCTCAACTTTATCATCAATCTTTAATAGATCGCTGACCCTAGTCTCACAAGAGCTCAACCAAGAGGACCTTGATGACCCTTCTTCCTTGGCCCTTGTTGCAAGTGAGTTGGCTAGTATAGCCCTTGCTATCCCTCTCCTTTAGGCTCATCCTCCCTCCCCTGATAATGATCTAGATTGGGAGCAGGATGACTAGTTGGTGGATTTGGATTAGGTTCACACCTCTTCTACATCTTTAGATTAGATTTATGTGACTATTTATGCTTGCCCTGTACTTATATTTTTGTGCTCTTTCTTGGAGGACCATTGCTACCCTTATAGGTTCCTAGATATAGGTGCAAGAATATATCATAACCTTCTTCTATTTCTTTCATCATTATTTTATGTGTCATAATATTGCTTTTAGCACATCAAGGATGATGCAAAGTGTTGGAGGCATTTAGGCCTTCCTCCATGTTGATCTAATTTTTATTTTTCCTTTGTCTTCATGTGTTCTTCTTCATGTTCCAATACATTTGGGGATTGATGAGAATTCATATGTGTATTATATTATATCTATCTATCTATATCCATGAGTAATTAACCCCAAATTATTAGATCCCTTGTCTCTTGATTTCTTCATCTCTGCCTATCTTTTCCTTGATGTTGGCAATTCTATGTGTTTTCCCTCGTATGTGTGACAACATTCCATGAATACATCTCACCATGTATTTTTTTCCATGACATCCCTTGTCTTTATTTTATCTCCTTAGAATGACATGTGCTCCTTCATGTAGCACACATCATTTTAAGCGGAAGCTATCATATTCACTTAATTTTCAACAAGGAGTATTCTTTCAAAAGGATTCTGTGATGAAATTTCTTTCAAAAAGATCCCTTCATGAAAAAATCCCTTGTTGAAAGCTTCATTTTCACAAAAGGAGTATTCTTTTAAAAGGATTCCTTGATGAAAGATATTTTAGAAGGATTCCTTGATGATATAATCACTTGTAGAAATTTTGTGTCTTTCAAAAGGGTTCCCTGATATCTTGATGTCTTCCCTGATGAAAGAACCTATTTCTAAAAAAATATTTGAAAAGGATTCCTTGATGCTTGGTGTCTTGTGCTTTTGTCTTGTATCTAATATTTAATATTTTGTATCTTGATGTTTGGATGTATTATCTCTTGGCATCTATATTAAGAGCAACCTGACTAGACCTGTCTTTTTGGTGACTGTCCTATAACATAGTTTGCAATAGCCAACTGCATAGATGCTTGATGTATGGACTCTAGCCATGCTATCCATACCTATCAACATTGCTTTATATTTGATTGAATTATGTCTTATTGTGTCTTGTGCTTGTGTCTATTATTTTTTTCTTTTTCACCTAACATGTTGTCTACAACTAACATGTTTATGGTGAGATTGTAACTAGATTTGCAGGATTGAAGACCCATGTCCTCCTCACATTCTGGTGCAGCTCCCTTATCATGCTAGGTATACTAGATCAAAGGAATGCCTCTTCTCCTTTTCAGTATATTCTCTTCAATCTCTTTCTACTTTAGCTCACATATGCATTGAAAAATATGATGAATAAAGTGGAGGAAAAATGTTGAGGCATAAAATTGTACCCTAGTGTAGTTTCCCACAATATACCCTTACTTTAGCCTTATTACATTAATAATGCAAAATCCTACCACCTAAAACCATTGTCTTATTTGTGATTTGCCATTTTTCGTCAATGGAGGGAATTTTTTCTAGGATGCTTTTGTGTCACATAGACATTTGCATGCCACATGAGCATCCTAATAGATTCCTAGGTTAGTGGATGTTGAGGCATTACATTTCACAACATTCGAAAGTTGTAACATCTTTTGTGACTGTAGACCTACCCGAGAATGTCTCTTTTGCCTCCAAAAGTCTCATTTTGAACTCACTTCTTCATCCATTCAACCTCTCTTGATCTATCATATTCTAACTTTATTCATGCAACTTCACTTCACTCTCTCCATTCTTTCTACATCACTTTCTTGCAAGTTTCAAGTTATTGGCTTTACATTCTTGCATGTTCGTCTTGTGCTCACAAGGCTACCATCCTTCCTTTCAACTTCTCAAGCTTTCCAAAGGGAGGGTAACACTTTATTATCATCATTCCATTGCATTATCAATATTATAGATAGCATTTATATTTTATTTGCTTTCTATACATATTTTCTACTTTTCTTTATCATTTTATCTCTATTGTCCAGTCTATTGGTTGTCCATGGAGGTGGAAACACTAAAGTGGGGGTTTGATTGAGAAAAAATCCAAAACACAACCCTAACATTTTTTTGTTTTTGTGTGTGTAGGTACTTCATTCATGTGGAGCTTGTGGGAGATTGGACTAATTGTAAGTTGAATTTCTACTACCCTTTCTTATCATTTCATTCATAATTAATCTATCCTTCAAGTTATAGTATTCTTCTTGTTGTAGTTAGTTTATATATTTTATGCATTCTTAGCATCCTATTATTTTCATTTAAATTGACAGATTAAGGTTCTTGGATCATTAGCAATGCCTTATGTGTTTTTGACTGTGAACTTTGTTTTATGCCCGTACAAGACATCAGCATGTCCTTGAGATGACAATGTGTTGCGCTATCATTTATGTCCCACATTAACATCCTCTAGCAAAGAGCCATTTGGTCTATGGTTCAAGACCTCTGTGGTTTGTTCACTTGACTCCTGAAATACTCCATTCCTAAAAGCATAAAACAAAGACTAGTTTATTATCCATTTGCCACCCCATTTTTCTACATTTGTCATTGAGGTGACTGAGGGAAATTCATTCCCTTTAGAATCTATTTCTCTTGAGACTTGGGAGTAGTGAATCCCTTCCTTGATAGAACCCAAATGAAGTTGCAGTCTTCAAAGGATCAATTAAGAAAGATACCATCCATAGTAAAGTGTTGCAACATGAGCTTGCATGAATATTGAGAATTGATATTGATCACTGAACATGAATGAGATATTTTATAATGTAAAAGCACCTTTAATATATAGGCAAGGTGTGATGAGGTATGACAATTACCCTTGATACAAACATTAAATGCTCAATGCAAAAATTATTAAATGCATAAGTTAACTATTAAATGCCTAAATGACAAAAGTAAATAATGAGACTGAGACAGGACTCCATTATAACTAACTTCGAGAAATGACACCTAGGACTAGCTTAACTCCTAAGTAAACTTATCATGTGAATAGGTTCCCACTAATAACTAGTTAGGAAATAACCTCATTCAAACTAACAAAAGAAAAAAAAAAAATTGGATTAAATTATGTGTAATTTTTTGCATCAACATTTTAAATCACACTCCATCATCCACCATCAAGATGAAAAAGAGATGTAGGAGAAGAATAGGATATTGCAAACTAAAATGAATTTAAATGGAGACAATGAGGGGAAAGGTTGCACAAGAATCAAGATTAGGAAAGTTATCTTTGTTTTGAATAGCCTTGAGTACTTTTGTCCATCAGTATTCATAGTAAGACATTCTTCATAGGCATATTGATAAAGGAAGTGAGCAATTCCCAATGATCTTTATGATAAAAAATTTCATAGATTTAGCAACAAACTTTGCAATCAATACTACAACTTTTTAGGTTCAACAATGATCTTTGTGATCAACATTACAACCATTCAACAATTATCCATATGATCAATAGTATATTTTTTTTAGATTTAGTAATGATCTGTATAATCAATGGTCTTATTACACATATATGAGTGCTCCAAGTATGAATATCATGTCGCTACATGGATAGAATTCAAGTAGCCCTTATAATGGTCAAAGTTTCTAGATTAAATTATATGGTTTCTAGGATGTTTTATGATCTTCCATGATTTTTATTTTTTCTAACATAAGAATGTTTAAGCATGTACAACATTCCAAACATACTTGCGACCTTGTTCCAATTAGATACACCAATCCATCAACAATCCATTTGTATACTATCTTGTAGAGGTCATTTCTTTCACTTTTTATACCAACATAATTTCTTAGAATGATTCTTCAATCCACAGTTACTACAAGGATGAAGATCCCAATACAAATCTATTCTATGTCTATTCTAATGACAATGCGAATATTGTATGCAATGTATTCCTTGAGATTATTTATTTGAACTTATAACACTTGTATTATTATTTTATTTTTACTAGCATATCCAAGGCCTTTATTCTTTGGCCTCACTGTTGGCTCAATGGGATCTATGATTCCTTGTCCATATTTTCCCAAACCTTTTCATTCATATCCCATTCTTTTCATTATCTTAAAACCAGCATTCTTTGAAGGATATTCTTTTGCATTACCCTAACAAATAGCAAGATTTGTAGATTCAAAAATATTATTGTCTTCCTTACACTTTTTATCAAAAGAGTCTTTAGCTAAATCAAATTTATAAAACAATTCACCTAATGAATAAAAAAAATCACTTGTATCACATGACACATTATATAGTGTAGACTTAGACTTTAAACATTGGTACATTCCTTTACGTAAGCTTCAACTAATTGGATGAACAAATTAAATTTTCTTTTCTCAATTCCAATATATCTTCCTTTTGTGCCCTATTTTCCTCTTCTAATTTTTCATTTATCTTTCTAACTTTTTCTAGATCTTTCTCCAATATAACTTTTACACACATTAAGTTTTTATTCTCATTCTTTACTCTTTTCTCTATCTTTCCCATTGAAAACAAATGACTTCAACTTACATTTTCTTTTCTTTTTTTTAATAAACTGGGCTATGATTTGATCAGCTATTGTGATTCACCATAATTGTATGGCAGTGTCATGTGCTTTCACTATTTCAAAAATTAAAATGATCTACCACTAATTTTTTATCTCTTAAGGATTAGGTTTTAGCAAATGCTACAAACTTCATCAAATGTTGTAAAAATTGCAATCATCTTTATACTTTGATCAAGTGCCAATAATAGTTACAAATAGGATTTCTTCTAAAGTTATAATCTCTTCCCACTTGTCATTTACCACATTTAATTTTCTACCAAAATTGGTAGTTGTCTTGCAAACTTCAACCTCTTCAAAATCTAAAATCCTTGAAAATTATTTTCCTTGTCCTTTGTTGTAACTTATCTCATACAACTTAGAACTATTGTGACTTTTCCTTTCAAAGAAGTGGCTAAGTTTTGGGCTTGCTTGGTTTCCTACCAATTAAGACTTCCTTTCTTCAGGTTGCTTGGGATATTGGGCCTTCCTTTATTCTTTGGCATCTTTGGTTGGAACGGAAATGACGGATATTCCAGGGGGCACAAGTGGTTATCAAGCAACTATGGCAGAGAATTGTTTGCACTCTCTAGATGATTGTCATGGCTAAGTGTGATCTTGCTAGTCCAGTGGATTCTGCTGATTTGGAGGTTTATAGAAGATTGAGATTCCCTACTCAAGAGAATGGTATTCCTGTTAGACAGAGGTGTAAACGGGTTAAGGATAAAGTTGTTAGGGAAGGAAGATGTCATCCTCCCCCTCTTGGGGTTCTGAAGATTAATACAGATGGCTCTTTTAGAGGGAATCCTGGTCCTACGGGGATATGTGGTATTGGTAGAGATAGTTCAAGAGCTGACCAGTTCTTCTTTTCTACTTATAAAGGGTTTCATAATAATAATTTTATGGAAGCCCTTTCTATTTGGTTTGCTTTGGAGAGAGCTTTTGCTCTAGGTTGGAGAAGGGTCCTTTGTGAATCCGATTCACAGGTGGTGGTTTCAATGTTTACTGAGAGGTGGTTGGATGAGGATAATTGACAATTAGCCCTAGTTATTCATCAGATTCTTAGTTTGAGCGAGTCTTTTGACTTGGTTTCTTTTTCCCATATTCCTTGGGAGTGGAATGGTGTGGCAGATTGCTTGGCTAAATGGGCGCATGATCGGCTGGAAGGTTGGAATATTGTTGACAAGAGTTCTTTGTCTTTGGATCTTTCTTGTATGTTAGATCAATTAATTGATAAGGATAAGGCTGGTTAGTGGTTGGTTTTGATTTGGGCGGGCTGCCCTTCTGCTTTGTATTTCTTCTTTGAGATTAATAAATTTTTACCCCTTCTTTTTAAAAAAAAAATGATTTACTTCCTTCAAATCTTTTGCTTAACAGAGTCTAGAAACTGCAAGTTTCAAATTTGACCATGTAATCTTTGACTTGAACAGTTCACAAGTGCTTCAATCTTCTTCCTACAAAGGATGATCACCTCCTTCCTTTGCTTCCTTTCTCTTACTACATGTTTTCCTTACACCACCTCCTTCCTTTGCTTCCTTTCTCTGGCTACATATGTTCCTTACACAAGGATTGGATACCTATTTAGAATTTTAAACTAAAAAATTCTCTCTTTTATGGTATTGCTTCTAAGATTGTATAACCAGCATGTTAAAAAGTTATGGTATTGTTTTTGAAGATTGTATAACCAAGATGCTATTAATGTCTTTGGCTGATTGAACCCACTTCTAAATGCATTTGAAGATATTGATGGCATGTCGGGAGGAGTTTTACAGTATTTTATTATCTAATAATGAGACCCTCAATCAGGAGTGGTGGTTATCAAGCTGAGTGGCACTCCATTACTACAAAGGACAACATTAGTAGTTTATCAGCCAATGCCAAATTGATAACATCAACAACCCATACAAAGGAACTCACTGAATAAATGACTTAGGAACCGTAAAATATTCTCAACAAGAACAGGCCTCCCAACACTAACGAATTTCAAATATGAATTTGATTGACCAGATTTTACAAACACAATCCGTAGCAAACAAGGCCTTCATCATATGTGAACATATTTTAAATACTTTGTATGAAGTGGCTGGCAAGAATTTGGTTATAGAACTCAACAAAATCTGACAAGATGTTAGAAAATAAGTGGAATTTCAAAATGACTCGACTGTTCAGCTACATTTTTAACCTTTCAATTCTATGTGACCTTTCATATTACATTCGTTGTGTTTATTTATAAATAAAAATCACCAGAACTTTTACTTTCTGGAGATGCATTTCATAATATTATCCATACAAACCAGGGGAAGAGGATCTGCTTCTGGCTCTCTCTGCTTCTCTAGGTATTCACTTGTTTACCTTTTCATATAATATTTTTCTATCAGATGCCATGGGGAACCATTATTTTTTCTTGTAACCTTATCAGTTTTTTTGAATGCTTCTTCCATAACTTATGTGAAAGACCAATTTCATGCCCACAGATTTATTCATTGTTTTTTCAGTTTCATCATACAGGTTATCTTTGTTCTTCAGAAGCTATTGCCGGCAATCATGCAGATATTTGTAAGAACACTGAAGGGAAATAATATAGCTTTGGATGTGGAGAGTAGTGATAGAATTGAAAATCTTAAAGCCAAGATTCAAGAAAAAGAGTGGATCCCCCCTGAAATGCAAAGATTAGTATTTATGGGAAAGCAACTTCAGGATGGCTGCACCCTGGCTGATAATAACATCCAGAATAAGTCCACTATTCAATTTGTTTTGGGTCTCAGAGGTGGGCTGGAGAATTTTTTAAGGACATTTATTGGGAAGAATGAGAATTCGGATACAGTTTACAATACCAACCCTAAAATTCAAGAATTGGAGATATTGTTTCCAGAGCAGAAGAGATTGATTTTTGGTGGCAAGCAATTAAAAGATTGTAATACAGTTGCTGATTACATCATTATTAAGGAATCTATTCTATATCTTGAGAATCTAACTGGATTGACCATGATATTTGAAGTTGACAGCAATCTGATGGCTAAAATTCAAGATAAGGGAGGGATCCCTTGTGATGCACAAAGACTGACTTTTGTTGAAAATCCATTGGATGATGGAAGAACTCTTGTTAATTACAGCATTCAGGGGAGATCCACTCCACACCCTGTTCGTTGTCTCCGAGGTGGGATGCAGATTTTTGTTAAGACTTTTGCAGGGAAAACCGTGGGCATTGAAGTGGAAGCTTCTGATACAATTGACAGCTTAAAGGCTACGATTTATGGTATACTAGGAATTTCTCCCAGTGAACAGAGGTTGATCTTTTCTGGAGGGAAGTTGCAGGATGGAAAGACACTTTCTGATTATAACATTCAGAAGGAATCCACTCTTCATCTTGTCATTCGTCTTCGTGGTGGTATGCTCTCTTTGTTCAATCTTTGAGAGCTGGAGATACTAACAGTGTAATGGGTCAGGTTTCTTGTATAAATTTATCCCAAAAATACATCAGAACAGAAGTAGTTGGCTCTGGACTACAACATTCAGAAGGAATTCATTTTGTCATTTGTAGATGAGATCAAAGAACTGCTTAATATTTGAGGCTTAAATTGTGGGGAAGCTGTGCGAGGAAATGCTCTATACAATTTTGTTTAACCAATATCTGATTTAAAAAACTTGGGTAATAAAGTTTTCTTTATTCAAAGATTTTTTTTCTATTACAGGAATTTATAGATATGTGGAATTTATAGATGTGTGAATGAATAATGCTTTAAAAAATGGAAGGGGGGTTTGGGTTTATTTCTCATTGGAGTTCAGAACATTGTAATCTCTTTGATTGCCGAGATGTGATTGGTTTTATCTTCTTCTCATCTCATTTATATTTAAAATTAATAAATCTAAACAACTTATTAGTTTTTAATATATATATAAGATTAAAAAAGGTTTTTTTGGGTTCGTAGTAAAGTATTAATTTTATATGTGAATTGATGAGATTTGTATATCTATGTAAATTTTCATTTATTTTAGTTTTATATTGATAAAATGTCTTAATATAATTATATAGCAACATGTGACGTACTCTTGTAGTAAATTTTCCTTCTTTCTTAATCCTTATATATTCTCGCTTACAATAATTTACAGGCATACATTTGACCTTATCCTTTTCTTATTTGCACATATTCAAATACACTCATTCCACTAACCTAGTTTCCATACATTACGCCTTGCCTTAAGATTCACATTTTCCTATCTTATGGTTCATTGCTAGTGGTGCTATAGGTATGCAAGCCTTTATTATTTTAATGGAATACCAACAATAATGGTTACTAGAGAAAGGGGATGGCACTATTAGATTACATGAAATATTTGATTTATTGACTACTACTTATATTACATGGTGACCATATATGGAGGTAGTGATAGAAGTAGATGATTAGTTCAATTTTGGTTGCTTTAAGAGATCACAATGCTTTATTGGGAAACAAACCACCAAGAGTGACTATTTGTAGTTTGAGAGGGGTCTGAGGTTTTTTGGTATTATAGAGATGGTAACTAAACACATTAATTTTATATCAATGTCATTAGAGATCTCCATTTAGGCCTAGGGATGGAGATTTACCACCCATTAAAAATAAAGCATCCATTGAGGAAGATGAGGCAAATGAGACCATGGAGATTATGACGATAGACAATGCAAGTTCTTAAAAATGAGTAATATACAAGATGGAAGACTAATGATCCACCATCATTTTATGCACTAGATGACCCCAAGAATGCATCAATAGTAGTAGAAGACTAGTTAGGGGAGAAAATGTTTAAGGTGGAGATGAATAAGTGTTTTTTTCAAAGCTACATTCTAGTAGTTTCTAGTTAATGAGAACTAGTAGAAAAAATATCTAATTATAACCAATGATTTTTTTTATATAGATATTACTATTCTATTTTTTAAATATGTAAATAATCCCTACCATGTCACACATGAGATGATGGCAATGTGGGAGAATCATTATTTCTTATCTCTTCAACAATAGTTTAGTTGACACGTTGTATTATCTCTATTATAGTGGTTAACATTAGATGTGCATGCCAACTATTTTGCATTATTTTTTGATTTAATGAGTTAGGATCATGATGCTTACATGGGTACATAAAAAGTGTGTGACACTCTCCAAATGGATAATTTTGAGGTCATTAGATAGCAAAGGAGACTATGCCTAGAAAGAAATATTGTTTAGGTAGAGAGATATATAGTGGCAAAATTGGTCTCTTGGGAGGTGTGTGGGGCCACACTCACACTAGGTAGAGATGTCATTACAATAATCATTTTTTGACATCTACTAGATTAGTAGCCAACCACTTGATCTTATCGGGTAGAGTTGGTGACCCTTGGAGAAGCTATTAGATGGCCTAGAGGAAAAAATATGGTTCTTTAGGATAGATATAGATCTCTATCTCATTCTAACATACACATGATATTTTGAGGAGTGGGCTATGAGGGAGGGACCATATAGGGATCCTCCCCCAAGTGGCATCTTTTTATGTTAGTAATTCTTATTATTTCATAGCCAATTGTTGTTTCAGAGATCCTCTCATGTCCTTTCGATTATTTGTTTCATGTAGATGATTGATATTATAAGCTTTAATGTTGATTATCTTTGGATGATGGTTGTACTTTTTTACCAAACTTTTATGTTTATTTAAATATGGTTATATGTGTGGCTATGCGTCCCTTTATCAATATGTGTGTGTATGTGAGATTTAAAATGGATAATTAATATACACAATTATATTAAAAAATCAATAAACACGAAATGACCTTACACAATCCCCATTTAAACTTAATTAATTAGTGGATCAAAATAAACCCCATAATCATCATCATATGTAACAAATAAAAATAGAGCTTCATTAGGGTCCAAATTTGTGTGTACTTCATATATTTTCCTTTGTGAGTTTGTTTTTCTAACCAAAATGGCATTTCCCTAGCTTGATACTAGATAAATGAGTGTCATCTATTCTCTTATAAATTTATTAGTTTGTCTTCCTTGTTCATACTTTATGAATTTTCTACTTTTATATCCAACATAATTTATATTTTTTAAAATCATGGAAAGTGATAGAACCTAGTTATGTACACCAAAAATTTGTTCAGGTTATGTTTGGATGTCTATTATATTGACTTTGTTTTATCCTACCTTTTACAACCATAAACATTAAGCTAACTTCTAGATACATTAAGGAAGGTAACCTATAGAGAAGGCTATAGTGTGCCTACAACCAAAGCCACAAGTGTCTACAACTAGAGACATGAGTACTCCCAACCAAATCCATGAGTACCCAAAGTGAAGGATCATTATTATTGATAACCTCTTATGTGTAGATTACAAAGAAATATTAGCAAAGAAAGGAAGAATGTTTAATAGATGGTAGGAATGATTTCATTTTTTAGCAAGGATTAAGAAAAAATTAAATGAGTTATGCCACTCATATTTATTCTTTCTGACAATCTTGTTTCTCCTATGCATAGAATGAAATGATGTAGTATGAGTGTTCTTCCTCAAGCTTAATTCTACTTAGTCTTCTAGTTATATTTCTATTTCTAAAATAAAAAAATTCTCCTGTTCTTGCAATTATATGCAATTGGTGTTGTCATTGGTGTCAATTGTAGGAGGAGTATGTTGTAAGAGTGTGAGTAGTTGGTATTGAGTTGATGTTGTCTCTATTGATTATTTGATTAGTTGCATTAGTTTATCGTTATTAAGTTATTGGTGTCAACCTCTAATGTTTCTTTGATAAGATTACATGTCTATGGATGCATGGATGACTTGCTATGTTGCTATTGGCTTGGTGGTGATTAGGAAGTGATGAAGATGTTGAGAATGTGTCTCTGGTGCTTGGTCTCCAATTTCTTTTGAGAAAAATTGAAAAAAAAAAGGAGGAAATAATGTGTTGCAGTGGTGTTATGTGTTGTAGAGTAGTGTTCTAGTTTGGCTCTACATTTCTTCTATGTTGAATATTTTCTTGTGCAATTTGGATATGATGATTAGATGTGTTTAGAGGCGTTACATTCATAATTTGGTGTGCTAGATCATTGTGTAGAGGAAGGTGTATTCACTAGTGTGTGAACTATGCATTACAGAGATGTTTGGGAGAAATGTTTTTTCTCCACATTTCTTCATAGAGTGGTTTCAAGTTTTTCAAATCTAGAAAGGTGTTGATAGTGTTTGTATATTTCTTATGTTGAAGTTGTTCATGGTTTGATGCTTCAGAAGTTAGTTTCTTGAGTTGCAATGTATGGCAGAATCATTTGAGTGTATTGGGTGTGTACATTCTTCAAGTGAGTTGATGTGAAGGAACTTGTTGGATTATAAGATGTTTGTGGAATATTCTAGATTGTATTCATGTGTTATGTGGTTTCTGCAAGTCATCTTTGAATTTGAGGAAGCATTTACTTAATTGTTTAATGGTGTTAACGTAGTTGGCCGACCTTGGGTACTTACACTAATTGTGAAGTTGCTTCAGTGTTTATGGAAGTGTGGTGTGGCATGTATGAGTGGATTTAAGTCCTAGATAAGGTGTGTTGTGGCCCACCTTCATTCCTTTCCACCATGAGAATGTTTTGGTGCCGACCTAACTTGAATTTGCATGGTTGTGGTGCATAGTCAAACTTGGAGAACGTTTTAAGGTTGAAGATGATATAAATATGAGTTTATTTGTTGAGGGATGATGAGATAGATGAGTGTGATGAGAATAATTCAAATTATAGAGTTGTGAGGTGTGAATTTGTGCATCACAATGTGATCTTTCATGTGTTAGATTATTGGATGCAATGAGTAGAAGGTGTCTACAAATCTTCAATGAGAATGTGAAGGTGTTGGTGATGTTGTGATGGAATTTTCTATTGCATTGAGATGGTTTTATCATTGTATCACTCTTCTCTATCTTCTTTTTTATTATGGCAATGAGCATTTGGTACTGAGCCCTCCAACAGTGAACCCTATTGTATCCAGTGTTGATATTACTTTATATTGTGAGCTAATCCTCACTATGGTTTTTACCTTATTGGGTTTTCCATGTAAATCTGGTATTTCTTTGTGTATAGTGTTGATTTGGTTTTGTTAATGTTATTTGCTTTCATGATAAATCATTCTAATAGATTAAGGGTTAATTGGATTAATTTGGATCTGAATCTTTGTGAGGGTTTTGAAGTTTTAAGGTATATTTGATTCACCCCCCTCTCATTATCTTGTGCATTTAACAATTGGTGTCAAAGAAAGGTTCCTTGGAAGAAATCTTAACCACTTGAGGTAGATCTAGGATAGTGCACAAGAAGGATGTTCCTATGTTTGATGTTTCATATTATGCATTATGGAAGATAAGGATGGAAGGTTTTCTCTAGTCTACCTTGGATTTGAAATCTGGAAGTCTATTGAGAGAGGATACACTATACCTACAAATGATCTGAGTATTGATGGTGAGATCAAGGCCTATGAAAACAGTGTTAAAGCAAGGTATGCTCTCTTTAGTAGTCTTGCTAATTTTGAATTGGTGAAAGTTATGAATATGAAAATTTCTAGAGAAATTTGGGTAAAGTTAGAAAGCATTTATGAAGGAGATGATAAGATCAAGCAAGCTAAGATGCAGAATTTGAAGATCATGTTTGAGACCTTGCGAATGTCTGAAGATGAAAACATCACAAGCAACTTACAGAAGGTGGATGAATTTTTCAATGGTATTAGACATCTTGGTGGACAACTAAAAGAAGTGGTAAAGAAGGTACTCATATAACTCTTCCTAAAGCTTATAGCCATAATTTTTTTGCTATTGAAGAATTATAAAATTTGAATAAATATACCAAAGATCAGTTATATGGTTCTTTAACTCCTTTTGAAATGAGAGAATTTCACAGAAGTAGTGAAAAAGTTGAGACTGCTTTTAAGGCTAGCAATCAGAGAAGATTGTGGAATTAGATCAGGAGGATCTTGATGATGTGGAAGCTAACCTTGTGAGAAGAATGAAAAATGGTATTGAAAAGTACAAAGATAAGTTACCTTTCAAATGTTTCATTTGTGGAAAGATAGGTCATTATGCTTCAAGATGTCCAAACAAAGATTTGAATGACAAAAATAGGGAGAACAAAGGTAAAACAATTAAGAAAAGTTATTATGTTAGAGAAGATGCAAGTATATCTGATGATGAATCTGATTATGGAGATGATGAGGATGGTGAATGATTGTTCATGGCTTTAAAAGATGAAATTAATTCTTCTAACTCTAAGAGATGTGTGAAGGAAAGGGCTTTGGAAGCAAGTGCTAATACTAAAGGCACTTTGGTGTTTATTTTTCATGCTTGAAAATAGATGCTCTAATCATATGACCGGTGATAAGAGCGAGTTTTTTAAACTTGAGAAATATGAAGGAGGACTTGTTAGGTTTGGTGATGATACATCTACTAAGATATGTGGAAAAGGTTTTATGAATTTTGATGGCAAGCATAACATTTATGTTGTTTTTATGTTAAGGGTTTAAGACATAACCTATTAAGTGTTAGACAAATGTGTAGAAAAGGATACAAGATTATGTTTCAAGATGATGGATGTGATATCAAAAAGGGATCCTTAATGGTGATTGTTGCTGGAAGAAGAACAAAGGGAAATGTATATCAACTCAAAAGTGTTGATGGTTATTGTTTCATGACTCATATCAATGAGAGTTGGCTATGGCATAGAAGAAATCACATCAATTTTGATAGCCTAGTGAGAATAAGTTCAATTCAAGTTATAAGAGATCTATCAAAGATTACAAAGCCTATCAATGATGTATATAAGAAATTTCAAGGTGAAAAGAAAGCAAGAAGTTTCAAAGTCAAAGAACAATATTCTACTGAACTATTAGAATTGGTGCATACAAATCAAGTTGTGGCCCTACCAGAGTAAGAAGTCTTCAAGGTGATAGGTATTCCATAGTATTAATTGATTATTATTCTAGAATGACATGGTTTACTTTTCTCAAATAAAAAACAAAAGCTCTAAATAATTTTAAAGCATTTAAAGTTATGGTTGAGAATGAAATGGATATAAAAATCAAGTGCTTGAGGTCTAATAGAGGTGGACAGTTCACCTCCAATTAATTCAATATTTTTAGTGAGAATCATGGAATAAAGAGGAATTTATCAGCCCCTAGGACTCCTCAATAGAATGGAGTGGTTGAAAGAAAGAATAGGAATGTTTAAGAAGTTGCAAGGATGATGATGAACGAAGCAAATATATTGGAAGTCTACTATAGAGAAGTAATTCGTATTGTTGTTTACATACTTAATAGAGTGCAAGAAAAAGAATACAACAAAAAGACTCCTTATGAGTTATGGTATGGAAGGATTCCTACTATTAAATGTTATATCAGAAGAGATGAAGAAAACTTGGGAAAGTTTGATGCAAAGTCTGATGAAGGTATTTTCCTTGGATATTCTACTAAAATAAAATCTTACTGGTGCTACAACAAGAGGCTAAAAAAGATTGTTGAGAGTGCAAGTGTGAAGGTTGATGAAGACCTATATAATAATTTAGTGGTGATAGATGGATATGAATCAAATGAGTCTTCTTGCAAAGAAAAATAAAAAGCTAAGGAAAAATAAGTGCAAATTGAAGAGGAAGAAGCTCTCGAAAAGATTCCTAAAACTCCTAAGTATGTGCAGAAGAATCATTCTGAATAACAAATCATTGGTGATAAGAGAAAAGGTGTACTGACAAGAAGCAAAGATGGTAAAGAATAGGTAAATCTATATTTACTTTCGAAATTTTAACCTAAATAATTGATCGAAGAATGCAAGGATGAGTATTGGATCAAGGTTATGGAATAACTAATGCAGATTGAAAATAATCGGACTTGGGAACTTATCCCAAGACTAGCAAACAAGAATGTAATTGGAATGAATTGGGTATTCTAGAACAATATGAATGAGAGTGGAGAAGTGGTAAGAAATAAGACAAGGCTTGTGTGTAAAGGCTACTCACAAGTAGAAGGAATAGACTTTGCAGAAACATTTTCTCCAATAGAAAGAATGAAAGCTATCAAAATATTTTTTTCTTTTGCAACACAAAAAGATTTCAAAGTATATCAAATGGATGTGAAGTCTTGTTTCTTCAATGATGAATTGGAAGAAGAAGTATACATAGAACAACAAGAAGGATTTCAATTATCAGATAAACCAAATATGGTTTGCAGATTGAAGAAGACATTATATGGGTTGAAGCAAGATCCTAGAGCTTGGTATGCAAGGTTACATAGGCACTTGTTACAACAAGGATTCAATAAAGGTGCCACATATAGAAATCTATACTTCAAAGTAGCAAAAGATCAAATCATGATTATGGTTGTGTATGTTGATAACATAACTTTTGGAGGAAATGAAGCTATGTGTAAGAAATTTTCTAAGGATATGCGGAAAGAATTTGAAATTTCAATGTTTGGGGAGATGAATTTCTTCCTTTGGCTACAAATCAATTAGACATATAAAGGTGTTTTCATTTCACAATCAAAGTATGTTAAGGAAATATTGAAAAAGTTTGGAATGGAAGATTCTAAACCAGTATGTACCCCTATGGTTACTAGTTACAATCTGAGCAAAAATGATGAATTTCATAAGCCTTATAAGAGCAAGTATAGATCAATGATTGGAGGACTGTTATATCTAACTACTACTAGACTAGATATCATGCATGTAATGTTTCTTGTGGCTAGATTTCAAGAATATCCTAGAGAGTCACATGTTACAGTAGTGAAGAGGATATTCAAATACTTGAAGGGCACTTTGGATCATGGCTTGTGGTATCCAAAGGATACTGACTTCACTCTAAGTGCTTACACAAATGTAGATTGGGCTGGTTGTGTAGATGATAGAAAAAGTACAAGTGGTAGTGCATTCTTTCTTGGATATAGATTGGTATCATGGCTAAGCAAGAATGTTCAAGATTCGGTGTCTTTATCTACTACAGAGGCAAAATATATTGCAGTAGAATCTTGTTGCACACAAGTTTTGTGGATGAGGAAAACATTAAAGGATATCAAAGATGTATATGATGAACCAATTTCTATCTTCTGTGATAATACAAGTGTTATCTATATATCAAAGAATCTAGTAATGCATTCAAGGACAAAGCATATCTCAATCCAATATCACTTTTAAGAGAGAAGGTTGTAGAGAATTAAGTGAAGCTTGAATGTGTGCCTACAAAGGATCATATTGTTCATATATTTACTAAGTCTCTTCCTAAGCATACTTTTGAGTATCTCTAGGAGAAGTTGGGTTTATTTCCCCTTCTTTGAACTAGATGCATAAGAAGATGCATAAGTCCAATGGATCTCAAGATTCATTCCTTGGTCTAGACTGATGTTAGTGGTTGCCTCTGAAGTGGAGTAGGTAGTGGTATTATTGGTTGCTGCAATCAAGATGAGTGAGTGTTGTCAATTTATAGTAGTTGTTGATTGATGTAGTTTGGTGTGTGCTCCTAAGGGGGAGTATGCAGAGCAATAAAGAGAGAAATTATGTATGTTTAATGTTAAAGGGGGGAATGAATAATGCAAATATTTTTGATCTTTGTCATTGATGTCAAAGGGGGAGAAAGAGCGATATGAAAAATGTTCAAAGGAGAGAGTCGTGTGAAAAATAAATGTGTTAGTTATTTGAGGAAGAGAGAAAGTAATGAGTTAGTTGTGATTTAGTAAAAGAAAAGAGATAACGATTTGGTATGGAGTAGAGTATTAAGGCTCAAATCTGTTGTGTTTGTTGTTGATGGTTTTTCACATAATTTGTTACCATCAATGACAAATGGGAGATTTTTGCATGTATATACAGCTGGTGTTGTCATTGATTTCAACAAGCTTTGGTATTGTCAATGGTTTCAAACATATGAGGAGTATGTTGTAAGAGTGTAAGAAGTTAATATTGAGTTGATGTTTCTCTAATGATTCTTTGATTAGTTACATTATATTGTCATTAGTAAGTTAATAGTGTTGAAGATGTTGAGAATGTGTCTCTGGTACTTGGTTTCCAAGTGCTTTTGAGAAAATTTGAACAAAAAGAGGAAATAGTGTGTTCCAGTGGTTTTTTGTG
>VDFB02105785.1:230490405-230615794 GCA_007258455.2 Sequoia sempervirens
TTATTTCTCATTGGAGTTCAGAACATTGTAATCTCTTTGATTGCCAAGATGTGATTGGTTTTATCTTCTTCTCATCTCATTTATATTTAAAATTAATAAATCTAAACAACTTATTAGTTTTTAATATATATATAAGATTAAAAAAGGTTTTTTTGGGTTCGTAGTAAAGTATTAATTTTATATGTGAATTGATGAGATTTGTATATCTATGTAAATTTTCATTTATTTTAGTTTTATATTGATAAAATGTCTTAATATAATTATATAGCAACATGTGACGTACTCTTGTAGTAAATTTTCCTTCTTTCTTAATCCTTATATATTCTCGCTTACAATAATTTACAGGCATACATTTGACCTTATCCTTTTCTTATTTGCACATATTCAAATACACTCATTCCACTAACCTAGTTTCCATACATTACGCCTTGCCTTAAGATTCACATTTTCCTATCTTATGGTTCATTGCTAGTGGTGCTATAGGTATGCAAGCCTTTATTATTTTAATGGAATACCAACAATAATGGTTACTAGAGAAAGGGGATGGCACTATTAGATTACATGAAATATTTGATTTATTGACTACTACTTATATTACATGGTGACCATATATGGAGGTAGTGATAGAAGTAGATGATTAGTTCAATTTTGGTTGCTTTAAGAGATCACAATGCTTTATTGGGAAACAAACCACCAAGAGTGACTATTTGTAGTTTGAGAGGGGTCTGAGGTTTTTTGGTATTATAGAGATGGTAACTAAACACATTAATTTTATATCAATTTCTTAGAGATCTCCATTTAGGCCTAGGGATGGAGATTTACCACCCATTAAAAATAAAGCATCCATTGAGGAAGATGAGGCAAATGAGACCATGGAGATTATGACGATAGACAATGCAAGTTCTTAAAAATGAGTAATATACAAGATGGAAGACTAATGATCCACCATCATTTTATGCACTAGATGACCCCAAGAATGCATCAATAGTAGTAGAAGACTAGTTAGGGGAGAAAATGTTTAAGGTGGAGATGAATAAGTGTTTTTTTCAAAGCTACATTCTAGTAGTTTCTAGTTAATGAGAACTAGTAGAAAAAATATCTAATTATAACCAATGATTTTTTTTATATAGATATTACTATTCTATTTTTTAAATATGTAAATAATCCCTACCATGTCACACATGAGATGATGGCAATGTGGGAGAATCATTATTTCTTATCTCTTCAACAATAGTTTAGTTGACACGTTGTATTATCTCTATTATAGTGGTTAACATTAGATGTGCATGCCAACTATTTTGCATTATTTTTTGATTTAATGAGTTAGGATCATGATGCTTACATGGGTACATAAAAAGTGTGTGACACTCTCCAAATGGATAATTTTGAGGTCATTAGATAGCAAAGGAGACTATGCCTAGAAAGAAATATTGTTTAGGTAGAGAGATATATAGTGGCAAAATTGGTCTCTTGGGAGGTGTGTGGGGCCACACTCACACTAGGTAGAGATGTCATTACAATAATCATTTTTTGACATCTACTAGATTAGTAGCCAACCACTTGATCTTATCGGGTAGAGTTGGTGACCCTTGGAGAAGCTATTAGATGGCCTAGAGGAAAAAATATGGTTCTTTAGGATAGATATAGATCTCTATCTCATTCTAACATACACATGATATTTTGAGGAGTGGGCTATGAGGGAGGGACCATATAGGGATCCTCCCCCAAGTGGCATCTTTTTATGTTAGTAATTCTTATTATTTCATAGCCAATTGTTGTTTCAGAGATCCTCTCATGTCCTTTCGATTATTTGTTTCATGTAGATGATTGATATTATAAGCTTTAATGTTGATTATCTTTGGATGATGGTTGTACTTTTTTACCAAACTTTTATGTTTATTTAAATATGGTTATATGTGTGGCTATGCGTCCCTTTATCAATATGTGTGTGTATGTGAGATTTAAAATGGATAATTAATATACACAATTATATTAAAAAATCAATAAACACGAAATGACCTTACACAATCCCCATTTAAACTTAATTAATTAGTGGATCAAAATAAACCCCATAATCATCATCATATGTAACAAATAAAAATAGAGCTTCATTAGGGTCCAAATTTGTGTGTACTTCATATATTTTCCTTTGTGAGTTTGTTTTTCTAACCAAAATGGCATTTCCCTAGCTTGATACTAGATAAATGAGTGTCATCTATTCTCTTATAAATTTATTAGTTTGTCTTCCTTGTTCATACTTTATGAATTTTCTACTTTTATATCCAACATAATTTATATTTTTTAAAATCATGGAAAGTGATAGAACCTAGTTATGTACACCAAAAATTTGTTCAGGTTATGTTTGGATGTCTATTATATTGACTTTGTTTTATCCTACCTTTTACAACCATAAACATTAAGCTAACTTCTAGATACATTAAGGAAGGTAACCTATAGAGAAGGCTATAGTGTGCCTACAACCAAAGCCACAAGTGTCTACAACTAGAGACATGAGTACTCCCAACCAAATCCATGAGTACCCAAAGTGAAGGATCATTATTATTGATAACCTCTTATGTGTAGATTACAAAGAAATATTAGCAAAGAAAGGAAGAATGTTTAATAGATGGTAGGAATGATTTCATTTTTTAGCAAGGATTAAGAAAAAATTAAATGAGTTATGCCACTCATATTTATTCTTTCTGACAATCTTGTTTCTCCTATGCATAGAATGAAATGATGTAGTATGAGTGTTCTTCCTCAAGCTTAATTCTACTTAGTCTTCTAGTTATATTTCTATTTCTAAAATAAAAAAATTCTCCTGTTCTTGCAATTATATGCAATTGGTGTTGTCATTGGTGTCAATTGTAGGAGGAGTATGTTGTAAGAGTGTGAGTAGTTGGTATTGAGTTGATGTTGTCTCTATTGATTATTTGATTAGTTGCATTAGTTTATCGTTATTAAGTTATTGGTGTCAACCTCTAATGTTTCTTTGATAAGATTACATGTCTATGGATGCATGGATGACTTGCTATGTTGCTATTGGCTTGGTGGTGATTAGGAAGTGATGAAGATGTTGAGAATGTGTCTCTGGTGCTTGGTCTCCAATTTCTTTTGAGAAAAATTGAAAAAAAAAAGGAGGAAATAATGTGTTGCAGTGGTGTTATGTGTTGTAGAGTAGTGTTCTAGTTTGGCTCTACATTTCTTCTATGTTGAATATTTTCTTGTGCAATTTGGATATGATGATTAGATGTGTTTAGAGGCGTTACATTCATAATTTGGTGTGCTAGATCATTGTGTAGAGGAAGGTGTATTCACTAGTGTGTGAACTATGCATTACAGAGATGTTTGGGAGAAATGTTTTTTCTCCACATTTCTTCATAGAGTGGTTTCAAGTTTTTCAAATCTAGAAAGGTGTTGATAGTGTTTGTATATTTCTTATGTTGAAGTTGTTCATGGTTTGATGCTTCAGAAGTTAGTTTCTTGAGTTGCAATGTATGGCAGAATCATTTGAGTGTATTGGGTGTGTACATTCTTCAAGTGAGTTGATGTGAAGGAACTTGTTGGATTATAAGATGTTTGTGGAATATTCTAGATTGTATTCATGTGTTATGTGGTTTCTGCAAGTCATCTTTGAATTTGAGGAAGCATTTACTTAATTGTTTAATGGTGTTAACGTAGTTGGCCGACCTTGGGTACTTACACTAATTGTGAAGTTGCTTCAGTGTTTATGGAAGTGTGGTGTGGCATGTATGAGTGGATTTAAGTCCTAGATAAGGTGTGTTGTGGCCCACCTTCATTCCTTTCCACCATGAGAATGTTTTGGTGCCGACCTAACTTGAATTTGCATGGTTGTGGTGCATAGTCAAACTTGGAGAACGTTTTAAGGTTGAAGATGATATAAATATGAGTTTATTTGTTGAGGGATGATGAGATAGATGAGTGTGATGAGAATAATTCAAATTATAGAGTTGTGAGGTGTGAATTTGTGCATCACAATGTGATCTTTCATGTGTTAGATTATTGGATGCAATGAGTAGAAGGTGTCTACAAATCTTCAATGAGAATGTGAAGGTGTTGGTGATGTTGTGATGGAATTTTCTATTGCATTGAGATGGTTTTATCATTGTATCACTCTTCTCTATCTTCTTTTTTATTATGGCAATGAGCATTTGGTACTGAGCCCTCCAACAGTGAACCCTATTGTATCCAGTGTTGATATTACTTTATATTGTGAGCTAATCCTCACTATGGTTTTTACCTTATTGGGTTTTCCATGTAAATCTGGTATTTCTTTGTGTATAGTGTTGATTTGGTTTTGTTAATGTTATTTGCTTTCATGATAAATCATTCTAATAGATTAAGGGTTAATTGGATTAATTTGGATCTGAATCTTTGTGAGGGTTTTGAAGTTTTAAGGTATATTTGATTCACCCCCCTCTCATTATCTTGTGCATTTAACAATTGGTGTCAAAGAAAGGTTCCTTGGAAGAAATCTTAACCACTTGAGGTAGATCTAGGATAGTGCACAAGAAGGATGTTCCTATGTTTGATGTTTCATATTATGCATTATGGAAGATAAGGATGGAAGGTTTTCTCTAGTCTACCTTGGATTTGAAATCTGGAAGTCTATTGAGAGAGGATACACTATACCTACAAATGATCTGAGTATTGATGGTGAGATCAAGGCCTATGAAAACAGTGTTAAAGCAAGGTATGCTCTCTTTAGTAGTCTTGCTAATTTTGAATTGGTGAAAGTTATGAATATGAAAATTTCTAGAGAAATTTGGGTAAAGTTAGAAAGCATTTATGAAGGAGATGATAAGATCAAGCAAGCTAAGATGCAGAATTTGAAGATCATGTTTGAGACCTTGCGAATGTCTGAAGATGAAAACATCACAAGCAACTTACAGAAGGTGGATGAATTTTTCAATGGTATTAGACATCTTGGTGGACAACTAAAAGAAGTGGTAAAGAAGGTACTCATATAACTCTTCCTAAAGCTTATAGCCATAATTTTTTTGCTATTGAAGAATTATAAAATTTGAATAAATATACCAAAGATCAGTTATATGGTTCTTTAACTCCTTTTGAAATGAGAGAATTTCACAGAAGTAGTGAAAAAGTTGAGACTGCTTTTAAGGCTAGCAATCAGAGAAGATTGTGGAATTAGATCAGGAGGATCTTGATGATGTGGAAGCTAACCTTGTGAGAAGAATGAAAAATGGTATTGAAAAGTACAAAGATAAGTTACCTTTCAAATGTTTCATTTGTGGAAAGATAGGTCATTATGCTTCAAGATGTCCAAACAAAGATTTGAATGACAAAA
Source organism: Sequoia sempervirens (assembly GCA_007258455.2). Taxonomy (NCBI): domain Eukaryota; kingdom Viridiplantae; phylum Streptophyta; class Pinopsida; order Cupressales; family Cupressaceae; genus Sequoia; species Sequoia sempervirens. The sequence goes on from VDFB02105785.1 coordinate 230,495,735, forward strand.
ATAGGGAGAACAAAGGTAAAACAATTAAGAAAAGTTATTATGTTAGAGAAGATGCAAGTATATCTGATGATGAATCTGATTATGGAGATGATGAGGATGGTGAATGATTGTTCATGGCTTTAAAAGATGAAATTAATTCTTCTAACTCTAAGAGATGTGTGAAGGAAAGGGCTTTGGAAGCAAGTGCTAATACTAAAGGCACTTTGGTGTTTATTTTTCATGCTTGAAAATAGATGCTCTAATCATATGACCGGTGATAAGAGCGAGTTTTTTAAACTTGAGAAATATGAAGGAGGACTTGTTAGGTTTGGTGATGATACATCTACTAAGATATGTGGAAAAGGTTTTATGAATTTTGATGGCAAGCATAACATTTATGTTGTTTTTATGTTAAGGGTTTAAGACATAACCTATTAAGTGTTAGACAAATGTGTAGAAAAGGATACAAGATTATGTTTCAAGATGATGGATGTGATATCAAAAAGGGATCCTTAATGGTGATTGTTGCTGGAAGAAGAACAAAGGGAAATGTATATCAACTCAAAAGTGTTGATGGTTATTGTTTCATGACTCATATCAATGAGAGTTGGCTATGGCATAGAAGAAATCACATCAATTTTGATAGCCTAGTGAGAATAAGTTCAATTCAAGTTATAAGAGATCTATCAAAGATTACAAAGCCTATCAATGATGTATATAAGAAATTTCAAGGTGAAAAGAAAGCAAGAAGTTTCAAAGTCAAAGAACAATATTCTACTGAACTATTAGAATTGGTGCATACAAATCAAGTTGTGGCCCTACCAGAGTAAGAAGTCTTCAAGGTGATAGGTATTCCATAGTATTAATTGATTATTATTCTAGAATGACATGGTTTACTTTTCTCAAATAAAAAACAAAAGCTCTAAATAATTTTAAAGCATTTAAAGTTATGGTTGAGAATGAAATGGATATAAAAATCAAGTGCTTGAGGTCTAATAGAGGTGGACAGTTCACCTCCAATTAATTCAATATTTTTAGTGAGAATCATGGAATAAAGAGGAATTTATCAGCCCCTAGGACTCCTCAATAGAATGGAGTGGTTGAAAGAAAGAATAGGAATGTTTAAGAAGTTGCAAGGATGATGATGAACGAAGCAAATATATTGGAAGTCTACTATAGAGAAGTAATTCGTATTGTTGTTTACATACTTAATAGAGTGCAAGAAAAAGAATACAACAAAAAGACTCCTTATGAGTTATGGTATGGAAGGATTCCTACTATTAAATGTTATATCAGAAGAGATGAAGAAAACTTGGGAAAGTTTGATGCAAAGTCTGATGAAGGTATTTTCCTTGGATATTCTACTAAAATAAAATCTTACTGGTGCTACAACAAGAGGCTAAAAAAGATTGTTGAGAGTGCAAGTGTGAAGGTTGATGAAGACCTATATAATAATTTAGTGGTGATAGATGGATATGAATCAAATGAGTCTTCTTGCAAAGAAAAATAAAAAGCTAAGGAAAAATAAGTGCAAATTGAAGAGGAAGAAGCTCTCGAAAAGATTCCTAAAACTCCTAAGTATGTGCAGAAGAATCATTCTGAATAACAAATCATTGGTGATAAGAGAAAAGGTGTACTGACAAGAAGCAAAGATGGTAAAGAATAGGTAAATCTATATTTACTTTCGAAATTTTAACCTAAATAATTGATCGAAGAATGCAAGGATGAGTATTGGATCAAGGTTATGGAATAACTAATGCAGATTGAAAATAATCGGACTTGGGAACTTATCCCAAGACTAGCAAACAAGAATGTAATTGGAATGAATTGGGTATTCTAGAACAATATGAATGAGAGTGGAGAAGTGGTAAGAAATAAGACAAGGCTTGTGTGTAAAGGCTACTCACAAGTAGAAGGAATAGACTTTGCAGAAACATTTTCTCCAATAGAAAGAATGAAAGCTATCAAAATATTTTTTTCTTTTGCAACACAAAAAGATTTCAAAGTATATCAAATGGATGTGAAGTCTTGTTTCTTCAATGATGAATTGGAAGAAGAAGTATACATAGAACAACAAGAAGGATTTCAATTATCAGATAAACCAAATATGGTTTGCAGATTGAAGAAGACATTATATGGGTTGAAGCAAGATCCTAGAGCTTGGTATGCAAGGTTACATAGGCACTTGTTACAACAAGGATTCAATAAAGGTGCCACATATAGAAATCTATACTTCAAAGTAGCAAAAGATCAAATCATGATTATGGTTGTGTATGTTGATAACATAACTTTTGGAGGAAATGAAGCTATGTGTAAGAAATTTTCTAAGGATATGCGGAAAGAATTTGAAATTTCAATGTTTGGGGAGATGAATTTCTTCCTTTGGCTACAAATCAATTAGACATATAAAGGTGTTTTCATTTCACAATCAAAGTATGTTAAGGAAATATTGAAAAAGTTTGGAATGGAAGATTCTAAACCAGTATGTACCCCTATGGTTACTAGTTACAATCTGAGCAAAAATGATGAATTTCATAAGCCTTATAAGAGCAAGTATAGATCAATGATTGGAGGACTGTTATATCTAACTACTACTAGACTAGATATCATGCATGTAATGTTTCTTGTGGCTAGATTTCAAGAATATCCTAGAGAGTCACATGTTACAGTAGTGAAGAGGATATTCAAATACTTGAAGGGCACTTTGGATCATGGCTTGTGGTATCCAAAGGATACTGACTTCACTCTAAGTGCTTACACAAATGTAGATTGGGCTGGTTGTGTAGATGATAGAAAAAGTACAAGTGGTAGTGCATTCTTTCTTGGATATAGATTGGTATCATGGCTAAGCAAGAATGTTCAAGATTCGGTGTCTTTATCTACTACAGAGGCAAAATATATTGCAGTAGAATCTTGTTGCACACAAGTTTTGTGGATGAGGAAAACATTAAAGGATATCAAAGATGTATATGATGAACCAATTTCTATCTTCTGTGATAATACAAGTGTTATCTATATATCAAAGAATCTAGTAATGCATTCAAGGACAAAGCATATCTCAATCCAATATCACTTTTAAGAGAGAAGGTTGTAGAGAATTAAGTGAAGCTTGAATGTGTGCCTACAAAGGATCATATTGTTCATATATTTACTAAGTCTCTTCCTAAGCATACTTTTGAGTATCTCTAGGAGAAGTTGGGTTTATTTCCCCTTCTTTGAACTAGATGCATAAGAAGATGCATAAGTCCAATGGATCTCAAGATTCATTCCTTGGTCTAGACTGATGTTAGTGGTTGCCTCTGAAGTGGAGTAGGTAGTGGTATTATTGGTTGCTGCAATCAAGATGAGTGAGTGTTGTCAATTTATAGTAGTTGTTGATTGATGTAGTTTGGTGTGTGCTCCTAAGGGGGAGTATGCAGAGCAATAAAGAGAGAAATTATGTATGTTTAATGTTAAAGGGGGGAATGAATAATGCAAATATTTTTGATCTTTGTCATTGATGTCAAAGGGGGAGAAAGAGCGATATGAAAAATGTTCAAAGGAGAGAGTCGTGTGAAAAATAAATGTGTTAGTTATTTGAGGAAGAGAGAAAGTAATGAGTTAGTTGTGATTTAGTAAAAGAAAAGAGATAACGATTTGGTATGGAGTAGAGTATTAAGGCTCAAATCTGTTGTGTTTGTTGTTGATGGTTTTTCACATAATTTGTTACCATCAATGACAAATGGGAGATTTTTGCATGTATATACAGCTGGTGTTGTCATTGATTTCAACAAGCTTTGGTATTGTCAATGGTTTCAAACATATGAGGAGTATGTTGTAAGAGTGTAAGAAGTTAATATTGAGTTGATGTTTCTCTAATGATTCTTTGATTAGTTACATTATATTGTCATTAGTAAGTTAATAGTGTTGAAGATGTTGAGAATGTGTCTCTGGTACTTGGTTTCCAAGTGCTTTTGAGAAAATTTGAACAAAAAGAGGAAATAGTGTGTTCCAGTGGTTTTTTGTGTTGCGGAGTAGCATTTTGTTTTGGCTTCACATTTCTTCTATGTTGAATATCTACTTGTGTAGTTTGTATAGGTAGATCAAATTTGTTGAGAGGTGTTTCATTTAGAAGTTAGTGTGTTGGATCATTATACAGAGGAAGGTGTGTTCACCAGTGTGTGAATTGTGCATTGTAGAGGTGTCTAGGAGAAATTTTTTGCTCCACACTTCTCTGCAAAGTGGTTTCAAGTCTTATAGATTTGGGTGATGATAGTTTTTGTATCTTTCTTCAGTTGAAGTTGTTCATGGTTTGGTGTGTCAAAAGTTAGTTTCTTGAGTTACAGTGTATGGCAGAATCATTTGAGTGTACTGGGTGTGTCCATTCTTCAAGTGAAAGTTGTGAAGGAACTTGTTGGATTTTAGGATGTTTGTGGAATAATCTAGATTATATTCATGTGTTTTGTGGTTTTTGTGAGCCATCTTTGAATTTTAGGAAGCATGTACTTAATTATTTAATGGTGTTAACATAGGTTCAACTGACCTTAGGTGTTTACACTAATTAAGAAGTTGCTTCGGTGTTTATGGAAGCATGGCATGGCATGGAATGTATGAGTTGATTTAGGTCCTAGTTAAGGTGTGTCATGGTCTACCTTCATTCCTTTCCACTGTGGGAATGTTTTGGTACCGACCTAATTTGAATTTGCACAGTTTTGGTGCATAGCCATCCTTGGAGAATGTTTTATCGTTGAAGATGGTATAAATATGAGTTGAGTTGTTGAGGGATAATGAGATATATGAGTGATGAGAATTATGTGAATTGTACATTTGTGAGGTGCAAATTTGTGTAGTGCAGTGTGAGCTTTCATGTGTTAGACTATTTGATGCAATGAGGAGAAGGTTTCTGCAATTCTTCAGTGAGACTATGAAGGTGTTGGTGATGTTGTGGTGGAATTTTCTATTACATTGAGATGGTTTTCTCATTTTAACACTCTTCTCTATCTTCTTTTCTATTCTATTAATGATTCTTTTTTTTGTTTTGGGTAGTGTGTTGTCTAGCAGTGAGCCCTATTGTATTCAGTGTTGAGATTACTTTATATTGTGAGCTAATCCTCACCATGGTTTTTCCCTTCTTGGGTTTTCCACATAAATCTCATGTCTCTTTGTGTATGTTGTTGATTTGGTTCTATTTCTATTGTTTTCTTTCATGATAAATTATTCTAACAAATTAATGGTTAATTGGATTTGAAAGGAAGAAAATAGTCATTCCTAGTGCTTGGGAGATAGAACAACTAATTTCCTATGCTTCTCATGCAAGGAAACCCTAGAGATCTCAATCCAAGGATAGAATGAGGGAAAGAGACTTGCAATAAGGTGTCCTAGGGTGTTATTAGAGACTAAAAGTGGGCTCACCACCAAGCTAGGGCTTGGAAAGACTAGTAAAATGCAAGACCTAATGACAAAACCTAATGATGTGACCACACAAAACTTAAATAGATGAGCTAGAAATGTATGTAAATCAGAACAATAAACTAGGAGAACATACAGGTGCACCTGGAAACCTATAGAAGCTTGAAAAAAGTTTTGAAATTATGAAAATGCTAAATTTAATGCACACTGGGACTCATATGCTAGGCTAGGCAATTTAGTCCCAAATTAGGGTTTCTAGGTAGGAACATAAATCTAGTAGTGACAAGTCTGGAACTCCTAAAATCTGGAAAAATCCTTGTATTTGGTCTCATATGCCAAAAGTGATGTATTAGTCTCATTCAACTTTTTCAGAAGGTCAAAGTTTGAATCTTCTCTTCTATTTCTACTCTTTCTTCTAATCCTGATTTCTGGATCTGAGATGCTAAATCCTGCTCTATAGGTGTCTTTTAGTGATTTTGTAAATAAAGTGACAACTTTGACAACTTCTTCCAATATTTCTCTTCAATGTATCTTCAACCTAGATCTACAAATCACACACTAAAGAGAGGGGAAAATGCTATTTTGTTAGCAAAAAGGGGTTTGCCTTGGTCAAACCCCGTTTTGGTAATCAAACCTTGAAATGAAATGAAATAGAAAGGAGGAATGATGAATGAACAATTATGCAATGTTACAACTCACCAAACGCTTGAATAAGATGCTACAAACATGTAAGTAATGAATAGCATGAATGTGGATCTTGACTCTTGCTTCAATGTTGTAGATCTTCAATTGAATGCTTGCTTGAATCATAAAACACTACATCACAAATGTTAGCTCAAAAACAAACATTATGCATGATGACTTTGACATGATGCTTGATACTTGACTAATGCTCCAAAATGCTTGATGATCACTCTTGAAGGCTCTTGAATAATATTGTAAACTATTGAATGCTCTTGTGAACTCAAATTTTCTATAAGCAATGCTCTCATGAAATTCTTAGGTGAAAATGAGTGAAATAACCTTGTATTTATACTCGTTTATGCTAAATTTCTCAAAATTACAACACTACAAGCCGACATTAGATCTATGAGAATAAAATTTTCCCAAGAATTTGAATTTAATTTTGGTCTAAGCTAAGTAGGACTCATATGCCAGTTGTGGCATATGAGTCCCATTAGGCTAAGTTTGGGACACATTTTTTAAGAAAAACTTAGTTTAATGCCAAATTTAGATTTAGGCCCCAAAACTTAGGTGGGACCCATATGCCCAAGGTGGTGTATAAGTCCCAGATCACTAAATTTGGGCCATACAAACCAAAATCATTAAATTATGATTGGTCAATTGATGTCTGTCAGGATTATCCTTGGAAAGATGCATTAATTAAGGCTTTTGGATGCGAAATAAGGCCAATTTAAAGCATACAAAAGCCTAATTTTAGCACAGAGGGCCCAAACAAGTGTGAAAATGTCAAGGATGACATTTTTCTACACTACAGGATTAATGTGGATTTGAATGTTTGTGAGGGTTTTGAAGTTTTAAGGCACAACCAATTCAACCCCACCCCCCCGCCTCACAATTATCTTGTGCATTCACCACCTATATCATAGGGAGTTATTAGAAAAGTGTAGAATAGCTGTTTAAGAGTCCAATCAATGTGTAGAAGCAAGATTTTGTATATATTCTTAAGATCAAGCATATTTAAAGAAGAGATTTTTATTTGCAATTTTGTACTGTGTTTCTATAATGATGGAAAATGTATCCCTCTACATTTTTACACTTAATTTGGGAATGGTTAACAATAAAATAGACCTACTGTTGCCTTGATCTAGTATTGTAATGTGTTTTCCACATTCACAATGGATTTAGGGCCCTTTTAAGCTAAATAGACCTATTTTTTCCTTAATTTAATGTTGTAAAGTGTATTTATTTACACCTTCACATTGAGTTTTGGTCCCTCTTGCATTTATGACCTTCATATCATCATTAATAGGCTCCTGAGACCCTTTATTATATATCTCGAGGCTTATTTGAATTGAGATCCTGACATAATCAACAAATAAACTTAATTTTCCAACTCCCTGACATTTCTTATATCCAAAAAGGCATTGTGGGACCCATACGCCACCTTGGGCATATGAGTCCCATTTGGCCCCCTTTTTAGGATTTTGAGCAGGAACGAGGTTTTGAATTCAAATTTCATGAATGTCAGCTTCTAGGATCTAATAAATGGTAAGTTGGATGGATTGCCTATATAAATAAGATTTAACTTCATTATTTACCTAAGCAATCATAATATTAAGCCTAGCACTCAAGAGTTAATCATTCTGAGACTTCACAAGAGCGTCAAGAGAGTTTACAAGAGCATTTCTAAGGAATTCAAGGGTAGATTTATTCATCATTTGTTGCAACAATTCAAGATCCATCATCATGTCCAAGTCCTTATACATCAATCATTTTGTTGAGCTAGTGTTGTGATGTAGCATTAAAGATCCATTTGCAAGCATTGTTTCATATTAAATTCCAGATCAAGATCTACATTCTACATGACCACTTCATGTTATGTTGTTGATTTACATCTCAAGACATCATTCAAGGTATCATTGTTCATATTTCATTGCTTCATTACAAGGTTTAATTACCTAAACAAGGTTTGACCAAGGCAAACCCCTATCCTCTAACAATCAACAAGTTTTTTCTCTCTGTATGTGTAATTGTAGATCTAGGTGTCTTGGAGCTTGAAGGACCTTTGGATATTAAGTTAGAAGATTGGTGGAAGTTTTCCAAGTTATTACAAGGTTGTCATCTTCACAAAAAGTTAGGTCTAAATTCAAAGTTTTAGATCCAGAAATGAAGAGTGGAAGGAAGAGCAAAGATAAGAGAGTAGATTCAAGTCTTGACCCTCTAAAAAAATAGAGTGGGACTAATGTGCCACTTGTGGCATATGAGTCCCAATATAGCACATTTTCTATATTTCAGTGAATTAAAATCCCATTGTGAGATTCCAATTTTGGCAAAAAAACCCTAGTTTGGCACTAAATTTCCTAGACTGGTGTATGAGTCCTAGAGGGAATTAAACAACAATATTTCAAGGATTTGGAGCTTTTTTTAATCTTATCATTCCTTCAGGTGCACCTCTATTCATTCTTAGTTTATTATCTTGATTTTTAATTTTATTTCCTAGGTCATTTATTTAGGTTTTTGCATGGTAATTTGCATGTCACACATTTCTTGTCTTTTCGAGCCCTAGCTTGGTGGTGAACCCTCTTATTTTCTTTAATCACACCCTAGGATGCCTTATTGTAAGATATATTTCTCTCATTGTATCATTGGGTTGAGATCTCTAGGGTTTCCTTGAATGAAACAAGAGTGAAATAGGACCATATCCATGTGCTCCATCTCCTAAAAGGTGGGGCACCCTATATTTGTTACATTTTGGTGAATCTAGCCTTTAGAGAACTTTATTTCTGATTTGGAGTGCATCATAATCCTAGATCTAGCTTGCATTGACTTTGCATTAGGTTTTGCATTAGTTAATTGGCATCTAGGGTGTCTAAATCTTGCATTAATGAAAGTGCATATAGGTTGCATTTTTGCATCTTAGATCATTAAATTTCACTAAAATTCTGCAATTGCAAATAGTTCAGACATCATACAAGTTAGGAATTTTAGAAAAAACTAAGAATTTGTCGAAATTGGTGCAAAAACCCTAATTTGGGACTCATACGCCCCTCTAGGCGATTTAGTCCTAGTACAAGTTGTTTTGCCTACTTTCTAGGATTTTTGTGTTCTGTATTTTCTATCATTTGACCCCTCCAAAAACCCTGACTAGGACTCATACACCCCTCTTGGAGAATTATTCCTAGATCAGACCTAAAACTTCCTTTTACAACATTGAAAACCTTGTTTCTACACTTATGTTTGTTGTCATTAGTTATCTACTTCAGTTGGTTGAGTTTCTGGTACATGCATTTAATTAGATTTAGCTTAGTTTGGTTCATTTCATGCATTGCTTAATTTCAAATTGGTATTTACAAAATTTCATTTTTAGATTGTTACATAGCATAATCAATCAATTATCATGTTCAAAATATGAAAATTGCATTATCCTTTTGCATGTTTTCTCTATCATTGTTGCATTTCAAATTTGTAGGACAATCATTACATCATTTTTTCATTGCAAAAATCTATAGTTATCATATTTCATGTTCTATTTTCAGATCTTGTTGAGTGTTGTAAGAAATTTTTGTTAAGTGCATATGAATATGAAGTCCTCTTCCCTCTCTTTTTGTTTGTCATTGATCCCTCTCCTAGTATCCCTTCTATGAGTGAGGTTAGTCTAGTGAAAGAAACTACAACCTTGGGTAATCATAACAATAATATTTTTTCTTCTCCTAATATCCCTCCTAGTTGTGAAGAAGATATTTTGATGCTAGAGGAACTAATCGATGAGAGTTTTTAGAACCCTAGTTGTGTCTCTCCTCTTACCTCTCCTATTAGGAAAAACATTATTGAATAAGAGGACACAACCATAGGAAATCATGACGATAACATGACACAACAAGAGACCATTGAAACCTACCTAGATAACACTTCAACGAGTCTACATTCATCTCCCAACATCTTCCCCTCTTGTGATAATGTTATAAATGATGAGGATATGTTAGTGTTAGATAATCTAACCTTTAAGATCTATGACAACTCTCTTTATATTTCTTCACCTATCTATCCTATTTTGGAAGACATTATGGAACAAAGGAATGAAAGTATGGACAATCATGACAACCACATTTGTTCTTCCCCTAGTATCTCTCCTAGTTGTGAAGAAGATAGTTTAATGTTATAAACTACAATCGATGAAAGTCATGATGAGAATATTAGTTGCCCCTCTTCCCCTAGGGAAAACCTTATTGAACAAGAAAATATAACCATTGATAATTCCCCTACTTGCTATGAATTCATTTTAGAAGAACCAACCTTTGAATGTCATGAACATCTAGTTTGTAGTTCTCCTAAAAATTCTCCTCCTAGGGAGGATATCATGGTAGAAGAAAATAAGAGCATTCATACAAATAAGGGTGATGTGACTGTAGACACTCAAATAGGGTTGACTGACATTATGCATCTAAATATGATTAATTAACATCTCTTCTACTATTAATTAAGTAATTAAGTTTATTTGATTAATTCACTTCTTGCTCACTAATGTTCATCATGTTTAATTAAATAAATCAATTTATTTAATTAAAACCCTAAAGTCCTCTCATTTGATTTAATAAATCAAATGTCATAATCTCCTAACCCACTTGAATTGATTAATTCCGGATTAATTAACCCCTAATACTCATTACCCATTCTCAAAATTTTGACTCAACTTTAGTCAAACTAAACCCATGGTCAACTAACTAGGTTGCACATGAAATTCATTTCTTTTAATTATCTAATTACCTTATTTATCCTCACAATGGCATATTCCTCCCAACCACTCCTTTATTCAATTTCCCTCCAAAAGGCTTTAATAGCCTCTTCAAAGGAATTTACTCCTCACATGCCATCTTGTCCCTTAAATTCTCTTAAATCCTGACCCAAATTCTCTTACATCTTCAACTACATTCATTTAATCCTCTTACATCCTCAACCATTTTCATTTATTTCTCTTACATCTTTACACTACACATTCCCCAAAATGTGCTCCACCCTCATCCAATAGAATTTCACAATCCTATTTGCTCCCTTTTTATCCCACATTCACCAATTTTACCTCTTCTTCAACCCTTCACTCCATAAGTAGAAGTCTCTTCTACTTGAAATGGATCCACTTCTTTATGCAAAGTCATTATCCTCCAATTGCATCATTATCTTTGAGGGAAATTGGACTTCATCACATCTTGAAAGCTTTATAAAAGGGGGTGGGAAAGGGAATTCTTTCCACATCAAAGGAGCACCACTCCCACTATGGGATAGAGTTTGAATATTCTTTATATGCTTTCATTTAGCTTTTCTATTTTCTTATTATCTTGTTTGCATATTTAGCATGATCAAGTATCTCATATGAATGCTTTATTTGATTTGCTTAGTTTGACTAGTAATGGTAATATTTGTCAATCTTTGATCAAATGCAGGTCTAGCATTCACATTTTGGCACCCAACATGTAATGCATTTGATAGGAATATAAATTCTTTGCTTTTATTCACCTTCATTTGATCCACTAGACTAAAATTTAAAGTCTTTATTTTTGTTCATATGTGATCAATGCATTAGATATGAATATAAAGTCTTTATTTTTGTTCATATGTGATCAATGCATTAGATAGGAATATAAAGTCTTTTTTTTTTGTTCATATTTACTCCAAGCCTTGGGCACTATTTGATATCGATTAAGGAATTAGATAGTAATGTAAAATATCTATTTATGTTCATATAAATTTCAAGCTTTATAGTGGAAATCCTTTGTTGTTCCTTTAAGAAAATCAAGACAATAGGATGGTATAAATAGATTAAAAAATCATAGATAAAAAACTGGCAACTTGGGGGGTATGGAATCCATGATTTTTTAATATCGATTAATCCATTAGAAAAGAATGTGAATTCCCTATTTCTATTCATATAAACTTCAAGCTTTAGCACCTTGTCACTATTACTCTCACTATGGAAATCTTGTTGGCACTACATCATTCTTTAGGTAGGCTTTGTTTATTGAATATCAATTGGTGCATTAGATTGGAATGTAAAGTCTTTGTTTCTACTCAAATAAACTTCAAGCTTTGGCCACTCCATCTTTGATGTATTTAATATTGATTGATGCATTGGATAGGAAAGTATTTAAGTCTTTGTTTCTACTCACATAAACTTCAAGCTTTGTGCACCCAGTTACTTTACTCTTACTGTCAAAATCTTTGTTGTAGCACGTGTGAGTAGATCTATAAATCATTTTTCTTTAAGAAAATCAAGAAAATCGGATGGCATAGATATATTAAAAAAATCATAGATAAAAACTAGCAGCTGGGGGGTACAAAATCCATGAATGCATAGTTAATGCATAAAATGGCTATGCATGCTCATTGTGTTTTGTCTATTTAATATCGATTGATGCATTAGATAGAAATGAAAACTCTTTGCTTATGATTCAAATAAACTTCAAACCTTGGGTGCTCAATTATTGTTACTTACTGTCAAAATTTTTATTGCACCAATACTTACTATGGAAATCTTTGTTGCAGTGACATCTTTCTTGAGGCAGGAGATTTTATTACAGAGTCACTAAGTGTATAATTAATGCATTGAATGCCACCGGGTTCGAGGAAAAGTTGCTAGAAGCGTTGGATGGCTAGCATGCTCATTATGCTTTGTTTTTCTTTTTTTAATGTCAATTAATGCATTGGATAAGATTGCAAAGTCTTTGTTTTTGAAAAAAAATTAATATTGATTAATGCATTAGATCAGACTATAAATTCTTTGTTTTTGAAAAAACTTTAATATCAATTAAATGCACTATTATGTCAATTTAGTGTTCATATAAACTTCAAAGCTTTGGGAATATACTGATAAATGATTTGCATATCTTTATATTTTTCTTGAAAATTCACCCATGTGTTTCTCTGTATTAATATTGCAAGTGCAATATTATGGTGTAGCAAGGTGGAGAAATCTAGAAATAACAAACAAATTTGATATAAAAAAGTGAGCATTGGAATTGAAAAAATCATTTTTAAATGCTTATTGTAATAGCCTGGGGCATTCATTCCTTCTTTCATTTTCTATTTTAGAGCAACTAGCTTTATTTTTGGTTTAAAATTAACCATTGATTTGATCTTTTCAAGTTGGTTAAAATTGAACTTAGAAAATTACTAGACATTGCTATGTGGGATAAAACTGAACAAGGAAAACTCACACTCAGTTTTTGGTGCTTAAAATGAAATCATCTTTACTTTGAGGATTAAAAAGAACTTGTTCCTTCTTTGTTTTGTGGTTTTCAATTCTTGTCATTGAATGTGTATGCTCTTCTCTCATGCCACTCGACAATCTTGAGAATCAAAAGCATTATTTTGACATTTTGTATAACCACCCACATATTTCAAGTTTGGATTTAAAATGAACAACAAAACTAGGAGATCGAACAAAAAATGTACTTCCTCACTTTTGTGTACCTTTAGAGGGCCTACCACCTTGCTTCAAAAAGTGGGAATGACCCCAGTGGTAACAAGCTAAATCCAAGCTCTTTCAAATCACTATATAAAAATGTGTTTGTGGCTAAATTCATAAACAACAAGTGTGGATGTGTCATACCGACAAGTGTCACCCTTAGTATATGTGTGATACATTAAAATCTCTTCTCAGGAAGAGACTAGGCGGCCTCTTGATTGAAATGATCTTGAGCTAATCTTGTCACATGTATGGCCACCTTGAATGAAATCCCTTATTACGAACCAATTGTTTAGTGACCAAAAACCTTTATGATTGTTGGTGTAGGAACAATCATTTTGAAGCCACCCCACATTTTTACTATTCAAAGTTGAAATAGGAAAATCCTTAGGATCTTCGGATCTTTAGAATTTGACATTTGGTGGTCCTGAGAAGTGTGTGTCATGTAAGTTGGAGCCAGTGTTTCCAAATCTCTAGTTGTTCGCTTTGTCTTAGTGTTTGGAGAAATCCAAGTGGGGAATCAGCAAGTAGTATCTTTGCAACCTAGGATTGTGCATTTTGCAAGTTAGTTAAACACATTTATTGGATCTCAAACTTTGTCAAATATTTAACAAATCATCAAAACTTCAAACCCTTTGGAAAGAGTGAATATCTTTGAATTGTCCAATTATTACTACTTGTCCCTAGGGATTTTATACTTAGAGGCTTCTAAATCCTTGGGCTCATATCTCAATTATCTCTATTCAAAGTCAACCTAGGAAAAATATGGCCTTGACTCTTTGATTTTCACATAATGGACCTTATGGAATGAAAGGGAGTTAAGACATAGACATTCAGTTTGGAATTTAAACAAGATGAGTTGATGCAGTAAAAATAATTCACTTAATCAAGATGGAAAGACAATTGAACCCCACATATGTGCTTGTCTTCATGATTTCTCAAAAAGTCAAAATTCCAAAATGAAGGTCCACTTATCACTACTTCAAACTTAGGCATCTTAGTCCAAAAGCTATAAAAAAAAACCTTTTAGCACTTCACCAAAATAGAAACAGGTTGGCATACAACTTCTATAAATGTGCTTCCAGGAGCAATCTAGATTTGTATGCATTCTTTTGGAGTCAAAACCTTGGTCTTTTTCATGATATCAAACCTATATAAATCATTGGGTCTATAGGATTTGAAAACTTTAGAGGTCTAAAATGTTCTTCAACACATTGGTCTTGTAAACAAAGTCTTTCTAGGTTCATCTAGGATCAAAACTGACACTTTTATTTGTCACCACATTTACAAAAGCCCATCTCACAAACAACTTTTAGAACTTTGGAAAAATCATCTATGCTAGAATTTTGGTAAATCCTTAGATAAAAATCAAAATCATCTTGTTTAGCTAGGTGTGTGGGAATGAATCCTTTCTCACACATTTAGTTAAATTAGCACCCCTTTTGGACAAGTTCATCCTAAATATCACATCTAACATCTTTGGATCTATAATTCCATCATCCAAATCAAACCAATCAAAATAAAAATCCTAAGGTATAGTATTAATTCAGAGTTCTCAAAATCTCAAACACCCATACCATTCATCCCTCATTTATCACATCAACATCATTTGATCCTTGCAACATCCTAGAATTTCTTTTTGTACCTAAAGTTTAGATCAACCAAAGGAGTTGAAGGTTCATCCCCCATATTCCTAAAAGTTGATCCCAATTTTATGGTCCAAACAAGGTCACAACACAAGAAGATCATGAAGCAAAACAAAGAAACATCAACCTCAAGTGATTTAAGTCAAACAGAGTTCAACCCTATGGTATCTCATCAACCCTCCACTTAATCCCCCTTAAATACCTCAAGATCCTCAAGAGGGAGGATGTCAAGTGGAAGATGTCACAAATAACTTCAAAGAGATGTCTGGAGATGAAATACTTGAACTAGCTCAAAATCCTAAAACTCACAAACTTGTCAACACAGTCATGAGGCTAAATCCCACCCAATACATGTTGGCATTGGCAAAAGAAGGGGCTAAACTCCCTTCTAATTTTGATGTGAGAAACCTTTGAGAAACATACCGCAAACACCATTCACACCTTCATTCCCAAGCATCATCCAACCAATCACTCAACCATCATCATCTCAAACCCCAAGCCAATCGATGATCATAAAGGGAAGTTCACTACTTCAAGCTCTTCAAGAAAACCCACTTGTTAACAATCAAAATTTAGAGGCCAACACAGTATTGGATATGCCAAACACCATCCCACAAGACCCTAAAAATCCATATGTGCCACTCATTTTCCATGATACAAACAACCCCTCCACCTTTTGCACAACACCAACATACCCTCTCGATACACAAAGCTCTCTCCCCAATATATCACAAGGACAAGTGGGTACTTTCAATGCTTCATATTCACTACGGAACACATCACAAATATACCCACCATTCCCTATCTTGACATCATCATTTACACCAATTCAAAGTATAGATAAAATCCCTTCATTAAACACATCAATCCAAAACCAATCAAATCAAGTCAACCCATCAAGCACAAATCAAATCAACACATCTATCATAAAAAATCCTCTAGACATGTCAGTGATATCGCAACACCAATTGGAATCAATCCAAATATCTCAACCAATCATCAAATCATTTACAACACCTCAACCATCCCAAAATCTAGTCTCACAAGGACTAACCATATCAACTATCAATCTAAAACCATCATCTACCACTCAACCCCTTTTCATCACTCAAAAAACACCTAAATAGACACCTCAACAACCACCCCAACAATCTATTGTCACATCATCTCATACCATCCCTCAAAATCCCCCATCTCCACCTCCAAATATAAATGCAAAAAGTCAATATAGTATCACATTGCAAGCATCACAAGAAGCTTACCATAGGGCCTTGCAGCAATTTCAATCCCAACAAACTCAAGAACAAGCACAAGGAAAAGAGCAAGCTCAAGCTCAAGAACAAGCACAAGTGCAAGCTCGAGATCAAGCCCAAGCACAAGCACAAGCTTTGCTGCAACAACAACAAGCTGCACAACATGCACAACAACAAGTGCATACATAAGCCCAAGAACAAGCTCAATACTAAGCACATCAAGTGCAAACACAAGCCTTGTTACAATAGAAAGCCTATCAACAAGCCTTACAACAACAAGCATTGATAGTGCAACATCAAAAAACAACACAACAATAGGCCCAACAAAATGCACTATTAGCACAACAAAAAGACAACAACAACAAGCCTAACAACAAGCATTGTTGGCACAACAACAATAGCAGGTATACCAACAAGCGTTGCTCGCACAACAAATATTCTAGCAACCTTTCACAAACATGCAGTAAAATTCCTTGAAACTTAACACCCAACAAACCATACCATCCCAAAACACATACATTCCACCACCTGATCCACAAAATGATCTTTCCACATAGGTCAAGTTTCTCTCGCAACAAATATAGGACATACAATTAGGAAAGACAAATAAATCACACACACAAGGAAATTTTTGCCCCTATCCATTTGATAGAAGCATTGCTATGGTTCCATTCCCACTAGGCTTCCAAATACCAAAATTCAACAAATACCAAGGAAACAAAATCTTGAGGATCACAACAAAGAGTTCCACATACATTGTATGGATGTAGCATATGATGATTCCTATCAAATGTGACTCTTCCCTTGAATCGTGGCTGGTCTAGCAATGGAATGGTTCCCTCCACTTACCTCATGGAATCAATAAGTTCCAAGAAATCGTGGACTTGTTCATAGAAAACTACTCATTTAACTTAGGCATGGAAGCGAGCCTAGAGGAATTATTTGGCCTCAAACAAGCTAAGAGAGAAATATTTGCAACTTTCCTTCAATGATGGAGATCCAAGGCCAACAAAAAAAAATCTCCCATGCCAAAGGAACAAAAAATTGGAACCATTATCTCTAACTTGGAAGGGGATTTTTCCTTCCATCTAAAAATACAATGCATCACGACATATGACCAGCTAATCCCCAAGGCTCTCAACATTGAAAGATCCCTCATAGCACAAGGGCGCACACCATGTATCAAGACAATAGACCATTGACTAGCTACAATGATAAACCTTGCACATGGGCTAAGAACAACAATGTTACCAATGATGGTATTGTTGACACCAAATTTGTTATTAATTCCCCAAGGTATAATACACAACAACAAACATACCCACAACCACAAATCAACACACAAAACACACCACAAATAAACACATCACAACCACAACCCAACAATCAAACAATCAACAACATGAACCCTAAAGGGGGAACACCCCCAAGGAATAAATATCCAACAAAACAAAAGTATACACCACTAGGGAACCCATTGAATTCGTCACACAACAACTAGTGCAAGCAAACCTCATCACACTCCATGTTTATGAAAATTACCAAGAACCTCAAGTTAAACCACTGTGGTATAATGAGAAGTACCTTTGTGATTTTCACAAGATCAAGGGACACACAATAGCAAGTTGTATAAGACTCAAAAATATCATCCAGGACCTCATTGGCGATAAAGTCATAAACATTGACCAACCAACAAGAAATCAAGACCTCAAGATATACATGAATCCAATGTTGAATCACAACAAAGGAAAAGGGAAGAATTACACCAATGCAAACCATGTCTATGACCATGTTGTAGCATCATTGGATGAGTTTGTAATTGTTTTCAACATTAGAGGGCCCAAAGTAGAGTATGGAGTCACCACACATACCGACAAGATCTCTATCCCAGGACCATCTCCACCACCTAGGGCACCACCTGCTAATCCAAAATTTAACCCTAGTGGCTATAGAATCTTGGAAAAACTGAAAAAGACCCCCACCCAAATCTCCATCATGGAGTTGCTTAAAATATCACCTACACATAGGGATACTCTAGAGAAATCCTTGTCCAAATCCTCTGTTCCCATGAAAATTGATACAAACCAATTTCAAGCTATGGTTGGACACATTACTACACCACATCTCCTTACATTTTCCGAGCATGACCTCCTAACCCAACCATCTCATAACTGCGCACTTCGCCTTGAGGTCTTGGTCCATAAGAACAAAGTCAAACGAGTCTTGGTGGATGGGGGTGTAGGCTTAAATATTTGTACCTTGTAGCTAATATTTAAGAATCTAGGGTTCTTAGAGGATGTCATTGAAAAAGGGAAAGGTATCACCATTAGAGCCTACGATGATCAAGAATGGGTGTCCCAAGGCACCATCCAATTCCCCATTTAAGTGGGGCTAGTAATCATGGAAACCACTTGCCAAGTCCTTGACCTTGAGCTTCCATACAATGTTCTCCTAGGTCATCCATGGATCCATGGGATGCAAGCTATCACATCTACATTCCACTAATGTGTAAAATTCCCTTACCAAAATCAAGAAGTCAAAATCCATGGTGACCTTAAACCTTTCTATTATTGCAAAAAATCTAGAAGCCAAATACTACAAGATTCCCCAAGTTCCAAAAAATGATGAGGGACCCACATCCCCTTATGTTGACCCATCCACTTTAACCTCTACTTCTGAGACAAAGACACCCCTCATTCAAAGCATCCCAAATATCAAAGTTGTAATAAAATACAATGCTTGTGGAGAGTATAACTTGCATAAAGGTACATATGTGGTGGGAGAGTTACCTCAATATCCTAAATCTCATGGAAAACCACAACCAAGTGACGACGCATCCCATGCATTCACAACATTTCCCATCACCTTCAAAAAGTGGGGGGAATTTGAGCAAGGAAATTATGGACAAAGAAGATGTCTCATGTCTCCTATATCAAGATAGCCGACCTACAACCATCCTCCTGATGAACGCGGACAAGGGTCCACAGTTAATGTTTGGCTAGGACTACAACAAGAATGAAAAGATAGGGAAAAATGATAATGGCCTATTAGAACCCCTTATTCCTGAGAGGCATCCAAAGAAACTTGGCCTTGGGTGTACCCCTATTAAGGTGAATATTCTTAGCAAGCATCATCCTATTAAGAAAGTCAAAAATTCCCCATTGGTACCGATATCACTTAGCTATCCTTTTGAAGATCCTATCTCTGACCTTCCTATGCTATTTGAGGATTCCTCTCTTTTCATGATCACCACCATGTCATTAGAGTCAAGTAACCAAGTCATCAAACTAAAACTCGTTTACCCCCAACTCATCAACTGTGACCAATGAGGACCACCAATCATAGATACATTCAAAAAAAATGAGGCTCTCTCAGAATTCATGGGACTAAAGGATAATCTACCATATGGAGATCACAAATCAGGGTTTTAAATAGATTTGGATGCACATGCGTACTAGAGGGAAATGATTGAATCTCTTAGTCACAAAATTGAAAATATAAGAGTAACATCTTGATCCTTAAGTGAAAACCACATTATGGCACTTTCTAATCCCAAAATAGTAAAAATAAAGGACGTGTCCAATGGTGAAAACCTCTCCCAGGTGCCAAAGGATGAGGGATTCAATATTCCCCTTAGTACCATCCATCAAGAAAAAACAACGGTCCTAGCAAAGAAGTGCAACCCTATGAATTTGGGAACTAAAGAGACCCCGCACATCACTTTCTACGCAAAGTCATTTTTGACTAAGGAGCAAGAAAATATAGCAACATTTCTAAAGGAAAGGAAAGTGAAATTTGTGTGGACATACACTAACATGCTAGTCCTTGATCCAAAAATAGTGGTCCATCATCTAGCAATAAATCCTGAGGCAAAACCTGTGGAAAAAAATTTAGAAAGATGCATTCGTAAATTGCCTTATTGGTCAAAACTTGAGCTACAAAAACTCTTCGACATTGGATTCATTTGACCAATCAATTATCCAAAGTGGGTTTCTAATTATGTACCTATTTCTAGACCAATTACGGGCATCTAAATCTGCACCGAATTCAAAGACCTAAATAAAGTATGTCCTAAGGATGATTTCCCCCTCCCCAACATAAATATGATTGTAGATCTAATAGCAGGGCATGAAATGCTATCATTAATCGATAGATTTCTAGGATACAACCAGATCATGATTGCAAAGGATGACCAACATAAAACAAACTTCACATGTCCATGAGGCACCTACTATTGGAATATGATGCCATTCGGGCTAAAGAACACTGGAGCTACCTACCAAAGGGATATGACTATGTGGCTAAAGAACACTGGAGCTACTATTGATATTTCATGACATGATCCACAAAATTGTAGATTACTATGTGAATAACATACTAGCCAAATCAAGAAAACATCAAGACCATATATCAACATTGGGCCCAATCTTTGACAGGCTCGAAGAATATAAGGTACGATTCAATCCCAAGAAATGTGTCTTTGCAATCACTTCAGGAAAGCTCTTGGGATATATTATGTCGATGAGAGGAATCAAAATAGATCCAAAAAAAGTCATGGAAATATTAGACATGGAGGCTTGATGGACACTGAAATAGCTAAGAGGCCTGCAGGGAAGGCTTCAATCAATCAGAAGATCCATAACACATTTTTATCTCCATTTACTCCATAAGGGGGTATCTTATAAGTGGGACAATAAATGTGATCAAGCATTTAATAAAATCAAGGAATACTTGCTAACACCACCAGTCCTCATGACACCAATTGTGCACAAACCATTGATCCTCTACATTTCAGCTACAACATCAACTCTTGGTGCTCTTTTGGCTCAACATGATGAAACAGGGAAAGAGAGATATACCTACTAGATCAATAGAAACTTGGTGGGACATGTGATAAACTACACATTTATTGAAAAATCTTTCCTTGCAGTTATCTTTGCATTGCAAAAATTTAGACACTATATGTTGGCCCACCAAATTAAGCTCATCGCCAAGATAGATCCCCTAAATTATCTACTTTCTAAGGAAATGCTCACAGGATGGATGGCTAAGTGAGTCATCATCTTGAAAAAATATGAAATTGAGTATTTGGAATGGAAGGCCATCAAAGGGAAAGCAATTGCAAATCAATTGGTTGAAGCTCCCATATATGTAGAAAACCCACTGGTATCAGAGTTTCCAAATGAGTCAATCTTCCTCCTAGACGCAAAAGACCATTGGAAGGTATATTTTGAAGGATCATACACACAACAAGAGCAAGAATCCTCTTCATCACACCACAAGAGGATTGTATCCAAAAATCATAGAGGTTGTCTTTCCCTTGCACCAATAACATTTTGGAATACGAAGCTCTTATCATAGGACTTCAAATAGTAGTACAATGGAAAATCATGGAACTTAAGGTCTATGTGGATTCCCAACTGATTATCAATCAAGTCAATGATGAATATTAAACTAAGTATGACAAACATATCCCATACAAAATAATGGTGGAGGATCTCAAAGAGTTCTTCATCGACATAACATTTGAGCAAATACCAAGGGTAAATAACAGAGCAACTGATATTATGGCTATGATTAGATCATTGTTAGATCTACCAAAGAATGTCCATAAACATGAATTCCTTGTAGAGAAACTTCTTGTACCAACTTTTGAGGTACCAAAATTTGAGTTTGTGTATGAAATCATTGGTCCCGGTGATCCTTCGTACCATGATATATTCACCTACTTGTTGATATGCCAAATTGACCGACAACATGCAGGTAAGATAAAAGTAAAAATATCTAACCTCTCCTAAGAGAGACAATCAATAATCAAACTAATCACCTCCCAAGGTCTTTCATGTTGCTTCACAATGTTGTTGTTTCACGAAGTGGTCAATATGGCTGTAATGTTCAAGGGGCCTACTGGTTTTGAGCTTCTGGATAGTTACAAGATCAAACATTTATCTAAACCTACTTTAACCAGGGGTTTTAAAGAAATAGAAAAAGATAGATCAAGGTTTTTAAACTGAAAAGAATGTTGATTCATTCAACTAATCAGACTTGTTACCTTCCAAGGAATTCCTAAACTAAAAACTATAGAATAAAATTAACCTGTAATTGATACAAAGTTTCATTCATTCACAGTACAAACTTTAATAGTAGATTGCAAATCATCACTCAAACAAAAAATAAGATAAAATTTCATTCCTTGTAAGCTTTTCAAATCAAATGATTAACCAAAAATGAATACCATTCTAGAGCATAATATAAAGAAGGTTTAAATCTGGCTGCTCCTACTATCAATAAAATAGATAAGCAACATTTAAAAATCTGGGAAGATCACCAATGTACAGAAAACCATGTCTTCGAATTATCTCCATCTATGCTAAGAAATTCTAGAAGATACGTCATCTCCTCTTCTTGCTGAACTACAAAAAAAAACATCTAACTTGCTTAAGGAAAACCCTAACTTTCCTTTTCACTATCCCATCCTCTACCTTCTGAATCCTTAATTTTACCTTCTTCTAACTCATCTAACCCTAACTATATCTTTTCTAACCTATCTCTAAAAACTTTCTAACTTCTCTAACAACCAAAAAAGATCCCCTACAAAAGAGGCAAAATGCCATATTTATAAAATGTGTCATATGTGTCGACGTAGTTTAGGGTTTACAAAATAAGTCAGTTATAGAACACGTCGGCCCTAGAAGAATTCATAACAAAGTCAACATGCATTAAATGTGAGGGCACCGACCAGATAGGCTCAGGATCTGCAACATAACTCGAACCAAAACGCGTGAAGAAGAGGCAAATCGAAATGATGAGGAAGCACGACTTTCAATGCATCTTTGCATTATCTGCTTCCCCCATGTTGCCCATATGTTGCTCCATTCTAGCCTTTTTCATCAAGAATGTCCTCTGCAAGCCATTCACAAGTGGCATAGGTGAAACCCTAGTTCACCATTCAATAACATTGATATTATTCTTCAGATCTGTCCCATCATATTGTCCCAGACTCTCTTGCTGGATTGACATTCATTAATGGTTGCACTGTAGGTCACTACGTCATCCAGCTAGTGTCCAGTTACTGTATCTCATGATGGCATTAGTCCTTTGCAGCAAGGTGTTCACATTAGGATCTGGAACCTTGAACCAGACTGACATCATCCTATCCTTAGGAATCCTGCCTTTTTCGTCTAGCTTCATCTCTTTCTTCTGCTCCAGAGATGGATGATCCCTTTGTGTTCTTCTTAGCCTTTCCAACCGCTATCTTGGTAGGCTCAGCCTACATCCATCAAACACCAATGTGAGAATCCAATTATTGACATCATTTCATCAAAGTGTTAGCTCAAAATTATGATAAAACCATTAAATTAGCCCTTAAGCATCAAAACTAAGAAGTTTGGGATTTCAAGCTAACTGGGGAAAACCAGCTTGGGAGGAATTTCAAAAAATTCTGAACTAGGCAGATTCTCCTGATGAGGCACCAACATCAACAATAGATCACCATAATGAACACAAGTAGTGTACAACAGTGAAATTCATCAAGCTAAAGAAAGATATGTTTAAGCATTCATCATTAGATTCATCAATTTTATCCCATTTCTTAAATTCCACAAAGCATAACAGAGAATTTAGAAAAATCAGGCTTGACTAGAATTTTGTAGATGACTTACAACTCCGAACTTTGGAAAACTGAAGGAAACCAAGAAAATGAAGGAACTCGGGAAAATCTGGCCAGATACGAAAATCTCGAGCCTGACTAAAAACTCGAACACCAGCCACGACTTCACTCAAATTGACCAAAGGTCACAAACTTGAGGACCTTGGGCATGAAAATTGGTTAACATGAGCCTCCTATAGATCTTATTCGAATCCTAGGCTCAATGAAAAGTAGATCAAGACAAAATGGTGATGCCCTAGGCATGAAACCCTAGATTTTAACCCTGAACGCACAAGGCAAGCCATGAAATGCCTAAACACACAAGAACTCAAACTCTAAGCAAGACCATAACATTTTAAAGCACAACAAGATGAACATCCCAACTCAGGAGAACACAAATGATAAAGAAAAATGACATAAAGCTCCTAAAATCAACCAAGCTCAGAAACCCGACGGCTAGAAGGAAATCCAGAAAAATCTGACCCAGGCAGAATTCTGCGAAGGCTAGAAATCTTTGAACTCAGTGCAAAACTGGTCAAGCTGAACTTCGAGCACAATCTAGGAAAATCCAACCCAGGTGGAAAATCCCGAACTAGCTCAAAAACTCGAACAACAACATTAACCGGAGTTTGAAAGAAATCCAGGAAAATCCAGCCGGACCGGAAAATCCCGAAGCAGGGTAAAAACCCGAACTTCACCCAAAGCACAAGATTTTCAATATACAACTTTGGAAAAACACTTGGGAAAGCAAGATAAACATACTAAGCACATGCTAAGGCAAAGAAAAACCTCAAAATAGAAGGGGGGGAAAAACACAAAGAGTGAAAGAAAAAGAGGGTCCCATTTTAATCAAATTTAAAATGGGGTGGTTATGCAAGGCATAACAATTGGTGACTTGGCTGGGAAAATGGTTTAACCATTTTTAGGAAATTGAGGGATTCAGTTACCCATAACTCCTAGTTTATGGACATCACAATTCCAGTTAGGTTAGTTTCATTAAACAAGGTTGAGCTAGAATCTCAAATCTAAATCAACACTGGCTACCCCTAAATCTATGTGTGTGCTTGATGGTGCATCACCCTTTTACAAAGTTGTCCTCATCTTTTGAACAATTGTGTGCAAGATTTGAACTACATGAGTTGATTCCCTTTAACTGATGTGCAATGATATCTTAGGCATTGCTCCGCTACCAGTTAAGAGTCCATAGCTCTGACGGAGATACGTCTAGTTTTCTCACAACATTGCTCTACTGCCAGTCAGGCATCCATAGCCCCAGTACAGATACTGGAATCACCCACTCAGTATTGAGTTCTCTTTTCTTTTTCTTTTTTTTTATATTCAATTCCTTCTCAATATGTCAGATGTCCAACATTTGCACTGGGTTGAACACTACCATGGATCTCATAACATCATCTGGAGAATCAAATTTTTCACTCAAATCTTGATACACCATCATCCTAAGACAAATATACCATTACACAAGGAGATTTTTCTGATGATTTGTGACAGATTCAATCGTAGTTAGTGAAGATTGCTTACTTTACACCTTGTTCTTAATGACTTTCCACAACTCTCATTGACAATGGACATAAAACAATGAATTTTAGAACAAAATCATCCAATCAAAAAACTTGAAAATATCTAAACCAACTTCTCTCCTAGTAACAAAAGTATACTTCAGATAACAACCCCCTTACTGAACCGAATAAAATGAAAGGCCCCACAAAAAACAAAGGAACAAAAAGCAAGGAAAAGAAAAAACCAACAAAACAACAAACTATTTATATACATACAACCCAACACAATACCAAACCTTTTACGACCCAAAATAATGTTTGAGAAACTATCCATTGATAGGAAATGGAACAAGTTCTCTTGTTAAACTACTCAGCTGGAAAGCATTTTCTCCTATGATTTCAACAATTTGATAGGGACCCAACCAGAGCTTATCAAACCTCTAGTGGTCGCCCTTCTTTTCATTGGCTTTATCCCACAGTAAGACAAGGTCTAATATCCTAAAAGCCTTGACTTTGGCTCTTTTGTCAAACCAACGTTTGACAACAACCTAGTGCCTAAAGAATTGTTGCAAAGCAGGATCTCTCTGCTCTTCTAATTTTAGCAAGCCAACTAACCTTACTTCAATCCTATCATCACTAGAGTGAAATTCTTGCATAAATTTCAGGACATGTATTTGCAAGTGAATAGGGAACATAGGCTCTTGGCCATACACTAGCTTAAATGGTGAAGTCTTCAACACAACCTTGATCCTAGTCCTATCCGCCCATAATGTAAATCTTAACTGGGTATGCCAGTCTCTAGGATTGTTCTCTACTATTTTTTTTATTACCCCTAGGAGATTCTTATTAGTTGATTTTGCAACTCCATTACCTTGTGGATAATAGTTTGAAGAATAATTTAAAACAATCCTATGATCATAAGCCCATGAAATGAACTCGGCAGAAGAAAAGGCAAGGCCATTGTCACATACCAGTGCAAAGGGTACTCCAAACCTAGTTGTGATGCATTCAGTGAGGAACTTGATTACTACCTCTGTTGTGCTATTCTTGCAACGTATAGCTTATGTCCACCTCGTGTAGTAATCTGTGGCAGTCAAAATGAATTTATGTACTACAAAAGAATTTGGGTTAATTACCCCAATAAAATCAAGTGCCCATTGGGCAAATGGCCTTACGTCATAAATAGTCTGCAATGGCATGGCTAGATGACGCTCTCTTAATGTAGAAATTTGACATATGTGACATGTCCTTACATGTTGGTGGGCATCCTCAAACACACATGGCCAATAATAACCAGTTCTGAGGATTTGATGTGCTAAATAATCTGTAGAACCATGACTCGTGCCATGTTTCCCATGAAATTCAACAATTATGTGCTTAGCTTCTTGTTGATCAAGGCATCGTAGATAAACCCCCTTAAAATTATTTCTGTATAACAATCCTCCTTTGAGCATATAATGGGAGATTTTCATTCTTAGTGCTCTCCTCTGAGTTGTATTCATTCCCTCTAGGCACCAATTATTGAGCATGAAATAAATAATATCGACATACCAAGGGTCATTAGAAAAAGATTGTGTCGTGTACTGCTAACAAGTAATGTTCTTACCAGCATCCGCTATTGCTTTAGACAGGCCTTGACCATAGACAATTTTCATAGGGTGAATCTCCATATCGAACTCCTGCAAAATAGCCATCCATTTCCCCCTTTGCTCTCCCAACTCACTCTACATAAGTAGAGACTTCACAACAGCGTCAGGAACCACAACAATGACCTAACTTCGAAGGATATAATTCCTAAACTTCTTGACAACTCTAACCAACGCAAAAGCTTGTTTTTCAAGAGGTGGGTACTTGACTTCAGCATTCTTAAATGGAGAGCTCATGAAGGAAATTGGCCTTTCATCCCCCTCCTCTCTTCGTTGTGTTAGGATAGCTGCACATGAATGTTCAAAAGAAAAAGAATAAATATAAAATGGCTTCAAGTTGTCAGGACTGGTGAGGACTGGTCCCTCCAAAATGGATTGCTTAACCTGAGAAAAAGCAGCCTTTGCCTCATTACTCCATTCTATTCTAGCATCTTTCTTCATCATTTCGTTCAAAGGTTTAACAATTTTTACAAAACCTGTAATAAACTTCCTCACAAAGTTGATCTTTCTAAAGAAAGATCTCATCTCCTTCTTACTTCCTAGGATGGTTAACTTCATAATAGACTCAACTCAGTTTGGATCTATCGATATCCCTCTTTCCAAGATTATGTGTCCCAAAAATTTCCCTTCAGAAACCCCAAACACACACTTTTTAGGATTCAAAGAAACACCATATTGGATACATCTTTCAAGAACTTTAGCCAATTCTGCAACATGGTTTAGTCTATCTTTAGAGAATACTATCAGGTCATCCATATAAACGATGATGCACTTACCAATCAAATCATTGAATGCTATATCCATTGCATGCTGAAAGGTTGCTCCAGCGTTTATCAAACCAAATGGCATCTTTTTGTAGGAAAATGTTCCCCACTTAGTAGTGAAGGTTGTCTTCATTCTATCTTCATAAGTAACAATCACTTGATTGTACCTAGAATAACCATCCAGGAATGACATCATCTGAGACCCATTAACAGTTTGCAAGACTTCGTCCAGAGAAGGGAGTGGGTAGTTGTCCTTTTTTGAAGCTCTATTCAGATTCTTGAAATCTACACATAACCTGATCTCCCCATTCTTCTTACAAACTAGAACCAAGTTAGCCACCCATGTTGAATGTTGCACAAGGAAGATTATTCTTGTAGAAAGAAATTTCTGAACTTCCTTAAAGATTAGTGGTTCAATTAGGGCATTGACATGACATTGTTTCTGCTGAAATGGTTTAGCTTTAGGCTTCAAAGGAATAGTATGAGTTATCATAGAAGTATCAAATGTTTTTAGATCTTCATACCCCCAAGCTATTGCAGAAAATCTTTCTTCAGTGCCCTCAATATATCTTCTCTAATTGCTTCAAGGTAGGCTTTCCCTATGTAAACATTCTTTTTAGTGCTAGAGTTGGCTAAGTTAACAATTTCATATTCACCTCCTTTATCTTCGATTGATACCTTTTCCCGAGCCCTTGGATCTAAATCAAAAATTATTTCTAAGGCCACCATTCCCTTGGGAATGCTATTACTTTTTAAATTGAGGACCCCTTTTGTATTGCAGTCCTCGGGGTTCCAGTCTCCTTGATCCCTGTCGGACTCATCGATGATCTATCCTTCGAAAACATCTGAGCTTGCTAGAAAAACAAGGATATGTCAATCATCGTCGAAGACCTAGAAGTTCCTGAAATTATCAGGGAAAATCAGGGTGGATATCAATTCTACTGAGAATCTCTTGAGCTTGGATCCTTGCATGGGCTCCAGGGTACTTGCAACAATAGCTAATGAATCAGCTATTTGATTGTCCTCTCTAGGGATTAAACTAATCCCAAAAGCATCAAAGTCTTCAATTAGGTTCCACACCCGATTTCTATAAGCTGCCAGCCTTTTATTGTGACATGTGTACTAGTTGCATACTTGCTTGATAATCACTTTTGAATCTCCTTTAACCATCAAGGTAGTAACTTTCTTCTGATGTGCGAACATCAGTCCCCAAGCTAATGCTTCATATTCTGCTATATTGTTAGTGCATCCAAACTACAACCTATAAGAAGCCAAAAATGTTTTCCCTTTTGGATTGGTTAACTCATTTCCAGTACCACACCCTATTTTAGATTTGGATCCATCAAATGTGAGGGTCCATAGCTGATTATGAGTTGGCATTGATCTCTTTCAGCTTGTTGTGGGTGCTTGGATAAGATGAACCATAGGTGGGGCCACTTGATCTTTTGCAACAAATATTGGGAATGGGTGTTCAATACGTTCATCAAGTGCAATATCTAATTCCTGCTCAAATATATCATGCAATCCTAGGATATCTTTCTGACAGTTACCTGTATCTTTGATTAACCCCTTGGGTTTTGGTATACTTGTGAGTGCAGGGGTATCAAACACACCATGGGATTGTTCAACATAACTATGTTGGTACGGTATTATAACTGGGGTAAGTTCAGTTTGAGGAAGGACTTCCTCCAAAGGTATATCATCTCTGGTTAACATTATTTCATTTTTGGCTTCAAATGAGAAATGATCTGAAATGGTCTCAAGGTGACTTGGGCTAGTTTCTTCAGTTTGGAAAACATGATTTAGAACACTAATGCAAGGTTGGTAGGTCAATTCCGAATGATTTTGGTAGTGCACCCTGCACCAATTTGGGAGTAGAAGACTCCATAAATCGATATCTTCCCCTAAGACCAGTTGATCCTATTGCAGCTTCCTGATCAATACCTTCTGGTTCACACTAATCATGGGATCAAGGAATTCTTGCATTGACAAATCATTAGAATCAAGAACTAAAAGAGTCAGAATTTCCTCTCTTTTATAAACCCCTATCTTGGTTTCAAAATAAGCTACCTCGTTGGGATAGTCATACTTAGTGATGATATGTTTGAGGCGAGGTTCACTCTCAATCCTAATCTGCATAGGAATTCCCCCCCATGGTAGCCACATATTTGAAAATTCAAGGGAGAGATATCCCCCTATACTCTTCATTAGATCTCTACTCAAAAGCATACTGTAAGTCTTAGGAATGTCTACTAGCTGAATATCCATATTGGTTTGAATCCTAGGGTCAAACCCTACTTGTACATGTATATTTATTAATTCTCCAACTACACTAACCTCTGTTTTATCAAGTTGGATGACCTTCTTATTTTTTTTGACAAGATTCAATCCCAATTTCTTGCATACAGAAAATGGCATAACATTGCCAGAAACCCCTAAATCTAGAAGAAAATTGTGAAAATTCTTCCCACAAATCCTCAAACTTAAAAGAAATGGTGGGGTCCCTACCTTTTTTCTAAACAAAGCTACATTCATGTCTGTAGCGGGTGCCACCTTGTTTTTTCCTTTTGATTTATCAACTTCTTCCAAAGCTTTCAACACTATATCTCATTGGGAAGGGCACCATTTTAGGATGTCAAAGTATGATAAAGAGGTTTTATGTTTCTACATCTCATAAACAATATTAAATTTTGTGTTATAACTTGCATTATATTTGAAAACACCAGATGAATTTCCTTTGCTAGTGAAGTCAGGTAGACCCTTTAGTGGAGGAGGGTTGTTATCAACACTCTGATTTGGAGGCAACATGTGGTTAGGTGGTGCTGATGTAGTGAACGAGCCCTTATTCTGGTTTCATAGGAAGTGTCCTCCCTTTTTCTGAAAGGCTTGGGCATCATATGCATCTTCCTTTGGTTCATTCTCATTCTGCATTGGGAATGAAGGTTCTTCTTCAAAGAGGTTATAAGCCATTGTTGTATCCACTAAGCCACCTCCTTTATTTGAATTTCCTTGGAACGTTTGGGCATCTTCCTGTGCCATCTTCACAACCTTCTCCATTTCAAGACAATTCACCTTAGAATGAGTTGCAGTATCATGCAGCCTGCACCAATTAGTCATAAAATTAAGGTTGGCCACATTTGCAGTGTGTGGCATGTCCTCATTAGCTTGATAATTGTGAGAAACCCCACCATTATTTGTCCCTATGTTCCATTGTATTTTGTTATTAGGCCTATGGTTATATCCTCTATTCTGATTTTGATAGCCTTGGTTAGGGAGGTTTTGGCCTTGATAATTCCTCTGGTTGTGATTGTTGTTGTTTTGATGATTACCCTAACTATTATTATTCTGATTCGGGTAATTACCTTGATTAGCATAACTACCTTGGTTCCGAGAGGGGTTCAGTTTAAGATGAGCCATGTCATTTGTCACTTGAGACAAAGTTTTCTTTAGGGTTCCCACCTCGTTTGTGAGTTGAACTGTCCTTTCACTCTCAGCATTCTTAGCAACTGGTGGTTGACCGATAGGATTTGGTATTCCAGCTTGATTATGATGACCATGTGGATTGTGATGAGCCTGTGATTGTTGAGAGAAGTCAAAAGCTACATTGACAAAGAATGGAATAGGAGATTGAGTCTGCAACTCAGACATAGGTCCATAATGGGAAGAAGACATCCCTAGGATAGTATTGAATAAGGGGGTTGGATTAGGCATCTGATACCCCATAGAAGGAAAACCTTCTCCCAAGTTCCCTTCTTGAGAGCTAGTTTGTTGTTGCAGCTTGATGGCTAGATGATAAACTTTAGACACAATCAATATCTATCGGCTAATAAGTCCTTTGTAGGAACAAGCCAAGCAAAGGGTCTATAGCTCTAAAATATGCCTAAATGGCACTATTCTTAGCAACTAGATAGGGGTCCTGCAATCTCCTATACATTCATTGAAACCTTGTATTGAACAAGGGAAGTGATTCACATGGCTCCTTCCTAATGGTAGCAAATTGATGGAACAAAATGGATGGATCCACATAAACTCTGAACTGATTGATGAAAGAATTCTCCAGATCTGTCCAGCTCAGAATAGAACCTTGTGGAAGATTTAGCTACCAGTTGTACGCCATATCCCCTAAGGAATAAGGGAACAACCTACAAACCACATCATGGTGAGTTATATGGGCTCTAGTACAAGCGTCCTTAAAATCTTGTTTGTACTCCTCAGCACTCCTTGATTCGCCATGAATGTATTTGGGACAAAATCTCTCAAGATTCTTATGTATATCATGAAAGCCTCCAGGAATAGTCCCCAATGGAGAGGGATTATTAACAAAAAATTCCATTGGTGGTGGTGGTGGAGGTTGAGTCAGCTGTTGGATGGACTAAACCAGCTGTAATGGCAATTGAGGTGGATTTGGTGGTAGATTCATGGGTATCAACTGGGGTATTGGTGAAAAGCCTGGTGGAGTGAGTGGAGCTAACAAGGGTGGTAGAATGGTTGCCCTATAAATCTTGTGTTTTAGTTTTACCAAAGGTGGTTGGTTTTCAGTTGATTGAAGAACTCTATGGAACCTCTCTAGTGAGAAAGACCCAATGTTATCCAATTTGCTCTTCTGGCCCTCCTTCTAGCGCTAGTTTTCTGTTGATGTGCCAAATTGACCCACAACATATAGGTAAGATAAAAGTAAAAATATCTCACCTCCTTAAAGAGACAATCAGTAATCAAACTAATTGCCTCCCAAGGTCTTTGATGTTGGTTCACAACGTTGTTGTTTCACAAAGTGGTCAATATGGCTATAATGTTTAAGGGGCCTGCTAGTTTTGAGCTTCTGGATTGTTATAAGATCAAACATCTATCTAAACCTACTTTAACCAGGGGTTTTAAAGAAATAGAAAAAGATAGATCAAGGTTTTTAAACTAAAAAGAATGTTGATTCATTCAACTAATCAGACTTGTTACCTTCCAAGGAATTCTTAAACTAAAAACTGTAGAATAAAATTAACCTGTAATTGATACAAAGTTTCATTCATTCACAGTACAAACTTTAACAGAATATTGCAAATCATCACTCAAACAAAACATAAGATAAAATTTTATTCCTTGTAAGCTTTTCAAATCAAATGACTAACCAAAAATGAAAACCATTCTAGAGCATAATATAAAGAAGGTTTAAATCTGGGTACTCCTACTATCAATAAAACAGATAAGCAACATTTAAAAATCTGGGAAGATCACCAGTGTATAGAAAACCATGTCTTCGAATTATCTCCATCTATGCTAAGAAAATCTAGAAGATACGTCATCTCCTCTTCCTACTGAACTGCAAAAAAAATTCTAACTTGCTTAAGGAAAACCCTAACTTCCTTTTTCGCTATCCCATCCTCTACCTTTTGAATCCTTCTTTTTACCTTCTTCTAACTCATCTAACCCTAAATAGATCTTTTCTAACTTGTCTCTAAAAACTTTCTAACTTCTCTAACAACCAAAAAAGATCCTGTACAAAAGAGGTGAAACGCCATATTTATAAAATGTGTTAGATGCGTCAGTGTAGTTTAGGGTTTACAAAATAAGTTAGTTACATAACATGTCGGCCCTAAAAGAATTTAGAACAAAGTCAACATGCATTAAATGCGAGGGCACTGACCAGATAGGCTTACGATCTACCACATAACTTGGACCAAAATGCGTGAAGAAGAGGCAAAGCGAAACGATGAGGAAGCACGACTTTTGATGTAGCTTTGCATTAACTGCTTCCCCCACATCCCCCATATGTTACTCCATTCTAGCCTTTGTCATCAAGAATTTCCTTTGCAAGCCATTCGCAAGTGGTATAGGAAAAACCCTAGTTCACCATTCAATAACATTGATATTATTATTCAGATTTGTCCCATCGTATTGTCCCAATCTCTCTTGTTGGATTGACATTCATTAATGGTTGCACTGTAGGTCGCTGCATCATCTAGCTGGTGTCCAGTTACTGTATCTCATGATGGCCTTAGTCCTTCGTAGTAGGGTGTTCACATTAGGATCTGAAACCTTGAACCAGACTGACATCATCATGTCCTCAGGAATCCTATTGTTTTTGTCTACCTTCATCTCCTTCTTTTGCTCCAGAGATGGATGATCCCTTTGTGTTCTTCTAAGCCTTTCCAACCGCTATCTTGCTAGACTTAGCCTACATCCATCAAACACCAATGTGAGCCAATTATTGACAACATTTCATCAAAGTGTTAGCTCAAAAACATGATAAAACCATTAAATTAGCCCTTAAGCATCAAAACTAAGAAGTTTGGGATTTCAAGCTAACCGGGGAAAACCAGCCTAGGAGGAATTTCAAAAAATTCTGGACCAGGCGGATTCTCCTGATGAGGCACCAATATCAACAAAAGTTCATCATAATGAACACAAGTAGTATAGAACAGTGAAATTCATCAAGCTAAAGCAAGATATGTTTAAGCGTTCATCATTAGATTCATCAATTTTATCCCATTTCTTAAATTCCACAAAGCATAGCAGAGAATTCAGAAAAATCCGGCTTGACCAGAATTTCGCGGATGACTCAAAACTCCGAACTTTAGAAAACTGAAGGAAAACGATAAAATGAAGGAATTCGGGAAAATCCGGCCAGATAGGAAAATCTTGAACCTAACTAAAAACCTGAACACCAGCCACGAGTTCACTCAAATTGACCAAAGGTCACAAATTTGAGGACCCTGGGCACGGAAATCGCTTAACATGAGCCTCCTATAGATCTTCTTCTAATCCTAGGCTCAATCGAAAGAAGATCAAGATGAAATGGCGACACCCTAGGCATGAAACCCTATATTTTAACCCTAAACACACAAGGCAAGCCATGAAATGCCTAAACACATAGGAATTCAAACTCCAAGAAAGACCATAATGTTTTAAAGCACAACAAGATGAACATCCCAAAACTCAAGAGAATGCAAATGGTAAAGAAAAATGACATAAAGCTCCCAAAATTGACCAAACTCGGAAACCCGACGGCCAGAAGGAAATCCAAAAAAATTCAACCTAGGTGGAATTCCGCGAAGGCCAGAAATCTCCGAACTCAATGAAAAACAAGTAGAGTCGAACTTCAAGCACAATCTGGGAAAATATGACCTAGGCAAACAATCCTGAACAATAGCATTGACTGGAGTTTTAAAGAAATCTGGGAAAATCCAGCCAGACTAGAAAATCCCGAAGCAGGGTAAAAACCTGAACTTCGCCCAAAGCACAAGATTTTCAATATACAACTTGGGAAAAAAACTTGGGCAAGAAAGATAAACATATTAATCACATGCCAAGGCAAAGAAAAACCTGAAAATAGAAGGGGGGGCAAAACACAAAGAGCGAAAGAAAAAGAGGGTCCCATTTTAATCAAATTTTAAATGGGGTGGTTATGAAAGGCATAACACTACTTGAAAATAGGAGTCCTCTTAACCAACATCACCCCAAGTCTCAAGAAGAACTTCATTAAAAATTCATCCCGCTTTGTCATCTTAGGTGACACCCTTTACTGTAGGAGTATCAAAGGGACCCTATTACGATTCCTTAAGAGAGGTACACGATGACGTTTGTGGTTCACACTCTAGTGGTATGACCTTGGACAAGAAATTGCTGAGGATGGGGTACTACTGGCCTACAATGGTGAAAGAAGCTCATGACTATGTCAGAAAATGTATGCAATGCCAACAACATGGGGACCTCATCCATGCACCACCTTAGGAGCTCCAGCCAATCATAACACCTTGTCCTTTTTCACAGTGGGGGTTGAATCTCATAGGGAAAATAGCACCTACCTCATCCAATTTCCACAGAGTACTTCACCAAGTGGATAGAGACAATCCCTATGACCTACATCATCAAAAATAAAATCTCTAAATTCTTCTTGAATTACCTCATCTACTGCTATGCTATCCCCCAAGCCCTTATCTTAGATAATGGGACACCTTTCAAAAATTAGGATGTTTATGAGCTATTCCAAATATTTAACATCCAACATCAGTTCTCCACCGCTTACTACCCCCAAGGAAATGCTCAAGTTGAGGCCACGAATAAAACCATTCTAAAGATTCTAAAGAAAATGGTCAATGAAGCTAGTCGTGACTATCATCTATAATTAAATCCTGCCTTATGGGCCTACTAAACCAACATCCACACACCTAGAGGTGCAACCATTTTCTCCTTTGTCTATGAATCATAAGCCATCCTACCTATTGAGGTCAAGCTTCCATCCTTGAGAATCTCACTAAAAAATTTTGTCACTAATGAGGAGTATTGAGTGTCACGGTTGAATGAGCTGGAACTATTCGATGAGTAGGACATGGATGCTTTGAACCACCTATAGGTTTATCAGAACTGTCTCAAAAGAAGCTATAATAAAAGATCAAGGGTCAGTCCTTCCAGGTCGATAAGCTCATGTTGAAACAAAATTAGAAGAATGTCCCCAATCCTAACATCAAAGGTAAATTTGAACCCAACTAGTTGGGACCCTTTGTCATCACTGCAAGTTACAAATCAGGAGTGTATCAGTTGCCAACACCTGAAGGCGAGCCCTTGCAAGAGCCCATCAATAGCTTCCATCTGAAAAAAAAATTATGCCTAAGCTTGCAAGGTAAAAATCTAAAAAAATAGAAAAAGAAAAAGAAGATAAAATACAAAAAAATCAGAAAAAGGATTAAAAACAATAAAGAAAAAAAATCATCCTCTAGTGAAAACCATTTTGGTGGCACTTTGGGCAAGTACCTTGGTGAAATCCTAGCAATCAAGTTCCTTATTTAAATAAGCACTTTCCATCCATCATGGATTCTTTGGCATGTTCCACATATATTTCCATCACATTCACCCATTGCATTTTTGTTGCTCTTTCCATCACCCATCCCTATTCATATCATAGCTTGATCCTGTGTCAGTATCGTGTTCCCTTTTAGTACTACTTGGCACATTCCTAAGGTCAGTTTGTCCTGCCTATATCAAGGTAGTATATCGCATCACGCTGGGGGCATGTCCTCATGCCTACATTGGAGCATATTCATGTATATCCTTGAAATCTTCCATAAACTTTGAAAAATCAAAAGAAAAATCATAAAACCAAAAAATACAAAAACATCCAAAACATGTCAAAATCTAAAAACAGGTTGAAAATAGAAAAAATTCAAAAACATAGTCATCATGTCAAACTATGAGGCTTTTGTGTGTATAATGTAGGCAAGGATAATCTTTGATCATCCCCCAAGACCCCTAGGATAGTCCTTTAGATGTCCACCATAATAAACTAGTAGCCCATTTGTTCATATCTCATCAATAAACAAGTCTATGTCAGTCAAACTACATAGTATTTTTTTGTATAACATATGCAAGACTAATATTTGATCAGCCCCCAAGGCCCCTAGGATAGGTCCTTAGGTTAGGTTCTTGGTCAAAATCTTAGAAAACACAAAAACATTGGAAATTTTGAAAATCAAAATATTTGTAAAACATCTCAAAAATCCCAAAACAACCTCAATTTTTTTTAAAATACCATAAACATTCAAAAAACCCAAAATCATCCATCCCATTTCACACTCACCCACAATAAACATCTACACATAAAATCGATTGTCACCTTCAACCTTTGGCAAAACAAGTAGAAACAAGTATGGAAAATTAAAAAAGTATAAACTCAAACGTCAGGATCTTAAGTTTAGGTCAATAGGTAAACAAGTTGGTTAACTCTTGGTATCAATAGCACATCATCCTGTTAGTCTCACAATTATATGATAACATAATGTCCCAGGATACGTCTTTCCTATAATGGACATCAACATCAAACATCACCATAGTTTAGTCTTCGCTAAAGGTATGAAGAACATTAACTTGTTTGTGTACTTGATCTTTTCTTTTGATTTATCTTATTGTGCTCATTCCAATGACCTCTAAATGATGTCTAATAAAAAAAATTAGAGAGAAAGGAATGGAACATTGATCATTTTCTTTCATTTGTCGTGCTTGTTGGAAGTTCTTGTAATATAACCTTGGTGAATACTTGTTTTTTAGGCATGTATGGAGGATATTTTTGAACAGCTTGTTGACTATTACATGGGAAGGTATTTTCCTTCCATTTTTTGGTCCAAGATGTTTGAATTTTTTGAAATACATCTTACCAAGGTTTATGTATGTCAGGTGTGAACAAGGATACTCCTATCTATTTGTTGAGTCAAATTCCATCGCAGTAGGTACCACGCCATCCTAGTTGTTTGTACCTTGATGCATCATATCTATGTGTGTTATCAAACATAGGGAAAGTTGTGTCATTTATATCCCAATTCTTCGATAAGAAAAACATCATCACTCATCATCATATCTAATAAAGTCTCGATGGCTCATCGACTTGTTATAATTTTGCATCTTCTTGGAATCAAGGGTTGATCCCTCTCATTCTTCTATCCTTTTTCATGCTAACATGGTATCATGACATTCACCAAAAATCTACCTTCATTCATAAATCATTAGCATACCCATCCTGCATACTCATGCATATCATCATAATAAGAAACATCATCCATCTCACATGCATCACATCATCATTTAAGTTGTTTAGGATAATATAGATTTGTTATTATAACCATCTTAAAAACATCTCATTTACATCGTCATCATAATATAGATATGTTAGTCTAAGCACCTCATAACATAGCCATCCATACATCCATAAGCATGTTAGTGTTAGATAATAAAACATTTAAGATCTATGACAAACATCTTTATGTTTCTTCCCCTACCTATCCTATTTTGGAAGACATTATGGGACAAAGGAATGAAAGTATGGACAATCATGACAACCACATTTTTTCTTCTCCTAGTATCTCTCCTAGTTGTGAAGAAGATACTTTGATGTTAGAAAATACATTCAATGAAAGTCATGAGAATCTTAGTTTCCCCTCTTCCCCTAGTAAAAAACTTATTGAACAATAAAATCTAACCATTGATAATTCCCCTACTTGAGATGAAGTCATTTTAGAAGAACCAACCTTTGAATGTCATGAACATCTAGTTTTTAGTTCTCCTAAAAACTCTCCTCCTAGGGAGGATATCATGGTAGAATAAAATAAAAACATTCATACAAACAAGGGTGATGTGATTGTAGACACTCAAAAAGGCCTGAATGGCATTATGCATCTAAATATGATTAATTAACATCACTTCTACTATTAATTTAGTAATTAAGTTTATTTGATTAATTCACTTCCTACTCACTAATGTTCATCATGTTTAATTAAATAAATCAATTTATTTAATTAAAACCCTAAATTCCTCACTTGATTTAATAAATCAAATTATTTAAATCAAATGTCACAATCTCCTAACCCGCTTGAATTAATTAATTTTGAATTAATTAACCCCTAATACTCATTACTCATTTTCTAGCTTTTGACTCAACCTTGGTCAAACTAAACCCATGGTCAACTAACCAGATTGCACATGAGATTCATTTCTTTTAATTATCTAATTACCTTATTTATCCTTACAATGGCATATTCCTAGGAATATTCCTCCCAACCACCCCTTTATTCAATTTCCCTCCAAAAGGCTTTAATAGCCTCTTACAAAGGAATTTACTCCTTCTTACATGCCATCTTGTCCCTTAAATCCTCTTACATCCTCAACCATTTTCATTTATTTCTCTTACATCTTCTTTACTCTACACATTCCCCAAAGTGTGCTCCATCCTCATCCTATAGAATTGTGACAAGTGTCACAATCCTATTGGCTCCCTTTTTATCCCACATTCACCAATTTTACCTCTTCTTCAACCCTTCACTCCAATAAGTAGAAGCCTCTTCTACTTGAAATGGATCCACTTCTTTATGCAAAGTCATTATCCTCCAATTTCTATCATTATCTTTGAGGGAAAGTGGAATTCATCACATCTTGAAAGCTTTATCAAAGGGGGTGGGAAGGGGAATTCTTTCCACATCAAAGGAGCACCACTCCCACTATGGGATAGAGTTTGAATATGCGTTATATGCTTTCATTTAGTTTCTTTGTTTTCTTATTTATCTTGTTTGCATATTTAGCAAGATCAAGTATCTCATAGAAATGCTTAATTTGGTTTGCTTAATTTGACTAATAATGCTAATATTTGTCAATCTTTGGTCAAATGTAGGTTTAGCCTTCACAGTGAACTCCTTAGATTATTGTGAAGAGATGACACTAGACTCCCCTTCATTAGAAATACATCGAACTAAAACCGCTAAGGTTATGAATGCACAAGTGTCCATTACATCCCCCTTGATTAATGGTCCTCCTACATACCCTGTGGGACATCTTAAGAATCCTATAATTCTTTACCCACCCTCACAAAGACCACACACTCAAAACAAACCTGAACTTATCCTTTACCCACCTAAGAATAATGTTTCACATCAATTGAATTATAATACTGCCGCTCATACATATAACACTAGAAACAATCTACAACCAAGACAAACACCTTCAACATCCCTCCCATTGCCTAACCCTATCTTTCCTAGCCCTACTTTTTTGCCTTCACAAAGTGGAAAGGAGTATGATCTTGTTGAATGAATGAAGAACACTCCTACTAAAATATCATTATGGGACCTTATTCAAGCATCCCCTCATTATCATAACATGATTCAAAGTTCCTTACAACAATTTCCTACCCCTCCTAATGTGCAACCGAATGACATAACATCCATGATTCAACAAATGAAAATTGACATTGTTTTCCACCAAAGTGAGCTCCCTCCTTTGGAAGTGCAAAAACAACATGAATCTTTCATGATAATAGCTAACTACGATGGGTGGGGAATAAAAAATTCCCTTGTTGACAATGGCTTTTCCCTTAATGTGTGTAGTGTTACCCTTTTGGATAGGCTTGGTGTGGATAAAATAATAATTCAACCTGCCTCTTTATCTATTCAAGAGTTTGACAATGTAGGAAAACAACCGCTTGGAGTGATTACATTGCCTATTACAGTTGGAAAGGCCACATTGCAAACTCCTATTCATGTTATGCCTCATGATCTTTCATACAATATCCTTTTAGGAGGACCATGGATTCATGAGATGCAAGTAGTGCCTTCAACCCTTCATCATAAAATGAAGTATGTCTACAACAAAAAAGTATATACAATCGATGTCGACCTTACACCAAATAGTTGTTTGAACATTGACAAAGATAAGGAAAATACTATGAAAACATTGACACCAACAACACAAGTAGAACCCGTGTAACAAAAAGACAGAAAAAAAATATTGAGGAAGTCACGAAGCTAATAGAAAACAATTGGGGTTCCTTAGATTTCACACCTAGCTTTGATGGGCAACCAAAAATCATATTTAGAAGCATGAAAAAGAAAAAGTGATAATGTCAACACAAAATTTGGAAGACCCTTTGAAAGTGTCCACCTCAAAAACTTTAGAACAAAAGACAAAAAATTACACAACAAACTTTGATGAACTTAATTATGAGCAACCATCTAATTCGAAAGAAATGAAAAACCTTTATGGAAAAGGTTATGAATTCGTGAAACAACTTGGTTATAGTGGAAAAGGATGTGGTGATAGAGAACAAAGTATCCATGTCCCTATACAACCTCACACCCAAGAAAATACTAGTGGTCTTGGTTATGGTCCCTCGAAAGAAACAAACAAGGCTTCACTTAATGTCAACACTATTACAAAAGATTCTTCTAATCCAACTTTAACATTAGTGTATTATGAACTGATAAACACTAGTGGTCTTGATTATTGTCCTTTGAAAGAAATAAAAGAAACAAAGAATCCTTCACTTAATATCAATGTCATCATGCAAAATACTAACGATTGGAGTTCATTAGATTTTACACCTTCCTTTAAAGAAGAGTGCAAAATCTTACCATCCAAAGAGTCTTGTGTAAGTATGACATCTTGTACTAAGAAAGAGATATCTATATCACAAAATAAAGGAACATCTTCTACTATTCATCAAGAGAGTATCTTGTCGAGACTCCTCCAATATTGTTTGATATCTCTCCCTTGAAGAACATGAAAGAAATTTTACTACAAGAATTCATTTGTGCATATCGTAGAGTTCACGGTCATTCTACTAATCAATGTAAGGATTTCAGTGATAGAATTCAACATCTTAAGGAGTGCAATGCTCTTCCTTATGTTGGGGCACCTAATTCATCAATACTATTATTCACTCTAGCATGTTTCTCATTAATCATCTCAACTCATCCTTGTCCTACACTAAGTGGGGGCAAGGGGTTAGGGTAGACTTGTCCTCGTATGACACTTGTCATTGTCTCTTTTGGCTAGTTGACCACCTTCCATTAATATATAAGAGAAAGCTTGGGATGTGGATGACATGTGTTAAGTTGGACCACATGTGATGTACTGAGTTATACATTTTGGGGAAAACCCCTTCCCTTTTCATGACATAGCTTATTATTCTACTTTAAAGTAGAAGCAGATTGCTCACAGCAATGGTGTTAGCAATCTCTTTAAAGTGGAGGCATACATCGACACTCATGTTTCACTATGCAATTTTCTTTTTTCTTCTGATATGTCCTTTTCTTGGTCGTGTCATCGGGTTTGATATCCTCCAAGAGTGTGATATTTCTTTGACTTTTCCTCTCTTGGAGACATTAAGCACGATGTTCCCTAAGATGAGACCTTACATGAACTAAGAAAAATCCCTTTGAATGTTCTTTACACTTATATTTCGCATTTACAATATATGTTATATGGGCACCTTACATAACACACTTTGCTTGCCTGCGGCACCATCTTGTTGTTCATGGGTGTCAAGCATACGAAGCTTTGGTATGGTTGTATGTATAGGAGCCAAACTAAGGCATGACTTTCCCATAGCCACTTTCTTGTGTGTGTGGGTGCATACTGGCCATGTGTGTATGTGTCTCACCTCTCTGGGGGCTTACCTATTGGACAACCTAAGGTTCCACTAGCCCTTGTGAGCATGCATTTGGTTTGCATGGTGGACATTGTGTTCCACCCTTTTTGGATACTCACCCAATAGACAGCCTGAAATTCCATTTCCTTAGAGTGAGCTTACATTTTTGAAAAAACAACTTAGATCTAATCCACAACATGTGGGACAAACATTTGAATCTTGATCCACCATTTCCTTTCTTTTTCTTTCATATTTTATATCATTGACATTGCATGTTTGTGTATCTTGTTTTGCTACATATCATACAGCTTGTGCGTGTTCTTTTGTGCCTATGTTGATTTTTCATAGGATCTTGATCTTGGGGGCTTCCTCTTGGTTGTTTTCATCCTATCTTTCTAGCATTGGTACATTTGAAACCCTCTTGAAGCAAGTTTTTCTACTCTAGTGTGAGTTTGAAGAAACTTCCTACTCTCACTAAAGTGGGGGCTAAATGTAATGACGAAAAATGTATCCCTCTACATTTTTTGCACTTAATTTTAGAATGATTAACATTCAAATGAACCTAATGTTACCGTGATCTAGTGTTGTAATGTGTTTTCCACATTCACATTGGATTTAGGGCCCTTTTAAGCTAAATAGACCAAATTTTTCCTTAATTTAATGTTGTAAAGTGTATTTATTTACACCTTCACATTGAGTTTTGAGACCTCTTACATTTATGACCTTCATATTATCATTAATAGGCTCCTAAGACCCTTTATTATGCATCTCAAGGGATATTTCAACTGAGATCCTGACATAATCAACAAATAAACTTAATTTTCCAACTCCTTGACATTTCCTCAATCCAAAAAGGCCTTGTGGGACCCATACACCACCATGGGCATATCAGTCCCACCCATATGGGACCTATATGCCACAAGTGGTGTATGAGTCCCATTTGGCCACTTTTTTAGGGGTTTGAGTGGGAAATGAGGGTTTTGAATTCAAATTTCATGAGTGTTGGCTTCTAGGATCTAATAAATGGTATGTTGGATGGATTTCCTATAAAAAAAGGTTTCAAATCATTTTTTACCTAAGAAATCATAATATCAAGCCTAGTACTCAAGAGTTAAGCATTCTATGACTTCACAAGAGCATCAAGAGAGCTTACAAGAGCATTTCTAAGGAATTCAAGGGAAAATTTATTTATCATTTGTTACATCAATTGAAGATCCATCATCATGTCCAAATCATAATGCATCAATCATGTTGTTGAGCTAGTGTTGTGATACATAGCATTGAAGATCCATTTGCAAGCATTATTTCATATCCAATTCCAAATC
The DNA here is from genome assembly GCA_007258455.2 of Sequoia sempervirens. Lineage (NCBI taxonomy): Eukaryota > Viridiplantae > Streptophyta > Pinopsida > Cupressales > Cupressaceae > Sequoia > Sequoia sempervirens. Next base: position 230,539,940 of record VDFB02105785.1, read on the forward strand.
AAGATCTACATTCTACATGGCCACTTCATGTTAGATTGTTAATTTACATCTCAAGACATCATTCAAGGTATCATTGTTCATGTTTCATATTTCATGTTTTATGTTCATATTTTTGTTGAATACACTGAATACTGAGAGGGGGTGAATCATTATTTTGCTAACAAAATTAATTATTAACCATCTGATTATCAATCCACATCTAGCTGCAATAGTGAGCCAAAACATAAAAGATACCATAACACATTGATACCAGGATTTTTATGTGGAAAACCCAAAGTGGGAAAAACCATGATGAGGATTATCTCACAATATATTATAATTGGTCATAAGATATTATAGCGCTCACTGCCAAGATGCATTGTCCTTGAAAGGCTCACAACCTGAATACAAAATATGGCTTATAGCCAAGATACAAAAATAGGTATGGCTCACTACTAAAAGTGAACTAGTGAAGTGCACCTACAAAGTGCAAAAATCAGTTCCAGTTAAGATTTGAAAACACCAAAATTCTTCTTTGGTTGCAAATATACAATTATTATCAGTCACTTCACACTGCTTCATTTGTCACATTGCTTGCATACACCTTCTAAATCTCTATCTCTACTTTTATCCATCATACACACACATATATACACAATCATGTCTTCCAACATCAATTAGGTAAGCCTAATTGAATGTGAACACAAAAAATTCAAAATGACTTATCGAATCAATACAAAATTCCTTTTGGCACATAGAACAAAATGTGTCATCCATACATTAGGTCAACCTAGACCTAATAAGGAACACACAAAGTACAAAAAATTCTTAACCTTGTTGACCAAAAGAATACCAAACTTCTATCACTTGAATTACACAACTAGATCAACGAAGATAGTTGAAAGCTTGTTTATACCTATAACTAACACTCCTGAGCAACATATCAAAAACTCATAGGGTTTCCTTTTATTGAGAGGATTTTTGGACAAAAATACCCGATCAAGATAGACATGCAGTTTACTTAGCCAATTAGCAACCAATGCTCGCATCAATGACAACAAACTCGGAGGTCACCTTCTTCATTCTTCCAATAATTTCATTGTTTCATCACAAGGTTTAATTTTCTAAATGGGGTTTGGCCAAGGAAAACCCATATCCTCTAACAATCAATAAGTTTTTCTCTCTCTACATGTGTAATTGAAGATTTAGGTGTCTTGGAGCCTAAAGGACCTTTGAAGATTAAGTTACAAGATTGGTTGAAGTTGTCCGATTTATTACAAGGTTTTCATCTTCATGGAAAGTCACCTATAGGTTTGAATTCAAATTTAAAATTTGGAAATGAAGTGTGGAAGGAAGAGTAGAGATAGGAGAGAAGTTTTAGGTCTTGACCCTTCAAAAAAGTAGAGTGGGACTGATATGAAACTTGTGGCATATGAGTCCTAGTATAACACATTTTCTAGATTTTAGTGAATTTAGATTAACAACTGTGAGATTCCAGTATTGGCATAGAAACCCTAGTCTAGGACTAAATCACCCAGACTAGCATATGAATCCTAGCGGGCATTAAACAACACGATCTCAAGGTTTTGGAGCTTTTTTTTACCTCATCATTCTTCTAGGTGCACCTATGTTCATTCTTAGTTTGTTATCTTGATTTCCAGTTTCATTTCCTAGGTCATTTAGTTAGGTTTTTGCAAGGTACTTTGCATGTCATTTACATTTCTTATCTTTCTAATCCCTAGCTTCATAGTGAACCCTCTTATTGTCTTTAATCACACCCTAGGATGCCTTATTTCAAGATCTCTTTCTCTCATTCTACCATTGGATTGAGATCTCTAGGGTTTCCTTGAATGAAACAAGAGTGAAATAGGATCATATCCATGTGCTCCATCTCCTAAAAGGTGGGGCACCCTATTTCTGTTGTTACAATTTCTAAATAGATAATGTGAAGAATTTTTTTTCATATTAGTTAATCTTATGTGATGATTTATAGGAGGATATAATTTAGTTAATATTCTATGGAGCAGAAGATAGGTGTAGTTGATCCAAGAAAGGGACCACTTGAGGTGAATTATAGCCACACTTTAACTATGTTAGTTTAACAATTTTCACAATCTTAATTAGATTTAATTTTTACAATTAGTTTACTATTAGTAATAAGGAAACTATTAAATGTAGCATATCTAGTAGACTCAATAGCTATTTTATAATTCTTGTTCAATTAAAATTTTGCAAGATAGACTTTCTTGAATTTGTGAAGTTTATTTTTCTTGCTATATAGAATAGTCTAAGTAAATGCCCAAAAGCCTATTACTATATATACACCATATGTTCCTAGGTTTGATAAGATATATGAAGTACATCATAGTCAATATTCTACTTGATATGGGATAGTGATGTATGTTAAGTCATGGGAAGCTATAACTACGTCAAATGTATTGATAATTACTAGTGCTTAATAGTCCAAATTTTGAATTTCCCCTTACACATGCATACCATCCATCCAACCTGGATTTTTGATCCCTTGCCAATAAAATTACCTTTATTTCAATGAAAGCTTCAAGATAATATTTATCCAAGTATATTATTTTGACTTCCCCTAACTCTCTAACTATTGACTCAATATTTTCACTAATTACTATTTTAGAATTAGAGTTACATCCTTTTGTCCACCTAAGCAATTTTTTTTGTCATGTTGAACTCCCAAGCCTTGCCTATTGCTCCATTCACTTTTTTGGAGTTGGAATTTCACCCATCCCTTTACCTCAATTTTCCTTCTAGCGCTTCTCTAAAACTTTTGTTGCACAATAAATTCCCTTATAATTCCTATTGGAATTTGAGGAACAAACTTCCCTTTTGTTGGCACTCAAATTTTCCTCTTTTACTTTGTCGATAGTTCATACCCCACTAGGAACTATTGGTATTTAGGGTAGATCTAGGAACCCTATTGGTGATCGATCATGGTTTCAAAACCTTTAGAAAGATCTGATTTGAAACCAACCCATTATTTTTCCTCCATTTTTTATGAGTTATCACCATATCAAGAACCACCGCTATGAGCTTTCTCAGTCATCCCCTTTGTTAGCCTACAAAGTTTCTTTTTAGCGTGTAGAAGGGTCCAATGGTATGTTTTGCCATCTTCCTACTCCACCTACTCAAAATAACGACACCATTTTTCAAAGCTATCAAAATTAATAATGGATCTCCGACTTCAATATATAGCACCCATTTTGGGTGGGAATCAACCTCAACCAAGATTTTTGACATTGCTATAGTGTTGCAACTTAGGGTTTGGCTTGGTAAAGTTCTTTTACTATGTTTTCCCCCTCATTTTGATCACTAGATGGTATTGGAATATAGAGGATAGTAGAAGAATAATCTATAAAGGTAGACGTACATAAAAAATAATTTCTAAATTAATTGTAAGGAGATAAAGATAGTTTGAAACCATTGAACTTGAATATTGTAATATCATTGTTCAATTTTATGCTTCCATTAATATATGGGCTCATTAAAAATGTACTAATTTTAAAATATTTTCTTCAACATATTTGATGTTGTGAATGTAAAAAATATTAGATAAATTGACAAGATTTTAATCCTATATCTTGTTGTGGTGTTGTAAAATTGTACCCCATGGCAATGTCACACTTGCGCATTTATCCCACCCCATTTATGGCACGTTTTCGCATTAACGAAAAAAACCTATGGGTCAAAATTTTATGATTCCAATTTCATAGGGGATAATGATGAAGCGTTGGTAGTTTGTATATCTCATTCCTTATGAAAGTTTTAGTAGGATGCTTACATGATGTGTAGATGTTTGTGCAGTGCGCTAGCATCCCTAAACATTCCAAGTTTCAAATGAGGGAATCTCACATCCCTTTTCCTATGACACATATCATTGTGGTAGAAATATGAGTGTAACAACTCTTCCTACACATGCATCTTCACAAACTTCCTCTTTTCACTCATTTTTTCATTCATTCTCACTCTCTCTCATTCAATGTTGCTCTATTTCTCTATTCTCTTTTACATCTTTTCTCTTTCTCTCTACAATGAAGCTCTACCTAATTCGTATCTCAAAAACAACCTTGAGGTTCTCTTACAAGTAAGCACATCTCATCTATCAAGCCAAGAGGAAGCCACAAACTATTACTAATGCTTTATTATCTACTTTTTCTCATCTATTTACAATTGTCTAGTTGTCTTTTCTCTTACATTTGTGATAAGGGATCTCCTCCATAGGTGGGTTTGTTTCCATCACATGACTCATTTATTATATTTTATGCCATTTTTGTCTATCTCTATATCTATTTGGCTATTCATGGAGGTGGAAACACCAAACCGAGGGTTTGAATGATGTAAGCCCCAAAACAACCCCAACATTTTTTCTCATCCTTTCTATGTGTCGTTTTTTTTATTTGAAGAGTTGGGTATTTGTAAATTCCAAGTTTTTTATCTCTTGATTTGATAGGAATGATAGTGCAGGGCATAGATGTCTCCATGGAACACTATCATCCATTGGCCAAGACTCTAACCTTCTAGGGTAGAATCTATAAGCCTTAAATTTTTTGGTTATATAATTTGTATTTTGTAATTATGTACTAGTTTCTATTAAATTGCAATTTTATCATTATTGCTCTTAATAGCTTAACATTTTACATAATTAAGTTATTGCAATATTCTCCATTTCATACTGTGTCACTTAAGCTTGTACTTTGAGGTAATCGAGGGATATTTTCTCCTTGTATACTCTTCTATGTTCTAGAGACTTAGGAGTAGCAAATCCCCTCCTTTATATTTTGGTGAACCCAACATGAAGCAAATCATATCAGATATTTTTCTTCAAAACTTTGATGCTTATGGACATGTATTCTCTAAACAAGATTTTGATATGTTGGATGATGCCTTAGATGATTTCTTAGAGGCATCTCCTTTTATCCATAGATCTACTAAACAAATTTCTCCATCCAAACTTTCTTCTTCTTCTTTGCAAGTTGAGTTTGTAAATGTAGTCATAGTTTTTGTTTCCCCTCAAAGTCCTATGATACCCATCATTTAATTGTGGGGCCCCATTCACAAGTGATACATTGAACCTTTACTTGAGATTCATATAATCTAAGGCTCCCTCTTATAGAGTTGTAGCCCATACTTACAATACTTGAAGGAATCAACAAAATCTAAATCAACCTACTTATTTACCACCTTCTCAACCAAGTCTTCCTCAAGCACCTAAACTTGCAGCTAAAGCACTTGGTGAGTATGATCTTGTACAGAAACTTTGCGTTACTCCCACCAAGATCTCACTATAGGATTTTCTTCAGACTACTCTAGTTTATCAAGGTATACTTCAGGGAGCCTTGCAGAAGAGCCTCTTACCTTATTCTAGTAGGATAATGGATGTTAATGCATTGATGGATCATATTCATGTGGATTCACCTAATATTACGTTCTATCCACATGAACTCCCATCTTCAAAAGTATAGAAGCAAGAAGACCCTCTAATGATAATAATTAACATTAATAGTATTAGCATTAGAAATGCTCTCATTGATACTAGTTTGGCACTCAACATATGTAGTATAGATTTGTTACCTTTAATTCATCATATCTTTCTACTTTGTGCATTTGTGGATTCAATAACACTGATCATCAAGATTTAGGCACAATAATCTTGAGTTGGATATTGGGGCCCATTATCATGCCCACCCTAGTATATCATGTTATGTCAGGACCATTACCTTACAACATTCTCTTAGGAAGACCTTGGATCCATCATTTAGGAGCAGTCACATATTTTGTTGCTAATAATGAAGTGGTCACAATCAAGGTTGACCCTAATGACTTGGCCACCTTATTATAGAGAATATTTAATGTAGTAATCAAATCCTAACCAAGGATAGATGGTGCTTCCATAATAAACCTTCTTTTGAACCATATTAAAAGAGAGATTAATTAATTTGGCACACTAATTCAAATGTTAGCATTAAGTCTTAATTAGGCCCATTTAACCCAAGAAAATATTTCATTTTATGATAAAGTAATCAATTAAAATATTTTCATATGAACATATTTAGAATGTCTTAAGAATATTTAGATTACAATATGAAGGCCCTTTCAGCAATATGTGGTATCCCATAGTATAAATAATATAAGTTGTAATAACTCGAACAAACCTTTTAGCGGGAATTAACGTTTAAACTTGATATAAAATGAATGTAAGGCTCCTATGTACTTATAAAATAAAACAAACATAAAGAAATATTTTATTTTTGTGATGTACTTGGTTGATTGACTTTTGAGATTCTTCTACATCAAATGTATACCAAATTGAGTATAAAGTATATCCTATGGTGTTATATAAAGTCACAAGCTTTGATTAGTCATCATTTAGCACATATATAACATCATAAACACATAAATATATGATATTTAAAATTATTACATTAGCAATCAATATGATACATTTATCTTAACACATGACTAGGGATATTTGTAATATCCCTAATGAAATATTTTCTAAAATTCTGCAATTGACATAAATATTCATGCATGCTCTGATATCACTATAAGAACCCCTACCCTTGTAGGCGATATTTTTGATTCCCCCTCTCTAGATTGACAATGATATTTGTCAAACTATTTTTTCATAGTTAGATTTAAAAATAATATATAAACTTTGTATATGTCAGAATATTAACATCTAATGAATTTGGATCTAGACATTCAAATATTCTACTTCCCACTCTTATAATATTGAATTCCCAAATGAATGATGTAGTGATAATATTTATTAAAAATTTGAACCCATTTCAATAGAAACAAAACTAAAGACTTCCATGATAAAACCCAAAACTATAAAATCTTTTAATTCTAAAAATTAACATAAACCATGAATCATGAAGATCTATATGAAAATGTCAAAATATTGATTGCACCTGATTTATTGCATAAACCTAGAAATTTCATCTTCAAAGAAGACTCGCAAAATTTCCCCAAATCACTCTCCTCAAAAAATATTCTTGAAGCTCCAAATCTATAACCAATAAGCCTAATGTGAACTCCATTGTGAATCTACTCTTAGAAAGAGTTAGGTTTTGTCTAACCCTTTTTCAATCTGTTTAAGGTTTTTATCCTCAAATATTTAGCTGAATCTAAGAATCAAGCCTTTGCAATAATGCATAAGAAGTAACAACTCAAAAAGTGATGCCCAAATGCCTTGCACTCAACTCCTTTTAAAGGATAAAATGAATCTTCTAGAAGAAGCCAACTTGCAACTAACTCCAACTACTAGAAGAATATTTTATTTAATAAAGTGACATTTTTAATATTCAATTATTTCTACTATATTTTAATTAAAATAATCAATTAAAGTCATCCTTTTAAAATAATATTAATTTTTGGACAACTTAATCAATTAAATTAATTAAGTTGCTTTACCACAAATTTGGGGACATTACAATCAGGTCCCTTCTTGGAGATTTCTTTCCCTCAAGCAATCCATACATGCATGCCAAAGCTAAATACCAGGATCCCAAATCAATCTTTGAAATACTACTTCGTTCATCCATTGCACTTCTCTAATATAATTGTCATTCTAAAACAACATAAAAAGCATTTCGTTAATCATGCAAATTGTTGGATCCCAAATCTGACAATCATCCTCATATAAATTATGCACAATAATCTCCTCCACTCACCTCCACTGGCCTTTTCTTCAATTCAATCATCCAAGAACACAAAATACTTTTGGGTGTAACAATTAGTGGTCTCTCTGAAAATTTTTGTGGAACAAAACCATAGAATGGCAAGGCACAATGCCATTATCATTAATGCAATTTCTAAAAAGTTAGAAAGGTTGCAACAAGGCTTGCTAGTTATTGACTTGGAAGAGGACAAGGATAAAAGAAAGGATGAGGACCAAGGAATATCCAAGAGGACCTGTGCCAACCTTAAGAGGAAAGTTCCTCCTACTCCCCAAATGGTCTAGATCTTAAAGAGGGGGGTTCAGGAGATGAACGACATGGAAGCTGAGACAATGAAAATTTTAAAGTCCCAAGTTTAGTTGTTGCTGGTGTTTTGTCTGGTCTTTTTGGGGTCTTTTTGTGGCCCTTGCTAGCCTTTTTTTGGTGGTTGTTGCTTTGTTATTATGATGTCCTCTCTATAGCTTCTTTGTTTCTAGGTTCTTTGAGATTTATTTCTTTTGTTTGTAAACTTTGTGGTTTTGGGTCCTTGTAAAACCCCTTTTTTCCTCTTTCAAAAAAAATTAGTGGTCTCTCATCTAAAAATTTGATAAAAATTTTCTAAATAACCTCATTCTAAGGAAAACTCTATGTGTTGGTTTCATAGTTCAACTTAACCTCCAAAGTATGCCCACTAATTGCAAGTGTCTCCATGGTATGCAACAAAAATCTCTGAAGTAAGGGTATGTGCAGGATCATGGTGGGCCAAAAAGTGGCAATATGATGGGTATGTGGTTGATGACTTTTTTTTTACCCAAAATTGATGAAACAAAAGGGTTTTAAAGGAGATTCTCAGAATTCCACTTATATAAATTATGCTTTACATTGAATTTAATAAGTAATTATTATTCATTTTCTATTCAAATTATGACTAAAGTCCCATTGATACTGATTGAAAACATCTATAGCTTTCAAACAATATCATATTTTTGAATCTAAACATGTGTCACATTCTATGCTTCATATAATATAGAATTAAAAAAATAAAATTTGAATTTCATGAAGTTTTGACCAAGTTAAGTGGTTTATTACACGAAGTTTTTATATTTTTAAATGTTGTAATAAAAAATTTATAATTAATTATTTACTTGGAAAAAATTATAAAAATATGCATCACATCAGGACATGAGTCCTCTACCTATATCTAAAATATTATCAAAAATAATTATCATTTTATTAGTTAGTGGTATGACCTATGTCTTATTTTTCCCTGAAATTTAAGTACTACTACATTGAAATTTCAAATTTTCACCAAATAGATTTCTTTTCTTTTTAAAACCTAGTATTTTAGAAACTACATTCAATTTTCTACAAATTCTATTCTTACATATTTTTGAAATAATATAGATAAGTTATTCAAATTTTTATGTCAAGTTGTCTAACTCTAATTTTTCTAATTTTTTTTGCCACTTAAGGGCCTGTTTTTTCCATGATGATCCTGCACATACCCGTAAAGCAACTACATACTCTACCATAGAGTCATCAACATGAGATGGTTATACTTCATTAAGTGTGTCATGAATGCTCACAGACCAACCCAAATCTTCCTCACCCATGTCTTCATCCACATATGTAGTCATAACATTAGTGGTTTGTCCACTAAGTATGTGTTCAAATACTCCACCCAACTTTATGACTTGAGCCTTTAATGGGCTTTCAACTAGATGTAGCTCATGAGACTCAAGCTAAAATGTAGGTACACAAATAGAATTTCCTAAATCATGCCTCTTCTCTTGTTTACACACATCTACACATTCGTCTTGCTTTCTCATCTCAAGAGGCTCATCCCTTGTATGCTTTATCTTCATGTCTTCTTCTAATTCTAAATACTCATCAATACCTATTGATTCATAAAGTGTAGCATGCTGAAAACTTCCTTCAACACCTTTTCTATCTGCTATATATCATGGTTGCAATCTACAAGTGTATAGGTCTCCTTTATCTTCATGACTTCATCATGAGATCCTTTATGTCCTTCCTCCTCTTCTTTTCTTCTCAAGGCATTTGAGTATGTCTCACTAAGTGTGAGGAGATGATCTTTTTTGGCACATAAATGTAGGTAGTTTAACTTTAATACCACCAAATCCTCCTTGAGTTCGAGGAAGTCATTAAGAGATATACCTCCTTTTAAACCTTCATGTTCACTTAATACCTTCCAACACAAACCTGCCATCATCTTATGAACATGGTCAAATTGAGTTAGGGATTCCACAATCTTATCTTTGTTTACCTTCAATTGACCTTAAAAGTGATATGACTCATGAGCCCCATCATCTCCATGCAAAATGTGCATCTCCAAATCTGCTTCCTTTGTGGCTTCTTCTTCAATATATTTATGCGTCACAACTAGGCCTTCCTCATTCTCCACCAATAGAACTCCATTAACTCCATCAAAATAATGAGTAGAGTCTTCTACGTCATGTTCTTCCTCATTAGCTAATCTAGAAAGAGTATGCATAGCTATAACCTCCCTAACCACCAAGGGATCTTGTAATATCAAATCAATCTCATCCAATTCAATTTGTTTGCTACATAATAATTTTTTTTAATTGCTCACATGTGTATGGGAAACACCCCATTTATGGACACCCAAACCCCAATTTGACTCTTTACCAAAATGATGTATAGGTGATGAAGCAATGCTATGTTCAATTAATGAAACTTCACGAGAACCCATACCTTCATGTAATTGATCTATCATGGCTATTTTCACAATCTTCATGGTAGTATCTTCCTCAATCTTCATGTTCTCTTCATTTTTATAGAATTTATCATTGCCAAAACTAGCTACCTCATTTGTAGATGCTCTGCAATATTCAAGCATGAATGGGAGGATGGCATTGTGATCAACGAAAGGAACACCAATAGAATCCATGCTTTCATAAGGTTTATCAATGTCAAGCACTAAACCAGCATGCTCTATGTCAAAGGATCTCATATTCACCTCCTTTGTAGATGCATCATGTGTTTCTTCTTCAAGCTTCTTCACCTTTTATCCATGCATTAGTGGTTAGGCTCTTGAATCTCTCTACATGGGAAACAACGATTTTGTCTTCTAAGCTCATTCTTACTAATTTCTTGTTTTCATATATTGAAGGATTCCTTTCCCTTAGTATAAATTCTTTCTCTTCATCTATAATGAGAGAGTCTATCTCTTCTAAATGCTCAAATAATTTTCATTAAATATTTTTTATTTTTTGAATCCTTACATCATGTTTTTTTCATACTTTCCTACATGGAATTCATCATCTCTATTGAATCGAGCTCAACATACTGATCTCCAAAGGAAGATTCAAATTTGGACACTAACTAAAAAATGAGAAAACAAGCAGCTAGAACCCACTATCTTATCAGAAAAATTTTACTATGAACATTTTGTGCTAGAACCCAATGAATGGAAGAATCTACTACAAATGCTAATACCACAGGCTGGGAGGATCAAGGCTCTGATACCATTGTAATATCCCCAATCGAATATTTTCTAAACTTCTATAATTGGTCAACTAAATAATCATGCATGCTCTGATATCACTGTAAGAACCCTTGCCCTTGTAAACGATATTTTTTATTCCCCCTCTCTAATTTGACAATGATATTTTTCAAACTATTTTTTCACAATTAGATTTTAAAATGATATATAAACTTTGTATATGCAACTTCAAACCAAATATAAAATATATTGCATATATAAATGTTCAAATAGAATGCAGATGTCTCTTCAAATACAAGAACTGAAATGCATATATATAAACCTTCCACTAGTAAAATAATCCTCTCATGATCAGCTAAGACTTCCACGTTACCATATTCTTCCCAAAATGGATCCTGTGATATATGCGATGATGAGACTTTTGGAAGCTTTTGTCTCCTTCGACTTGTATGGAAACTTATTAAGAGTCTCCTATGTCTTTGACTGTCAACTCTTTCTGACTTCCTGTAAAACAACTCCCACCTCACAAGGAGTGACGATTATTCTTATTTTTTGTGACTTCTTAACTATGCACGACTCCTCTTACCTCTGTGCTTGAACATGAAATCGATTCCTCTTAGATAATACCAACTGCCCCATACTTTGCAAAGGTGCCTCGATTAATGAGATAATCAGAAAAATATTAATATTTAAAGAATTTGGATCCAGACATACAAATATTCTACTCCCTACTCTTATAATATTGAATTCCCAAGCAAATGATGTAGTGATAGTATTTATAAAAAATGTGAACCCCTTTCAATTGAATTCCCAAGCAAATGATGTAGTGATAGTATTTATAAAAAATGTGAACCCCTTTCAATAGAAACAAAACTAAAGACTTCCACAATAAAACTCCAAACTATTAACATAAACCTTGAATCATGAAGATCTTTATCAAAAATGTCAAAATATCAATTGCACCTAATTTAATGCATAAACCTAGAAATTTCATCTTCGAAGAAGACTCGTGAAATTTCTCCAAATTGCTCTCGTTAATTATAAAATTTTATCGAAGCTCCAAATTTGTAACCAATAAGCCCAATGTGAACTCCATCGCAAATCCACTCTTAGAAAGAGTTAGGTTTTTGTCCAACCCTTTCTCAATCTACTGAAGGTTTTTATCCTCAGAGATTTAGCTAAATCTGATATTCAAGCCTTCGCAATAATGCATAAGAAATAACAACTCAACAATGGATGCCCAAATGCCTTGCACTCAACTCCTTTTAAAGGTTGAAATGAATCTTCTAGAAGAAGCCAACTTGCAACTAACTCCAACTTCTAGAAGAATACTTTATTTAATAAAGTGACCCTTTTAATATTTAATAAATTCCACTAAATATTTTAATTAAAATAGTCAATCAAAGTCATCCTTTTGAAATAATATTAATTTTTTGACAACTTAATCAATTAAATTAATTAAGTCACTTTACCACAAATTTGGGGACATTACAATATTGGATGATTACTTGACATGTTATTGATTATTAAGTTCACAAACAATTAAATTAGCCTACTTAAGGCTTTAATCAAGGAAAAGTACACCCTTTCTAGAAATCTCCTCAAAGGTATTTGTAAACATTTCCAATCTTTTTATTGTATATAAAAATATCAAAGTGAACTAGTTCCCAAACAATATAGAATATTTGAGATTGATTTCACATGCGAAATGAAGATGTGGAATTCATATATCCAATTTTTAGTGAAATTTCATCTTAGGTTTATCTTAATTAACCCAAAAAAAATTAGTCTATTTTTTTTAATTTAAAAGAAATCATCTAATGCATCTCAACACAATAATAAATAATTTTACACCATATATCATACACATATTGACACTAAAATTAAAACTAAATATCTTTCTATACTTATATTATCAAATTTAATAATAAATTATAATCTTTATTCTATATCCTAAAATAAATTTATCACTACAATTAATTAATTTATACTAGAATATATATGAAGACTTATTATTTTCCTTCACACTTATCACACTTGTCAAAATTATTACAACACTTATGTACAATATCCTTTAAAAAAATGTGAGTTATATCCATGTCAAGTCCTAAAGTATAACACTAATTCTCCTTTGTAATGCATATAAAAAGTTAAAGAATATAAAACATTGAAGATATCATTAATTAAATCAATGAAGGGATCCTTATTAAACACGACATTTTATTATGTCAAGAAAATAAATAAATAATTGATTAAAATTATTAACAATTCAGATAAACTAAAATTCTTTTATGTTGATAAGTATGATTCATTTGTAAATTATATCTCAAATAAAAAATTCAAGTATTATTGTTCTTGTTCTAGTTAGTTAGGAGCTTGTTCTAGTTAGTTAGGAGCTTGTTTGTTTCCACTATTAGAGTTTTAAGAGTGTGCTTTCCAATAATATTTGTAATATTATCTTTTAATTAGTAATAAAGACACTTGTTCATTTTAAAAGAATATATGTATATCTAAATAAAGCTCTAAAAGACAACACATGTATAATATTTTTTAATTCATAAATAATCATCTAACAGGTCTCAAAATTTTAACAAACAATAAATTATTTTACTTCATATACCAATTAATCATCATTTAGCACATATATAGCATGTATCAAGCATATTAAACACATAAAGATAGGTTATTTGAAAGTATTACATTAGCAATCAACATGAGACATTTATCTTAACACATGACTAGGCATGTTCCATAATTACTTGACATGGAATTGATTGCTAAGTTCACATACCATTAAATTAGCCTACTTAAGGTTATAGTCAAGGTAGAATACACCCTTTCCAGAAATATCATCAAAGGTCTTTGTAAAAATTGCCAATCTCTTTATTGTAAGTAAAAATATCAAAGTGTAGACACTTAAAATTTTCCTGAATGATATTATACATTTGAGTTTGATTACTAACACCATTTCATTCTAAATGTGCCCCTTTTTTGACTGTTTAATTGAATAATCTTAGTTATTTAATTAAATGCATCATTCTCATCTATTAATCTGATAATTAATTTCATTAGGTTAAAATTCACCCCCTTTCACATTAACATTTAATTTTGTTTAATTGGATAATGCAAATTATTTAAATTAACCCCTCTTATGTCCTCTCATTTAATGAAATAATTTAAATTATTGAATTAAATGCCACTTAACCCCTTTTCATTAAATAAATTAATTATTTAATGATAATCCCAAATTCCTCTAATTTGCAAAATTAAAACTTTGTTTTAATTATAAATTTTCTAATTTTCCTCACCCTTCCACTTGCATGGGAATATTCCCTTAGAATATTCTCCCATTTGAGCTCCAAAAATAGAATATCTTTTCTAACAAACTTTGTAACAAACTTTCTAAGAACTTTGAAAGTGTGTTTGTTTGAATCATTGTGAGAAATTGATTAACTCTTTGATCCATATGATCTTGCATTCTCATCCATTGATGAGAATCCTTGACCCATGTGATCTTGCATTCTCATCCATTGATGAGAATCCTTGATCCATGCCTTCACCTCACTTTGCATCTCAACCATTGATTGATCAAATCAATCTTAGCCCTTGATTCACCATTTTCTCCTATAAATACCTCATATTTTGGAGAGAAATGGATCCACTTCCATCAAAGAAAAGTTATGTTGCACATTTGAATACTATCTTTATTCATCTTGCATCTATTATTAGCTTTTTCATCCATCTTTAATATAGTTTCATCAATATTATCTTGGTTTTCATCAATGGAGTTTGATTAGATGATCATTTTATCAAATGGATTGGGAAAGGGTTGCCATTCCATATCAATGCAGCACCAATCCCCCAATGGGATAGGGATTTAGCTAGGTTTCATTCATGCATTTCTTTATTGTTTTCTTTAAATGGCTTCTTTGTTAATGGTTTTCAAACATTTCATTGGGATTGTAGCTTAGTTAGTTAAATATGGCTTAGAATCTATTGGATCTAGTGTATTTAGCTCATACTATGATTATAATGACACACAGTAACCTAGTTGGGAACCCAAACTATATAGAATATTTGAGATTGATTTCACATCCAAAAGAAAGATTTAGTGGAATTCATATCCAATTTTTAGTGAAATTTCATCTTAGATTTACTTTAATTAACCCAAAAAAGTTATTAGTCTTTTTTTTTAATTTAGAAGGAATTATCTAATATATCTCAAAATTTTAACAAAACAATAAATTATTTGACACCATATATCATACTCATATTGATATTAAAACTAAAACTAAATATCTTTCTATACTTATATTACCACATTTAATAATCAATTATAATCTTTTATCTATATCATAAAATAATGTATCACTAAAATTAATTAATTTATACTAGAGTATCTATGAAGACTTGTTGTTTTCCTTCACACTTATCAATATTTCTCAAAATTATTATAACACTTGTATACAGTACCATTTAAAAAATGATGAGTTATATTCATGTCAAATCCTAAAGTCTAACACTAATGTTCCTTTCAAACCCATATAAAAAAGTTATTAAAGAATATAAAACATTGAAGGTATCATTAATTTTCAATAAGGTATCCTTAAAAAACACCCCATTTAATCATGCCAACAAAATAAATAAATAAATTATTCAACTTATTAACACTTTAGATAACCTAAAACTTTTTTAGGTTAATAAGTATGATTCAATTTGTAAATTATATGTCAAATAAAACATTCAAGTACTATTGTTCTTGTTCTATCTATTTAGGAGCTTGTTTATTTTTATTGTTCTAGATTGTTTGAATTTTAAGAGTGTGATTTCTATAAATATGCATAATTTTATCTTTTAATTAGTAATAAAGATATTTGTTCATTTGAAAAGAATATATGTATTTCTAAATAAAGATCTGAAAGACAAGTAACAAAGTTTTGGTAATATTTTTTAATTCATAAAAATCATCTAACACATTTCAAAATTTTAACTCAACAATAAATTATTTTATACCATATATCATAATCATATGACATTGAAACTAAAACTAAATATCTTTCTATACTTATATTATAATATTTAAAAATACATTATAAATATTACTCTATATCCTAAACTATCTATGAAAACTTGTTATTTTCCTTCACACTTATAAACACTTCTCTAAATTATTACAATACTTATGTACAATATAATTAAAAGAAAAAGGTAAGTTATATCCATGTCAAATCATGAAGTCTAGTCATGAAGTCTAGTATTGAATGTTCCTCTATCACCCATAAAAAAAGGTTAAAAAATAAAAAAACATTAAATATATCATTAATTTTTAATGGAGGGATCCTTAACAAAAACCCCATTTAATCATGTCAAGAAAATAAATAAGTAATTGATTCAACTTATAATAAATTTAGATACCTTGACTTTTATGTTAATAAGTATGATTCAAGTTGTAAATTATATGTTAAATAAAATATTCAAGTGTTATTGTGTTTGTTTGTTTTAATTGTTCTTGATTGTTTGAATTTTAGGAGTGTAAGTTTGTGCACCTAAATATGTGTGATTCTATCTTTTAATTAGTAATAAAGATAATTGCTCATTAAATATATATATATATATATATATATCTTATTGACACGTCACACACATGTGAGAATACAATTTTGATAATCTATTTTTTAATTCATAAACAATCATGTAACACTCTCAAAATTTCAACACAGCAATAAATCATTTTACACCATATCATAATCATATAAATAATAAAACTATAACTAAATATCTTTCTAAATTTACATTTTCGTGAGTTATAATCTTTACTCTACACCCTAAAAATAAAGGGATCACTAGAATTTAACTAATTTATAATAAGATATTTAGAAAGGTTTTTTTTTTACCAATATTTCTCAAAATTAGAACAATATCTTTCTAGAAAAAGATAAGTTATATCCACATCATATCTTAAACTTTAGCACCAAACCTTCACTAAAAATATAGCACATCGAAAATATTATTACTTTGATAGGATAGTTATACAAGTAGTGACACGAAAATATAACACATCGAAAATATTATTACTTTGATAGGATAGTTATACACATAGTGACACGAAAATATAACACATCGAAAATATTATTACTTTGATAGGATAGTTATACACGTAGAGTTGACACAAAAATATAGCACCTCGAAAATATTATTAGTTTGATAGGATAGTTATACACGTAGAGTTGACAGCAGGACAGATAGATGATAGCAAATCCGTGAAAGAAAAACAAAAATCTACATTTACTTTGATAAGATAGTTATACACGTAGAAGGACAGATAGATGATAGCAAATCCATGGAAGAAAAACAAAAAATCTACATTTTATTTTTATGTGTAATAATTTTTATTGCTTTTTTCAATTATTTAAAATGGACAGTATCACAAAAAAAAATTAATCAAATAATTTAACCAACTTACCTCAACAAACACTTAATCACAGAAAACAAAATAATTAAATAATTTAACTTATTACTATTTTAGATAACCTAAAACTGTTTTTATGGTAAAAAGCATGCTTCAGCCTGGAAACAACCTGTCCAATAAAAAATCCAAACAATGACGTCAGAATAAAAAAGAATCCAATGTGTGACAAACAGGCGTCCCTCAATGCAATCTTGTACTCACTTTTGAAGCTATAAACATCGTTTGTAACACCCACACAATAGTGAAAAGAGCGAGTCTATGAAGGGCATTGGAGTTCCAGGACAAGATGCTTCTGCACAGTTGCGAATTATGTGGCAGAGACTTACTCAAAACCGAGACTCTACAAAATCATCTGGGAGAAATACATTCTACAGGCAAGTACTACATTTAAACTCAACTTTCCTCTTTTCATAAAATCTGCAATGCATTGCATGGCCTTTCCATGGAAGAATGTTCTCCATGCATGTACTTCATCATCAAAACTCCTGTTTTGTTTCCACAATCTTGTTATTCAAGATCGATTGTTTCCAGTTTTGTTTCAGGAAATTGTAAGTTGATGATCTGATGTTGAAACAGAAATGAAAAACCTCGTACCCATGAGAAGGATCGATTTAGGGAAAGCCCGTAATCTTATTGCTCTCTTAGACTCCTCCAAACCCACCACAAGTCTCTTTTTTCCGTAAGTATATATATATGTTTTTGTTGGCTTCAGGCACATTCATCGTCAACAAATTCACCTCCAACAATTCATCGTTATGGCAAATTCGTCTCATGAAAAATTTGTCCCGTGATTTACTGGTGAATTGTTGGGGGTGAATTTGTCATGGTGATGAATTGTTGGAGGTGAATTTGTTGATGGTGGATTTTTCTAGAGCCGTTCTTGTTTTCTATACCTCCTTTATCTGTGACCTGTTTTACTGATTGTTTTCTTTGTTTTCAATTTCCAAGAACTGCAGAGGAACTCGGATATGAGACGCCGGCTGTGGATCTGCTTTCTTCCCTTGGTAGATCGAAGGCTTCAGATAATGAGATTTGAGACTTCGAACACTGTAAAAAGCTGTGCTTCTTTCTTGTTCCTTCCTGAACACTAGTGTGAATCTTATCGTTTTATCAGTAGAAAAATATGCACTAGCTGATCTTTTATTAAGCATTCAAGATGTTTGTTTAAGCTATAATGGATATGACTTTAATAGCTACTAGCATTATTATGAATGCTGTTAAATTGTTCTTGGAGGCGAAAGTTGTGCATTTGATTGTCTGGGGTTTCTTTTCTTTTATTTTTCTGTCTATCAAACAATTCAGTTCAAATACTGTATAAGGTTCAATTCAGTTCAAATACTGTATAAGGTTTGGGATGATATGATATGTAAGCTCTGATAGAGAAGAAAATTCAGAGAATTTTATGTAAGAATATCTACAAATGATTTTATTAGTCTGATCAAGAGATAAAATCACTACTTTGAAAAGTTAAATTATTTTTTTTTAGATTAAATCTTCTCATGTTATTATATCTTCTCTGCCCAGTGTGATAGATATTCTCTTCTGCTACAGATGTTCTGAATGTCTAAAGAGTGTACTCCAGCTTTAAGATTAATATAAACTGTTTGGGTCTTTGATCTTTTATCCAAAAAAAACAAGTTTAACATCTTATTTATTGTATAAATCATAATTTTATTTTAATTGTAAAATATTTGAATTTTGGGGTTGGGGCCCTAGCTCGGTTGGCTAAATCTTTTCTGTTGCATGAGGGAGGTTGGTCACGAGGTCTAGTCTCCCCCTCCCAGTTTATTATTTTAATTGTTTAATATTTTAAAATTAGTTTTTCATATTATTTTACTTATATTAATAAATTTATTATGTTTATTATATCTCCTTTATATTCAAATTAATTTTAAATTATATAATATTAATTTTTCACTTTTTATTACTAATACATAAATTCCAAAAGAAAAAAGATCCACATAACTTTTTGCAAGAACATGAGAAAAATTCAGATAGACATGATGATTTTGGTGATTAAGAGATAACATCATTATTTGGAAAAGCTATATTTTTTTGGAAATCAAATCTTTATATGATTTTACATTCTTTTTCATAAGGATAAACATCTAGCTATTCTATAAATAGTAGCCCAATTTTCATTGTAAATTATTTAAAATTCTTTATTTTACTAGAAAAGCTATATTTTTTGAGAAATCAAATCTCTATCTCCTCATTCCTTTTTTCCTTGTAAATTGTTTAAAATTCTTTATTTTATTAGAAAAGCTATATTTTTTTAAAAATCAAATCTCTATTTGCTTTAAAAACAAAAATAAAAACCAAATACATATGATCTTCCATTATTTTTTTAGTTATTTTTTTATAATGAAACAAAGGATATTTATATATACCTTATTGTATAAATCATAGCTTTACTTTCATTACAAATCATTTTAAATTATCTATTTTATAGTATTATTTTATTTGTTCAATTTTTAACAAAAATCTCTACATGCTCTTACATTCCTTGCAAAGCATTTAAAATTGTTTATTTTGTAGGTTTGTTTCAATTGTTTAATTTCTAAGAATTTTTATTCTAAAATAATGTAATTGTATATTTTTTAATTACTAATAAATAGTATGAGTATCGTATCTACTTTCCATCTATTTTAATTATAAGTGGTTCAACTTGATAATATTGTTAAATTTGATTTTTTATTGCTAGTACATAAGTCTAGAAAAGAAAATCCATCAAATCTCATACAAGAACATATAGAAGATCAAGATAGAAATGATGACTTCATTAGATGATCAGGAGATAAATCACTAAATACTTAATATCTACTTGCTCTTACTTTCATTTTCAAATTATAATTATTTTAAGGAAACAAAAGATAGACATCAATCATAATCTAACCTTCATCATTAAACATTTCAAATTCTTTAATTTGTATGTGATTTTAATTATTTAATTTTAAGCATTTTAATTTTTTAATTTTTTTAATTTATTAAAAATATATTATGATCACTATATCTACATTGTATTTAGAGAAATTTGATTGATCCTCATTATTGAATGGTTGACAAGTCACTTGCATTTGAAAAAATTTTAACAAACAACAACTAATCAATCTATTTTAATCTAATTATTTTAAATTTTAAATTTTTAAATATTTTAATTTTTTAAAATTAATGTAATTTTATATTTTAAAATAATTAATAAATATATTTTAATTATTATATTTCATTTTTTATTTAAGATTAATTATGGATGATTTACTTAAATAAAAAATTTGATTAATAGGGAAAATAGGTTTTGAAGGGATCTGAAATCCTTACATCGAATCAAAACAAAATGTTGCTGACATGAAACAAAGAACAACTAAGACAAAAGCTATGAAACTCTTACATTGAATCAAAACAAAACGCTGCTGATATGAAATATAAAACAACTAAAATAGAAGCCAACCAATAGCCAAAAAAACAACCAAAAAGAAGCAACTAAACAAGCAAAAGAAATAATAGGACACAAAGGAACTATTTTAGATTATTCAAGGTGTTAGCCACCTCGAGCTCATGAGTATAATGTAGATTAAATATATCCAATAATTCATTTTTGTCTTCTTCGAAGGATTTCCTCAAACTAGCCCTAGTCCTTGAACTTGGTCCCTTAACCTTGTCCTTCACATTCTTTTTGCCCTTCTCCTTGGAAGACAAGTCTTTGTCATGCAATTTTGCAAAATAAAGTTGATCCTCCCTGAACTTACTCAATTTCTCCATTAAAACTTTGAGGGAGTCTACACTATTTTTGATGGACATGTAATTGATCTACAACAATTTCTTGATATATGTTTGAATCTCCTTAACCTTGTCGTCAAGTTCCTGAATATGACTCTCACACTTAGATTTAAATTTCATAAAGGAACTTTCTAGATCAACTATCCTTTCACTGAACAGGTCTGGGGAAGCAAATTTAGGCTGAATGACAAAATTTTCCTTCAAACTCCTTATCTTAATGTTTACCTAATTAAATTCTTTCATTGCCCACTTGGCAAGCTTAAAATTATAGGTTGTCCCATTTCTGGCCATCTCCAAAACCTCCAGCATAGAGGTGTTATCCTCATCCAGGTAAGAAAAATCCTCCGAAAGGGGATGGAAATAAGTTGCACCTTTAGGTTTATCAAAGAATAGTTCCTCAACAACACGTTCCATATCTTTCACTCTCACTTTACCAACCAAAGAATCCTAGTGAAAGGGTTGTTGGGAATCCTCTCTACCAAAACAGTTTGGTCGACATGATTCAAGGGGGTAACCTCCTACCCTTCCTTCACCACACCACCTGACTCGACCTCTGCACTTTGGATTTCCTGCTAGAGGCTTTCCCACAATGCCCACTTTGCAGCTGCACCTCACCTTTTTCACCAGCCTCCAACCCACCCATATCCAACCCTTGAGGTTTCAATTTTTTTTACAGTGGCCTTCCCTTTCAAGGTTCCCCTCTTCTATTTCTTCCTAGGAGATTTAAAGGGGGAGGAAGAAACCTCAACTGCATCCACCTCATCATCCCTAGTTCCAACCGTGTACTTAGATAAAATTGTTAATTTTTAATTTTTATTTATTTTTATATAAATTTTCAAGATAAAATAATTTGGTTGCATAAAAAAAATTGAAGTATTAGATTAAAAATTCCATTAATTTTTCAAAAAAGAAAGCATCAAATTAAAGAATGAGGATCACAATTTTGAGAGCATGAAATTAGGTGTATGAGCTCTCCTAGGGTTTTTTTTCTTTTGCGGTCACTCTTGGCCCCTCTTGCGTCTTATTGTGCATCTTGTACAGGAAGCCCCTCTTTTCTTGTGTGTACGGCCACATTTACTGCATTTTTTTGTTTTAATATGCCTCCAACCGACTCTAACCCAGTAGTTCTTGCTGGTGTTAGCGGTTTGACGGCGTTTCTCAATGGCTCCTCCTCCAAACAAACATCCCCAAAAATTTGTTCTGAAAGTCTTTCACGAGGTAAGTGCTCTGATTCACCAGCTGATGTGGTTTTGTATTTACCAGATTTTGATATTGCTTGTCAATGGCTTAAGCAATACACCCTTGTTGGGTTTTTCTTTTGGAGAACTCCTCCTGAAAGTGTGCTTAAAGAATGGGTTAACAAGGCTTGGCTCCCTCATGGGGTCCACCTTGATATGGTCCAAAATTTAACCAAGGGTTTCTTTTTCTTCCCCTTTGCGTAGGTCAATCATGTGTAGGCTATCTTAGCCCATGGGCCCTGGTTATGTCTAGTCTTCTTTGTTATTTTTCCAGGAGTGGACCCGTGATTTTTCTATCTCGAACGACACCAAGTTATGGGTCTTGGTCTAGATTGAATTTCCTGGTTTACCCTTGCCTTGTGTGCCTTTTTTGAATAATATAGCTTCCTCACTCGGGAGGGTTATTTCCATTGAGCCAGATAGGTTCTTTCAGGCCCGACCCCAGAAGAGGGTTTGTGTGGAAGTGGACCTTTCCAAAGATTTCAAAGACTCCATTGATATCCAAATTGGAGCTCTTTGTCACACCCAAAAGGTCACATATTTTAATCTACCCAACACATGCTATAGGTGTCAGTTAGCGGACCACAAGATTAAGGACTTCCCTTTGGCAGTGCCTCGTACACCTTCTTCGCCACGAGATGCTGAAAAGCCTCGTTTGGCAGCTATATTTGTTGCCAAACATGATGCGAAATGGACTAAGGTTACGAACTGAAAGAATAAGTCCACTGGTTCTGGGTCAACTCCCATGACCTCTGAACTAGTGAAAGATGTTTCAAACCCTTCTTTGAAGGGGAAAGAATCTCTGGTTGGAGTTGATTATGTTCCACAATAACCTAGGCCAAAGGCTATGCCTCAACTAGTTGTTGTCATGTTAACACAGTTGAATGTTTCTTCTCCTTTAATGGGAGCTCAAAGGCAGTCTCGCAACCCTTCCCCTCCTAAGGAAGAAGGGGAATATGTTCATGAAAAGCGGAGGCTTTCCTCTCCGTCCATCCAGATTGGATCAGTTCCACCAGAATTTTTGCAGAATTGTTTCTCTTCTCTGAATGAAGAGGAATTGGGTTTCGAAAACATGGAGGAGTTTCACTCATGAAGTTCCTCTCATGGAATGTTCGAGGTCTGACAGACCTCTCCAAGAAGTATTTTCTCAGGGATACCTTATGTAAGTACTCTGGTATTGAAGTGCTTTGTCTCCAAGAAGTTAAATTTTTTGGTTTTTTGCTTGCTATGGTTTGTCGCTCTATTTGGCCAGCCAGTAAAATATTTTGTACTACTCATGATGTTGGGTGTGGCGGAGCTGTCACCCTTTTTTCCCCATGGTGGCACTCTTGTGTGGTCGACCACGGGTCTAATCCCACTCATTGGATCATCTGGATCCTTCTCAACATTAATAATCATTCCTTTGAGATTATTAATGTATATGCTTCTAATGATGTTGTAGAACACTCTTTGCTCTAGCATTGGATTGTTGATTCTTTACCAGTTGCTACCTGGTTACTATGTGGGGACTTCAATATTGTGGAGATGGCGTCTGACAAAGATGGCACTTTTCCATTCAGATGGACAATTGGGGAAAGGGAGGCGTGGTTTTACCCATGTGTAATAAATTGGGGATATTTGGTCCCAATATTGGTTGCCGCCATTCTCATTCTCTCTAGCACACTTGGTGTAATTATAGCCAGTTCTAACAGAATATTTAAGCACCTTGATAGTGCCATGATCTCAGCGCAATCTTTTTTCTCTTTTGACAGCTCCTCTCTCTTGGTTAAGCTGTTAGTGGATGTGACCTTGTCAAACCACTTCTCCATTTCTTTTTTCATTGAATGGGAGAATGACAACCTTGCATAGAAACTCAATTTTTTTTTAAACGCACGTCTTTACTTTTCGCCACAAGCCTACCCTAGCCCACATTTGCAAAGTCTAGAATTTGGAGTGCAAAACAACTCATCATACAAGTTGGATTAATTGGTGGAATGAGGCTATCATCCGCACGACTAGATTTCTACACATTTATGGGCACCAACTAGCTATTTTTCCCCAACGGTCTTATGAGGCTACCACCGTTGACCTCTGTTAGCTACTAAGGCTTTGGCGGCCAACCCTTTTTCTCCATCATTGCAAGTCAGGGTGGTAGAATTAAGGCACAAGAAACAAGTTGCTGACAGTTATGCTGCTAGAGGTGTGCAAATCAAAGCCCAGTTACATTGGCTAAAAGTTGGTGATCGTGCCTCCAAAGAGTTTTTTTTGGCTCTGCATGCCAAGCACTCATCCCCAAGCATTAAAAAAATCAAGGATGGCATTCAAGTGCTTTCTGAGCTGCCTAATATTCTCTAGGCCTTCGTGCATCATTATGAGCAAGTCTTCATTATGCAGGAGCTCACACCTGTGCGATACAAAGCCCTTTAGAACTGTCTTGTTGTTGTGCCAAATAAGCTTTCTTTAGCTCAGAATTTTTTTTGTAATCAACTATTAATAGTTGATGATCTCAAAGAGGTTGTCTATTCCATGGCTAATGACAAAGCCCTAAGAATTGATGGGTTCCCTTGTGAATTTTACAAGGCCATGTGGTACTGTACTGGGCATAATCTGCATCAAGTTTACTTAGAAGTTTTTCATTCTAATTCTCTAGGTAACTTAATTAAGAAAGGTAACATAAAATTCATACCTAAGCCTCGTGACCCAAAAGACATTTGCAACTAGAGACCCATACACTTCTTAATATGCTCACAAGATTATACATGAACTTTGGCTCTTAAAATCTCTGCATCTTCTACCTGGATTGTCTTCGAAACAAACTAGGTTTATCAAATCTAATTTATTTTTGGATAATATTATTGCTATTTGGGAAGGCATGGAATGGGCGGATATTCCGAGCAAATGAGTGTTTATTAAAATTGACTTTTCAAGGCACATGGCATTGAATGGTGGATTTTATTCTTTGCTATGTTGTAAGTGTTTGGTTTTGTGCCCAACTTCATTTAATTTGTTAAGAAATTCTCTTTGTGGATGCTCAACTTGTATCACCATCGATAGTGGAGTCAATCCTGCGCCTTTGGACTCTTTTCATTCCATTGGAAAGGGTGCCCACTGGCCCCCTCTTTGTATGTGCTTGCAACTGAGGGCTTTGGCTACCTCTTGGCCAACACAGTTTCCCAGCAGTGGGTCAAGGGAATGTCTCTGCCCAACTCTCAAGCTTAGCTTGTTAATGGCCATTTTGTTGATAACTCATTCCTCACCCTTTTGGAGGAAGAGGATTCCATTGCGGCAGCTCTTGAGTGTCTTAATACCTTTTGTCTTGCTTCCGGCTCTACCATCCAATGGCATAAAACTTTATGTTACCGACAGTCTATCTTGCCTTCTTCGCCTTGGTTGCAATAGTATGGAAGGAAGTGGATTGGGCCAAGAGAAATTTTTTGGTTTCTAGGCATTCCCTTTGCCTCTCAGGCGTCCTAGGTTGAGCTTTGGAAAGTCGTGCTCTCCACGGTTGAGCAAAAGTTTTCTTATTGGATTACCAAGCCCCTCTCTTTGGCAGGGAAATTTCAGGTGTGTTCTAAAGTTCTAGCGGCAACCCATGTTTATTACTCTTCTTGTTGGGCCCCTTCCAAAGCTGCCTATGGCAAGCTTGAGAAATTGCTTAGAGACTTTCTTTTCGCCTCCTCTGAGTCTCACAGAGGGTTTCACCGTGTGGCTTGGGAATTATGCTACCTTCCCAGAGACTCGGGAGGTCTCAAGTTGTTGTCGACTGAACAGAAAGGGACTGGTCTGTGTATTAAATGGATTATTTGTGCCCTTACTGGGGGCGAAGCCTAGAAAATTCTTCTCAGGCATAGTATTCAATCCAGCTTACCTATCCATAGACCTACCTAGAAGGGGATTGGCTTTCAAACCCTTCTGGTCATGGAAGAACCAACCTATATTTTTGGGACTTTTGTGGCCAAAATTATCTGGCGAGTCTGGGATGCTGTCAAACCCTGGCTTCATTGGGTTGGCTCTAGTTTTTGAGATGGGATTTCTCTCAACTAGCACAATATTTGGTGGTCACCTCTTTTTGCTTGTAATGGTCAGCCATTGGCTAAGTCGCCTTGGCTTAAGGCGCTTAGGTTTCACAAGAAGGGTATCTAGACCCTCCAACAGATATTTCATAGACCCACCATGTGTATTATGCTATGAGAAATTTTTTGTGCCCAGTTTAGGCTTAATAACCAGGACTGTGCTACTTATGAGGGTCTGGTGAATGCTATTCCTACTGAGATGCTTCATAAAGTTAGAATTCATGGGACCAAATCTTGGTGGAAAGACTGGAAATGGTATCCAGACACCCCTTTCATAAATTACAAGCCTCGGCTCAGTTACAGGTGGCTCTCACCACATTTTCCTATGATTCAGAGTTTGAACCAAAGGTGGCTTCTTCAATCTCCCGCTCATGTCTGGCGTAAAATATTTTTTGCCACTTGGTCTACAAGTGTTGAGCTGAAACTTGCCCACTTTTCCTAGTGTATTCTTTTCCAAATCTTGCCTGTGGGTTCTCGGCTTGTTCTCCTGGGGGTCCGGGACCCTCATTGCCCTTTTTGTGGGAAAGCTGAGAATTTTAAGCATCTTTTCTAGTTTTTTTCTAGAGCCCAACAGCTTTAGACTTGGATTCATGACTTTTTTCAGCCCTTTAGGCTAGAGCCTTTCTCCTAGAATATGGTGTTGCTAGGAAATTCTCCCAAATTTCCTACAAAATTCACCCAGCTTTGGCACACTTTCAAGGTGGAAATTATCTTCAATATTTGGAAAGACATAAGTGCTTGCATTTTTTCACATACTCAAATGGATATTCATGTATCTTTATATGCTAAAGCTATGATTTACTCTAATGTTCTTTTACAGGTTCAGGTGCAAGCTAACAAAGTTGCACTTGAGGTTGCTCACCTTAAGGTTCTCCTGGATCACTGGGGTAATGTTCCTTGTACTGTTGCTCAGGTCCTTGCTTCGCCCACCTCTTCCCGTGGTTGGTCGCCCTCCAGGGGCCGGCAGCAAAGTGGCTCTGCACATCCCCATTCCCAACCTCTGCCTCAGTGGGATTCTCGCACTCCTCAGTGAAACCACTCTCCTCTGTCGCAGGCTAGCCAGGGGTGGCCTACTGGCAGTGCTTTAGGGAGTGGCGGTGGCGGTTTTGGGTGGCCCTCTGATGACCCTCCTACTTCTGGCTCTGGTTGGCCAGCCACTGGTAAAAATTTTCCACATCTGACACTTGCAATCTCGCCCCAGCGCGAGGAAGAAGATAAAGAGAAAAAAGATGTTGATGATGGTTGCGGTCCTCCTCCTTACATCACTCCAGACCCCACTGATGTATGGGGGAAAAATTTGGATGACAAAGACCCTCTTGGCTCTGTTGGCACTGCTCTAGCCGCGTAATGGCCTTTTTATTTACTTTGTAATTTTGGACTTCTAGGCTTCGCCCATGTGATTTGTTGGCTTTTCTAGGCACTGTCCATTTGACTCTCGGGGTGTGCCTTTTTACCACCCATCATTTTTTTTGTGAATATGTATCTTTATATTTGAATTAATATAGATAGCTGCCTATTCATCAAAAAAATTCCATTCATTATAGTAAATTGTTTATTTTATTTTTATTATTTTAATTCTATTCGATTCACAACTACTTTAGCTATTAACCTTATAAGAGAAGGAACTTAAAAACTCTATAGGTTATCTAAGATATAATGGATTAGGACTTCCCATTCTTAGATGTAGGATTAAATGGTCCCAAAAATTATTTAGAATAATATATTTATAGTTTGTAACTTGCTTAATGGGACTATAAGTTTAATTTACACATCAATTATTATAAAAGAAATGCCCTTCTAACTTACATCTTAATCATAACTTAATAGAGCTAACTATTGACTACACTTCCACCTTCTTGTACTATGACCATACTTGTAAGAAATGAAAAATTATATATTGTCTTGCTAGTTTAAGTGGGTAAGTAATAACTTGAAAAATGACAATGTTAGTTGAGTTGTACTACAAGTTTGAAATACCTAACACTAAGCATCAAAAGGGTAATTGCAATGAAGGTGCAAAACAGGTCTAAAAGACCAAATACTATATCCTCTTATAGAATGTAATCTATAAACTTGTAAATTAATGTGTATATTCACTAATAAAATGAAAAAGAACACATGATATACATAATATTGAAGTTTCAATTCATGTCACAAGAATAAATATTGTATAAAAATAAGACAAAACATAAATGATCAATTATATTTTATACAACATCCTCTATCCATTCACTTAAACCTTTGAAACTCCATTGATTTTAAATCAAACAGAAATAACCAAGCATGCAAGTTCCTACTTCAAACCAAGAAAAAAATTTAGATAGAACTCAATAAGTGAGAATTCAAAAAATCATAGCATCAAACAAGCAAAGTAAATGTTACTGAAACCTCATTGTTGAATGATTTTCTCCTTGATTGGTTGGAATATGGATGCTCCTTTACTTTAAGATACCAATTTAATAGCATGTGCCTAGCATAAGTGATGACTGATTTGGAATGAAGGAAAAAATTATTGAATTTATAGACTTTTGGAAGGGTGAATGGATGGTCAAGGTTTGATTATGAGATCAATGGTGGAGGATACTTGAGAGGAACTCTCTAGGATCAAGAAGAGGATGAAGGGTAGAGATGAAGGTGGCTAAATTATGAATGGTTAGGATGAACTTACTAATTTTAATAGGTAGTTGTGAGCATGAGAGATGTTAGAGTACCATGCATTAGATAATAGTTAATTAATCTTTAATTGATTTTTTAATCTAATTCATTTCATGCACTTAAGCTAAACTTAGAACTATTTTTTTGTTAACTAAAGTGAGTTGTTATTAGATCGTTTGGTCTCATCACATAGGATGTTAACAATTTTCATGATCTAATAACTTTATCATTTAGAGTTGCTCATATAAATCACTCACCCTCATTGTATTATCTCACAATCTCCTTGAAGATTCTTGAGGTTCATTCTATAATTTTTTCGTTGATGATATAACAAATTATTGTTTACATCTCTCTTGTGTGGAAGGTGTTATTAATCATTGTTTGACCTCACATCTCATGTTTATTCACAATTCTAACATGGTATCAAAGTGTGGATTCAGTGGACTCCTTGATTTTTGAGATTTTCTTCAACAAAGGTTATAGTGCTTCAAATCTAGAATCTCCATTTCTTTTTTTTGTAATTTTGGAGTTGGGATATTTTTTGGTGCACTTTGACATGAAAAGGACCTCACCATTGTGTTCAAGAGGTCAATTCTATTTTGGCATCAAGATATTTTAATGATTTTTTTTTTCTACAAGGGTCGTATAGCCCCTATGCAGTCGTACTGTGCACAAAAATTAAAAAATCAAAAAAAATTAAAAAAGCACATAGGAGGTTGTTGAATGCACAAGACAATTGAGAGGGGGGGTGAACCAGTTGTACATTAAAACCTCAAAACCCTTATAAAAATTTAGATCCACATCAACTTATTTAACCTTTAATATGTTAAATTGGTCAAGCATGAAAGCAAATAACATAAAGTGAAACACATCAACACTATGCACAACAAAACACTAGATTTACATGGAAAACCCAAGAAGGGAAAAACTACAGTGACGATTAGCTCACAATATAAAGTAATTTCAACACCAAATACAATAGGCCCACTATGGGAGGGCTCACTGCCTAGAAGAAAGAAGATCTCACTACCAATGGCTCACTGCTAAATTATAAAAAAGAAGAAATAAGGATGTTGCAATGTTAAATTCATCTCAATGCATTAGAAAAGTCCACCATAGCATCCCCAACACATTCACAGTCCTTCTAAATATTGTAGACACCTTCTACTCATTGCTTCTAGTAGTCTAACTCATTAAAATTCCCACTACACTTCACAAATTTTCACTTCACACTTCTGCAATTTGCATCATACACTCTCTACACAATCGTTCATCAACACAACACTTATTTATACCTTCTTCAACCTTGAAAACATTATTCAAGGTCGTCTATGCACCTCAATCGTGCAAATTCAAATTAGGTCGACACCAAAATATTCATGTAGTGGAAAGGAATGAACATGGAACACATCATACTTTAACTCAAACCTAAACACATTCAAACATGCCATGTCATGCTTCTATAATCACTGAAGTAAATCTACAATTAGTGTAAACACCCAAGGTCAGTCGAACCTATGTAAACACCATTAACATTTAAGTACATGCTTCCTTAAATCCAAGGATGACTTGCGGACAACACACAACACTTGAGCACAATCTAGAATATTTTACAAACACCCTAAAATCCAACAAATTCCTTCACAACAACTTTCACTTGAATAATGTACATACCCAGTACACTCAGACAACCTTCCATACACTGTAACTCAATAAATTGACTTCCAAAACACCAAACCACAAACAACTTTGACTAGAGGTAGATATGAATCCAATAAACACACTTCCAGAACTGCAAGACCAAAAATCAAACTATGGAGAAATGTGGAGCAAAACCATTTCTCCCAAACACCATTGCAACATACAGTTCACACACTAGCGAACATAAATCTCTCTGCACGATGATCCAGATCAATAAATTCTAGATATAGAACCTTTGAGCACCTCTAACCAACATATCTAAACCACACAAGTAGATCTTCAACACACAAAAAAATGCAGTGCAAAACCAAAACACCACTATGTATACCAGAACACCTCTACAAGACATTGTTTCCTCTTTTATTCAAATTTTCTCAAAAGCACTTGGAAACCAAGTACCAAAGACAAATACTCATCATCTTCAACACTTCCTCATCACCACTAAACCAACTACAACTCAATTATACATCCATAGAAGCTTATCAAAGCAACACTAGGGGTTGACATCAATAACACTTACTAATGAAAACATAATGCAACTAATCAAAGCATCACCAGTTGACATTAATGATAACACAAACATAAGCTTGTTGACATTAATGACAACACCAACTACTCATACTTGCAACAGAAGCGCATTCCCAGGTGCTCTGTCCGCAGAGTGACGCCCCTGGCAGCATGACCAAGACAATTGTGTTGCACAATGGTCATTGATAATTCGTTGTAGTGACTTAGTTGTTGACCAGTAGTGGCTCAGCACAGCTAACATAGGTGGTGGCCTTGTTCGTTCTTCAGGTAGTGGCAGTAGGGCCTTTCAATTTTATTTATTTATTTTTCAAGAAAATACAACGCAGGGTCACATGGGTGACCAAAAATTATTTATTTTCAAACTAAGTAGAATTGGGAAAATCATCTAAAATTTTTACTCGGGTATTGAAATTGGGAAAATGTTTATCATGATAAAGTTGGTTCTAAGCACTATTCAGTGATGTTGGGAATAGGATGTGATTTAATTGCAATCCTAAACATATTTCATGTATCTCCTAAGTCCTTGGAAAGTGTTCCCCAACACTAGGATTAGAAAGAGATTAAATTCTAATGAAATAAAAATGTAAATTGACATTTGTGATTTTTCCTAAATTATAGGAACATGTGGGAACGTCCAAGAAGAGCTCCTACAAAATAGGAGCACATGGGGCGCCCACATGGAAGGTGGAACCCACCTTGCTTAAGTTAACTATTTGGAGGATAGATAACACTTCAGTAATGCATGTAAAGATCCTACAAATTAGGCATTGATATTTACATGAGTGGAGTTCAGTTCAGTTCAGTTTAGTTCAGTTCAGTTCAATTCAATTTAGTTCAGTTCAGTTCAGTTCAGTTCAGTTCAGTATCAATTCAGTTTAGTTCAGTTCAGTTTAGTTATGGTTCAGTTATCTCCAGTTGCATGTAGTTAGTTTCAGTTGAATTCTAGTTGACTTGAGTTGCATGACAGATAACAGGTGGATACATTCAGTTAAGTGGAGATGATCAATCATGCATAATGTTTGCATGAATTGATGGAGCGATATGTTTTAGTTAACTAAGATTGACTTGGACCCACCTTGGGTGCCCAAGTTGGCATCTTTGAGTTAACGCCTTTTGCATTAGAAGATATTTATAAGGCTCAGTTAAGTGGGCCCATTCTTGGGTGCCAACTTTGAGGTGATGCTTGCAAGATATTTTCTTGACCAGTGATCAGTTAAGTGTTCAGTTTGGGGTGCCTAAACTAAGGAGGCTTTGGTTTTGACTTATGTTTATAGTGTGTAACTCTACTTGCACAATCTAGGTGTGGATTTATGAGAGGAGCTTTATGCTCTTTTGATCAACTCTTTGGAGTTTACAATGCTCATAATTTTCTATAAATTGTAACAAGTTGAAGAGAGTTTCATCAAATCTTGGTTGCAGATTAGCAGGTTGAGCTTGTGCATGTGTGAGGGTTTGAAGCATGGCGTGGGATGTGTGGATTCATGCTTGGTCACATGGAATGCATGGATAGCTTGTGCTACAGAAAGTGTATGAGATTTTATTACAGGTTGTGAAGAAGGATTGTTGAAGGCAAGGAAGCATATCAATCAAGGATTGATATAGTATTGTCATCTTGTTCTAAGGTTAAATAATACAAGAACTATTGATTCTGGTGGATTTTTTTCCCAAAATGGTTTCTCCATGTATATGTTGTGTCACTTCTATCTTCTTGTCTCATTCTTCTACAATCTTCTATCTCTTTCTACAATTGGTAAAATTGATCTAAAAAGATTAATCATACACAAATAATTGTATTAAAGAACACTTAATTAAATCTATAGTATAATAGTGTTACAAGTTTTAAGCTACAATTTCACCTTCATTTTCAACAAGTGATGCTAGTTTTTTTTTGCAATAAACATATAGTTTCAGCATGGACTTTCCTATCATACTTTGTGAGCATTTTATAAAATATCAAAAGATTATGACTGTTGCATGCATATGGATCTTCATCATTGGTGATGGTATGTATTTTTTATTTATTTGAATTGAATAAATTGGTAAATTCAATCTTGTTATTGTGATATTGAATAGAGTCTTGGCTCATATCTCATTGTGATTGGGTGAATATTGATTACTTTAATACTAGTTATTGTGATTTATCCTGACCATTTTAGAATTGATAAATAGAATGAGATTTATCTTTGTCCATTAAATTTATTTTTCTTTCTTTAAAAACTCTCTTTCAACCCTAAATCTTTTGATCTTTAGTTTTGTAATTTACTTTAAATCTTTGAAAGAGCATAGTAATCATATAGATTTGTTGCACTAACATGCAATTGCTTTTAAATTCAAAAGGAATGAATGTTTCTATTTTGTGTTACATATTTTGAATATATCTTCCAAAATATCTAAATTACCTAGGCCCCTTGTTGAACAAGTTTACATGAACCACTTAGCTATCCATTACGATCAAGATATGGCTTAAAAGGAACATTGGAGTAGGAATCCTTGCTTTTTAAGAGTAAAAATTTATTATTACTTAGAAAATTGCTTTTACTAAAACCACCATTAATACAAAGCTACTTGGATTATATTTTTTCTATCTTTTTTACCTAAGGTTTCCAAATGAGTGATTGTAGAGTCTAAACTAGTGTCTTGTAAACTTGGTAAAAGATACACAATTTAGAGATATAACTAATTGAACAGACCACTCAACATTGTAAAGACTACATTAAATTATCAACTAAGGTTTGGAAACTTGAGATGGTGTTGCACTATATGTGAAATTAGAGACCTGAGGCTACCTAGATTATCTAATTAGGGTATTCTACTTGCTAGAAATTTATAGAATTGCATAACAGTGAAAGAAACAACTAGCGCTAATGGCTACAGGTGCCTAAAACTTAACCTAGATAACTAAATTGCTACTAATAAAGAATTGTTGTACTCACTCAAAAATTATCAAAACTTAGTAACTAAAATTACTCTACTCTTCAAAGTACTATTGATTAACCGAATTCATGCATGCTCATCAACATTCATTATTAATAATCAAAGTATGAGAATCTATTATGCTCTACATGCAATTTATGAAACAATGATAAATAGAAAATAGTTACTAACAGAAATAAAAGAACCACAAATATAGTGAAGAGCAGTTACCTTGAGTGGCCTACAAATGTGTCTAACTTCACTCAACTAAAAAAAAATATAACTATCAGATTCTATGCATCCATCTGAAATTGAACTTCATTCATTATGCATCATAAAAGATTACACAAAATCCTCTTCACAAATTGTATCTAAAGAAATCATTCTGAATAATTAACATGTTTGTACTTGATAATTGAAAAGTAACTAATAACTAGATATTGGAAATCAACTACCGACTATGTACAAGCATGGGGAGGTCTTATTCTAAGCAAAAAATGACTACAATCATTAACTACAACTCCTAGATATTAGATTATACAATTATATTGAATTGCTCAAACCATAACTGAAAAGAAAGAAGAGTTCTAATAGAATTGAAACTCTGTGAAACAGATTTGCATGTAAAACACACAAACAATTATGTAAAATCCTATTAATAAAAGTATTATTCTTCTCTAGTGCTAAGTTATTAACTTTCCCTAATGATGGATGACCAACTCCATCAGGTGTCTTCATATAGTAGTTATTGGATTCAGTTTGATCTGGCATTTCCCCTATTTCATTGTCCCAATCTTCCTTTTGCTACGGGTTACAACTCCAACTGTTGTGGGCTAAAATTATTTTTGAACTACAAGAGGTTAATCCATAAAACATGTGCACAAAGCTAACTACCATAATTAAACACAAAATTCCATCCACATTTCATACATAATTACATATAAACCATGCAATGCCACTATATCATAGCCATATTTCCATTATTAGAATTTAGGTCCAAGGTTGTATAATAAGCATGAAAAGATAACATAGTATAGGAGTACATGGTCTATAAATATTGTCTAATAGTGTCTAAAAGTATGCATAAAAACAATAGAAAAGAGGTTAATAAATGAAACCATCATTCCTCCAACTATACTTTTGCTTTTTCTCAAGAAAAAAACTAGGGGTAGAGATTATAACGTAGATTGATTTCCTTGAGGTCCATGATAGCATCAACTCCCTTGATTTGCTTTAAGTAAAAGCCTATGTAAGTTGCAAGTTGCTTCATTCTGATAATCCCATCTTTCTCACATCCCTCACCTTTTTCCCCAATCCAATCTAGAACTAGATACAGTAGCATAGGTGGGTGAAATGTGAGTGGTACCTAATGAATTCCTATGTCAGCACCAATTCTCATGTATTTGTACACCCTCTCAAGCATGGTGGTGAAATTATACATGGAATGAGGTTCCTTTCTCCACAACTCTGGGGTCAAGCTGTTAAATCTGCTCTGCATATAACTATAACATTGCTATCCCAATCCTACAACTATTGTTTGCATCCTTTTATAATCCTTTGTCCTTAGTTTCATAATTTTCCTTCCAACACCTTTATGATCGAGGAGTTTCAACCATTCATCTAGAACTGCGTCAGGGTCTTTAGATTATTTCCTTATGTGGAGAGCAATTGATTTTTCCCTCTCCTCATATTCCCCCATTATTTCTCCCTTGAATTGTTCATTCCTGTAATAAGATGCTAGTGCCCTTACATGGAGATCCCCTACAAATATCAAAGGATTCCACTATGTTTCTTTGGGAACCACATAGTTGCGTAAATAGTATTCACATAGTTGATCCTACTCCTCTAATGTAGAATTAGAAAAAATATTAAAAAACTCAAATTGATTGCTCATCCCAACTAACTGGTTGCTAATTAGCCTACTAAATTGAAAACTCAAAAAAAAATTATGCTGAAATAGTGCATGTCATTGTTGGAGGCCTACATCTTATTATTTGTGTAGCTTTCTTGCCACTTCTTCCAATCTGACTGATTTTTTTTTTAGCTCAATCTATTTTCCTTCCAATATTTTACTATGTTATTCAATCAAAGTTTCTCTTTCTTTCTTCCATTTTTCTTTTTCTTGCGCAAAACTCATCAGTCATCCTCAATAGTCGATAACCCAAAGCCAAGGTTGTATGGTGAATTTGATTTCTTATGGAAGGGGTTCTTTAATTTGGTACTGCAAGTTCTCCATAACCTATTTTAGTTATAGCCAACTGTGCCAATAAGTCCAATTTTGTACCATCGCCATATGTTTACAATTTTTCTTCCAATTCTTGTATTTTGGTTTCCCTCTCCTTGTCTTTATCTTCATAACTCTACACTAACTCTTCCAAATGCTTTATTCTATCCAAAGCTTCTTGGAGCTCCTTCCTGACATTTCTATCTTCTATAAGTATTTCCTCAGTTCCAAAGAACTACTCATTACCACCCTCTGGACAATAATAGTCTTCATATGTAGGACTATTTGGGGTTTTCTTTTGTGTTTTCTTGATAACAAACACATCTTCTAATTCTAAATTAGAAGTGGTAGACACATATCTCTTCCTCTTCACAGGTGAACCTACATTTTTTAGGGACATTTCCCTTCCCTTCAGAGTTCATCTCTACCAACAATACATCTTCCTCCTGTTGTTATTTTCCCTTTTCCTCTTCTTCAGGTTTTTCCACTCTCCCCCTCTTGATACCTTGTTTCTTTAATCTTCCTAAATGCCTAGGTGTGTGGGTTTCCTTTCCAACATCCTTCTTCTTCTTTTCTATTTTAGAAGGTGTGGATGTGTTGGATATACTACTTCTATTCTTGGGTTTTGTTGGTTTTGAAGAAGATGGAATTTCTTCCACTACTAGTGGCCTAGACTCTGGCTCACCTTCACTACGAGTAGGTGAAGCCATAGGTGAGATATGAGGACTTTCTCTTACAAGATCAACTTGTGGCTCTAAAGTCTCAGGAACTAAAAGTGCCTCTAGTAAACTGTTAATATCTCCACATTTCTTAAAATCTTCTCAATCTACCTGTGGCTATTGAATTCTAAAACTTATTTTTTCTAGTAGGGAAATAAAATAGTGGTGTGATAAGGTAGTATAACTTTTTTTTCTCTGATACTCTGATTCCATTATTTTCAACATATTATAAAGGAAATTTGGCACATTTACCAGCCTATTGTGTGGAAGGTGACTAAGCAATTTAAAATATACATTATACAAAATATTTTTCCTACCACCATACATAAGATATCTGATGACATAGGAAGCACAATTATCCCAAAACCATGGAAGAGATATCCTCTTTGTTCCTTGTGAAGACGATTCCAAATTCTCTCCTTGCTCACAGAATTCCTCTCTAGCTGCAACTACATTAGCACATGCTAGAAAGTCTGCTCCAGTTCTAGGTAACCCAAAAAATATTTGTTATGGAAACTTTAGATGCATCCACTGATAATCCTTTCACCATTTCTTCATCATGCTCCAAAGTGGCTACAAACGTTCTTGCTATATCATTTTCAAATTCTATGAGTTTCAATAAATAATCAAGACAACCAACTCTTGTAAAAATAGGTAAGACCATTGCATATTCTAGTATTTGCTTGTGAGCCAACGGATCTCTATTGATAACATCACTTCCCATTATGACTCTCTTTACTCTGCTCAATGTGTTTAACCTTGAAAATTCATCTCAGTTCCACTACACCACCTTTAAACCCTTCTACTATTCTATTGTTTCCTCATGCACTTACACTATCATACTATAACTGCAACTCCCTTTCTTAGTATCAGCATAATTGAGCTCAACAATAGGTTCTAGGTTTGACTTAGCTCAAGTTCATAGGGTTAGAGAATTAGAAATTGAAAGTATGAACAAAAAGTAGGTGCAATTTTATGATGGTTTTGTATGTCCTATCTATCTAGATTGCATTTGGTTTTAGGTGGCAATATTGAAAAAACTAGCTGAATTGTACCCTTCCCCCAACTTAAATGTTGAAGTGACCCCACTTCAACTTGTGATAGGAAAGGGTATGATTAGATGGGGCTATGGGTACATTTGGCATCAAGTCCCCTCTACATGGTGACAGCTATGATGCTACAAGTCCCTATGGCAACATGACATTTTCTGAATGTTGACAGTTGTGCATAGAAAACAAGTCCCTCTGGAAAAAGTATATACATCATTATAATTGTGTTTTGTGTGCCTGTGAGGTAGAATAAAAAGATTAATCCTAAGTGATCTTAGGGATTGAGCTTTTCAGCTCAATCTTTGAATCACCTAAAGGACCTGGTATATTTGGTGTTGTGGCATCACTCTATGTATTTAAACCTGTATTTGGATTATTGTGAGGTCCATACTGCTGAAATAGAGAGAAAATAAAATCTTCCTTCTGTACTAGTTTCTTAAATAGCTTCAATCGGTGGCCATTAACCAAAAGTGAGAACCTCACTGCATCTATTGTATGCAATTGTACTATTCCATTAGCAAAGAATTTTCTGATTTTGTAAGGTCCTAACCATCTGGATTGGAGTTTTCCCTTGAAATCCTTAAAAATTGAATCATATAGCAAGGCCCAGTCTCCTACGGTAAATTCTTTTGTTTTGATATATTGGTCATGCCACTTTGTCCTCTACTGTTGTACTATCTCAATGTGATGTATTTTCTCCATCCTTATTTCATCCAATCCATTTAAATGGTGTAACCTCTCCTTTTGAGTTGTTGTGAGATCCATATCCAGTTCTACTATTTTTTATAATGCTTTATAGTTAAATTCAATTGGGAGGACTATTATTTTACCATATACTAGCTCATAGGGTGTAAAACCAATGGTTGTTTTCTAGGTTATTCTATATGCCCATACTGCTTTTGGTAACCTAGCAACCCAATCTTTCCTATGTAATTGCACTATCTTGGTTAGAATACTCTCAATTTCCTTGTTGGTAACCTCCACCTAGCCATTGGCATAAGGTTGATAAGGTGTTGATATTTTGTGTCTAATTTGGTATTCCTCAACCAATTTGGTGATGTGGTCTGAAGTAAATTGTGGACCTTGATCAGTCACTATTTCCCTAGGTACTATATACCTAGTAAAAATGTCATTCAAGAAATTAGCCACATTTCCATCTCTAGCAAACAGTAATGCCTTTACTTCTACCCACTTAGTTAGATAATCAATGCAAACTAGGATATACTCATTGTTATTAGAAGTAAGTGAGATTGGTCCTATAAAGTCTAAACCCCATTTATCAAAGGGAGCTAGTGTTACTTGAGGTTGTAATGGAATTTCATCACTCCTTGTTGGTTCGATCTTTGGATCATAATCATATTAATATCCCTAAAATCATCAATCAAAAAATGGTTCTTTCAGTTGAGGATTACGAGATATTTCTTCAAAAGTGACCATCAGTTCATCATGGAAAAACATGATATCCGTTCATCTTCCATATCGTCATAAGACGATTATCAGAATAGATACGATGCCAAGGTGGACAAACTATCAGGGTCAGATTTTTCACTAAATAATTTGTAATGTCGTATATGGGGGTACATTTACATTAAGATCAAACAAGTGTTCATCTAGAAATGAGTCATTCACTACCCCTTCTACTAACTATGTTTTCAATCTTCACAAAAAATCTACTACTAAATTAGCTTTTCTAGGTTTTTCCACTATTGTAATATCAAACTCTTGTAGAAGGAGCATCCATTTGACTAGTCTACCCCCTACTACAAGCTTGTTCATCAAATATTTGATAGCTCTGTATGGTCTATGTGGACAAAAATTGAATAACCAATGATATAATGCCTGAATTTATTGATCGAATATACCACTGCTAGCATCTCCTTTTTAATAACAGTATAATTCAGCTCTAATCCTTGAAGATTCTTGCTAATGTAATAGATTGCATATTCTTTTTTTACCTTCTTTCTGACCAAAAACTGCTCCAATAGAAAAATTTGAAGCATCAGTATGTATGTGAAAGGGTAAGGTCCAATTTGGTCCCCTCAAAATAGGTATTTTGGTTAATGCCTTCTTCAACTCTTCAAACGAATGTTGGCACTTTATTTTCCAATCAAATTCAATATCTTTTGTTAGCAAAACAAACAATGGTGTAGCAATCTTACTAAAGTCTTTAATAAACCTCTTGTAGTAGCCTAGATGGCCAAGGAAAATTTTGATATCTCTTTGACTTTGTGGAACAGGTAGTGTAGAAATGATTTCCATCTTGTGTGGATCAACTTGAATCCCTTCAATAGATATGAAGTTCCCTAAAAAAATTCCTTGAGTCATCATCATAAAGCATTTTT
This sequence comes from Sequoia sempervirens, assembly GCA_007258455.2. Lineage (NCBI taxonomy): Eukaryota > Viridiplantae > Streptophyta > Pinopsida > Cupressales > Cupressaceae > Sequoia > Sequoia sempervirens. Next base: position 230,580,761 of record VDFB02105785.1, read on the forward strand.
CATTACTAAGGTACAAGTTGTGTTCTTTACATCTCTTTAATACATTTTCTAGATTTCTAAGGGCTTCCTCATAAGTTTCCCCATATGTGGTGAAGTCATCCATGTATATATCTCCATATAGTCATGGCCATAATTAGAAAAGATGATGAGCACTTCCCTCTGAAGAGTAGCTGGAGCATTACATAAACCAAAGGCCGAAACAAAGTAAGCATAAGTACCCCAAGGGCATGTGAATGTTGTCTTGTCTTGATCCTCTGGAGAAATTTTAATCTGATTGTAACCAATGAAACCATCTAGGAATGAAAAGTACTTTTTCCCAACTAAAGAGTCAAGCACTTGATCTATAAAATGAAATGGAAAGTGGTCCTTCCTCGTGGTTTTTTTTAGCTCCATATAATCTACACAAACTCTCCATTTTCCACCTTTCTTGGGAATAATGAATAAGGGTGAGACCCATTCACTATAAGACATAGGATAAATGAATATTACATCAAGGAGTTTTTGAAGTTCAGCTTTGACTATTTCTCTCAAGGCAGGTTTCATTCATATTTGAGGTTGTCTAATGGGTCTATAACCATCATTGATATAGATCCTATGCATACATAATTCAAGATCTATGGCCTTTCATATCATGGAAATCCCATGCATATGCTACAGTGTGTGCCTATAGCACTGTGTGCAGGGAATTTTGTTGCTCTTTAGTCAATGAATTCTTTTATTTTCGTTTCTCTCTCCTTGTATTTCTCTTCATAACTCTACACTAACTCTTCCAAATACTTTATTCTATCTAAATTTTCTTGGAGCTCCTTCCTGACATTTCTATCTTCTATAAGTATTTCCTCAGTTCCAAAGAACTACTCATTACCAACCCCTAGACAATAATAGTCTACATAGGTATGACTGTTTGGGGTTTTATTTTAAGTTTTCTTGGTAACAAACACATCTTATGATTCTAAATTAGAAGTGGTAGACACATATCTCTTCCTCTTCACAAGTGCATCTACATTTTTCAAGGATATTTCCCTTCCCTTCGGAGTTTTTCTCTACCAACAATACATCTTCCTCCTATTGTTATTTTCCCTTTTCCTCATCTTCAGGTTTTTCCACTCTCCCCCTCATGATACCTTGTTTCTTTAATCTTCCTAAACGCCTAGCTGTGGTGGTTTCCTTTGCAACATCCTTCTTCTTATTTTGAACATCCTTCTTCATCTTTTCTATTTTAGAAGGTGTGGATGTGTTGGATATACTACTTCTTCTATTCTTGGGTTTTGTTGGTTTTGAAGAAGATGGAATTTCTTCCACTGCTGGTGGCCTAGACTCTAGCTCACCTTGGCTATGAGTAGGTGAAGACATAGGTGAGATATGAGGACTTTCTCTTGCAAGTTCAACTTGTGGCTCTAAAGTCTCAGGAACTACAAGTGCCTCTAGTAAACTGTTAATATCTCCACATTTCTTAAAATCTTCCCAATCTACCTATGGCTACTGAATTCTAAAACTTATTTTTCTAGTAGGGAAATAAAATAGTGGTGTGATAAGGTAGTATCACTTTTTTTTCTTTGATACTCTGATGCCATTCTTTTCAACATATTATAAAGGAAATTTGGCACATTTACCAGCCTATTGTGTCGAAGGTGACTAAGCAATTTAAAATATACATTATACAAAATATTTTTCCTACCACCATACATAAGATATCTGATGACATAGGAAGCATAATTAGCCAAAAACCATAGAAGAGAGATCCTATTTGCACCCTATGAAGACAAGTCCAAATTCTCTCCTCCCTCACAGAATTCCTCTCTAGCTGCAACTGCATTAGCACATGCTAGAAAGTCTACTCCAGCTCTAGGAAACCCAAAAAACTTGTGTTATGGTAACTTCATATGCATCCAATGATAATCCTTTCACCATTGCTTCATCATGTTCCAAAGTGGCTACAAACCTTCTTGTTATATCATTTTCAAATTCTATTAATTTCAAGAAATAATCAAGACAACCAAATCTTGTAAAATTAGGTAAGACCATTGAATCTTCTAGTATTTGTTTGTGATCCAACGGCTCTCTCCTAATAACATCACTTCCCATTATGACTCTCTTTACTCTGCTCAATGTTTTTAACCTTGAAAATAAATCTCAGTTTCGCTCCACCATCTTCAAAACCCTTCTTCTATTTTTTCATTTCCTCATGCACTCACACTATCATACTATAATTGCAACTTCCTTTCTTAGTATCAGCTTAATTGAGCTCAACAATAGGTTTTTTGTTTGACTTAGCTCAAGTTCATAGGATTAGAGAATTACAAATTGAAAGTATCAACAAAAAGTAGGTGCAATTTTATGAGGGTTTTTCTTGTCACATCTATTTATTGCATTTGGTTTTAGGTGGCAAGATTGATAAAACTAGTTGAATTGTACCCTTCCCCCAACTTAAGTGTTGAAGTGACCCCACTTGAACTCGTGATAGGAAAGGGTATTTTTAGAAAGTATGGAAATTAATGTTATGATTATATGAAATTCATAAATAAATATGAAAGACATAATTAAATTATTAAGAAATATATGGTAATTATGATAGCGTACCTTGTGTACCTCCTGAAAGAGACTAATTGAATGTCATGCATGTGAGTTGATTCAAACGCATCCACAATAGGATTTGATGTGATAGGGTGTAATTGTAGTTGAATGAATGGTGAGGTGGAAGATGTAAGGTAATGAAACAGATTAGACAAATAGTAATCGGTGATGTGGCAGTTTAAATGTTTCAAATTCGAATTGGTAGCACGAAATGAAAGAAGCATGTAATAGGTATGTGTTATGAAAATATTGATACTGCATGCAACAATTTTGAGGTGAAAATTTGTGAACCTCAATGAATGTGGTGCCAAGTAATTTTGATTTTTTTTCTACTAGATGGGGCTATGCGTACATTTGGCATCAAGTCCCCTCTAAATGGTGACTTGTAAATGTTGACAGTTGTGTATAGAAAACAAGCCCCTCTAGAAAAATTATATACATCATTATAATTGTGTTGTGTGTGCTTGTGAGGTAGAATAAAAAGATTAATCCTAAGTGATCTTAGGGATTGAGTTGCTTAGCTCAATCTTTGAATCACCTAAAGGACCTGGTATATCTAGTGTTGTGGCATCACTCTATGCATCTAAACTTGTATTTGGATTACTGTGAGGTCCATACTGCTGAAATAGAGAGAAAATAAAATCTTCCTTCTGTACTAGTTTCTTATAAAGCTTCAATCGGTGGCCATTAACCAAAAGTGAAAACCTCACTGCATCTATTGTATGCAATTGTACTGCTCCATTAGGAAAGACTTTTCTTATTTTGTAAGGTCCTAACCATCTGGATTGGAGTTTTCCCTTGAAATCCTTACATCTTGAATCATATAGCAAGGCCCAGTCTCCTACAGTAAATTCTTTTGTTTTGATATATTGATCATGCCACTTTGTCCTCTATTGTTGTACTATCTTAGTGTGATGGATGGCCTCCATCCTTATTTCATCATATCCATTTAAATGGTGTAACCTCTCCTTTTGAGTTGTTGTGAGATCCATTTCCAGTTCTACTATTTTTCATAATGTTTTATAGTTAAATTAAATTGGGAGGACTATTATTTTATCATATACTAGCTCATAGGGTGTAAAACCAATGGTTGTTTTCTAGGTTATTCTATATACCAATATTGCTTTTGGGTACCTAGCAACCTAATCTTTCCTATGTAAACTGTCTTGGTTAGAATACTCTCAATTTCCCTATTGGTAACCTCCACCTAGCCATTGGCCTAAGGCTTATAAGCTGTTGACATTTTGTGTCTAATTTTGGTATTCTTCAACCAATTTGGTGATGAGGTCTGAAATAAATTGTGGACCTTGATCAGTCACTATTTCCCTAGGTATTACATACCTAGAAAAAATTTCATTCAAGAATTTAGCCACATTTCCATCTCTAGCAAACTATAATGCCTTTACTTCTACCCACTTAGTTAGATAATCAATGCAAACTAGGATATACTCATTGTTATTGGAAGTAGGTGAGATTGGTCCTATAAAGTCTAAACCCCATTTATCAAAGGGAGCTAGTGTTACTTGTGGTTGTAATGGAATTTCATCACTCCTTGTTGGTTTACCCATTCTTTGGAATGTATCACAACTCCTTGTGTACTTGAAAAAATCATGTGTAAAGTAGGTTTATAATAACCAGTTGTGAGGATTTTGAATGTTATTTTTGCTACAAAATGACCCCCACATGGTTCATCATGGAAAACCTTCATGATATCATAGATTTAATCTTCCCTTATGCACCTACTCATGATGTTGTAATGGGGCCAGTGTAGAATAGCTATCCTGATACCCAAGACTATGGAAAACACTTATGGACCAACTATCTCTTTTTTCTTGGAGAAATGTATGGTGGAATCTGCCCTATCACTAAATAATTTGTAATGCCAGCATATCAGGGTACATTTACATTAAGAGAAAACAAGTGTTCATCTAGAAATGATTCATCCACTACCCCTTCTACTAATTATGTTACCAATCTTGACAAAAAATCTACTACTAAATTAGCTTTACCAGGTTTTTCCACTATTGTAATATCAAACTCTTGTAGAAGGAGCATCCATTTGACTAGTCTACCCCCTACTGCAAGCTTGTTCATCAAATATTTGATAGCTCTGTATGGTCTATGTGGACAAAAATTGAATAACCAATGATATAATGTCTGAATTTATTGATCGAATATACCACTGCTAGCATCTCCTTTTCAATAACAGTATAATTCAGCTTTGATCTTTGAAGATTCTTGCTAATGTAATAGATTGCATATTCTTTTTTACCTTCTTTCTGGCCCAAAACTACTCCAATAGAATAATCTAAAGCATCAATATGTATGTGAAAGGGTAAGGTCCAATTTGGTCCCCTCAAAATAGGTATTTTGGTTAATGCCTTCTTCAACTCTTCAAACAAATGTTGGCACTTTATTTTCCAATCAAATTCAATATCTTTTGTCAGCAAAACAAACAATGGTGTAGAAATCTTACTAAAGTCTTTAATAAACATCCTGTAGTAGCCTACATGGACAAGGAAACTTTTGATATCTCTTTGATTTTGTGGAACAGGTAGTGTAGAAATGATTTCCATCTTGTTGGGATCAACCGAAATCCCTTCACTAGATATGAAGTTCCCTAAAACAATTCCTTGAGTCGTCATCATAAAGCATTTTCATTACTAAGGTACAACTTGTGTTCTTTACATCTCTTTAATACATTTTCTAGATTGCTAAGGGCTTCCTCATAAGTTTCCCCATATGTGGTGAATTCTTCCATGTATATATCTCCATATAGTCATGGCCATAATCAGAAAAGATGATGAGCACTTCCCTCTAAAGAGTAGCTAGAGCATTAGATAAACCAAAGGCCAAAACAAAGTAGACATAAGTACCCCAAGGACATGTGAATGTTGTCTTGTCTTGATCCTCTAGAGCAATTTTAATCTGGTTGTAACCAATGAAACCATCTAGGAATGAAAAGTACTTTTTCCCAGCTAAAGAGTCAAGCACTTGATCTATAAAAGGCAATGGAAAGTGGTCCTTCCTAGTGGTTGTGTTCAGCTCCATATAATCTACACAAACTCTCCATTTTCCACCTTTCTTGGGAAAAATGAATAAGGAAGAGACCCATTCACTATAAGATATAGGATAAATGAATACTACATCAAGGAGTTTTTGAAGTTTAGCATTGACTGTTTCTCTCAAGGAAAGTTTCATTCATCTTTGAGGTTTACTAATGGGTCTATAACCATCATTGATATAGATCCTATGTATACATAAGTCAAGATCTATGCCTTTCATATCATGGTAATCCCATGCATATGCTACTGTGTGTATGGAATTTTGTTGCTCCTTAGTCAATGCATTGTTTATGTTCAAATTTTTCCTAGCGTGACTTCCAATTTTTTGGATGATTCTTGCACAAATGAGAGGTCAAGGCTTGGAATGATTGGTACACACTGTTGTGGTAGTAAAGAATGAAAGATCTAAGATATTTCTTCTAAGGAATTGGTGGGTATAATACTTTGTAAGGGGTCTTGTAGGCATGTGAGACAGTCTTGTTGTTGTAGGATCCTTCTATAGTCATTATGTATTATATAAGCAATCAACTCATATTCATCTTGATCATCCAATAGAGGGTTGTGTTCTATTGTCATTAAAGTCTGTAGGGAATAACTATCGTCCTCATCCAAATTGGGCCAAATAGTTTGCTCAAGATCAGCATAAGGTTGGGTTGGAGGATAGAGGACCAATTTCTTGGTCACTATCCCATTAGATATTATCATATTGTCAAACCTACAACCTATGAATGCATCTATTGTAGCTAACCATGTTTTTCCTAGGATGAGTAGATATCCTACAAGATTAACCTTGGGTTTTAAAACTATGAAATCAACAGGATATTCCCAAGAGTCTAATGCAATAACTAGATTTTTAATGATTCCTTCAAGCTTAACTGTGGACCAATCAACCAACTAGAAAAAAATTTGTGTAGGTCTAATGTTGGCTAACAGAAGTAACATACAATTGTGTGGTTGTCTCTAGTTTGATTTTTCTTTGTTATTCAGATCAAGTGTATCATGTATATGTTTTGTTTGTTAGGGAAAATTTTTGTTTCTATGTGATTAATTTGACTGGATTCTAAAAGAAAAGCCCATTTGATGTCCAAAATATGAGATTCAAACTCATATTCCCCTGCTATTCTACTAATTCAAGTTGTTGATTTATACATTATTGTTTATTTGGACTTTGAGAAATGAAGAAAAAGACTTTAAGGCATAAATTAGATGATAGTGATTATAATGCTGAAATTTCAAAAACAAATTATGAGCACTTTCATAGAGAAAAAGTGGCCAAGAATAATGAATATTTATCGCATCTTAGTTTGATAAATAGGCAAGTTGTAAATCCACTAAGTAGTATATTATTTGTTTGATAACTTTTAATGAAATTTTATAGGTAAGAGATTTATGTATATAAGACATAATATGATTTTTTTCTATTTAATAGGAAAGAAAATGCAGAGAAAAAAAAAAGGAAAGAAAAGATACAGTTCTTCCAACACATTTGTGACTCAACAAATGTAGTTGGTGTAAAGAATAGTTGTGATGATTTGTAGCCCAATATAGCACATGGTGATGTGTATCCTGATATAGCACATGGTGATGTGAAATGTCGTGATGATCTCTTAGCACAAATTCTAAGAGACATTGTTGAAAAACATGAGAGAAATGGAACAATAAATTTGTAGATGATTTATTCAAGATTAAAGGATGTGTTTGAAGTGAAATCTGAGGAGAGCGGTACTGATCTACCTCCTCATGCCACACTTGATGTGGCCAAGGATCATGAAGTTTTGGTTAATTAAATTCATGAAGAGAGACCTCTTGGATCTGATGTGCCTCAGTGTGCACCTATTGCATCTACAACTTTTGATGGAACTAGTGGATCAGCCAGAAATATTGGTAGTGGTTTAATAGATGTGTCTCATTTTTTCAAAACACAAATATTGAGTCAATATTTGTATAGATCTACAAAGAGGAATGCAAATGAAAGAAAATTATAAGTCAAGAAGCCATTCTTGGTTGAGGTATTAAGAGATGGTGAGCCCATTGGGCCGAATGCTACAATGTGGGCCTCTAAGTTGGGTGTGAGATGTAGGGACCATTTGGATATTTGCAAATCAAATTTTGCAGAGCAAGATCCATGAAGTGTGGAAAATGTTATACAAAAAATGGAAAATGCTTTTGAGATGACTGTTGGACAAATATCTAGAAAATATTACAAGCAAAAGATGAGACTTTTGATGAACAATTTTAGATATAATCGCAAAAAAAAATCAGGGAGGGAAAAGAGAGGTTAGACTTCACTCTATCTCACAAACAATGGGAAGCATTGAAAGAAAGTATGCATTTCGAAGAATATTTGACAAAGATTAATAGAGGAAAGAGAGCAAGAGATAATGTGATGGATGGATATACATTTGGCTAAAGTGGGTTGCAGGATAAAATGGACAAATTTGGAGTAAGTGTATGGCTTTTTGGTTCAATTTATGTTGTGTTATTTATTTTTATTTTTACTGAACTAACTATATGTTAAAATTGACATTGTATTTTAGGTGGAAAACGGTAATAGAGAAGTAGGTGTAGAAGATATTGTCAATTATATGGCATCACTAGATTGTAGTAAATCTAAGAGTAGGATGAAGTGGAAATCTAGTTCATCAACAAAGATTTCATAGCCATTTGTTAGACACCCAGTAAAAGCCTCTCCAAATCATGTCAACTTAAACGAAGGGTACCAACATATAATGAGTTACATATATAGTCTCACTAAGAAAGTTTCATAATTGGTTGTCTTTGTTAAGCCTATAGTTTCTACATGGAATCAGCATAATTCCACATATTTAGGTGAGGTAAGAGGCTCTATTGATCTCATTTCTTCTTGTTTGGAAATTTTGTATACAAATGCCTCTTAATATGTAGATTGAAATCTAAGTGTAGGAGAATCCAACCCAGTTTCTTTATTGTTGGAGTGATCTAGAAAATGTGCTTTTGGATAAATTTATAGCTTGCATTCTTTACTTGAAAATTGAATGCTTTGTATATTTTTTTGCATGATGGTTAAACCACATTTAGAGCAATTTTATCAAAGAAGCACAAAAATGAAAACGCCTTGATGTCAATAGAGCTATCGATATTGATAGTGATCATGATGAACTAGACAAGAATGTGCAGTACAGTCATAGTTTTGCTGAAGTTGAGGTAATACAATAGTTGTTGTCAGTTATTTGTCCCAATGTTTTGTCATTCTTCATGCTTAAAATGTTCTTTTGGAAAAAAAATTATAGCTTTTACATTTTTTACTTGAATTATAATAATTTTTGCATGATGATTAAACCACATGCAAAGAAATTATATGAAAGCAAAACGAAAAGAAAAAATCTGCATTGATAGAGCTCTCTGCAAAGTTGCACAACTTCATGTCAATGTTGATAGTGATTATGCTAAACTTGATGAGAATGTGCATGATATTCATAGTAGTAGTGGTGTTGAACTCGAGGTGAGTGCTATGAAACCACATGCAAGTAAGTACTATTCAAGTAACTAATGGTTGTTTTATTATGTAAATAAGGGTAATCATTACCTATGTGATAGAAACTGGTTAGAATAGTAGTGAAGTGTAATTAGCTAGTATACATAGATTATGGAAATAAGGAAGAACATATAGCTTACATATGGACACCTTCTATATCTAGCATCCATTTTGTATCAAATAGCAGGAAATTAATTTTTGTTTAATATGTCAAGTGCATGGTTTTAGCTTTCCTATCGTCATTTTCTAGTTTCTTATAAATATTTATCAAATGTTTATATGTATGTTATCAATTTTTTTATAACTTAATATAATGTGTATTTTTTTTGTTTTTGCATAAATATATTGATAAACTCCAAGAAGGGGATAAAAGTGCAGTGTTGGATCCATTTGATGGTGCTTTGTGGTCATTGGATGGATTCACTCACTATTTATTGTACATGGAGTCAAATTGAAAGGAACAGGAGATGAAAATTTAAATATTTTAAAGGTCACAAGTAACATACCCCTTGCTTATGAAGACAAAATAGATGGAGTTGTCCATCTAAAAGAGAAAGTAGGAACCTTCACATAGTGGCCACTAAAATATTTGCAAAAAATGACATAGTTGATGTTTATCATGTACTAGTTGTTAGGAAACTTGGCCCACTGCTTTATGCAGTAGTTTGAATGTGTTGTTTAGGGATCTTTATCATGGTGCATTTGCAAGAGTTGGAAACTCTTTGACTTTGACATTTTTTTATTATATATATATATGAACATCTTACAATTCATCAAAATTGCATTATATTTTTCATTGCAGATTACATGTTTTATCATGATGTTGAGTCAATCTTTTAGCTTCGAGCATGTTGTAGCTTGTTCGTATATGTAATATTTGTATTTGCTTTTATGTTTTAATTCAATTTTAATAATATGTTTATTTCTCTATTATACAATTTATGGTATTTACTAAATTATTCATATCATATAATTTTGTACACACTCTCAAAGGTTGTTTTGTTGGTCAGTCTAATTTAGAATATTGTCTAGATATTTTGTAGCCAAAATAAACATAGGTAAAACTTCTTATGTTTTTTATAATATAAGTAGCATTTATAGGGTGTTGTACCCTTTACACTATCATTTATAGGTAAAACTTCTTATGTTGAAGTACAATCATTTGTCAATATAACTTACTATCTTTTGGTTTCATATTTAAATCTATATGCAATGTAACATGATCCGTGAAGCAACATCCTTTTTGTTGGATTTTTTGAAGAAAATGGAATTTTTAGTCTTTATGATCATCCTCATATTGCACAATTGTGTGAGAAAGTTGGTTTATATATGTGTGCACTTCAAGTAGGTGATTCAGTGGGATGCATTATGCTTTAAATTAGATCTGATGTCGAGTATGAAGCATTGTCTATGTTAATTGTTGTAGAAATCTTTAAATTTGCTACATATTTCCTTATGTCAAATGGTTTCTTCAGAAATATTTTACTCATCACTATATTGTAAATTTTGGGTACAACACTATACAGAGTTTCCTAATATTAAACGTGTCATTTTCAACACCCACGATATCGAGCCACAAGTCTATGAAACATGATGTGCTCTTGAAATTGAATAGAAATTAGCAATTCCTTTATTGATTATAGTATTTCTCAGGCCCTTGTTGAGTTCTTTGGGACCCCTTCTAGAGAGTACTGGGCATTGGAGTGCATGAAAGATCCCCTTCTTTTCAACCTAAGGGGAAATCTCCAAATAATTGTCCAAGTAAAAATTGTGCACATTTTATTTATTTGAAATTAATAATGTTGGCTCTAGATGTCATTGACAATTGCTCTCTTATTTTTTATGTTAACTTATTTCATGTCACACAGGCTGCCAAGGAATATTATGAACAATTGGGTGTAGATTCATGCATTAAGTTGTTTGAACAGTTCAAGTCTTATGAAGGGCTATATTTCTTCTTGGGTGCATATTTGAGCTCTAGGTGATCTGACTTTGGATTGTCACTTGTATGATTTTGTCATTGATATTCATTGATCTATTTGAGGAGGTAATTTTGTAGTAGCTTTGGAACCTTGTACTTATATGGTAAACTATATTTTCAATGTCATTGGCAATGAGGATCCCAACATTCACTTCAACTACATTGAAGTAGCATCCAAAACTGGACAAATCAAGGAGGTGGATCGTGTAACCAGAGAGTCAAACTTCTATGACGCTGAAAACAAAAAGAAATTTCTTATGGAAGAAAGACTTCTAGATGCTCATCCACTGATAAATGTTTGTGATTGGTTTGGATTTGTACCATATCTTCTAGATGCTTCATTTTCTAAGTAGTTTTTTCATGTTTTGGAGCTATATAAGAAAAAATAGAGCATTATAACTCAATTTTCTCAGTCACAGCACTAAGAAACACACTTTGTAACACATTTTTCAAAGCGAAGACACATATTTAAGTCTTGTATCTGTTGTAGGAACACCTTTTCTCAATAAAATTTTGGTGCAGGAGCACCTAATGGACTATATTCCTCCATGAGGCCAATATGTAAATAAAAGTTTAGGAATGCTTATGGTTCATTTAATAAGGTATTTCAAGACCATTACAAGGTGTTTGAGTAATTTTATGAATGTTTAGATAGGTTGTAAGGTCATTGTACCCAATTTGCAAAATTGACAAAATATTGTCAAAAGAGGTCTACAATACTAGGATTTTGGTTTAGTATTGTTAATTTCTTGTTTCAATAAGGCCCAAGATGCCACATTATTCATTTTATAGGTCTTATATAGTTGATTTGAGTCCATTTCTAAAAAATTGCAAAAAGTGTAAAAAGTTGTCAAAAATTGTAAGGCAAACTTGCAAAAATGCAAATATGGGAATACTAAGAGTCAAGTCATGTAAAAGGTCATTGTAGGTGGTTGAAACTGATTTAAATTCATTTTTAACATATATTTATACCATCCATCCATCATTTTAAGGGTGGTGGTTAAGAATTGAATGTAAAATCATAAGTTTCAAAATGATTTTCTGTTATTTCTGAAACATTTTTGTAGTTTCTTTGCCTTGTACGGAATTGTACGGGAAGGATATAATACAAAAGTGATTTGAAGTTAAATCACTATGAGTATTATTTCAAATGCCACCGATTTTTTTGAATTTCATGAAGATATGAAGAAGTTATGACCATTTTACTCCAGGTAGGTAGATTCAGATTTGCATAGGGCAGCAAGCAATAAAAATTGCATATCTTTCATTTTAACCATTAGAAATTGGTAAAAAACTTGTATGAATGTTTGTTTTAAGGTTAGGAATTATTTCCCACTAGTTTCATTTATTTTGGAGAAGATTTGGATGAGTTTTGAAGAAGCCCTAGGCTGTCCCCAGTAACTTTTATTAGGTTTTTGGTTCAAAATTGTTGGCTACATGAAGGTTTTGATAAAGTAAAGTATTTGAGGTTGGGAATCAGTTTGGATGTCATTTGCAGGAATATTCCAAGGTGTTTGAAGCACTTTCAAGGTTACTTGAGGTTGGGAAGGAATGGTTTCAATAAACCCTTGCTTGCTTGATGACAATTTGTGCTTGAATGAGGGTTTTAATATCTGATGCAATATTGTGACTTTTAATCTGTAAAAGTGATTGAATCTGAGGTTTTGTAATTTAGATCTATGCTTCCCAAGGTTATTTGGGTGATTGGAGGTGTTTTAAGGGTCAAGAAGTGGTTTGTGTTTTTTTTTCTTTTTTGGTATGTTGAAGCAAGGGTTTGTGAAGAGAAAAGTGAACTTGAAATGAGAGAACAAACAAAGAATGTTCTAAGTTTTGTTAGATGAGATTGAGATAAAAAAATTTCTTCCTCTAGTATTGCATCAAAGTGGTATCAAAGCTATAAGGCTCTGGGAAAAGAGTTTTGTGTTTGTGTGTTGTGGTTTATGCAGGTTAAGAACCTGGTTGCTGCCAAGAGAAGGCAGAGAAAGTTGAGAGAAGTTGAAGCAAGAAGAAGCTTGCTTGAGAGTAGAGAACAAGATGGAAGTGTTAAGAAGGTATTTTCAAGTAGAGGAAGAAAGGAAGAGACAAGAGATGATTGATAAAGAGATAGTTGAGTTAAATCAAGAGATGAGGAGAAGGGAAGCAGAGTTCAATGATTTTTATGCAAATTCCATGATGAAGATGGAGCAGTGGATCAGAAAAGCAACAAGTTGGAAAATGACCATGAAAAAGAAAGTTCAATGGCCCATACAAAAGATTATTCAAAGAAGGAAAAGACAAGCAAGGATAGTAGTAAATGAGGCAGAGGTAGAGTTTGTTGAGAAAATTAAGCTACAAGATGAGATGCATGATATCTCAATTATGTTTGAAGATGGACAAATCTCTTTGTTTATTGATGAACATATTTATGTTGAGATTAATGATATGTCTATTAGTGATCAAGTAGTTGATGATTTTTTTGTTGATGAGAAAGTAGAGAAGGTTGATGATAAAGTTGGTATTGACACTCAAGATGTTGATAATAAAGATGTTACAGATTTTTTTGCTAATGAGGTGTATGCAGATTTGCAAGAATATGATGTAGGTTGTGATTATGGTGAAAAAAATTTCATATGGCACTCCAATGATGAGAATGTAGATATAGATGATGTTGTTGAGGTATATGCACAAGAAATGGACTTTTGGAGCATGAAGTCTGAGAGGTTGCTAGAAAAGAGATGGTATAAGAAGAAAAGGAAGAAGGACCCAGGGATACTTTCCAAGATGAAGGAAAAATTACAAAAAAACTAGAATACCAAGAAGAAGGAGCAGACCAACTTTCAAGAGGACTTGAATTTTCTTTTCTCCAGGAGAATGGTGCAGGAGCACCTGATGGACTATATGCCTCTATGAGGCCAATATGTAAATAAGAGTTTAGGAATTCTTAGGGGTCATTTAATAAGGTCTTTCAAGACCATTACAAGGTGTTTGAGTCATTTGATGAATGTTTAGATAGGTTGTAAGGTCATTGTACCCAATTTGCAAAATTGAAAAAAATGTTGTCAAAAGAGGTCTACAATAGGATTTTGGTTTAGTATTGTTAATTTCTTGTTGTAATAAGTCACAAGAGGCCACATTAGGCATGTTGTAGGTCTTAGATAGTTTATTTGAGTCAATTTCTTAAATATTGCAAAAAGTGTAAAAAGTTGTCAAAAATTGTAAGGTAAACTTGCAAAAATTCAAATATGGGAATACTAAGGGTCAAGTCATGTAAAAGGTCATTGTAGGTGGTTGAAACTTATTGAAATTTATTTTTTAAATCTATTTAGACCATCCATCCATCGTTTGAAGGGTGGTGATTAAGAATTGAATGTAAAATAATAAGTTTTACCATGATTTTCTATTATTTCTAAAACATTTTATGTGGTTTCCTTGCCATGTACGGAATTGTACATGTAGATTATGATACAAAAGTGATTGGAGGTTAAATCCCTATGAGTATTATTTCAAATTCCACCAATTTTTTTGAATTTCATGAAGATATGAAGAAGTTATGACCATTTTACTCCAGGCAGGTAGATTCAGATTTGCATAGGGCAGCAAGCAATAAAAATTCCATATATTTCATTTTAAACATTAGAAATTGGTTAAAACTTGTATGAAGGTCTGTTTTAAGGTTAGGAATGATTTCCCATTGGTTTCATTGATTTCAGAGAATATTTGGATGAGTTTTGAAGAAGCCTTAGGCTGTCCTTAGTAATTTTTATTGGATTTTTGGTTCAAAATTGTTGGCTACATGTAGGGTTTTGATAAAGCTAAAGTATTTGAGGTTGGGAATCACGTTGGATGTCATTTTCAGGCATATTTCAAGGTGTGCGAAGTACTTTCAAGGTGACTTGAGGTTTGGAAGGATTGTTTTCAATAAACCCTTGCTTGCTTGATGAAAATTTGTGCTTGAATGAGGGTTTTAATATCTGATGCAATATTGTGACTTTTAATTTGTAAAAGTGATTGAATATGAGGTTTTGTAATTTAAGTCTATGTTTCCCAGGGTTATTTGGGTGATTGGAGGATTTTGAAGGGTCAAGAAGTGGTTTGTGTTTTGTTTTATGTTTTGGTGTGTTGAAGCAAGGGTTTGTGAAGAGAAAAGTGAACTTGAAATGAGAGAAAAAACAAAGTTTTGAGTTTTGTTAGATGAGATTGAGATAAGTTGTTTTCTTCCTCTAGAACTGCATCAAATTTTAGTATTTTTCCTTCTTAATAGTTGTTTCATTATTTGCAAATGAATGATTGATTATGGTTTTTGGTGTTTTATGTTTAAACCTCAAAAGCATTGTCTCATTTCTAGCACTTTTAGGCAGAAATCAATGAAAAATAATAATTAAATAAACTACCAATTGACTAAATATACTAGCAATTGATAAAAATTAGTGAATAAATATGACTAAACATATACCTAAATATACTACCAATTGACAGAAATTTGTGAATAAATATACTACCAATTGACAGAAATCAATGAATAAATATGACTAAATATATGACTAAATCAATGACTAAAAATATACTACCAAGTTGATCAATCAAAACAACCAATAAATGACTAAAAAAGGTTTAGTCATCAAAAATTTCACATTATAAATGATCGGAAATAAACTACTAATGGTCACGTGACCAAGCTCAGTGAATAAATATGACTAAATATATGACTAAATCAATGACTAAATTAACAACTAAATATACTACCAAATTGATTAATCAAAATGACCAAATAAATGAATAAAAATGGTTTAGTAATAAATTTGGTCACATTATAAATGACCAGCAATAAACTACTATTCGTCACATGACCAAGTTTAGTCATTTATATGCAATTTTTAGTACTTTTTTTAGTCATTTATTTCTATTTTTCTACTAGTGTATGCTTCCATATTTTTTTTACACATCTACTATGGTGAACTATAGCTATAAATTTAAAAATACCTCTATCCTTAATGCTTTGATGGATGCCCATATCCTATTCCAAAGATCCTTTCCTGGCATGGGTAGGGAAGGCCTTGACAAAGGTTGTAGAATTTGGCTTGACACCCACTAATTGCATTTGCTGGGAAGTTTCCAAAACCTTTTCAACAAATCCATTTGTGCATATCCTATAGTCATTGCAATCCATGACATATATTTTTAATGCATTTTTTCAAACAATTCAAATGCCTTTTACATGCTTCCACATTTCTCATACATTGCTACAAAGGGAGTTGTGATCATAACAAATGACAAAAACCCCCCTTTCTTTCAATGATTTGATTGATGCCCATACCTTGTTCCAAAGGTACGATGTTGAAAAAAGTTGATGGCTAGAGAAAATTCACATGATAAATTCTTGCAAGGTATATAAATACTTCAAAAAAAATTGCTTTCCATTTTCCTTTTATTCTTAGTGCACTTGTTTATTCATCATGGTTGAGTGACATTTACTCTTCTACATGATGATTGTGTGTATTTTGTATGAAGGATTGAATGAAATATATTTCATTTATTTGTATGGATTCATTTTTTAGGAACTAATATTTGTCTCTTTATCATGCTACAGATAAAATTCTCCATCATGCCAAGTAAACGATCAAGGATTAAACCAACACAAAAGAGAGCAGCAAATATGAGGGAACTTCGTGAGAATATGAAATTGGAAACGATTTTTGAAGACATGCCAATTGAAGAGTAACCTCAACTATCAACAAGAGATATGGCATTGGTAGAACAAAGGGAATGAATGAAAAAACTTCATGCTATGAGATATTTTAATACCGTAGTTGGAGACATGTCTTCTAGTGCAAGTTAAGATGGAGGGACACCATCTACCACATCTCAAGTTGAGATTACATCATCACTCACATGTGAGGAAGGAGGTATGCCATTGTTCCCACCTCAACCTCAAGGTATGTCACCTATTCCATCTCCGATTGAAGATATGCCATCTAGCCCATCTCATTTAAATATTGATGAAATTCCTAATGTTGAGATGAATTTACCTTTGAGAACAACACCTACATTTTTTCATAGAAAGCCAAAGTATTTGATTGATATTGATGAGAATATTTTGCAGCCAACGGAAGGTAAGATTCCAAAACGCACTTGTAGAAGATATGCTCATAAGATTTGGAGAGTGTTCTTTGAAAAGTTAAATGAGACTGCAAGATGTCAACTATTTGTTGAAATGATGCAAAGTATAATGTATAGGTCCATCATGACAATTCTTGGGTTGAGAATATCAGAGGCTTCAAGTGAAAAATCTATTGTGAAGAATTTAATGAGTGCATATGAGAGTGTGGGTAACACCTCATTCACAAAAGATAGTAATGTCAAACTATGTGTCATTACATCGCTAATAGTAAGTAATCAAATGAGGAAATCTCATCTCAATACAAAAATGAATCAAGCATTAAGAATTAATAAAAAACTTTATCAAGATCCATTGGAAGGCACCAAAGAATCGAGGACACTAATGCCAATGAATAATGAGAATTCTCAGGGAGACTACAACAAAAAGATAAACCAATTGTAGAAGCATTGAGATTACTAATTGAATACTTTTGGAAGAATTCCACAAGGGTATATCCAAATCAAAGGGATGTGGTAATAAAGAGAATTGGTATTCAAAACCGTGGGCCACATCCAAAGCATTTTTGGATATGACTCAAACATAGGTTTTTGGTAAATTTCTAGAGATGTATCCTGAAATTAAAATTTATCAAAGATATTTTAAAATGCTAATGACCTTTCTATGTCAAAATAAACCACACATACTACTTGTTTTTGTAGATTACATATGAGAATTTCTAACCACTTTGATTTTTATCGGTCCATATGTTTCGATTTGCATACTAATAATGTTTTGCAGGATTGTGGCATACATGCCCCATCAACATCTTCAAGGGACTTCATATCAAGAATTTTATGTGAAAGAGAGGAAGGCCAAATATTCTCCAAGAAATTATGCTTGGATGGCACATGTCTTCATTGTGGTGGCTTGCAACGTATGTCAATATGTGAACATATGGAAAGGACACATGCGGTTGGAAATGAACTAGTAGAGTTTGGTAAGTATAAAATAGTGGCCTACAATACAAAATATGGTAAAGAAGCAAAAAGGTGTGATTTGGTTATTCAAAATATTTCAGTGTATCAATTTATGTCTACATTTCATGACAGTATAGTGTATGAGTATGCAAGGCATATCCATAGAGATCGATGGTTGGAATTGCATTCCAAGTTATGCAAGGACACATTTCCACTTGGTAGCATTTTTTATTCATCGACTTTGCAGAGAACTATGGTCTACAACCACAATGAGAGGTGCAATCACAATATTATAACTCCACACAAGTTTCTATATTTTTGCACATCGCATTCATTAATGTGAATGATAGCATAGAGGATGACAAAAAGATCATAAGGGAGTATCATTTTTTATATTAGTGATGATTGCATGCATTCTATAGAGTTTGTGTAAAGCTGCGTTTAGGTGTTCTACAATGATTTTTCTAGAAGGGGCATATCATTTAGTCAGCATATCAAATCGCTGAATAACTATGTATCACAATTCAACAACTCACAGATGTTCTATTGGTTGAGTAGGATGCATAATATTATAGGTGTTCATTATATGTGGAACTTTTTTTAGGTTGGGCATGGAAAGGGGAATCATGATGGTGCAAGAGCATGTATCGAAAGATCCATAGCATGAGAAGAGTTTAAGTATAAAGACAATGCAAAGTGACAAATGCAAAATCAATTGTCGAGTGGTGTAATGCTTTGATGGGTCCAGGTAATGAAGGTAAGTCTTCAATTCATAGATCTTTTGGTTGATAGATGATACTAATATAGCACCATATAAGGATTGTTGTACACTAACAGGATCAAGTGAGCTAAACTCTTTCAAAAGCTCAAATGCAAGTTCATGGAGTATCCATACGTAGAAGATGGCATGATTTTGTTCTTGGTGTATAATCCAAGCCTAGAATGAGTGCAAGTCAAAGGAGGGTTGAAAAGTTTTGGTTAGGTTATCTTAGCCCACTTGACACATATTGACCCCCAACAGTATTGGTACTGACATAGATGGAATCATTGATTGACTTTGACCACATATCAAATCTAGTTCAACTAGGTAATATATCTACTTGCATAGTTTTTGAAACTCCTAATGTTATCTTACTTTCTATTGTTTTTGTAATGTTGACTAATTTCATCTAATTTGTTGCACATATCAATGTAGGGCATGTTTATGTAGTTATTACAGATAAAGACATTGAAGAGGGAACAAATTGTTATTTGTGTCATGTTGAGGCCAAAAATAAATTGGAGGGCCCAGTTACAAATGGATAAAACATCGAATACCATATAGTCTCGATGGTTATTATTGGAACATGGCTTAGAAGGTACCCACATTAGAGTGTTAATGTTTGGCTATTTCAGGATTTTGACATGCATCGAAAGATTCTTCATTACTCAAACCTTGTTGTGGAATCTAATGTTCATTTGATACAATATCGAGGTATATATTTGAACAAGACCTTGTGGAAGGTGTGTGAGTCTAACCATGAGGCAATACTTGACACAATAAAGAGTAGAGCAACCCTAGATGGTTCATTGGATTAATTTGTAAGTATTGTTGATGGTGTTTTCTGCATAGTAACAAATCAGACAAAATATAATATCCTATCTCTCTTAAAAGGTAAATCTCTATCAGCAAGCCTCGAGAGATAACCCCAAGGTCTCTAATGTCAAGTCTTGACAATGCAATAAAACAGCTCAGAGATAATATGTGAAATTGTTGGTAATCACAAGGGGCCTTACAAATGAACAATGTTGGAAATATACTTTCATCAAATATAACAATGATGGTGATGCTTTCAGATTCTAAATTGACCCAGATATCAAAGGAAGATCAAAAGGATAAAGGGTTGCGAGATATCTAAACTAACTCCTAAGATCAATCACAATAATAATGAATGTTGCAAATGGACAGATCCCCAATAAAACCAATCTCTGCTTAATCAAGAGCAAGCCTACAACTCCACATAAATGGTGCAATCTTCTGAGGAAATTGAAATATTTTCAGACTATGAATATTCATCCACATACCCAATTACTAGCACAATGTAAACAAGCATTCACATTTGAACTTAACATAAAATGAGGCCCAGACTAACTTTACACAACAACCTACAATAAGCAAATTACTAAAAGTATGGATCGGAGATTGATCAAACATCATTCACATTTCACTGTCATTGCAAAAGAACTAAAATCTAACATCTAACATCTAATATTGAGAATCAAGAACGGGAAACCATAAATTGGTGTAGTTGAACACAAATTTTTCCAAATCAACAACCCATTTTCATTAACTCCTCTAGCAATTACATAACAGTTTTCAGCTCTCTCTCCTCTCCTACAACTACTAACTTCTCCTAACTTAGCCAATTTTGGCTTTCTAACTATCTAATCTCTAAAATCTAACCCCTTACAAATGAGAAGGAACAAACCTTTTATAGATTTTACATTATAATTTTAATGGTCAAGATTAAATCAATCCAATGGCATAAATTACACTTCTAGAAGCATCCAATAGTTACATTAGGGTTTTGGCATCCAAATACATCATCATCCAATTGCATAAAAGCAGTTACATCATGGAACAATGAGAAAACAATATTCTTCCAACTTGATTTAGATAACAATCCTCATTGGAGAAAGCAAACAACATCACATGGTGCAAATAGCTTCAAGAAATCACTTCCAACTGTAGACAGTTTGGGCATAGATTCTTATGCAGGCCCCAAATTTAATATTTGAGTTGAACTCTTCTAGATTTCCCTCTTGGCACAAATCCATATGCAAGTCCCCCTTTTGATTTATTTAATCCTGAAAAATAGATATCATTATTAGTAGCTCACATGTTAAAAAAATCCCACCCATAAAATATCCAAATTGAACTTGAATAAAATTTTAGCCTTTTAAGAAAACTTTCCATTTTTGGAATTTTTATTTTCAATTTTTTTTCATTTCAAGAATTTTTCATTTTCAAGAACATTTCAAATTTCAAGAAAAATTCCCTTTTGAAATTTTCCATTTTGAAAAATTTTGTTTCAAAAAAATATTGCATTTCAGGAAAAATTTCCATTTTTGGAAAATTTCGAGATTTTTGAGGGGTCTTGGATTTTCCAAAAATGAAAATTTCGGGAATTTTGATCTGTTGTGGATTTCGAGAAAATCTACCAGGGCTAGGATTTTCCCAAGTTTAGTTCTCCGGGAAAATCCAAGGTACCTAGAATTCTCCCAAGTTTAATCCTCAGGGAAAATCCAAGGTACCTAGAATTCTCCAATGTTTAATCCTCAAGGAAAATCCAAGGTACCTAGAATTTTCCGAAATCCATGGCAGGTCAAAATTCCCCAAACTCCATAACTTTTTTTCTAGAAGGAATTTTTGAAAAGTTCAAAAAGCAACCTGGCCTAATTTTTTGTCCTCTATCCATAGGTGTAAAAAATATTTATATATAACATTGAAAATTGACTTCAAAATCCTCATTTCCAAAATCCATGATAGGTGGATTTCTCCCAGACCCTCAAGATGCCTCAAAATATTGCCTTCATTAAATCAACTCTGGACTTAATTCCCAAAATAGCCTCCCAAGAAGAGAAAAACTAAAAATTTGACCAAGCCAAGATGCAGAGATGCAAAAGAAAAAAGAGGGTCCTCGCCTCCAATGGGGTGTGTATGCAAAAATTGCAAGAGTATGCACATTAATTTTGTAAAGTCATGTTATTGATATTAATGCATTGCAGTTGATAGTTAGACCTTTCATTTCTATATTTCATGTTTACATATGTTTTGATTCCAAGTTTACATATGTTTGTCTTTTTTTTTTGTTGCATTTTTACACATATATAGTGAATATTGGATAGGTTACATGCATATTTATGGTTTCACCATTTGACCATTCTAAGACCTCAATTTGTAAACTTGACCTTTGCATCTCTAGATCAAACTTGGGAGACCCTTCCTCAACCATAATTTCACATGAAAAATCAACCATTTCCATCGTATCCATCCAAAATATATCATCTTTCCCTCATCTTAGTAGTTTCATCCATTATCATAAGTTAGTCATCACAACCATCATCCTTAGACCTTGGTCCTTTTGGCCATTAGCCTACCCTTATCATCTTATCATTTTCATCATCATTCATTTCATCATTGACCATCCTTATCTTCCTATCCAATCTATATCCTATTATATTGTATCCAATCGTTATCATCTTTTGTCCTATCTCATCACCCAATCATAATCCATATCATATCTTATCAAAATCAATCTTGTCAAGCGTCTATGAAATAAAAAAGGAATCTACTCTAAAAACACTTGAAAAGAAGTAGAGAAAAGTGAATGAGATAGATAATGTATTAAATGGAGAGATTCTTCTTTCTCTTGAGAAGTTTCAAGGAAGGTGCCTATGTAGTATGTGGAATGGGAAAATGGCAATGGAGAAGTGGAAAAACTCAAGAGGTTTTGTATTTGGTAATAATTTGTGTAGGAAAAGAAAGTGAGAGATGATGTTATAGGTGGATTTGAATAAATGAAGTCAAAGATTCTTGAACTTGAGGCTTCCATTGAGCAAACACAACTGGAAATAGATGATAAGAAAGAAGCAATACTAAATGTAAGTGCAAGAAAAGAGAATCAATGCAGTGGAAACATGAAAGTATTCAAGACATTAAAAACTATATCAAACAAAGGGATGTTATTGTCCTAAGTGTTGATGATAGAGCAATTGATCTAAAGCTCAAAGTAAAAGATATGAAAAAGAAGTTAGAAGATCATGAAAAGGAATACCAGGGGGTGTTAACAGGTAATAGCAGTAGAGATGTGGAAAAATGTGTGGATGGTCAAGTTGCAGATGCAAAAGCAATAGTTGGAAGTGTTGAAATTGAAGAAAAAAAATTGAAGACTAAAATTAACCACTTAGAAAAGGAATTTAAATATAAGAAGAAGATTTTATTATCAATGAAAAGGAGGTTAGTCTGCTCTAAAAACACTTGAAAAAGAAAAAGACCAAAATGAATGAGATAGATAATGTATTCAATGAAGAGATTCTTCCTACTCTCAAGAAGTTGAGGAATTTGTGTTTGTAGATTATTCTATGTTCATCATGCGACCAAACCGACAGTTCTAATGCATCCGGATGCGTACATTTAGGCTAGGCATGGTCCTGTTTCATAGCCAAATAGGTTGAAACAATCTGAGCTACATTGTACCAATGATCTCCCTTAAGAGTCTAAAGTGCAAAAAGGTAGAAATATTTGATGATCTTTTACTTGGAAATCATGTCACTTAGAAACATTTCATTAAAGGCTACAAAATCATGTAGGGCCCCTCTACAATAACCTCTCTTTGTTTTTGATATCTCTAAGGCGTTTTCCCATGGTGTCGAGTTTTTAATTGATGGAAAAAAGGTCAGATGCATGTAGTGTAAAGTTGCAAAGGGGTGTAACTTTTATTTTTCTCCTCATGTGACCAAACCAACAATTCCAACACATTGAAATGGGTAAGTTTAAGCTAGGAATGGTCTTGTTTTGCACCGAAACATGCCGAAATAGTCTAAGCTACATTATACCATTGATGTCCCTTAAGAGTCCAAAATGCAAAAAGGCAACAATCTTTGATGAGATATTACTTGAAAACTATGTCACTTAGAAATAATCCATCTAAGGCTACAAGATCATGTAGGGGCCCTCTACAATAACCTCTCTCATATTTTGATATCTTAGAGGCGTTTACCCGTGGTGTCCAGACTTCAGTTCATGGAAAAAGTGTCAAATTCATATACTCTAAAGTTGCAAAGGGGTGTAAGTTTTGTTTTTCTCCTCATGTGATGAAACCGATAGTTACAACACATCTGTATGGGTAATTTTAGGCTAGAAATCGTCCTATTTCACACCCAAACATGCCGAAATAGTCTAAGCTACGTTGTACCAGTGATGTCCCTTAAGAGTCCAAAGTGAAAAAAGGTAGAAATATTTGATGAGATTTTACTCAAAAACCGTTTTGTTTAAAAACATTATGTCTAAGGCTAAGATATTATGTAGGGACCCTCTACAATAACCTCTCTCAATTTTTGATATCTCTGAGGTGTTTTCTTGTGGTGTCCAATTTCATTTGATGGAAAATAGGTCAGATGCATGTAGTGTAAAGTTGCAAAGGGGTGTAACTTTTGTTCTATTCCTCATGCGAAAAAATTGACAATTCCAACACATTTGGATTAGTGGGTTTACACTAGGAAAGGTCTTGTTTCACACCCAAACACGTCGAAACAGTCTAAGCTACGTTGTACAAACGAAGTCTCTTAAGAGACCAAAGTGCAAAAAAGCAGCAATTTTTGAGGAGCTATTATTCAGAAATTTTTTCACTTAGAAATAATTTGTTTGAGGCTACGGGATCATGTAGGGCACCTTTACAATAACCTCTCTTTATTTTTGATATCTCTAAGGCGTTTGCTTATGGTGAAAGTTTTTCTAATGCTCCAAAAATCGTCAAATGCATGTAGTGTAAAGTTGCAAGGTAGGCTACTTTTTGTTTTGTTATTTGTGGGGCCAAATCGTTAGCGCCAAAACATATAGTTGGGCACATCTACACTAGGCATGGTCACTACCCTTCATTATAAAAGGATCATATACTTTCCTATTCGAAGGGTCACAACTTTTTTCCTTTGAAATGTCACAAACTAAATCATATCATCACTATTCGTGAGAACCAAAATTAATTTATTTGCAATATTGCCTAAGGTTATATTCTTAATTATATTCTACAAGGATGTTATGGATATCTTTCTCAATAATACAATTATCTCCCTTTTATGTTAGTGCTTATCAACGTAGAAAGCATTTTGTCAAACAATTTTTTTAATACACATGGATTAATCTTGTTGAAGATACATCTGGTCGTGAAGAAAACAAATAGATATACGTAATACATGAAGTATGAGGCATACACGTGAATACACGCAATACATGAAGTATACACCATGTGAATACACGTAATACATGAAGCATACACATGAAAACATGAAGTATAGATAGGAAGCATGAATCATACATGTGAAAACATGAAGTATACACAAGAAGCATGAAGCATACACATGGTTCATGGTAGATATCTTCCAAGAATTATATGATAGACTTCTAGAGGTATGAGGTCACATGTAATAATATCTTGCTCATTTTTAGTTGAATACTTCAAAGTGCATTATATAATTACATGAATTTCCTTACCATGCTACAATGATCTTATATAGTATGGGCTTAGATGTGTAGTGGTAGAGAGACCTAAGTGTTAGATTGCATCATGTATTATTATATTCATATGATTTATTTAATGTTTAATAATCTTAGAGGAGAATAATGTTCAAACTTTATATAGTTAAAATTATATAAAGGAAGAGTTCATGTAATATAATTGGACTTTAAATATTTGAAGTAAACCATCTACAAATATCCATTGAAGAGTGGATTTATAGTGCAAATATGAACACCATGAGCAAAAAAGATGTGTAATAACCAAATAGCCACATAGGCATGCAGCAATATCTATTGATATAAGTATAGCATATATACAAAATAGCCATATAGGCTTACAGGAATGCCATATAAGCCTATAATGCCAACTATATGCAATAAAAAAAATATTTCCACAAATGCCATATAGGCATACAATAAAGGAACCCAATAAAAAGTCATTCCCCTCTAGGTGAAGAAAATATTTCACAAGTGGCCTTTGATATTTGAGGGGATGGAGATGTATATGAGAGTGGTCTACTTTGAATCTGAGGGTTGCTCCTCCTATTTAGTTCATCGTGGAGCCTTAGTTGTTACAATAAAAATTATAGACATTAATATATAGAAATTACATTATAAAAAATGAAACATTTAACAAAATAATCACTTACCACCTCCAAATGATCTCTCTCCTCATTTTCCACAGTAGCAGGATCATGCTATGGTGTTCTAATATCCTATAGAAACCATCCAAATAGAAATTAAACTACAAAATCAATAATCATTTTATTTTTCATTAATAAACAACTATAACAATTAATGTAATTTGAAATTTACTAATCTACCTCATTACCCAGTCAAAGGCATGGAGCTATCAATTGTAGAAGACACACCATGCTCCATTTCCATATAAACATCAGGAGGTGTCTCCACCTGCATCATCTAAAAATAAAACAACATTATTCAATTATGAAAACTAGAATAGTGATGTAGGTCATGGCTTATAATGTATGAGACGGTCAACAAAATTTTGAGTACTTTGGTAGATGAGTATGAAAAATGTGGTAGCATAGACAAGGCAATGAACTATTTGAAAAAAATTAAGAGAATTGTTTGATAAAATGCTTTGGTAGACATGTATGAAAAATGTGGTAGCATAGAAAAGGTAGTGAGTTGTTTGAAAAAATTCCTCAAAGAAACGTGGTCTCATGACCATGAGACCACATTTCTTTGAGGCATTTTTTGAAATAGAACATTGCCTTGTCTATGCTATTGCTTACAATTATGCTTTGACATATTTTTTCCAAGCATCCATAGTTTGTTTGAAAGCACCTGTTTTATGCTTTTAGCCATAGCAGCAAGGAGGTGAACTGTTTGATAAAATGATTTGGTAGACATGTATGGAAAATATGGTAGCAAAGAAAAGGTATTGAGCTATTTGAAAAAATGCCTCAAAGAAATGTGGTCTCATGGTGATGTCCATCACCATGAGACCACATTTCTTTGATGCAATTTTTCAAACAAATCATTTCCTTGTCTATGTTATTGCTTACTATTATTCTTTGATAGATTTTTTCCAAGCATCCATAGTTTGTTCCAAATCACCTATTTTAGGATTTTAGCCATTGTAGCAAGGAAGTGAACTTGTTCAAAGACTTCTGGATTTGATGCAAAAAATTGTACACAATCAAATCTAGAAGTCTTTGAACAATACAATATGGATTGTGGAAATTTGATATCATTAAGGAAGTGAACTGTTTGATAAAATGCTTTGGTAGACATGTATGGAAAATGTGGTAGCATAGATAAGGCAGTGAGTTGTTTAAAAAAATGCCTCAAAGAAATGTGGTCTCATGGTGAAGGGCATCGCCATGAGACCATATTTTGTTTGAAAAATACCTCAAAGAAATGTGGTCTCATGGTGATGGACATCACCATGAGACCACATTTCTTTAAGGCATTTTTTCAAATAGCTCGCTACCTTGTCTAGGCTACCAAATTATTATTATGCTTTGATATATTTTTTCTAAGAATCCATAGTTTGTTCAAAAGCACATGTTTTATGCTTTTATCCATACCAGCAAGGAAGTGAACTATTTGATAAAATGCTTTGGTAGACATGTATGGAAAGTGTGGTAGCACCGTAGCATAGACAAGGAAGTGAGTTTTCTGAAAAATGCCTCAAAGAAATGTGGTCTCATGGAATGTCATGACAAGAAAATAAAATTGGAAACTTCTCCTAGTTATTAGTTATGCAATGTGAAGTAATGGAAACTTCTCATAAGTGAGATGTTTGAGACCACATTTCTTTGAGGCATTTTTTCAAACAGTTGAATACCTTGTTTATATTATAGCTTACTATTATGCTTTGATAGATTTTTTCCAAGCATCCATAACATAGACAAGGCAGTGAATTGTTTGGAAAAATTCCTCAATCAAATGTGGTCTCATGGAATGCCATGACAAGAAAATGAAATTGGAAACTTCTCCTAGTTAATAATTATGCAATGTGAAGTGAGTGCATAACTGTTTATGTTGACTTTCTAAAAAACTATATTGTAATTGAAATTTTGTCATCTATCAACATCTAGTTATTAGTTATGCAATATAAAGTAATGCTTTGAGTTTGAAAGATGTGAAATGCAATGTAATCAATGATATGAATATAAACTACAAAAATATATTAAGTACAATTTATTAGTTAAACTATTTATTTTATTACCTGAGTGAAGCTTCGAATTCCACCTCCACTAAGAGGTGTTGCCATGAAATCTCCAAGATTAACCTATTCAACATCCAAAATTAGATATTACAATACTATTCATATAATGTTATTCACATGTAATATTTATAATTGTTTACTAGTTACATACCTCGATAGTACATGTTGTAGTGTAATACAGAGATGGAGAACCGCTGAAAACTGAATGAATGCTATGACCCTAAAATTTCATTACAATCATTAAACTAAATTAGTTAATCTTTCATTTCAAAAATGAAATTTAATAAATTAAATTCAATGAACTTGCTAACATTTACCTAAGTATCAAGGCTAAAAGCCTCATTTAGGAGGGCATTTGTCATCACTAACTACTGAGCTATAGATGTAGCTTGCGCACTTGCGTTATGACTATCTGTGGGGTCATAACCAAAGCGGGACCCGCAAGCCTAAAAAATATGGGGTGGAACCCTACTCCTCGAAGTCTCCCCTGATTACACTATGTTGTAGGACTAGAATGCTCTATGATGCTCTGGGTCAAGGAACTAATGGACTGTAGTGTCTCGACCTCAGCACTCTCCTTCACAATGGAAGGGATAGCCACGTGCTCATAGGTTGGTCTGGTGAGTGCTCGTCTCGCTAGGCACTGTGGGTCAAGCGTGCCCCTGGTCTATCCTATGCAGACCCCCCACCTCTACCTTGGAAGTCTCGTATATCAAAATAGTTTGGCACTTTATTAAGGATAAAATCACAGTAGAGTTTCCTAAAAAATATTGTGGGACCTCATTTTTGTCGCATGGAAGATGATCAAAAACCATCCACCACCTCTACCAAAAATGGTTCTTTATCCCTTGGTTGCACCAATGGATAGGGAACCTCTTGCTTGTAGGTTGTAGAGGTTGATTTGCTTGTGGTGTTTTGAAAAGGGAACACAAGTCAAATTTTATAATTTTTTCATTTTTGACTTGTTTATAAGAAAACTTATATGCATAGAATTGTCTAAACTCTCTCCTCTTATCTGACCAAGTAGATATTTTCTTGCTAATTGAATCTACATTTGATAACATATATTCAAGAGATTGAGCAAGAATAGCTCTATGTAAGGTTGAACTTTCATTATCTTTCAACCTTGCAGTTATGTCCTCAATTTTTTCTTGTTATTTTCAATTTTCCCCATTAAATTTTCTTGTGTTTCAGGGGCATATTGAGGAATTACTTGAAGTTTTTCTTGTTGGGGTTGTTCTTCATCAGGAATTTGGTGTTGAGGTGATTGAGGATTTTGAGGATTTTTAGGAGAAGGAGGTTCATTATGAATTCTTATAAATTAAAGAAATTTACACCAAAAAACCACTTAAATCTACCTATTTAGTAACAAATTCACACAAAAAAAAACAAAACTTACTCCTTTGACCTCCCTGATATTGTGGCGACATTTTTATGAGGAATCGGTGATGATTTGGTGAAGAATTTTTCCTCCAATAACATGAGGGCACTCTCAAGGGTTTGCAATTCGTGGGTTTGGAGGAAAAGTTAGAAATCACAAATGAGAAATATTACTTTTTTTTTGTTATAACACGCTCGTGTTATAACATGAGTTTTTTATGGTCTTGTTGCTACTGAGCCTTAGGCTCAGCAACACCAAGCCATAACATGAGCACGTTATAATGTGCTCACATTATGTATTTTTTAAAAAATTAAGAATTTTGGCCACTTTTTTTCCCCCTATCTTTTTGCACCCACCCATTACCCCATTTTTCATTTAACTTATCCTTATTTTTCTCCAAGTGTTGGCCAAGTTATTCATGAATTCTTGGTATGTAAAGTTTTCTATTTTTAGGTCCTTAGGTAGTTTCAACAACGTTGTGCATATGAGTTTATTAACTCGTCGCTAACTCCATAGGGAATTTTTAGAATCTAAGACACCCTAGGTTCAACATCCTCCATTACAATGTAATCATTATCAACCAATAATATGATATCCTTGATGTAATTTCTCACCATATCATAGGAAATGTGCTTTCTAGTTTGCATCTATTATTGTATGGATTTAAAGAAACCATAGTAGACAATGATGAAGGATGTAGCATCTTGGAAGTTTTTTACATGGTCTTGTATTTGTGTGGCCACCAACTTGCTTGTGTCCCAAAATTTCCTTGCAAATTTATTAATGCATTCATAAAGTAGAAGGTAAGGTGTAAAATGAGGATTCCATACATAAACTAGTAGTGGGTGTTCTTTATGTGTTAGATATTTTCTAGTAGATTCTCTTGCAAGACCTCACAAATATCTATCTCCTTCCCTTCTACTACCATTCTATGTGGTATGTATAGAGGTCATTGTAGAAATATCCTCATGGTTTTTATAATATTCCTTGTATGTAATTCCCATTGTGGCATACCACACATTGTATTTGTTATTTTTTATTACATCTAGACTCTACCCATCATATGCGGCTTCAGTAAGTTGGGTGACTTGTTAATTTTTTATGTCTTTATTTAGTGATATTTATCCACATTCACTTATTCCTATGACTACTTGAATTTCCTCCATTATAATATGGTAGGGCTTATCCAAGTATAAGTACTCATTATGGATCCTTCTTAAGACTATTTTGATCCATCCTTATTCTTTCACAAAATTATGGAAATTCTTCCACACATCCAATCTTTGTTTCCCAACTTGTTGATACTATGATAAATAATATATTTCTCCTCACTAGATGAGGTTTTTTTTGAGTGTTTCAAATTCTAGGTGGTTAATCTTTGGTATTGGTGTGTGAATATATGTACACACATCCTTAGTGTAGACAATGTCTAGTAGCACTATTGAGAAATATCCATCAAGGTCAAATTCCATCACCTTATATGGTAAGTTCTTGTACTTATTTTAATACTTTTGAGAGATATAAATAAGAATTGGTGCAACCATTTTTCAAAGTTTACTATAGGGAATAGGTTGCAAGAGTGAGTATTATGGTTTTTTGTCTCCTATTTACCTATGTATTATCTCTCTATCTCTTCTCGTTCCTTTTATCTAATATCTATCTTCATATATATTCCATTTGGAATGTGTCCCTTATAATATATACCCATTCCTACTAGGCCTAGTTTTCCTTATGATCCATATACTTTTTTTTGTAAGTTATGGTGGATTCATTTTTCTTTTGCAACTCTATTTTGTATTCTTCTATGTCCCTACCAACAATCTATAATAAAAAATAGATACAAAAAGTAAACATAAAAGAAAACAAAATAAAAAATAGAACGAAAAGAAACTTTTAAGCCAAAATATTAAATAGGGTACGCTTCTCCCTACCTACCATAGTAGACCTACAACTAGGAGTGGCATCACACCCCAAAATAAGTGATTATACTCCTACATAGTCTATGGTTCCCATAAATGAGTTGTGACACTCTAGAAGCGCATGCCCCTTCCCTAAACTTCCTATATTTATTTCAAATTAATAAATATATATCTATAAAAATAAACAAAAAAAATATTATTTTATTAATAATTTACAATATATGTATTCTCATCCTAATGCATATTTTTCTTAATGTTTTTTGATGGATTATTTTAGGTTTTGTATAAAATTC
Source organism: Sequoia sempervirens (assembly GCA_007258455.2). Lineage (NCBI taxonomy): Eukaryota > Viridiplantae > Streptophyta > Pinopsida > Cupressales > Cupressaceae > Sequoia > Sequoia sempervirens. The sequence continues at coordinate 230,612,518 of VDFB02105785.1, forward strand.
ATGGCATTCCCAATTTGGGATTGTTGAGATATGGTGTACACCATTGCATAAAATATTATATTATAATGTTGTAATTAAATAATTATTTAGTTGCGATGCACCTAGGTGGTGTGGTTAATCACACTAAGTAATTATTTGGGGACCACTTTATGTTGTATTGTAACATTGTATTATTATTTAATGTGTGGGAGATATGGGATCTAATAATTTAATATTGGGGAAATATTTAATAAAGTGAAAACTTAGTACCCAATATTAAATAATGGGTTAGTGGTTTTGATTTCACATGGTTTTGTGGCACATGGTTTTATCTTACCACTTGGTTGTATTTTTGTGAGCTTGAATCTATATAAGAAAGCACATGTTTAGTGGTTAAGGCTAGTTGGGTGAGCGGGATGTCATTATTGATTCTTTCTGAGGAGTGCATATGTGAAGCATGGCATGGGATGTGTGGATTCATGCTTAGACACATGAGGATGCATTGAGAGGTTTGATTCTTTAGACGTATTCATTGTAACTCTTGTATTGATTTATTGTTGATTAATGGAAGGCGTATAGATGCTTTTGGAGGTTGGGTTTTTCCCTCTTGAGGGTTTTCCCAGGATACATCTTGTGTTATCTTGTGGCTTATCTATTTGATCTATGCATTATGGTTACTTGTATGCATGTTTATCTTGCATGGGGTTATGTAGGAAATGGATTAAAAATGTCTGTTGAATGCATTATTTCTTAACAAGTAGTATAAGAGCTTTCATGGTTGATGGGTTTTTTGTTATAATCCTAGTTTGAGAGATTTTTGCAAAGTTGAATCCATGGCTATGCATAATAGATTTGATACTTTACAAGATATGGGACACAAGTTGCAGGTGTTTGTTTGCATATTTGGGCTTTTGGGTTGTCAAGATTTTTTGGGTTTATTGCAGATTTGAAGCTTTCAAAATTTAGGTCATAAGGGTTTTCTTGCTTTGAGTTCTAATATGAGGGTTTTTGTAGAGGAAGTTTCATGGATGACCTGTTGATAAAAAATGGACCTCGCCATTGGATCCAAGAGGCTTGAGACATGAAAAATGACAAAATTTGACCTATTTTGGAAAAGTTTAAAAAAAAGAAAAAAAAATTAGTTGTATGACCATTTGGCCACCCAATTTCACCATGTGCACAAATTGTCATCAAAATCCCCTTGTCGCTATCCACGCAAAAAGACCAGGCAACCAAATTTCCACGAAGGCACCACAGCAACTTCTTATTTACCCGCCACCCTACCCTTACCAACACTCAAACCTTGGTATACACGCCTGCTTCTAGTTGTTGCCCAATACGATAGACTCTCAGCCTCATCTTCTTTCTTGTCCTTGCCCAATACGGTTCGAGTCGGTCCGCTTGGGGTTTTAATTTGAACAAAATCTCCATTGCATTTGAATTTCATTTCAAAACTTCCCACACGTTGAATCTACAAAACATATATAGTGCATGGACTGGGGTAGCGTAAAAGAATAGGGGAACACAAATTTTCATCAAAATCCCCTTGTCGCTATCCACGTAAAAAAACCAGGAAACCAAATTGCCACAAAGGCACCACAACAACTTCTTATTTACCCCGCCACCCTGCCCTTACCAACACTCAGACCCTGGTATACACGCCCGCTTCTAGTTGTTGCCCAATACGGTAGACTCTCAGCCTCATCTTCTTTCTTGTCCTTGCCCAATACGGTTCGAGTCAGTTTGCTTGGGGTTTTAACAACCAATGGCACCACAACTATCTCTTCGTCATCAGAGAATAGAAAGTGATTGAAGACAGGTAAATACCGACAGTAGTCTGAGTCAGTCTTGGTTACATCATCAGAAGTGTTGCTCGTAAGGTCAATGGGCGAGTGTTGGCATCCATAGGAGCCATGCCCATACCTTATTTTCCTACCAACACTAGTAATGGAGCACACCACTGACTGCTTGCCTTTGTCATCTACCAGTTGAGCAGCAATGTCCTAGAATTGCAACCTTCTACTGCATCTAGTGGGCACAAGCCTGGGCTTGTCAACCAAAGTACCTTCCTGAATAGCAGGACCGAGCTTTTGTGAGCTCAAACAAACAAACCTCCTTACTGACTTACTCATTTTCTCTTCTCAGACAAGCACTCAAACTTGATTAGACTCAACCCACAAAGTGCTCTAACTGCTACAAGAATGACACTATTAGTAGTTAATTCCTCTTCTATTTATTGTGCGAGGTAATGGCAATCTTCATCAATGCTTAGTAAAAATGCATGTGCAAACATGGCAATTTAGCGGTGTATGTGTATTGTCACCTGCTTTAACTAGAGCTACATGAGAATCCAAAGATCACCCTTCATGATTTCCAACAACATCTTCACACAGATTGAGATCGACGTGACTACACAAGCAAGGAATAATTCATTAATGCTTCACCAACCTTCATCTTCCTCTTGCCAGCTAGCAAGGAACAACAGAGATTTACATTAGCTTTTGATCTTCATTGTCAATCTAAAACCACAAGTTATGAGCTCAATAGTGGAGATTAGGCCCCACATTCCATACAGGACACACATCTTCCTTTTGCTGACCTCGCACCAAATAACAGGGTGACACCTTAGGTCTGCAAGTTGGCGGGGTACGATCGAGATCTTCTCCCATATCTTCGAATCTAGAAAACCTACACATTGAATAGTTAGTATTTAATGAAAGGCTTTGGCTAAGCTGTCGGCGACATGACCACTGGAGTTAATGGCTTATGCTTACGTCACCGGATTAAAATTAAAACCCAACTTTGATTTTAATGCTTTATTTCCTCCGCAGGGTTTTATTTCCTAAGTCTCAGTTGGACCCATTAAATTTTTATCCCAACCCTAAGAAGAACAAATGATTAAGCTAAGGATTGTATTTGCTGTTATAACTTTAGTTCTAGAGAATTCTTAATTACCAATTCTTATTTATGCATTTGTATATGAATCTAATTGAATGCCTTTCCATATCATTATGGAAAATTTTATTATTGCAACCCTAACTCTAACACTAATTAAACCTTGAACCTAACCTGATTGAACTCGTATTATAACCCTAACTCTAACACTAATTGAACTGTAATCGTAACCCTAATTGTATCAAAACCCTAGATAACTCTAATTGAACCCTAACCCTAAAATAGACAATAACCCTTACCTTAATTGAACCCTAACTGCAATCCTAGCCATAATTTAAGACTAACCTTAACCCTGACCTTAATTAAACCCTTATTCAATTATAACCCTAATTGATCCCTAACC
>VDFB02105785.1:230615894-230967660 GCA_007258455.2 Sequoia sempervirens
TTTTACTCTTTTATCCAAAAATCTCAACAAACCCACAAACTATGTTGAAACTAGAATACCCAATTTGCTCCAAACTTTGTTGAAAGAACACCAAACCAAAGGAAAATTTATGAAAAACCAAAGGAATAAATTTTCTGATATATTTCAGCATACAACAGGTCTGAGAATCATTTTTACATCATAAAACCAAACTTTAGCTTCACATACCAATTCTCTTCACACATATCACCGAACTATGCCAAAATAATGCTACTCGATCTTCTCACAACTTCACCCAACTGAAAATATATGCTCATCAAATGAAAATAGAAGTAAATAGGACTTATTATAGACTCTATAACAACAATATACTGATGTAACACTATCCCAAATTATGCACAACATAAAATAACAAAACTATGTTTGAAAAGCACACAAAACTACATTTGAAGCACACTTGAAACCATACCTGCAAAACTCTTGAGACCAAAATAGAAATACCAAGCTTATCCAGTCTAATTTAAACCTCTGAAATAGATGAAAAACAACTCTTACAATTAAATGCAATAACATGCAATAAGTAAAACTATAAAAACCACCAAGAATCAACTCCGACACACAAAACACCAAAACTGCCAAAATCTCTAAATTCCTTTTGCTCTAATGCAACCTCTAGATGAGATTACCTTTAGAAACCTCTAAAAACACTACCTAAAAGTCTCTATCTCCTTGGTTTATCAGCCTTGAAGATCACTCCTTCAATGGTTTCTCAGCTTCTAAAGATGAACAACATAAGCTTGTAAAATTGATAAAGTGGAATGAATGAACTTGCAACACAAAACAAACATATAATCAAAAACTTTCCCAACCAAGCTTTTGTGCTAAAATCCCATGCCCAAAATGAGAATGCTTTCATGCCAAGAAAGAAACCCCTTATTGCCAAGTGTTCTTTCACATAACTCCACTCCAAACTTGATTTGCCAAATTCAACTATTGGTATGCACCCAATTAAAGCCAATTTCCATAAAAAATGAACTTTCCAAATTTGTCCCACAAAAAAATTATAAATATTTATAATTTTAATATTTATTTTCCCAAAAGATGTAAATATCGTCAAGACAATATAAATATTAAATATATACTTTTTCCCAATATCGTTGGCGATCCTTCTTGACTTACTATTTTGGGATGGTGGAAACTTACTATTTTTAGCAAGTTCCATTTTTGGAAAAAGGGACATGATAAATATATCTTAATTAACTATGGTTTCGATGTGAAGGGGTACAAGCTTTGGGATCCAATGGCCTAGAAGGTTCTCTATAATAGAAGTGTAATATTCTGAGAGATTAAACCTTCCACTATTGAGTTGCAGCCAAAGGAAGAGGCTCAAAACAAAAGGAGGTAGTTCAAGTTCCACCAACTCCAAAACCTTCCACTTCTATTGGACCTGATAATGAGGAGATCTTGAGTAACTCTAAAATTTTTGAAGAAGAAGAAGAACCTCAACCTTAGCTACTGAGTAGGTCTACACATGTTAGGTGACAACTATAAAGGTTTGGTTATTCTCTATTGGATTCTAGTTGCAGTTTTACTTTGACTTCTAACACTGATAAGCCTAGGACTATTAAAGAGGCTATGAGTATGAGTAATATAGATTCTTGGATGAAAGTAATGGATGAAGAGATGGTTGTATTAAATAAAAATGTGCTTGGCATCTAGTACCCTTGCCTAATGGACATAAACTTGTTGGTTGTAGATGGGTGTTCTATTGGGAAAATGTGTCTTAGCCTTGCAATTATAAAAGGTTTACTATTGATAAGTGTGGGGGGTGCAGGGGTAGGTACCCCCCTACAAGGTCTAAGGGGCTCATCCCCCCGATAGGGGGTCTGAGGGCCATGCACCTTAAAAGGGGTTCAAGGGTAGTTCCCTCGAAAGCCACATTTTATGTACATTTTATTATTGTAAATTTGGACCATTCATCATTAGGTTTTAGATTTTACGATAGATACTTTTTTGGCTTTTCTTTCCCTATAAGGCAACCCTATTTTAGAAGGGTGTTGTATTGTGGTTATGCATTGATATATTTTGAGAGTCTAATATTGGTCATGTTTCCTTTGGGTCTCTGCTTGGTAATACTCTTATGAGAAGCTTGCTCTATAAGCATATTATAATCTTTGTGATTTCTAAATAATATATTGAGTGGGTTGCTGCCGAAAATGCAGAGATTTCCAAAATCTACTTCTTTTAACCCTAGGGCTTCTTCGACGGCTATTGTTGCTCCATTTGGAAAGGTTTTAGCTTGCTCTCCCTTGATGGTGGCTCTTGATGCGTCAAATGGAAAGATGAATGTTTTTTCTAGTGGCTCATTGGGTGTCCCGACCAATGGAATGACCCCTTGGTCTGATTTTGAAGCTTCACTTGATGGCAGGAAGGCCATGATGCCGCCTACCCTAAATCAACAACATGGCAACTTAGCACACAGAGTTTCACCTTCTAGGATGAGGCCAATGATGGGAAAACCTTTATTTTAAGAGGTGGTGAAATTGAGCATCTATGTTGCAATGCAGAACTGCAACATGGATATCAACATAGATCGCGAGCGAGGAGGGCCCATCCAAGCCATTGGAAAATATATCGATCCTAGTTTCAATGCCGATAAGGAAAATCGAGACTACTTTGTTGCGCACATGCTTATCTGTAGGTTTTGGTGCCTATGGCCAAGCCTTTATGAACTTCAACAATGGATCACCGAATCCTAGAAATCAACACTTAAGGACGATGATCTCAAAATTTACTCTTTTGTGGGGGTTTTTTTCATTGTTGCATTTGATGAGGAGGAGGACTGAAACACTGCCTTGCACAATTCATGCTCTTAGGGCCAACACCTTCTACTATCCAAGTCATGGCACCCCAATTTCAACCCATTGACAGAGGCCTTCAGTGTCAAACTAGTTTGGGTGCGTCTCCCAAATCTCCTACTCCATTTCTAGAGCGATGTCTGCTTTGAAGCAATCAAGAATGTATTGGGGAAACATTTGGCAATTGACAGAGAATCATCTGATTTCATGCACACGACATATGCGCAGATTTTGGTTGATTTTGACACTTCAAAGGGATCTTCTAGTAGAGATAACCCTCAGGGTGGATGGTCAGTGTTGGGTTCAACAACTAGACTATGAAGGCATCCCTTTCCATTATCATAGATGCTTCAATACTAGTCACCTTGTTGCACATTTCCCTCACTACAAAACCAAGGTTTCATGCACTACCACATGGTGAAAAGAGGCTACTCCAGAGCACTACGCAGTTGCTTCAAATTCCCCTTAGGAACATGTGACTCACGAGGACTATTTGGAGGCACATCAAATGTCAACAGTTGACCAAAGTCCTTTCCCTAATCCAGTGGACACCTCAGCTATTGGGATAAATTTGGAGGAGGCCACTTCAACTGACTACCTACCACACTCATACACAGGTGGGGACTCCATCTCCCCCCTGCAACACCAAGAAATCCACAACAACCTAGAGAAGATGAAGCTTGGGTGGAGGTGAAAAAGAAAAAGATTCAAATGCAATGCAAAATATGTCCAAGATTCGAGGGTTGCTAGCAAGTCTGAGGATAGGGGAAAACTTCTATATGGTGTGTGAGGCTTGTTGATAGGTATCTAGGTTTGATAAAGATAGTTGTAGAAATCATGGTATATGTAGTATAGGGGGTGAAGTTACAATGGGTAGAGGATTGTGATTTCCTTTTGTGCTCCCCATTCGTAGGTCTAAAAAAAAATTTTTGTGCTCCCAAAATTTGGGTCTGAAGCAATCCATATTTTTATTTTGCTCACTTTATGGGTGCTACCCCACAAGCAGCTATTTGTTGATCAATATATATATATATATATATATATATATATATATATATATATATTGAGTGGATTGTAGAGTGTGGTATTTTTCTCTTGAAAGGGTTGTCCCCATGTAAATCATTGTGTGTGGTATGCATGATATTTATATTTTTTTAAAGTTTTTGTAACTATTGTAAAGATCTATAAAGTTTTTCATTAACCTCCTCTCAAGATTAGTGTACAAATTTGTTTTGTTACCTTAACTTCCTTACATGTTCAAGAAGAAATATGGTCATGATGGTAGTGTTGAGAAGCATAAGGCATAGTTGGTCATGAATGGGTATTCTCAAGTGGAGGGAATTTGACTATGGTGAGATATTCCCTCCTATTGTGAAGCTAACATCTATCTAGTTCTTGGTATCACTTACAACAACATATTGAATTTAGAAGTGGAACAAATAGATGTGAAGATAGTGTTTCTTTAGGGTGACTTGGAGGAAGAAATATATATGTCACAAATAGAGAATTTTGTGGTTAAAGGTAAAGAACATCTGGTTGCAAATTAAAAATTTCTTTATATGGTCTTAAACAATCTCCAAGGATGTGGTACTATAAATTTGACACCTATGTGTTTTCATTGGGATTTTTGAGATCTAAATTTGACAATTATGTGTATTATTAATCTAATGATGGCCATATTCTTATAATTGTTACATACATAGATGATAAGTTGTTTATTGGAAATTTGGTAAAAGTATGATTTCAGATTTGAAGTCTCAATTATTAGCATAGTTTGAAATGAAGGATTTAGGTGTAGCTAGGTATATTTTTGGGATGGATATTAGAAGAGATAGAGCTAACAAAAAGATTTGGTTAAGCCAGAATAAGTATGTGAACTCAATGTTAGAGAGATTTAGCATGACAACTTACAAATAGTTAGTTGTTCTTGTAATGTAGGGGGCAAAGCTTTTTGTGGAAGAATGTCTAAAATATCCTACTGAGATGGAAGACATGACCATAGTACCATATGCGAGTGTTTTTGGTAGTCTTATGTATGCTATGGTCTTTATAAGGCCAAAAATATCCCAAGCAGTGGGAGTTATTTGTTAGTTTATGGATAATCTTGGATAGATAAATTGGGATGCAATGAAGGGAGTGTTCAGGTACTTGTGGGGTACTTCCAAGTATTTCCTATGTTTTTATAGTTGTCCTACTAAACCTCGACACTTAGTGAGTATTCATGGATATGTGGATTCAGACTTGGCAATTAGTATTGACAACAAAAGATCCACCAATGGCTATGTGTTCACAATATTTGGTGGTGTTATCAGTTGGATGTGTAAGTGATAAGTTTTAGTCTCTAAGTTGTCCACTATAGCAGTTGAGTACGTGACAACTACTCATGCTTGCGAGGAAGCCATTTCACTTAAGAGATTGTGTTCTTATATTATTTTTGATGTAGGATAAATTATTATAATTTGTTGTGATAGTCAGAATACCATTTTCTTAGTAAAGCATCCTACTTTCATGCCAAAACAAAGCACATTGATGTTTAATTTCATTTTGTTTGTGATATGGTAGAAGATGGGAAGTTGAATTTGGAGAAGGTTGACACTTTGGTGAATGTTGCAGATGCACCAACAAAACCAATGAGCACAAAGAAGTTCAAGTGGTGTTCCATTTCTATGGTCCTTGGGACCTTGAACAATTGATTACAAATGACTCTCAACAAGTCTTCAACAAGTGGGAAGATGTTGGGATTAAGATTTCTCAACCTTTGAGTCCTAGCATTAATTTAATTTATCAATTATTTGGTGTTAATTATTTATTTTGTAATGTTTATTGCTAGGACCTACTGGTGACATGACATCCTACATGGAAGGTGACATCCTATTTGGTGTCTTAACTTGGAAATTTGTTGTCACTTTGTGGGACCTATCGATGAGGTGGCATCCTACATGGAGGTGACGTGTAATTTGTATGTTCAGATTTTGGAGGTAGGCATCCTACTTTGGAGGACCTAAATTTGTGGCTAGTTTGGTGGCTTTTATCATAAGTTTCTATGTCAAGTTTATGACAAACTATGACAACTTGTTATGACAAGTTATGATAGTTGTAAGTCATGTATGATTGTTTCCAATTCACACCATGATAGACAAGTTGTACATGTAAGGGGGAGCCTATGTTTACATTTAGAAATTACATGTGTGAAGGTGCCTTGCATGTTGAGTGGTAACTAATTGTGAGGAGACAAGTATTAGAAAATTTAGAAAAAACCATAAATTGTGGGTCTTGACTATGACAACATGCCATAATGGACTCATGTACACACTTAGGCATGAGTTTGGGTTTTGGCAACTTTTGGTACCCTCTCTTCATGTTGGAGTTATGTATATGTAATGCCTTAGTGCATTTGTAGTATGATAGATTAAAGATTTCTTGAGATGTCGTTATGATACAAGAATTGCTCCAAATTCTTGTTGTAGTGTGAGAACTCTTGAAGATCATTACTCTAACATTGTATTGTAATCTTTATTGTTGAATAATACATATGGGTTGTGTTTTTGGAGTGTGGGATTTGTTCCCATAAGGGTTTTCCTATGTAAATCATTGTGTTATGGTTTGTATGTTTATTTGTTCTTTGCATTTTGAATGTGGATTTTTTTGTAGCTATAATTGATTAAAGGTATTTAAGAATTTTTTACAACTACTCTCCTACTTAGATTGGTGTAGGAAGCATCTTTCGTGCACTTGGCTTCCTTTCACCATAGAATCCCTGTACATTAGAATACCCTCAAGAACCAAAAGGTTTTCATCCTTTGATTTGACAACCAATGGGTTTTTTGCCCATAAAAGAAACTTGAACACAAAGTGCTCTAGAAGATAAATTGGCATAAGATGAATAATGCAAATGAAAATTTTGCAAGTTTTCTATGTTGCAAGCCAAACTTGGGCTCCCAAAATCCCATGCCCCATTTTCAAAATAAATGTCAGATGCTCCTAGAGATTTCTAACACCCCCACTTGCTGATAATATTAAATTTAATATTTAATTACCCAATAAAATATGAAATATTAAGACTAAGTTAAATATTAAATTTACCTATAATTTATTATTAATCCATGAAAAAATAAAATGGATTAATAATCAATCTGAACTTACTATTTTTGGAAAGGAGACATGACGATTGTGGATTACGATTGCTTTCATTTCTCAATAAAATTTGATAAACTCATAATAGTTAGAATATTTGTCAAATTAGTCAAATTTTGAATTTAATTTTTAAAAAAGAAAGAGTTAAGTGTGTGATTATAATGTTGACCATACAACCACATAAACAACTTTGAGTGAATAAATGATTAGATGTAGATGGATAACAACCCTCTCAAAATGGAAGTTTTATAAATGTATATGATCACAAATGAATGGAATTAGACCATACATCTAGATATACTCACTTTGTATGATAGAGAGTTCGTGCAATTTCTTTTATATATCATATTGACTAGGTGAAAGGTGAATGATTTCACTTTTTATAATAGTGTCCTTTCGTATCATTGTGACTAGTGGAGGAGTAATCATAGACCATGTGGGTGAGAACATGGTAAATAAGACGGTAAATATTTTAAATATTTATTTAATGGTGTGCATATTTCCAATTAAAAAGCATAACAAACATTTAGAATTTTATAAAAATGCCATACACAAATAGCATGAAATACAAGTTCAATTAATATTAAAAAACCATAATTTACTAATAAATTGGCCTGGTCAAAGTGAAACACGATACCCTAGCAAAACATGGGAATTTGATATACAAGAAGCGGCTTTCTCTCCTCAATTTACTCATAGATTACAGCTGTTTCATTGAGCATTGACTAAAATAAGGGTTGTTGAATCTGCCTTAAAGATTTGAGTGACTTAAAAAAAAATTAGGAAACCTGGAATTAATCTCCATATTTCAATCTAGTTTTTTTTTGGGATACCATCATTTCTTTGACCATCTCTGTGATATGGGGAACTCCACACCAAAAATTCTGCAGAGTTTCAATTTGATGTAACCTAACAGTAAATATTGAGCTATTTTTTAATGGTTTCTTATATTAAACAAAGCTTGCGTATCTTTTTTTTTCTTTCTGTTTGTATATCATTCTGATGATGGATCATAGAGTATGATTCATGATGGATCATGAAGAATTAAAAAAATTACACAGTTTCAATCCTGAAATACCTAACACTTCATGATTATAGACTACGGAAACTTTATGCTGTTAATTGAGTGTTGAAATTGAAGAAACAAAATTACTGTACATTTACCGTACATTCAGTAACATTTAAACTCTGAGACATAAATTCATTCTGCAATATCTGTGGGACACCAGACAGTCTACCACAAGTTTGAAGGACATTCTCTGCAAAACTCTGGATGTATTCAAACATGTTCCGGATAATCTCACTGTTATCATTAAAAATCTTTCTGTTATTATGAATTTCAGAGCCGATAACCATCATATTGGAATGATATGATTTAATAGCTGGAATTAGTTAGGTAGTTACCTATTATTGGTCACGAGTTGAGATCACACCAGCGATTCTCGAAACAACGTATTACTAGAAAGGGAATTAGGTATAAATGCAGCTTTCTTACCTGTCAGACTGATTTGCTATTATTAATTTTCTTTGAGCGTACAAGGAGGACGAAGACGGTGAAACTCTGAAACATTTGTTACACGCAAAGTCAGAAACGCTTGTAACACACGCTACCTACATCTGTTGTTCATTTAATTTCACTTTTCTTGAGGTTTGATTTGGTACAACAAAACGAAAAAACCAGAATCCATGTATTTATTTTAAATACGGAGTTTCCTTTAATTAAATTGTTACTGCAAAATAAAATTCTGAACATTACGCTGAAATTCACAACAAAGATTTCTGAGAGGGTTTTATCAATTGGTAACAACGATGTATATATTTTCCAGCGCCAAAAAACCAGGCATTTGAGAATACTTAAATTCCTGTTGGCAGTTCTTTTCACAAATTGACAAATATATTTCTGAACATTGGGTGCTCACAGCCGATTGTTAAAAAATGGTATAAAACAACTAGACATAAGCCATTTACAGTCAAAACTTTGATGAGGATCATCATTCATTTACACGTCGCTGGATATAATTCCCACCTGAATGCCTCAAAAAGGCGTTATATGCGACATTTTGCTGTCGTAGCTGTAATTACGACAACCCTCCTTGGATTTCTCTTTGAAAATCTTGAGCAGATCGCCGGCCATCTGTCTCACGGCCGGCGAGCAATCGCTCTGCATTAACAGTAAAATTTTCGTCAGCCCGCCGGATTGCATAACGGCATTGCGGGCTCTCCGATCCGCCGAAAGGCAGCAGACGCCCCACAGAATTATAACACAGTGTTCCGTAGCGGCAACAGAAATCTTGAGCATTTTCTGCATAATTGTCTGCAAGCACAGCGGCTGGTCACAGATCGCAGTCCTGCCCTCTGCACAGGCCGACATAAACTCCAGGAGACCGAGTATTTGCTCCGCGATTTTCCCGTCTGCTCCGCGGAGGAGCTTCGTCATATGACCGACGGCTCCAAGCCGGACAAAATTGAGCCTATTGCGCTTCGGAACGCAGAGGCCATGAAGGCAGCGCAGCGCCGCTTCCGTTACTTTCGCGTCCGCTTCAGAGATCCTCAGCAGCGACATCATTAGCCCGTCATGTGATGCGATTTGACTTTTCATGTCTGCGTCAGTTGCCAGACTCTCGAGCAATTTCGCTGCGTCGGTCTTGGCCTCCGAGGTTCCGTCTACAAAAATCTCTGCAATCGCACTAAGCGTCTCGGGGCTCGCGAGGAGTCGAACCGTGGTCTCGTTGTGCGGAATCAGCATCAAGATTTTAACGGCCAGGGACCGAATTTCCGTCATCTTTGTCCTAATTTCACCGGATTTTCCACGGCTTGACAGAATTTGCGCCAGAATTGAGACTGCCCCGGCCTTGACGAGACGTTCTCGGTTCTTATCCGATTCCGCAGCGTATTTGAGCAAATCATTGAGAATTTCGCAGTCCACGGCACCGTTTCTGATGTCCTGTAAAATGTCCTTGGCCTGCCTGGGGCCGATTTGGGGGTCGCTAACATTTTTCGAAATTGCTGCACAAGAATTCATGGAGATCTGGTTGGAAACAGACCATACCTGAATGAGCCGCCGCAGCGTATAATTAGGGATAATCTCTTTGCTCTCCAAGACCTGCATGGTAGCGGGGCACGTATTATGCCCTTCGTCCAGCCATTTCTGGATGCTGCACCTATCGTATGTGACGCCGGTGCTGAGACTCACAGGGGACTTCATAATGTCCAGAGAAATCGGGCACTTGAAGAACGACGGAACAGTGATATACAGATCCTGCCGTTGCTTCACCATTGTAGGTAATTGAGATCTGTCCGCTGCTATTGCTGCGGATTCGAACCCCCGACCGCCTAGTTTATGGGCACAACACAATCAACGCACGCCCCAGGCTAAAGAGTCCTAGATGATTGAGTCCATTTTCTCCTTTTTCTGGAGATTTTTTTATGATTTCGTGGATTTGAAGGATGCAGAGGGCGGTCAAAGGCGCAGTAAATGAGATTCAAACAAAAAGAGTCGGTCAAAGCTCCATCTGTGTGATAATGATCTTTTTTCTACTTTTATATGCGCTTTGACAGGTTAAAGGCCACAAAATAGGGGTGCAATAAAGAAAGATTGTGAGTGGGTCCCACAAGCTTTTTTCCTGTGTGTGGCATCGGCAGGAGTGTAAATCAAAGGACGTATCAGGCCGGCAGCGAGGGCCGCCTGTGCCGTTGATGCCGTGCATCATCATATCTCCTGCCGTCCGATTGTTCAACGCTTTCTTCAAACCCTAAATCAAAGGATCTCCTTTTCGCATAAACAAACGTTGAAACTTGACGTGACATTCAATTCCATCTTTCACACGTAATACCCACCTAATTTTAGACCAATTCCTTGTTTTGACCAATTTCCAAACCTAAACTTTCTACTAATTTCTGTTTTTTGTGGGGAGCATTTTTGTTTCTTCATGCCTCCCCATTGCATCAACTTTCTGGCTACCTAGCTCTTAAAGTCTCATAAATAAAAAACAAATAAATAAAGCTCTTAAAGTCTTTTTGTGGCATAAAATAATATGTTTTTATAATTTTGTAATATTTATGAATAATTTTAGTTCATATGGCTAGAGTTGGCTTGGGTTGTGGGATTACTCGCCATTGGTTCTAGGTTCGACTCATAGGCCCGGACTTACCCAATGCATGTGGTTTGTGGACTATTGTGTGCATCCCTAGGGGACCAGTCTCACCTCAGCTCATCTCGTAAAGGGAACATGTTGCGCTGAGTCACGGGGACTCCCCTGGGTTACCAAAAAAATATTTATGAATAATTTTTAATCTATATATTTGTAACTATTTAATTTGATTATTATTTTTTAGTATCAAATTATACACTTTATTTGATAAAATTATATTTATTTATATGTTTTTCTTTATGTTCTTCCATATGATCATATGGTCTTTTTTTTAATGATGTATGGGTTATTTTTAGTAATTATTCATAAATGATGGTTGAATGTCAAAAGGTGAGGAATAAGGTGAGTGCTTATATTATGAAAAAGAATATCTTGGAACGTTATTAAATAGTATGTACATATGGCAATCAAATGTTATGTCGAATGACATATGACAAGTTTTTATGATACATTAGATTCTTTGTCCATTTGTAATCACCATGATGCCATAATCTAGGAATTAGATCATAGTTTTTATATATTGTTTTATTACTCAACAAAAATAACTTAAATTTTGATATTTGACATCTTTGATACCTAAATTAATAGATCCAATATCTTTTAGCTAAAAAATCTTGGATATCTATTTTTAGAAGCACTATTGCACATTGTCAATGATTTTGTGAGTAGAAGAGTTCAAACCTATGTTAAGTTGGTCACTCAACCAAGGGATTGGAGTGCATGGTAGAGATAAGTAGTTTATTTTTTCATTCAATTTATGTCTACATAGTTTTGATCATATTCTTTATAACCTATAGGTTTAATGTGTTTAATGTTATCTTTGTTACCTATATTATCTCTATTATCTATTATGTTCTATAAATTTGTGTTCATGTGAAAAATAATTGTATATTACATAATTAAAAAGTGTACCAATGTTTCCATGTTGTGTTGAAATCTCAACTTTAGAAGCATAAATCTTCTCTAAACAAGTTTATTAATAACTTTATATTTTGTGAAAAATAAAGGAATGGAATAGTTTAAATTTTGTTACTAGTAGATTAGTAGTTAAGGAAATTTCATTTTGTTGTAGCAAAATTTTAATTAAATTTCTTGTTTCTATAGATTACATTTCGTATACTTTTGTAGATTAGAATTATTTAATGCTTTCAAGATTAGATTCCTTTCCAGAATAAGCATTCCCTATTTTGATAAAAATTAGTATGAATTAGGAAATCTCAAATCCTTCTATAGACAACCTTGGACACCACCCTTTATAATAATTAATCAATTAAAGTGCTAGACCTGATGACAGCTTGTCACATGGAATCATGGTAACAATATCCTAATTGAAGATCACATATGACCCTCACATAATAGAAACAATCGATTATGACACTAGAAGCTCTAGAGGATAAAGTAGAGTAGTGATCTCTAAATGAAGAAGAGAAGAAAACACCTATAATCTAGGAACCAATCAATCACATAAATGTGGCATATCTACTAAGTTACCACAATTAAGGAACCCAAGAAATAACTCTACATAAATGTAAGTAAATAGATCATATATTAAAACTTCCAAACATGATCCATTGTGGAGTACTTCAAAAATTATCTTCATTTACTATAAGAATTCTGAAATTGGATATTGTGGATATTAGATATGGATTGTCAAATGAAGAAGAAAAAAATCAACTTCCAACTAGTTTTTTCATAGAAAATAAAATAGAAAAAATGTTGATACTAGTACACAATAATTAGAAAAAATATTTTGTTGACTATAAGAAGCTAAAAATCTAATATTGTGTGTGAAATTCATGCACCTTAGAAAAAAACTACCTCTTAAGTCAAATAAAAATTAACTTTAGCACTATTTTGGTGGTGGACTAGGAGGGAGCGGGTGGTATTGCCAACTATAGTGGAATAACTACTAGTAGTGGTTGATTGGTTATGTGATCTCCTATGTTAGCATTTGGTGTTCTACACCATTCCATAAAATGTTATATTATAATATTGTAATTAAATAAGTATTTAGTTGTGGTGCACCTAGGAGGTGTGTTTACCCACACCAGGTAATTATTTGGGACCACTTGTAAAGTTGTATTGTAATATTGGGTTATTATTTTATGTGTGGGAGATATAGGATAATGATTTAATATTTGGAGAAAGTATTTAGTAATGTAAAAAATTAGTACCCAATATTAAATGATGGGTCAATAATTTTGTGGCACATGGTTCTATCTTACCACTTGGTTGTATTTGTGTGAGCTTATTTCTAAAAAAGTAAACGCATGTCTAGTGGTTAAGGTTGGATAGGTGAGTGGGCTATCATTGTTGAGTCTTTCTAAGGAGTGCATATGTGATGCATGACATGGTATGTATGGATTCATGCTTGGACACATGGAGGATGCATTGGAGAGGCTTGATGTTTTAGAAGTATTCATTGTAGCTCTATAAGTTCATTTATTATTTTATTGTTGAATAATAGATGTCTATATGGATGCTTTTAGAGGGTGTGTTTTTCCCTCTTGAGGGTATTCCTAGGGTATATATTGTGTTTTCTTGCGGCTTGTCTATTTTGATCTATGAATTTGGTTATTTTGTAAGCTTGTATGCATTTTTTTCTCTCATGGGCTTATGTAGGAAATGGATTAAATGAATTGGATATTGATGCATTATTTCCTAAGAAATGGAATCAAAGTTTTCTTGGTTGTGGGAGGTGTGAGCTCACAAGTTTTGTTATAACCCTTGTTTGAGTAGATCTAGTGCAAAGTTGAATACATGGCAATGTAGGTTAGATCCAAGGCATTACAAGGTATGGAACACATGTGCAAGTGTTATTTTGCATATTTGTTGGGTTTATTGCAGATCTAGGGTTTGAAGAATTTGGGTCAAAGGGGTTTCAGGATTGTGCTTTCATATGAGGGTTTTACAAAGGAAGTTTCATAGATGACCTCTTGAGACAAAATGGACTTCACCCTTGGATCCAGATGGTCGAGAAACAAAGATTCATATAAAATTTTCCCTATTTTGGCCATTGTGAGAAAATACAATATTTTTTTTCCCAATTACCCCCTTGGTCTTATGGCTATATGATCACCATTTCTGTAGAATTAAAAATTAAAATTAAAACGTACAAATAAATTAAATTAAAAATATTTTAAAAAAATTAAATAATATTGGGGGTTTTGCAAACCCTGTAGTCCACCCTTGTCATGTCATTTGGTAGGCAATATTACCATCGACAGGTCTATTAGTTTCTGTTGGAAATATTGTCAACCCCTGGTTGGTGGCTCTGGGCTAGCAAGGCTTAGCCCCTCGATCCCATGGGGAATAGCACCAACCCCCCCTTTGTGGGGTAAAACAAAAAATTTAAAAGCTACATTTTTTTAACAAATTTTAAACTTTTTTAAATCCACTACCCACATGAGCGATGCCACCAGCATAGCACCACCAATGGCTTTAGCTGAGGGCCACCACTGTGCCACATATAAGTCTAGAATCAGACAACTTTTTTAAAACAAGCATAAATCTCACCTAGGTTGTCAAATTTTTGAATTTCAATATTCGATGGAAAACTCTCTTCAAGAACTATGTAGTGGTATAGGTTTGGTTCCATTATTTTACAATTTTCATCATTTTCGGGGGCCTAGAAGTTAGATGTTCTTGTTTTCACGATTTTGGACATAAATTTTGCATACGAAATTAGATTTTTTATTTTGAATAGGCATTGGAGAGCATGTGGAATGTACTACATAGTGAATCAGTTATATTTTTAATTTATGGTGTAGAGAGGGGTTGATACTGTTGGACTAATCGTCAGTGTCTCCCTTCAGATTCGGGACATGGACTAGGGTAAACCCACAAAATTGGTTTACAATTCCATTGAGGAAGGAAAAATGTATTTTTGGATGGAAAACACTGTAGGGGGTTCACTAGAACTAGGAGGGTTCTCTAGAACCAAGGGGTTTGAGTGAACTACCCTTTAATGGGTCTATTTTTTAATTACATTAAAGGGGGATTCACTAGAACTAGGGGAGTTTGAGCAAATGCCCTGGTTCTAGTGAACCATGTTTTGCTAGAATCCCCATTTCCCCCCTTCTCCCCCTTTGGCACCAAAATTTTCCCTTCAAAGCTCGAGTTGAGGATGAAAATGGAGGAGACCTCACAGACCCAACTAGATGATGGTAGTCCTCGAAACGAGCTATCCAATGAATATAATTTTAATATGTTTTGGTTTTATTATGTATTTATTTTTTTAGTATAGGTTTTTCACTGAAAATCAAGCTCTATGTTCCACACATGTGGAAAAATAGCAGATTGTCAAAAAAAATTGAAAAATATCAGTGCACTAGATATTGAAGTCCTTGATCCAACAAAAAATAATGAATTTCAATACATACAAAAAAATTTATGTTGCATACAGTCCACCTATGTCTGAATTGTAATTGGTTTGACTTCAAAACTTGATTAAGGAAAAAATATTCAATAAAACACTATGAAACCAAATGAAAGCGCTACATATCATAGTTACAAATCTAAATTTGAAAAAATTATAGTTTTATCCTTCATGGAAAAATAGTTATGTTGTATACAGTGAGCATCGCTCCTTAAAAATGGCATTTACTAAAAAAAACTAGTTTTCGAAGGAGATGGAAAAAGAAGTGCAACCTGATTCCAAAAATTTTGAAAAAAATATATTTAGAATCTATAGACAAAATGTCACAAATCACTAGTTTGCATCATCTTCAAATTCCTCACAGTTTAGCCACTATAGGTGCCCGAAAGTGAAAATTTAGTTAGAAAAAATTAGTTCAATGTCTAGTTTGGCCAAAAATTGTAAACCAGTATTGTGGGATCACCCACTAATTGCCTCCTATGGATCCATTTATCTCTGGCATTTCTATCGGGCATTAACATGTCAAACTTTTGGCACAATGGTAAATGTGTTCCAACAAATGATATCAAAGTCATGGTCCCAGGTTCAAATCCCCTTAGGTGACGCTGAGGGGGGGATTGTTGGACTAATTGCCAATGTCTACCTTCGGATTTAGGACATGGACTAACCGCCTCCCATGGATCCATTTATCTCTGGGGTTTGTATTGAGCATTGATAGGTCAATTTTTTGGCACAATGACAAATATGTTCCAACAAATACTTGTTTGATCACTTGTAGGTGTCTAAGATTTGGGGTGTGATTGTATGAGCATCTGAATGAGTCAAGAGGTGAAACCTTGATGGAGTATATGTTTTTATGTGATATTTGTGATGATATAATTGATTTTCAATTTGTTCCTTCTTGCTACAGGTTTATAGGTATTTTTAGAGTTGGAATTTGAAGGTGACAAGTACATTGGTTGTCATCTAGTTTAAGGACATGGGTTGACACATGTAGAGACTTGGAGTCTCATTTGGGTGATAGTTGAGTGTAGGTACAATATTGGTGATGGTTATGGTGTCATGGATATGCAAGTACATTTTACCATTGACATAACATGATCATGCATGTGGTATTTTGGTGGTGATATGGTTTGGTGTTAGGATTTTTTTCTTATGTCCTAGATGCTTGATTGGTTCCTTCACTATGGTTACTTGTTTGTGGACATGTTTGGTGAATTAGATTTGTGGTAGATTTCGTGTTTGTTTTGTTGTTTATAGGATTATCTTCTTTGATATATCAGTTTGCAGGTTACTAATATAATGAGTTTGCATGCTTCAATGTTTGGGATATTCAAGTTATGTAGATTGTGGAATAGCTACCTATTTGCTTGTAGTGGGATGACTTAGATGTGGACTGTCTAAATCCATGAGATTGATTTAGTGTTGATGCAGACTTTGTTAGTTGGCCTTGTTTTTCATCATTTGTGCTTTAATATGTTTCTTAGAGATGAGAGGATGAATTTTTAGAGTGTCAAGATTGTCACTGTTTGGGACTTGTAGCATATGTTTTTATCACAATGTCATGATATTTTGATTACATTTTATTGGTTACACATTTCAATGGGAGATTTTGATAGTGATGATATATTAGTGTAGGATTGGTTCTTGATGTTTTGATGACATTTATATCTTTTTGGGCTGGAGATCTTGGTTCTACTTCTTCTCTGGAGTTGTTGAGATTGTAGTTGAGTGTGTGTGGACCATGGGTGATCTTTATTTAGGAGATGGTTGTCATGATGCCATATGTATCTTGGTATCATAGTTCTATGGGATTTGTTGGTAGTGATGTGGATTCATTGTTGGTGATGGATGATCTTCTTTAGTGTTTTTGGATGTCTTGGAATAGCTCTTAGATCATGTTGTTACAGAAGAGTTCTTTCAAATTTACAAGTTGGCTATTAGGAGATGGTTATCTTCATGTGATTGGAGATATTGATTCTTATTTTAGACTGTGTTTGGTATTTTTCATAGTTTACTCTTGATACTAGCTTAGAGGTTTGACATGATACAATTTCTCTTGAGACAAGGATGTATGCATTGTTACATGTGATCTCCTAGGAGGAGATGATTAGATCATGATGTCATGTTGGGTTCTTGATTCTACAGCTGGAGTTTTGATACTGGTCTTGTTGTTTCTCTTGGTATTTGATTATATTGGTCATTTGCTTGGGAGCTTCATGATAGTGTGGTGTTGCATTTGGAGCTTATCATGTATTGATCGTTGGTAGGTGCTCATGGATAATTTGAGACTTGAGTGAGGCTAGAGTTCCCTTGGGATTAGAGGCATTTGCTTAAGACAGTTACTCTTTGGAGGTTTCAGTAGGAAGATCAAGGATCCTTCACCTAGATATGAACATGAGTTCATGATGGACCTATAGAGGAGATTGTTCTTGGAGTGAGTCATGATGACTTGGTTATCCTAGAGGAGCATTCACATTCCCCACTCTTGTTATACTCAATTATTTATCATCTAGAAGGTATTTACCCATTCTTGTTTCAAATGTGTTATGTTTTGTGCATTCTTTTCTCATGGGAATGAGTCTTGAGCCATGGTGATTGATCTTGGGAAACTCATTTGAGTATTGTTTAGCATGAGTTGTTATAGCTTTATCCTTCATATATATGGATCTTGAGTTATGGATACTTGGTTTTGGAGGATTCATTTTGAGGGATATTTACCATGGTTATCTCCTTGTTCATATGAGTTATTTTATGTTATCATCCATTGAGGAGGAGTTTTAGGAGATGTTTAGTAGACTGGTTTCTTGATTTAGGAATGCCTACATTGAGTTTTATTTCCTTGGTTAGAGAGGCTTACGTCCATGTTGGTATTACACATGATATATATATTTGTTTGATCAAATATATTGAACTTTTCGGTGTTGTGAATTTTCATTTGGGGTTGTAAGGAGATCATACTTGACACAATGTATCACTTCGAGGTGTTGGTAGAAGGACATATTATGATTTATATGTTTTCTCTCTTCATTCTATGGTTTCTTCCTGGATTTTCATGTTCCTATAATTCAAGAGGATACTGGTGACATGTTGTGAGAGTACTATGTAGTTTTTTGTGTTGCATGTGTGGGTCATTGTGGTTGTTCTTAGAACTTCATGTTTTGATCATTTGCTACACCTTGGTATAGTGTTGATTGGTAGACTTGATATGCCTTGAGCTATTTTTCTATTTGGCATTACCCATGCAGTTGGAGTTCTTGGATATGTATTTTCTTCATTGATAGATTTGATACATAGAGCTTGTGATTGCAGTTTATGGGTTGTATATATTTTTGCATGAGTTTACCGATGTTTTTGATACCTATGAGGTATGAATGGTTGGATGTATTAGCATGTGTTGTGGATGTTATTTCTAATCATGTGGGTTTTTACTTTTGACAGCTGCTTGAAGCCTTTTTTATCACTTGGATTTGATTCTTGTGTTCTTGGATTGGTGTATCTTCACCTTGGCATGTTTCTTTTCTTCCATAGGTGGCATGTTGGAGGATGAGAGGGGTTTTTGCTTGAGATGGTGGTCACTTTAGTTTTATTGTAGGTATCTCAATAGAGCATGATAGCATGTTGGATATTCATGTGGTTTCATGTATGGCTATGATGATGTATTTCATTGATTGACCCTTATGAAATGTATACAACAAGTGGGAGAATGTTATGATTTGGTGTTGTACACCATTACATAAAATTTTATATTATAATGTTATAATTAAATAATTATTTAGTTGTGGTGCACCTAGGAGGTGTGCTTAGCCACACTAGGTAATTATTTTGGGCCACTTGTAAAGTTGTATTGTAACATTGGGTTATTATTCTATGTGTGCAAGATATAGGATGATTTAATATTTGGGGAATTATTTAATAATTTAAAAACTTAGTAACCAATATTAAATGAGGGATCAATGGTTTTGTGTTCACGTAGTTTTGTGGAAAATTATTTTATCTTACCACTTGGTTGTATTTGTGTGAGCTTATTTCTATAAAAGCAAACACATGTTTAGTGGTTAAGGTTGGTTGGGTGAACTTGGGTTTTCATTATTGAGTCTTTCTAAGGAGTGCATAAATGTGAAGTATGGCATGAGATATGTGGATTCATGATTGGAAACATGGAGGATGAATTGGAGAGGCTTGATGTTGCAAAATTATGTGTTGTAACTCTATAAGTGCATGTATTATTTTATTGTTGAATAATAAATGGAGTATGGATGTTTTTGGAGGTTGGGTTTTTCCATCTTGAGGGTTTGCCTAAGGTATATCTTGTGTTATCTTGTGGCTTGTTTTTTCTAATCTATACATTTGGTTATTCTATAATCTTGTATGCATGTTTTTCTCTCATGGGGTTATGTAGGAAATGATTAAATGAATTGGGTATTTATGCATTATTTCCTAGCATCATAGTGGTAAGAGAAGTGGTGGTGGTGGTGGTGGATAGTGGTAGATCATTCTAATTCAATGGAACTCCAATAGTTGAGGCTCAACCATTGTTGGTTTAGAATAACCAATGGATAGACACAGTGGTCAACCCAAATGATAGTTCCCCATGTGATTGAGGCTACATCATAACAACTCTATGTCCTTGTCATTTTAGCTAGCTTTTTCTATATCATATGAAAAAATTCTAACACAATGTGAACCCCCATTGTACCATAAATTGAAACATGCACAAAAAATATTCTACATAATATACTATTGATTATATAAAACAATTATGCAAGGTATGTCCATAGATATTTATCAACCATATAGATTCTATATAACTATATGGCCTACCATGATGGATATTCCACCAATCCTAAAATAATGGCCTAATTATTTTTCCACAATAGGTCAAGTTTTACATTAATCCATAGGATTTTGGGCCTTTTGGATCCAATAGTGATGTTTATTTTTGTATAATAGGTCATCTACAAAACTTCACCTATAAGACCTTCATAAAAATATCTTAAACAAAAACCCATTTACCAAACCACATATTCCCCAAATTGACAATACTTTATTTTTATAACATATTTGAAACCTTTAAAATGCCTTCATTCTTTTCCTAAAAATCATGTACTCAACTATGCATAAGATTCTACTCATAATAATGATTAACAAGTAAGAAGATGTTTCACCTTACAATCTAATAACTAGAATCTAATACCAAATGATAGGAAAATTTTAGTTATAATATTCTATTTCCACATAACCCTCATGAAAGAGATAAATGCAAAATAAGTATTTAGATTCCACAATGTAAAAGAATAACAAACATACCACAAGATAACACTAGATGTACCTTAGAAAAACCCTCTTAAGGGAAAAATCTATCCTCCAAAAGTGAAAGGAAAGTTGAGTGAAGAAACCTTCCCTAATGCAAATCAATTAGAAGAGGGTTGCAAAACTTTGTTTCAAATCCCTTTTTTTACAGTTAACATTCAAGAATGCACATGCAATTAGTTATTTTTAGATTTAAAGCATTAAACCACACAACACAGAATTTATGTGGGAAAAAACTTTCAGGAAAAAACCCATACACCAAAGCACAAATCAATTGTATTACTATAATAAACTGTTATAATACAAATCTCAGATTATATGCTCTTGCAAGTGTTGATTCACTATGATAGAAGATTTTAGAGTGAATTTGATAACATAATGGTATACTCGATTTTGTAATCACAACATTCTCCATCAAATGCACTAAGGCATCAACATATACTTCTCATAAATAGGTGTTGAACATTGTCATGTGTTAATCTCACAATCTCTGCATGCATGCAAACTAAAATTGACAATATGCACGAGTCCCGAGTGACCCAATTAGCAGCCTGTCAAACATGGACATACATGCACCAACATGCAACATGTAAGTACATGCAAGGCTTGCAACTCCAAAAAACAAGAAACCTCACATGCTAGGAATCCCATAGAGAAAATCCAGTCAACTGCCAAATTAGAACTAATCCTTGACTCCTAGTCACTCCCAGTGACAAGTCACTCTCCATTAAGCAACTTTCCTCGTCAAGCTTCAATCAACAATTCAAACCAATGTCACATGCCATCATTTTGCATCTCCTATAGGTTTTCACAATTCTCAATGCTCAAATGAGCACCCAAGTGACAAGTGTCACCTTTCCTTGCTTCTTCTTTTCTAAAGAGATGAACGTGCACACAAGTGGACCCCACCAATGCTTTCTTCCAAAATAGACTGCCACATGTCAACATGGCCCTCATTTTAGAGGTCTAAATAATTATCTTTTCCTAATGGAGCACCCATGTGACATGTGTCACATTTTTATCCTTTTGCACCTTGCATGTAGGATACATCAACTCTTTGTTGGGTCCCACAAAGTGCCTTACCAATTTGGAAACTATTATTATTACATTTAATAAATAAAATCAGCAAATTAGAGGAAAATAATTAATTAAATAATCATGGTACTCAGTAAGGTTGAGAGACCTTAATCCCAACATTCTCCCACTTGTTGAAGACCTTACAAGCTTCTTTGTATCACTGCTCAAGTTGCAAGGCCCATAAAACTAGCACACCATCTTAACTTCTTTGTGCTCATTGGCTTCGTTAGTACATCTACAACATTCAACGAAGCATCCACCTTTTCCAAGTTCACCTCTTCATCTTCCACCATATCATGAACAAAATTAAACTGCACATCTATGTGCTTTGTTTCAACATGGAAACTAGGATTCTTCACTAGACATATAGCACACTGGTTGTAACAACAAATAGTAATCTATCTTGCATCAAAACCAATATTCAAACATAGTCTCTTAATCCAAATGACTTCTTTAAAGCATGAGTAGCTACCATGTACTCTACTTCAACAGTGGACAAAGTGAATACAACTTCTTGCTTACTCATCCAACTTATTACACCACCAAACATCATGAAAACATATCCATTGGTGGATATCCTATTGTCAATGTCACCTACCCAATCTAAATCCACATCCATATTCTCACTAAATGTTGAGGTCCAATAGGATAACCATGAAAACACAGGGCATACTCAGTAGTACCTTACAAGTACCTAAACACTCTCTTCACTACATCCAAGTACATCCATCTAGGATTAGCCATAAATCGACTAATGACTCCCACTACTTGGGAAATGTCTGGTCTCATACAAACCATAGCATACATCAAGCTGCCGCCAACACTCACATAAGGAACTTTGGTCATGTCCTTCATCTCAATAGGATATTTTGGACAATCCTCCACAAAAAGCTTCATCCCCTAAACAATTAGAACAACCATCTGTCTGCAAGTAGTTCATGTTGAATCTCTCAAACACAAATTTCATATAATTGCTCCAGCTTAACCAAAGCTTTCTATTATCTCTATCTATTTTAATATCAATCCACAAAATACACCTCATTGCACCCAAATCTTTCATCTCAAACTATGCTGACAACTGAAACTTCAAAATTGAAATCATGCTTTTGTCATTCCCAATGAACAACACATCACCCACATATAGGACAATAATGAGAATGTGACCATTATCAGTCTTGTAATAGACACAATGGTTAGATTTAGATCTCAAAAATCCCAAGGAAAACACATTGGTGTCAAACTTTTGGTACAACATCCTAGGAGACTACTTCAGTCCATAAAAATATTTTCTCAACTTGCACTCCAGATTTTCTTTACCTTTCTCAATAAAATGATCTACTTGTGACATATAAATTTCCTCCTCCAAGTCACCATGAAGGAAATTTTTCTTCACATCCATTTGCTCAACTTTCAAGTCATAAGTTGTTGCAAGTGATAACAAGAATCAAATGGATGTAAACTTAGCTATAAGAGAGAAAATATCCCCATAATCTATTCCCTCCACCTAGGAATAGCCCTTTGTGACCAAATTTTATTTATGCTTCTCAACACTACCATCATGACCCATTTTCTTCTTGAACACCCATTTGCATCCAACTGGCTTCTATCCTTCTAGAAAGGGTAGTAGATCCCATGTAACAATATTTTTTAATGCAACCATCTCTTCTTTCATGACTTTCATTTATGAATCTGCATCATGCATACCCATAGCCTCTCTAATAGTCTTAATCTCATCAGTGTTAGCAATCAAATGAAATATGCAACTAGAATCTATCATAGAATACCAAAATCTATCAGGTTTCCACCTTTCTTGTGTAGAACTCCTCAACTATTGAGGTTGATGTTCTTGTTCTTCTTCATAGCTCTCAAAGCTATTAGATATATCCTCATCATCAAATCTCGTAGGATTGTGTAGTTCATCTCTCGTAGGAGAAGGTGGAATTTGAACTACCTCCTTCTCTTCCTTCTCTACTTATAGATGCCACACCCTTAATATTAGTGTACATCGGGTTATGAATAGTTGGCTTGTGGCTATCTTAACTCTCTATTAAGTCATATTATCATTAGTATATTGTTATTTAGTTTTTTTGGTCAGCCCAATACTTGTATAGGTGTGTCTAAGTCAGCCTAGGTGATATCCTAGGCATAAATAGGTATATATAGGAGGTTGTGAGTCTTATTTCATCATCAAGTTGTGAAGTGTGTTGTCATTAGAGATATTTGGAGGTTTGCCCCTTCAAAGTGGCTTGTTATTCTCATTTATTATCAATTATTTGCAGTATATTTTATATCATATTCTTCTATTGTGCAAGTTATTTCATAACAAGTGGTATCAGAGCATGATCTTGGCACTGTAGAGGTAAGGTTTTTTCTCAATTTTGGAGGCGATTTTGGGAAGAGCATATCTTTCATATTTTGATGATTTTTATTTTTATTTTAAAGTGTTTTTTAAGAACATATTAAAGAAGCTACAATCCATATTTCAAAAGAATTGGAGTAGAATTAAGCGAATTATTGCAGAATTAGGGTTTCTACACATTTATTTTGGAATCGGCATATCTCGCATATATTGTCTAATTGGAGTCTTATTTTTATTGAATTTTTGAAGAGATACTAAAGGATATTACAGTAAAAATTTTGGAGGAATTTGAATATAAATAAACAAGTTATTGAAAAATTAAATTTTTCACAATTATCACTCTCCACGCTACAAATCTGCTTATTTCTTGGAGATTTTTCTAGGTGAGAGTTATTTTGGCCCTAGTAAGTTACAGTAAAAATTTCAGATAATTTAAGTTTCATTTGTGTGATTTATTTCAAAATTAGTGGTTCCCATCATGACGAGGCCTGCAACAAGGGGTAAAAAGAATGTTGTCACTCCGGGGAAGACTCCTGATAAGGATGGGGTAACAATACAAGATATTACTCCTAATGAGGAAATCAATAAGGTCAAGAAATAAATTTCCTCAATTAATATGGATATGTGTGACCTAAGAGGAGATATACCGGACATAAGAAACATGTTAAGCACCTACATGGTTGAACCAAGAAAGGAGTTCTCAAGAAAACAAGGTGAAAATTCTAGGTCAGCTACCATTGACACAAGTTTTAGTACTCCTATGGGATCTAGGAATTTATTTCCAAAGGTAGATATGCGCAAGTTTGATGGCAAGGATCCTCTAACATGGATAAACCAAATGGAGAATTTTTTTAAAGTACACCAAATCCCAAATGGATCAAAGGTCACGATGGCTTCCCTATATCTAAAACCAGATCAATTCATTTGGTATCATTGGCTTTGCACTCATCGAAGGAAAAAGGGGCTCACCATCTCATGGTCAATTTTTATGGAGGAACTCCAAGCACAATATAGCAATAGCATGACAGACAACTTCTTTAGCCAGCTGGCTAAACTTCAACAAACAGGATCAGTTAAGGATTATATTTAGCAATTCCAAAATCTATCCTTAAGAGTAGATACAATTACAGAGGAAAACATGAATGATTTATTCTTGGGGGGTCTCAAGGATCACATTCAACATGAGGTACACATGTTTAGCCCTAGCTCCATAAATGAGTCTTTTATCCTAGCACGCAGGGTAGAGAAGTATTTGATTCCTAAGAAGCAAGGGGCTAATGTGACAAGAGAGAAAGGATATTCAACACAACCTACTAGGTTGACTCCACAAAAAAATGAGGAGAAAAGAGAAAAAGGGTTGTGTTTCAATTGTGATAGCAAATACAGTCAAGGACATAAATGCAGTGAAAAGAAATTATTCTATATTGAAGGGCCAAGTGAGGAAGAAGAGGAGCAACCCATACTAGAGGATGAAAGGGAGTCGAACCAATAATTTCTTGTCATGCACTCTCAGGTTTCAGTGCTCCACAAACTCTCAAGGTGGTGGGTTTCTTAAAGAAGCAAAAGGTAACAGTGTTGATTGACTTAGGTAGTACTCATAATTTCGTCAACAAAAAGTTAGCTACTCGTCTAAATTGTTTTATATATCTAGCTCTAGAGTTTCAGGTTTTGATTGCAAATGGTGGTATAGTTAGTTGTTCAGGGAAGTTCCATAGCATTAAATTATCCATGGGAGATTATCAACTTGATACCCCAATGTATGCAATATCCATGGGTGCAGTAGATATTGTTTTGGGAGTACAATGGCTCACTACATTGGGAACGATTGAGATGAACTTCCAAGAACTATTAATGAGATTTCAATCAGAAGGAAGGGTAGTATAGCTAAGGGGATTGAAGGAAAAATCCCCACAAATGGTAAGCTCTCATCAAATGCAAAATTTTCTTAAGAAAGGAGTGGATGGATTTGTGGCCCAGCTATGTTCATTAGAAGTCTCTCAATCTAATGCTCCTACTCATCCAGATTTGCAAGCTATAATTGATCGTCACTCAGTTGTTCTGGGAGATATGCCTAAAGGACTTCCTCCTAAGAGGGATCATGATCATGCCATACAGTTAGTTCCAGGGAGCCAACCACCGAACATCAAGCTTTACAGGTATCCACACATACAAAAGAGTGAGTTTGAAAAAAATGTTGAGGAGATGCTAGAAGCAGGAATTATCAGGCATAGCCAAAGTGCTTACTCCTCGCCTATGGTGATGGTACGTAAGAAGGATGATACTTGGCACATGTGTCCAGATTATAGAGTGCTCAACATGTACACCATTAAAGATAAGTTTCCTATTCCAATCATTGATGATTTGCTAGATGAATTGAATGGAGCTATGTATTTTACCAAGTTAGATCTTAGATCTGGTTATCACCAAATTCGGATTGAGGAAGATATTTGTAAGACATCATTTCAGACTCATGAGGGTCATTGTGATTTTTTGGTGATGCCATTTGGTCTTACCAATGCACCATCTACATCCCAAAGTTTGATGAATTCCATTTTTAAGAAGTTCTTGAGAAAGTTTGTGTTAGTATTCTTTGATGATATATTGATTTATAGCAAGACTTGGGAAGAACATTTGCAACATGTGGATCAAGCATTACAAATACTTGAAGATCATAAACTCTATGCTAAGCCATCCAAGTGTCCTTTTGGTCTTACGGAGGTGGAGTATTTGGAACACATAGTTTCACATGGAGTAAAGGTGGACCCTAACAAAATTAACGCTATCATGGAATGCCCTATTCCAAAAACCATTAAGAAACTGAGGGGTTTCTTGGGATTGATAGGGTACTATAGAAGATTTGTGAAGAATTATGGTCGTATAGCAGCACCTCTCACCACTCTATTGAAGAAGGATTATTTTCATTGGAATGAGTCTTCCAATACAACATTTGAGAGATTGAAGGAGGCTATGTGTAAAACTCCAGTGCTTGCCACTCCTGACTTCACCAAGGAATTCATTGTGGAATGTGATGCTTCTAGAAATGGGATAGGAGCAGTGCTCATGCAAGAAGTTCGACTAATTTCTTTTGAGAGTCATCAATTAAAGGGTAAGAATCAACTAAAACCTGTTTATGAGAAGGAAATGCTAGCAATCCTCCATGTAGTTAAACAATGGAGGCATTATCTATTGGGTAGACACTTCAAGGTTAAGACAGATCATGATAGCCTAAAATATTTTTTGGAACAAAGACTATCTTCTGAAGAGCAACAAAAATGGGTCACTAAGATGTTAGGATATGACTTTGAGATTGTATATAAGAAAGGGAAAGAAAATATTGTAGCAGATGCACTTTCAAGGAAGGATGAGAAAGATGAAGCCTTATTGTGTGCCCTTTCAATATTACAAGAAAATTGGGTGGAGGAAGCCAAAGTAGAGTGGCACAATGATATTGTGACAAGTAATCTCATCAAACAATTAAAAAGTGATAGTAGTAGTTCAGATAAGTTTTGTTGGAAGGGAGATACTCTTTGGAATAAAGAGCATTTGTATCTCTGCAAGAATTCCACTCTTAAACACAAGATTCTCATATAGTTGCATGAGTCTCCAATGGGTGGTCATTCAAGATTTTTGAAGACATATCATTGAGTCAAGCAATATTTTTTATGGGAAGGGCTAAAAGGTGATGTTCAAAAATTTGTGGCTGAATGTTTGGTTTGTCAAAGGAATAAAGGGGAAACAATTAAGACACCAAGTCTCTTGCAACCCTTATCTATTCCTAGCCAAGTTTGGAAGAGGTATCCATGGACTTCATCACAGGGCTTCCCAAATCTAAAGGTCATAATGTCATCATGGTAGTAGTTGATCGCCTCACTAAATATGCACATTTCATTGCATTATCACATCCTTTTACAGCAAATGCAGTGGAAAAATATATTTTGGAGAATATCCAAAAGCTACATGGTACACCTAAGGTTATTGTTAGTGATCGTGATCCTACCTTCACTAGTCACTTTTGGAAAGATTTATTCTCATGTTTGGGTACTCAATTGGCTCATAGCTCTTCATACCACCCTCAATTAGATGGGAAAACTGAGGTTGTTAATAAGTGTTTGGAAGGATATATATGTTGTTTCACTTTAGATAAATAGTCTCAATGGGTAGATTGGCTACCACTTACAGAATGGTGGTATAACACTTATTTTCATAGCTCACCAAAAATGTCTCCATTTTTGGCACTTTATGGATATCATCCTCCTTCCATCACATCATCAATAAAGGTGTCACCAAGAGTTCAAGCAGTAGAAGACCACTTGCTTCATCAACAACAAGTACTTTCAGGACTCAAGGAGAATTTAGCCATGGCACAAAATCGAATGAAACAACAGGCAGACCAACATCGTAGTGAAATAAGTTTTGAAGTTGGGGATTAGGTCTTCTTGAGATTACAGCCTTATAAGCAAATCTCACTTAAGCTAAAAAAAAAGAATAATAAGTTATCTCCAAAGTATTATGGTCCATACCAAATCATGCAAAATATCGGTAGTGTTGCCTACAAGCTAGAGTTTCCACCAACAACAAAGATACATCCAGTTTTTCATGTTTCCTATTTGAAGAAGGTAATTCGGCATAATATTCCCACTCAAACAACACTACCAGAGCTCGATGAAGAAGGAAGAATCATTTTGGAACCAGAGTGCATTCGTCAAACATGCACAAAGAAGCTGAGGAATAGAACTCTCACTGAGTATCTCATCCAATGGAAGAATTTACCAGTTGAAGATGCCACATGGGAGGATAAGGAGTTCATTCAAAAGAATCCAAACTTGATTAGCTTTGAGGACAATGCTTCTTTGAAGAAGGGAGGCATGGTATGCCCTTAATATTAGTTACATTGGGTTATGAATAGTTGGCTTGTGGCTATCTTAACTCTCTATTAAGTCATATTATCATTAGTATATTGTTATTTAGTTGTTTAGGTCAGCCTAAGACTTATATAGGTGTGTCTAAGTCGGCCTAGGTGATATCCTAGGCATAAATAGGTACATATAGGAGGTTGTGAGTCTTATTGCATCATCAAGTTGTGAAGTGTGTTGTCATTAGAGATATTTGGAGGTTTTTCCCCTCGAAGTGGCTTGTTATTCTCAGTTATTATCAAGTATTTGCAGCATATTTCATATCATATTCTTCTATTGTGCAAGTTATTTCATAACAATAGATCAGCTATGGAAGGTTTCAACTCATAGAATATCACACTTCTACTGTAGAGCACCTTCTCTACAATTGGATTCGAAATCTTGTACTCTTTCACACCGACACCATAGCCAATGAAGATACATTTCACTATCTTGTTCTCCAACTTAAATCTCTTCACATCAAGAACATGAGCATAAGCCTCACAACCAAAGACTCAAAGATTTCTCATCGATGGCTTCTTGCCAAACGTTGCCTCAATGGGTGTTTTTCAACAAGAGCCAAAGTAGGAGACTTGTTGATCAAGTAACATACAATGGATACAACTTCAGCCCAAAACTTTTTTTCAAGGCCAACACCACTCAGCATAATCCTAGCCCTCTCCATTATTTTTTTGTTCATCCTCTGCACAACTCCATTTTGTTGTGAGGTTTATGGATTTATCTTGTGTCTCTCAATCCTATGGTCCTTATAGAACTCGTCAAAATTTGTAGAACAAAACTTACCACCATTATCTTTCCTCAAGTGCTTGATTTTTCTACCAATCTGGTTTTCAACCAAAGATTTGAATTCCTTAAACCAACTAAAAACTTCAGGTTTACTTTTGTGGAAGTACACAAATGTCCTTCTAGAATAGTCATCTATGAATGAGACAAAATACATAGATCTAGACAACGAAGGAACATTAACTGGACCAAACACATTAGAATGCACGTAATCTAGAACCCTGAAAGATTTATGAGAACTAGAATAAAATGAAACACGGTGTTCTTTTCCATAAATATTTTTTTTGCAAAATTCAAACTCGAGATTACAATCATCAAGGCCTTCAATAAATCCCTTATTTTTTAGGGCTCTAAGACCCTTCTCATCAATATAGCCAAGCCTATGGTGCCATAACATTGATTTCTTAGTTGGGAGCTTCATCTTCAAAGCATTGGCACCCTTAGGTACCCAAAAATCACTACCATCATATGTAGGCACAACAATCTTCTTCTCTACTTTATTTGATGGTGAGGATGAAGAATCCAAATCTTGTTTCTTTAACTTCTAAGAAGTACTATTACACTAAACAATGCATGCATCCAACTTATACAAAGTGCCAATTTGAACACCCTTAGCAAGCACCATAGAACCTTTGGTCATCTTTCATCCACCACTCAAGAAAATAACCTGCACTCTCACATCACTCAACTTACTTATTGAGAGTAGGTTTCATGCCAAACTAGGGATATGCAGTACACCATCAATCCTCTTCACTCTACCATCAAGGAATTGGATCTTGACTCCACAAAAAACAATCTTTAGGTGAGATTCATCACCTAGGTACACCTTCTCACTGTCATACACTTCATAATTTTGAGGACCAACCTATGTGAAAGCTCATGTGGAAAGAGGAACCTAATTCAATCAACCACACATCTTTCGATGCATGCATTTCCAAGGCCAAAAAAAATGCATTTGTATCTTCATATGAGGATTTAGAATCAGATTTAGAATAAGAGGATTTATATTTTTTCTTCTTTTTCTCCTCTTTGCAATATTTCTAGAAATGGTCAAATTTATCATAATTCCAACATTTAGCCTTGAAATTTTTACCAAGAGTTAGATCTCCTCGAATACTTGGACTTATACTTCTTGTCATTATTCTTTCCTTTCTCCTTCGATCTACCATGAACAGACAGGGCCTCCTTGGAAATCTCAAAAGATTTCCTCTATGTCTCTTTAGACAACAGCAAAGCAACCACATCTTCCATCTTGAAAGTGGTTGTTTTACTTCCAATATCCATAACCAAGTGGTCCCACGAGTTTAGAAAAGAACATAACAATAATATGTGATGGTCCTCATTGTCAATCTTCACACCCACAGAACCTAGTTGAGCAACAAGCATATTAAATGCATTCAAGTGACCAACAACTGATCTTCCTTCCTCCATCCTTAGAGAATATAGATTCTTTCTCAGGAATAGCTTATTTACCAAGGATTTCCCTTGATAAATGTCACCAAGCTTCTTCCAAAGACTAGTTGCAAACTTCTCCTCATGGACATTCAGGAGCACAAAATCAACCAAACTAAGTTTTATCAAACCCTTGGATTTTCGGTCCATTAGGTTCCAATCCTCTTGTGAGGTTGCTACTAGTTTCTCATTTGATATTTCAACTCATAGATCACATATCCTCCATTTTAGGTTTGTACAACTCCAAATCACCGCCATTGAATTTCTCTATCTCTATTCTTTTGTATGTACTTTCCATCTTTAAACTATAACAAGATTACAAAGCTCTTTATGCAAGAACTCCCACTTAATCTAGATCTAGACAAAAATCCCTTCAAACCCAACAAGGATAACAAAGTTGGCCAAGCTCTAATACCAATTGAAATGAAATTCAGGTGTGGAAACACTTCCCTAATGCAAATCATTTAGGAGAGGGTTGTAAAACTTTGTTTCAAATCCTTTTAACTTACAGTTAACATTCATGAATGCACATGCAATTAGTTATTTTCAGATTTAAAGCATTAAACCACACAACACAAACTTTACGTGGGAAATCCCTTTTGGTAAAAAATCCACACACCAAAGCACGAATCCATTAATGTAATAAACTAATAAAATACAAATTTCAAAGTATATGCTCTTTTAGGTGTGGATTTAATGTGATGCAATATTCTAGAGTGAATCCAACAGCATAATGGTATAAAAATATTACAATCACAACATTCTACATCAAATGCACCAAGGCATCAATATATACTTCTCATAAATGGGTGTTGAACATTGTCATGTGTCAATCTCACAGTCTATGCATACATGCAAACTAAAACCAACAACATGCACGAGTCCCGAGTGACCCGATTAGCAACATGTCAAACATGCACGTAAATGCACCAACATGAAACAACACGCAAGCACATGCTAGGTTCCCCATAGAGAAAATCAATTCAACTACCAGAAATTAGAACTCATCCTTGAATCCTAGTCACTCCTAGTGAAAACTTAGCCTCTTTTAAGCAACTTTCCTCTTCAAGCTTCAATCAATAAGTCAAACCAATGCCACATGGCATCATGGCACACCTCATAGAGGTTTTCACAATTCTCAATGTTCAAATGAGCATCCAAGTGACAAGTGTCACCTTTCCTTCCACTTTTTTGAAGAGATAAACAAGCACACAAGTGGACCTCGCCAATGCTTGCTTCCAAAACAAACTGTCACATGTCAACATGGTGCTTGTTTTAGAGGTCTGAACAATTTCCTTTTCCTAATGGAGCACCCATGTGGTATGTGCCACATTTTTATCCTTTTGCACCTTGCATGTAGGATGCCAACTCTTCGTCGGGTCCCACAAAGTGTCTTAGTAATTTGGAAACAATTATTATTGCATTTAATAAATAAAATCAACAACTTAGGGGAAAATAATTAATTTAAAAATCATGGGACTCACTAAGGTTGAGACACTTTAATCCCAACAAAAACAACCACAAAACTCAATATATTATCTCAATAAATAGTCTTATAGTACACTTTCAGAGTCTTCGTGCAATATTTTTGAAGCATCAATCACCCTAGT
Source organism: Sequoia sempervirens (assembly GCA_007258455.2). Taxonomy (NCBI): domain Eukaryota; kingdom Viridiplantae; phylum Streptophyta; class Pinopsida; order Cupressales; family Cupressaceae; genus Sequoia; species Sequoia sempervirens. The sequence goes on from VDFB02105785.1 coordinate 230,648,902, forward strand.
TACATTCCTCCACGTGAAAAAGAAAATGAATGTAACCACACATTGCAATCCATGGTTCCTCTACTCACATATCCAACCTGTAAGAGATCTTGAATCCAACCTTATCTAATTTCAACAAATACTCATGCACTTTCTTTTTTATAAAAACAAGCTTTCACAAAACCACTAAGTGTTACTTACATAAACCTTGTGCCTCAAAACCATGATCCCAAATTAAATATTTGTTACTATTTTTTTATAATTTATCAAATATTTTCCCAATGTGACATCCACATTAAATATTTATCGCAATTCCATATACAACATACAAAGTATCCCCAAGAATTCTTAACCCATGAGGTATCCAAATCTCTAAGATGTACTATAATTAAATATATATTTTTACATGTTTAGAATTATTATAATATTATCCAAGTCGTACAATAGACCTTTCCCAATAATTGATCTTATATAAATTATCCATGACATATGAAAAACTACAAAAATAATGAAAACAACCTAAAATGTTTAGATGCCAATTAAATATTCCAAACCTCCTCCATAAAATAAAATCCTACAATGGTAAACTATAAATCATTTTTATGAACACTAAGTCTGTGGGGTATATTCTATTTTGAGGGAGTGGTGGCTCGAGATCCATTATTAGTGGTAAAATATGTTATTGGTAATGAGATTTACCATTGAGTGGTGCGTGGAGAGGCCATAGATAAAGGAGAGGGAACATAATGTGGTTAGGAATGTGTTTCCATGGGGTAACACTCCTCTCTACAATCCATTGTGAATATACACTGGGACATATGCTTTACATCTCCTCTCAAAAGTCAATGCTTGTATTGTTTGTTGTATTAATAAGTATAGGGGTATGGGTTAAAATTGTTCCTAGATGAAATATAAACCCCTAAAAGTATTTAAATGAAACATTGTAAATAAAAAATTCCCCTAGAACTATTTATACCTATGCATGAAAAAATCTATGAACAAGTTAACACTTATGTAGAGATGCAACTTAACTATGCAAGGAAAATATTTTCTAGGGAAACTTTTGTAAAACTAGGGAGCTATATTTTCCTTCGGGGTTGTTTGGTTGAAAAAGGGATTATGGAACTAATGTGTAGCTCACTAAGATAAATCCTTTTCCAATTGACATTAGAATCCAAATCGATGAGGATGTGAGATTTACTTCCATCCTAAAAGGAGAGTCAATCTGCCCTGGATTTGGTTCTTTTATTACCTTGGAAATGGATTAAAATTAATTTGAATTTATTGAATTGATTTGATTACAAAACCTAATCTAAAAATACATATTTTTTGTATTGATGAAACTGAATTGTTGGAAAACAAATGTAGATCTAAGAAGGATAGAATACTATGCACCTACAACTACAATTTGGGGCTAAAATAGCCAGTCTGGGGTGCAATGCGCCCTCTAGATTGAGCTCCTCCTTTTTTAGATCTAACTTCACAAGTCTGAAAAACCCAATATACCTTCTACAATCCTACTCTAAAATATTTGTCTTCAAATTTGAACCTACTAAAATCTCAATAAAGAGGGGCAAGGGATGGCTATATAGGATTTTTCCTAAGTCAAACCCCCATTTTGGTATTTCTACGTCCACAAATAGTTGATTGATTGACTGAAATAATGTGTGTACTCTTAACCTTAAGTGCATCTAAAGCTATAATGAGTTAAAATGCTAAAAACCCTATTTAAATGTGTTAGAGAAGGATTCCTAAATGATATAAATGAGATCAACCCAAAAGAAAGTTAAATACCCTTAAGGAAAATCTAAAATGCAACAACACCTTACTTAGGACAACAAGTAGATTGAAGCTTGAAGATGAGAAGACTTTGAAAAAAAAGTCATTAGGTGGTAGAAGAAGTCCAAATCAATCTCCAAAACCCATATTCCATCATGTCCTTCCATTGGCATCAAACTTCCATCATTATAGGAAACTTGATTAAATCTAAATTTCCTCTTGAAAACCTATAAATTCGAATATATTTTGGCATAATATATTTGTCTTGTAATTTTCTTCCATAGTTTTGAAATAATAATTCATTTTTATATAGTGGAACTTAGAATAAATGAAAGTTTAGGTTGACCCATTTAAATTTGATTTTTTGAGATTAAATTACTGCCAAGGCCCAAATTCAAAATTACATCTCCAAAATTAGAGATAAAAAAAAATGGGAAATTAAATTTGTCAGGAAAAATAGTTGGTCTACACCCTATATTGCCTTTCTCACACTCAACAAAATTTGACTTGGGTGTTTAGAGTCTATTAAAATCAATACTTTTTCATGGTGAAGGCACTTGGTGAGGTCAGTTTGATGATGTTTAATTGTTAGGACATTTTATAAGGTGGTATAGACACATTCACCTAGGTTGATAGGAAAATTTAGGGCTAGGGAATGTCTAAATGCATTGATGTAAAATGTCACTCAATTTGGTTCTAAATAGAGCATTAAATTACACTTTCACCTAAAAGGGAGAATAATTTTTGATACTACATTTAGCACCCACTTTAGTAACCATATGAAACTACATGTATATGCAAGCTAAAGTAATAAAAGTAAAACATGTCCTAAAAGGGATACCCAAAAGGATACTATATAGGATGTAGATCATTCGCTAGATGAGAGAAAAAATCCCCCAGTGTAGTAATCTACAAAATCACAATATTAGAAACCACATCCTACAAAACCATGTCTTTGAAATTCATTCTATCATTCACATACCAAAAGATACATTAGTCTATATATTTATAAAGAGAACTAAATTTGAGGGTAGATGTATTGCCCCCTTGTTTCCACTTTCTTTATGGAGGTGGAATCAAGGTAGCAATCTTGCCACATTGAACCGATTAAGGTTTTGATGACAATGCTTTTGATAAGGTCATGAAATTATAATTTTGAGTATTAAAAAACACACAACATGAATAAGAACAGAACTATGATTCCAATGCAACAAATGATTCTGAAATTAGAGTTCGCAAGCTCAAGTTATGTTAATTTTAAGAGAGTGTGGTATGAGTAGCATATTACTAATTTTAACTATAAGTGATAAACTGTTTACCTTTTTGACATTCAATTTTACATTTGAAGTTTGAGAGTTGAGAGAACTAATACCATCAACCCTAGGAGCAAAAATACTATAATGGCAACCATACCAAGCTCTAATACTTGAGGCCTTGGTTTTGTTCCTCCAAGAGAAGGCTACACAACTTTTCATTGCGAAGCAGTGAAATCTTTGTGTAGTTGGTCTTTATAAGGTATACACCATTCCCCCAATCAGATAGCATGATGCTATGCTCATGGAACTCATGGAACAGTGGGATGCATACACCTCTACGTTCCATCTTCCAATAGGAGAGATGAAAATCACACTAGAGGACATATATTGTATCCTTCGACTACCTGTCTAAGGTAGGAGCCTCAAACACGATGATGCACAAACCATGGAGGAGATCCTTGCTTATCAACATTATTGCATCGGTTGTGATATACCCTGTGAGGGAAAGGGCCATATTTTATTATGATGGTTATTACATGTGGGTGTTGATGTTCCACTTTTCTAATAGATTGTGATTTTTACCGTAGCACTAGTTGTGTCACCGGATGGGCAAGGAACACACATACATGGGGGCGTTGTCTTTATGATACAAGTGATAGAGAGGCAGCAAACCATTTTCACTTGGGGTGAAGCATGTTAGCACACTTATATTATGATCTTGGTCGGTTTGTACACTACAAGACACAAAACCATATGATTTGCACACTGCTTCAGATGTGGGATTTCAAGCACATCACTTACACAGGGCCTACAAGATATCTAGTGGAGGCACCATGGACATATCCTCATGTTTTCTGCTATCCACTTATGAGACTGTGGTAGTATGGATATTTTATATATTGGTGTCTCACTTTTGATCGACTAGATGTTGAGGACATCATCTAGTGACCCTATAGGACCCTACAGTTCTGGGAAATATTACCAAAATAGCTAGCTAGGATGCAATGAGACCACTTCTTTGTTGGTCGATATGAGTATATTTTTATTCCATTTTATTATGATCGAGTGATGAGACGGTTTGGTCACCCTTAGGTAGCACCTATCGTTCGATTGACCTATTTGAGATCAACTTATAATGTTTCCAAACCACAAGATATACCTCATCCTACCATTGTGGACACCCTCTTGAGTGATTCAAATGATGAGTAGTGGAAAGGTTGTCCTGAATCTAATGTGGATGATGTGATTTTACTATTACATATCATAGACGGTAGGAGACCACATGTCCACATCTTGTATTACCTATTGTCCATCCTATTGGTGATCCTGAACCATGGCCATGGCATTGAGAGGATCATGAGGATGAGGATGATGATGAGGATGAAGATGTGGTTAGATATGATGATGAGGAGGAGGATCAACAACCAACTGTAGCAATTATGGGAGGTCTAGAGGAGCACAGGGAGGCCAAGGATATCCCCAAGAAGAGACCTACGTCTCATCCTCATGTATCACAAGTACATCCTATGAGACATGAGAGACCACCCACCTATGAGAATCGAGAGAGAAGAAGTGCATCACACACCATGCCCCTAGTCTCAAGAGGGAGTCTAGATATGGGCATCGCAGTGGCATATCGAGATCTCGACTAGTGAGTTAGTCATATAGGTATATGAAATGTTATGATTTGTTTTTAATGTTATCATCTACTAGATCATATGTTTAAATCTCTATTTTATATCATGCTTGTATCTTATGTTATTCTATGTTTTTTTCCTTTATAGTTGGTACCCAAGATTGGCTTGAATTTATGGGTCGAGTGATATCAAACATGGTTCTTGATATGCCCCCACATCATCCCATATGTGTTGAACATAGGCCACCATCGAGTGTAGGGCACCTTGAAAACATATTTGAGCCTATTCCATGATGGAGGATAGTATATGAGGATTTGAGAGCTGAGAGATCAAGATCTTACTGCAAGTGAGGTGCAAGCCATCCTACAAGAGGAGATTAGTATTGTACAAGAAGAGAGAGATCATCTCTAGGAGCAACACACATACACACTTGTGGCTAATGCAGATATTAAAAGTGAGTTACAGGATGTATTGGTATTGTATATGTCTAAAAATGGTCATGATTAAGCTTGTTAATTAATTAAATATGATTTATTTAATTAATTCCTCTAATGTCATCTACATATAAATAAATTTAATTATTTATTTATATCGTTCATTTTTCTATTTCTTCTACCTTAAATTAAATAAATAATTTTATTTAATTACTAACATTTCTACCCTCCGCTTAATTAAATTAAATAAATTTGTATAATTTATTTATATTTAATTATCATTTTATTCTAAAGTTTAAATATTTTGAATATTTAAATAATGGAATATTCTCCATCCCATTTTCGAATTTCAAAATATTAAATATGTTATTTAATATTTTCCACCTCACTCTAATTTCATTTTTAAACATAATTAAATATGAATTATTTAATTATGTGGGTTTCCATTTCCATCTTCACTCCTAATTAAATAAATTTAATTTATTTAATTCATTATTAACTCACCTTCCCAAAATTCTAACTCATGCTAACTCGCCCTTCTAAATTCGTATCTTATCCTTCAAAATGGAATTTTCCCTTCGAACTCAATAAAGAGAAAGGAAACCTTCCATTCTTCTGTCCACTTTCGAAAATCTCTCGCCGTCCATTCGAAACAAGCTTAATCCGGACCGTCGATCGATTCAGCCAATCAAACTCATTCGAAAACTCTATAAAAACACGTGCAAATCCAAGCCTTGGTTAATCACCCACGTTCATATGCCTGCACTTACATATGCATACTCACATTCATGCAATCAGCTTTATGCACTCATATCATTTTCAGCATCACATTCCCATTTTCATGTTAGCATAGATGTTGCATATTATGCATTCTAAATCTCATTCTTCATGCTGTCATTTTGTTGAGCTCTATCTGCTGATCTGAGAGCCATTTCAAAGCAACAAAACGGTGAAGATAGAGGAGGATAAAACGATTTCGAAAGGCTGTTGTTATAGTTTGCACATTTTGTTTTCTTTCTTTCAGCTTTTCGATTTAATGTTTTATTAACATGTGTTGATTTTAATTACAATTTGATCCAATTTTCTCACACACATTAAAATGGCGCCCACCGTGGGGTATCCTTGCCCCGTTTTTAATATCTACTTGCAGGTTTTATTAATTTTTTTATGCAGATCTGACAATTTTTGGAAAAAAAAACTGCAAGTTTTACCAATTTTTTCATATCTTCTACACAGCTGTGAATTTTTCTACAATATTTTTACAACATCTTTTGCATTATCTCAAGAGGCTACAGTAAAAAAATTGAGGGTGTATCATCGTTTTTATAGAATTTATCATAATTTTATGTTTTTTCATAAAATTGGTCTTTTGGACGCAAATCAGTGAATTTTTCAAAAAAATTTACATTTTCGGAAAGCTCTTTAAATTTTAATGGGGGTCTATGTTTTATAGATTTAATTTAAAGGTCAAATACAATGCAAAAAAATCTGATCTTCATTTTTTGTATAGTTTCCATAAATCCGCGTTTCTAAGAGCAAAACAAAGAATTTGTCTAACTTCTTTACATTTCTGGAAAGCTCTTAGAAAATTAACATGGATCTCTTCTTTGAGTTTTCATTTTTCAGATCAATAAAATTATCAAATACTGAAATCTAATTCAGCTATACCAAAAATAGGTGAATCATACGGAGCTGGAAAAGCATTGGGATCAATCAGCACCTTTGAAGATTCCTACAGGGCCTTTTAAGATTCCTATAGCGCCTCTGATGTCTATTATAGCGCACTTTTGAAAGAGGCTGCAAATTGTAATTTGAAATTTAATTTGATTGAATCCGACGCAACCGCAGACAGTAATAACTTTAAAAGAATGAAGCAATCCTAGGGTAGTTACATAATTCAAAATCAACCAATCCTAGGATAGTCACTTCATTTTTATTTTGGGACTAAAAAGAACTCCATGTTTTTGTGAAGTAATATCTTCACCTAGCATAGAAAACTGTTTATTTGGGCTTAAAAATGAACTCTTGCTTGCTTTGATTTAAACGGTGATAGGCCTATGCTCTCCCCTTAACTGGGTGATCAAAATGCCAAACTCATCTATTCTATTTTATGCATTTTTAAGCTTTGATAAAACCTTTTAGAGAGCCTACTCTTGTGGGAAAAAGTAATCACCCAAGAGGAACGACTCAAGTGGGTTCAAGCCAAAGCCAGGCTATTCCGCCCCACTATAAAATTTAAAGCGAATTTGGGGAAACCCTCTTTTGCCGGTAGTGTGCAAGATAACCATCCCCAAAGCCTTTGTTCTAAAGGTTGGGAGGTCTCCTGAGGGAGTTTATTATTGCCGCACCGAACAGAAATCCTTACTACGAACCTAGTGTAGTGGCCAGCCGAGTCAGTTGCCAAACATTCTGATAATCATAGTGCAAGGGGAGGGAAGAATCTGCCCCCAAGATACTCACCATATAACTGCCAAGGACCGTTTGCTCAGGGGACCCGTTATCCACTTCCGTAACTCTGAGTACGCGCCTGGAAAAGACAAAAACACGGGCGCCCCTTCGGGGGTGACACAACTGTGTGAGTCGACGCAGTTCTAAGATGTGGGTTGTTGATTACTAGAATGACCTACTTGAGCACTTAAGAGTGAGTCTGTCTGAACTATATTTCATGTGAAAAACCTCTGAAAACATTTGATGAAAAATATTTCTTGAATCAAACACTTCATGTTAGTATAGGGCTTTAAAGAACAACTGTTTTTTAAAATGTTTGTTGTTTCTTCCATTACATTAATTCAGATAAAGAGAGCATCCAAATGAAACATGAAGAACAACAACTGAAAGCCACTTAGGAGTTTTTGTCATATCATTGCTTCAAAAACATTTCCAAATACCTTTCTCCATGCTTAGGGATTGGAAGTCAACAAAGTTTCCCAAGAAATCAGTCTCTAAGAGAATCAAAAAACCTAAGAAACCCTTAGGATACAAGAAAACACTGCAAAAGAGGAAATTCTTGTACAAAAGTAGGCAAGTTTTGCTTCATTATCGAGGATTCCTTCACAGATATCAGGATTTTGTTAGAGGATTCACTGATGAATATGTTGTAGATCCCTTAGATTCTTGAGCCTATTATCAAAGAAGAGCTCTATCACAACGGCATAATCATAACCAACCTCTTGAATTTGGCAACATACCCCAACCTTCCATCGAATATCCTTCACACCCAAGTCATATTCTTCAAAGATCTTGAGAAAGTCTCCTTAAAAACAAAGATCCAAATCTTTTAGAGTGCACCCTTCAAAACAGCTTTTTAATTTTTGGGCTCAAGTTTCCCCAACAGGATTCTGAAATCCTTTATCATTTTGGAAGCTACAACCCATAAGTTAGGAGCTTTCTTGATCATATCATAAGATTACCTTATCTTATCAGATCAAGATATCATCACCATTGCACTAGTCAAAAAACTGTGATCTAAGTTTAGAGGAAATTTTCAAAAAAACATATGCCTATCTCCACAAGATCTCAGCACAATAAATCGAAGGATACGAACCAAAAAGAAAGTCATATTCAGAACATTCAAGAAGAAGGAGAAAACAGTAATCCCATTTTCAGCATAAATCAAAATCCAATTTTTAACAACAACATGGACGATAAAGAAGAAAATACTTCCCATCAAGTGGATAGTGATGAAGAACAAGAAGAAGAACGTCTTAGAGAAGCTGAACAAGATCCAAAATTCCATAAAGCCATTGAGAAGATCTTGCAGCGAGATAAGGAAAAATATTTTTGCTATCTTGGCCGAACAAGGGGCTAAATTACCTCATGACTTTGACACTGAAAAAATGAAAAACAAACCCGAAGAGACACCTCTTTCAGATCTTAGTGCCTTGACCCAACAACTCAAGGCACTTCAAGGACAAGTTAGAGAATTACAAGGGGGAACAACCACAAAGAAATACACTTTGGAGGACATATGTCCTTATCCTTTTGACAGAAGTTTAAACATGATTCCTTTTCCCAAGCATTGCGAAATACCAAAATTTGATCGCTATAATGGGAAAACGGATCCAATTGATCACGTTAGAGACTTCAGAAACATGACATTGGAGTTTGCTTACGAGGATACTTACTTGATGTGGTTATTTCCTAGAAGTCTGGGAGTACACTCTATGGAATGGTTATCCAAAATCTCACCTCCCGTTAGGACATTTGAAGAGTTGATTAATTTATTCATATTACAATACACCTACAACATACAACATCATATCACCATGATAGATCTTTGTAAAATGACACAGAAACCGGGTGAACCTTTCGTTACGTTTCTCTAGAGATGGAGAAGAATGTTTGCCAGATACCCACGTCCTGTTCTAGAGAAAGAAAAGATGGTTACTTTCATCAATAGTTTAAACTCGGAAATGAGCTATCACTTGAACTTACATTGTCCTTCTTCTTTTGAGAAAATGATTGAAGATGCCTTAACCATTGAAAGTGCTTTGGTCAAGAAAGGCATAATAAAACATGACAAAGAAAACCCTAGCTCATCCCACCATCATAATCAAGACAAATCCAAATTCTGGACCCGAAACAAAAATATGGTGAATGATGGTGTTGTGGATGCAAATCACGCTTCAACCAAACCATTCGTCCTCACTACCCCAAACACTCGCAACAACAATATCAACTCAATTACAAATCACGAAAATAATCCTCCTCAGAGGAACAATGCAAGTCAGCATCCCACTTCCCATCAAGGGACTTCAAACAATAACCAGGGTTATCGAGGAAATAATAACAATCACAATTCTTTAGGGAACACTTCAAATTCAAATCCGTAAAGATTTTCGTTCTTCTCCAGTAGAAGAACTTTTACTCCATTGGGTCAATCCCTAGAATCCACATTCAAAGAGTTGATGGCCAAAAATGTCATTACTTTACCGCCTCAACGAAATTTTGAACCCAGTGTAAAGCCTCCATCATGGAATGAAGCATACTATTGTGATTACCATCGATGTAAAGGTCACCGCACCAACAACTGCCAAGCCTTGAAAAATGCCATTCAAGACTTAATTGATAATGACATCATCACAGTAGAAGGAAATCAACAAACCAATGCAGACCACCAAGCATTTCGCAATCCTTTACCTAATTATCAAAAAGGTGAGTCTTCCGACAAAGAAGTAAATCACATCAATGATGACCATATAATCAACCATCTCTATGCGGACGATGAGCGGGTGAATGTCATAAAAGTCAAACAGAAGGAGGAATATCAAGAAGTCAAAGCAACAACAAGAGCACAAGCCAAAGTTGTCTTAAAAGGCACCTCCTTGAGATCCACTAAACCTCCACCTCAACATCAATATGATTTGGTCAATCAACTTTGAAAAACCCCTGCTCAAATTTCTATTTTCAAACTATTAAAGATTTCTCCAGCCCATAAAGAAATTCTTGAAAAGGCCCTCATTGAAACCAATGTATCTACTGATTTGGATGTGAATCAATTTCAAGCCATGGTAGGACATTTATCCTCACCCACTTGTCTTTCATTTTCCGATAAAGATGACGTTTCCATAACCCATCCTCACAACTCATCTTTGTACTTAGAGGTCATGGTCCATAAATTTCACATCAGACGGGTTCTAATAGATGGAGGTGCTGGTTTGAACATCTGTACCTTGAAGGTGGTTAAAGCCTTAGGATTTTCTGAGGACTCCATTGATTTCAGAAGAAAGATTACCATAAAAGCTTATGATGATGAAGAAAGATCATCCAAAGGTCTAATCATGCTGCCAATCAGAGTGGGACCTGTTATAAAGAATACTTTTTGTCAAGTACTAGATCGCGATCTGGCATATAACATTTTGTTGGGTCGTCCTTGGATCCATGAAATGCAAGCTGTCCCATCAACTTACCATCAATGTCTCAAGTTTCCTTATGATGGACAAGAAATCACGATACCTGCTGATAATTCCAACACTCAAACTTGCGCCAACATAAAGGCTAGTCAAGATACTTTGGTCCCTAATAATCGGGAAGCTCATGTTAGTACTTCTCTAAAGATTAACACACAAATCAGTCAATTGACCAATAGCTTTGACAAAAAGATGAAATTCAAGGATCATGGAGTTGGAGAATACTCTCTTTGTCTTGTCAATTTACCTACATCACCACGATCACATGGACAGCCATCTATTAGAGAACATCAAATTTCAGCAGCATCAACATCAAAGCAAACGCCAATAGAGCCAATTACAAAATTTAATGGGCAATTCATCAAAGAAAAATTTCCCATGGAAAACCCGGAGGATACTGAAATTTTAAATTGGCTCTATAAAGATGAAGATGAAGTAGTTTCTAATGTCAAATTACCCACAGATAAATATGGAAAAGGATATTTAATCATGCAGAAGATGGGTTATGATGAGGGACCTATTGGAAAAAGGAAGGAAGGAGTAATTGAACCCATTCACCTCCGCGGACTTGCTGCAAAAGAGAAAACTGGATTGGGTTATGAAAATCACTCCAAAGAAAAACAACTGCATAGCATCGTCTTTGCATTGCAAGAAAGCTCAGATTCACAAGAGATATGTTTGGCAACAATTAAGAATTTCCTAGACAACAATTCTGATACGGACTCTGCTGAATATGAATGGGACACCATTTACAATGATGAGTACTGGAGAGACAAAGAGATTGATGTAATACACCAGTATGCCCCAACTCTAATTGAAGGACAAGGTTCAGGGTCCCAACCGCGAGAATCCGAACCACAGGTCGACTATGATTCTAGTGATACTGAATCAGATCCAAACGAACAAGATCATCATGAGGACAGTATCATCATTGATCCACCTTATACCTCGGATCCTACAGACCACTCTGTCATGACCATAACCATATCCGATCTCACACAACCTAACGACCCTCTACCTTTACTCCATCCTGACCTTATTGATTGGGATTTTACGGAATCTATTAACATACCTATGTTTCCAAGTGATGAAGCTATCATAAACTTCCTTTCCACAGAGGATGCGAATGATTGTTCCACCAGTGATTTTCGACATAGAGTTTTTGATCAGGAGAGTGTCAAGTCTCATAGCTGCAAAAGTAAAAACAAAAAAGAAAGATCTAATGGTGAAAAGCAGAATCTGGCAGTATTAGATCAAATAAAAGATAAAATAAAGAGCGTATCTGATGGTGAAAAAATCTTAGAGGCACCAGACGATGGGAATTTTGACACTCTCTCGGAGCACTGCCATGAGCGATTTCTTATTCTAATTGAGTCTACAAATGCTGTCGATCTCGAGACTTCTGACAAACCAAGAATTTTGCAGTTAGCCGCATCTATGATAGAGAAAGAAATACCAAAGTTTATGGAATTCTTGAAAGCAATCCAAGTCAATTTCGCATGGTCTTATGCTGACATGCCTAGTCTGGATCCTGATCTTATCGTGCATCATTTGTCTATCAAACCAGGGGTCAAGCCGGTAAAGCAAAAACTCAGAAAAATGCACCCTCATGTTGCATTATTAGTTAAAGAGGAACTGAGAAAACTTCTTGATGTGGGCTTCATCAGACCAATCGACTATGCAGAATGGATCTCCAATATTGTACCTGTATCCAAACCGGATAAAACTGTTAGAATATGCACAGATTTCAGAGATCTTAATAAAACATGTCCTAAGGATGATTTCCCATTACCGAACATTGACACCATAGTTGATCTGACAGCTGGCCATGCCATGTATTCATTAATGGATGGTTTTTCTGGATATAACCAAATCAAGATTTCACCTGAAGATCAAGAGAAAACAGCTTTCACGTGTCCATGGGGAACTTATTGTTGGAACGTCATGCCTTTCGGTCTAAAGAATGCTGGGGCTACCTACCAAAGAGCCATGACTACAATTTTTCATGACATGATGCATATCTTCATGGAAGATTATGTGGATGATATACTGGCAAAATCATACACCAGAGAAGGACATCTTGAAGTATTGTCCAAAATATTTGCAAGATTAGAAAAATTCAAAGTTCGTCTTAACCCGAAGAAATGTGTTTTTGGGGTCAAGTCTGGAAAACTCTTGGGGTACATTGTTTCAGAAAAAGGAATTGAAGTAGATCCAGCAAAAGTTCAAGCAATCATGGAAATGCCCCCACCAAAGAACATCAGTCAGCTAAGATCACTACAAGGACGACTTCAATCTATACGGAGGTTCATCGCACAATTGGCTGACAAGAGTTTACCATTCACACATCTACTGCATAAAAATGTTCCTTTTAAGTGGGATGACAAATGTGAATGGGCTTTTCAGAAAATCAAAGAATATCTAATGACTCCACCGGTTCTCATATCACCAGATCCAGACAAACCACTCATCTTGTACATTACCGCAACGGAGACATCTCTGGGGGCACTGCTAGCACAAGAAGACTCTACGGGGAAGGAATGTGCAATCTACTACATCAGTAGAACAGTAACAAGTCATGAGCTCAACTACACTTCTATTGAGAAGGCTTGTCTGGTAGTAGTCTTTGCTTCACAAAAGTTTCAGCATTACATGCTGACCCATACAGTTAATTTGGTTTCGAAGATTGATCCACTCAAGTATTTGTTGAGCAAGGCCTCATTGACAGGAAGGTTAGCAAAATGGGTAATGATTCTAAGTGAGTTTGACATACACTATGTTGACCGCAAGGCCATCAAAGGACAAATTATAGCTGATCAATTAGCAGAGGCACCACTACAAGTAGATCATCCCTTGCACATTGAATTTCCAGATGCAGATGTCTTCACTGCATAATCTAAACAAACATGGGCCTTATATTTTGATGGCTCTTTCACTCAACATGGTTTGGGAGCAGGCATACTTTTTGTCACCCCTCAAGGACATACCATTCCTCGTTCATATCGGCTAATGTTCCCATGCACCAACAACATAGTTGAATATGAGGCATTAATCACTGGACTCAAGATAGCACTGGAATGGAGAATAACAGAGTTACAGGTATATGGTGACTCACAATTGGTCATTTGTCAGATCAATAATGACTACCAAACCAAAGATGAAAAACTGCTACCTTATAAAAAGATGGTGGATGACTTCAAGAAATACTTTGTGGACATCAAATTTACACAAATTCCAAGGCTTGATAATAAAGCAGTTGATGCTATGGCTACGATCACATCATTGTTACAACTCCCAAAAACTCAACATCGTTATGAATTTCTGGTGGAACAATCATTCACACCTGCATATGATACCCCTGAAAGCCAAATCATTTGTCACTTGGTAGGATCCGATTCGCCTTGGTACGGAAAAATTTATGCTTATCTCAAAGACGACATCTTACCACCCGATCTATCCCGTAATCAAAAACACAACTTTATCCGTCAATCCGCTCGCTATACCCTCATCGCTGATACCCTTTTATCGCCGTGGTCTTGATGGTACTTTACTCTGATGTCTTGAACGTGAGGAATCTGACAAAGCTTTACAAGAAGTTCATGGTGGCATCTATGGTACTCATTTGAGTGGATTGACCTTATCTAAAAAACTGATTTGAATGGGTTACTACTGGCCTACAATGGAGAGGGAATCATTCACTTTTGTGAAAACATGTTCCAAATGTCAGATCCATGGGAATCTCATTCATGCCCCTGCACAAGAACTCCAACCGTTTACACCAACCTGGCCATTTTCTCAATGGGGTTTAGATCTAGTGGGCAAGATTCACCCTTCTTCATCAAACAGGCATAAATTCATCATCACAGCAACAGAGTATTTCACCAAGTGGATTGAGGCAGTCCCTCTTACTAAAGTTATCGGCAAACAAATATCCTCCTTCATACTCAACTATATCATTTGTCGGTATGGCATTCCTAACTCCATTATTACAGATAATGGACGACCATTCAAAAATCAGGATGTTGAGGAACTTTGTGAAAGATTCCACATACAGCACAGATATTCAACACCATACTATCCATAAGAGAATGGCCAAGCAGAAGCCTCAAATAAAACCATATTGAAAATCTTGAAAAATACTGTGAATACATTAGGAAAGGATTGGTACGTTCAACTCAATCCTGCTCTATGGGCCTACAGAACCAGTATCTGCACACCAACAGGAGCAACACCATTCACTCTTGTTTATGGAGCAGAAGCAATATTGCCCTTAGAAGTTGAGATTCCCTCACTCAGAGTATCATTGAAAGGTTTAACGACAGATGATGAATACAGAGTTTCTCAACTCCAAGAACTGGAACTTCTAGATGAGAAGAGACAAAGGGCTGCTAATCATTTGAAAGCTTATCAACAGATGATGTCTCGTAGCTACAACCATAAAGTAAAACCACGTACCTTTTAGGTGGGTGATCTCGTTCTGAAAGAGAATCCACGCAATCAACAAGACAGAGAGAAAAAAGGAAAGTTTGAGCCAAATTGGCTAGGTCCTTATGTAGTTATCGCAGTTTATGGTTTAGGAGCCTACAAGCTATCAACGCCAGAAGGGAACCTGTTTGATGAGCCGATCAACAGCATGCATCTGAAGAAGTATTATGTCTAAGATGGTCATCATCATCAGAAAAAGTCCTGAAAAAATATCAAAAAAATCAGAAAAAGTCCTGAAAAAATATCAAAAAATCAGAAAAAGTCTTGAAGAAATATCAAAAAAATCAGAAAAAGTCCTGAAGAAATATCAAAAAAATCAGAAAAAGTCCTAAAGAAATATCAAAAAAATCAGAAAAAGTCCTCAAAAAATATCAAAAAAATCAGAAAAAGTCCTGAAGAAATATCAAAAATCAGAAAAAGTCCTAAAGAAATATCAAAAAATAGGAAAAGTCCCGAAAAAAATCGGGAAAATGTCATAGGGTGAAAACCTGGCAAACAGGCAGTCTATTGACAAGAAAAATGCAATAAAAATAAATAGTGAAAATCTGGCAAACAGACGCTATTTGGAAGCTCTCCATCTATTAGTTCATGTTCTGCATTTAAATTTTCATCCTTCTTTTTCATGCATCTTTTCCATCATCTTAGGGTCACACCAACACCATGCTATCATCATTTGCCTCGAGCGATAATGTCTTATCATGGCTTGATTATTATTCACTTCAACAAGTTGTGTCGATACCTAGGGCAAACGTGGGGCATATTGGGGGCAATCAACTTTCAAACGGTAAGACAATGACATCGAAGCCAATCACGCAAAACAAAACAACCAACTCAAACCAAAACAACCAACCATTGATCCATATCACAGTAGCTTTCAGTTGCGTACCTTATCATGACTCATATCTGGATGATCTCTAAATCTGAATTAATGTTTGGAATCACAGTAGTCCATTTTTGAATAATGGTTGTTTAATTTTCGATATCATTTCTCCGGAGCACACTCGATGATGTACTGAACTAGAGTGGCGAGGAAAGAGGATGATTTTTTCTTTGTCTGTTGTCTGGAGGTTAATCATTTATCAGTTGCAAATATGTCACGAGACGTGATGATTTATCATTAATGACAGTTCCAAATTTGCATCAGATAGTGGTTAGTCTTTGTTTGTTTACGCAAGAAATGCTCAGGTCATCTCGGTTCAATTATACCTAGATGCTTGTGTTCACTTGCTATATCAAAAATCATGAAAGTTGTACTCAGGTCATCATTGGTGCTAATTTCCCCTCTGATGCTTGTACATACCTCCAACATTTTAAAACGCTCTATGATGATTCCAGAAAATATACCAACAAGCTCAACAAAATGGTCAGTTTCATTTAGTTGCATTTCATTTTAGATCATTTATACATACCTGCATAGTGGATTTGCACCTGAGTTTTGAAAGGATAATAATCACATCAATGGATGTCATGTCTCTTTGGACTGCTTGTGGAGGACATTTGAACATTTGTTTCATCATCACCTTTCACCTGCATTATCATTTATCATTTATCATTCATTTGCATATCATTTAGTTTCTCTATCATCTTCATCTCATTAACACTTTATCATTTTCATATTCATTTCATGTTCCTTTTATACATTCACTATTATTTCATTCATTATCATTTTCGTTATCATATCTTACCATGCAGTTCATTTCATATCACTTATCATTTTCATACATGTCATTATCATTGCATTTCATTTTATCATTTCACTTAATCATCATTATAGAACATTTACATTCATATCGTATCGTTAATCATCCTATCATTTTCCATATCTTTTCATTTTGCAAATTCATTTGTCATCCTTTATCATCTTACATTTGAACATTCAAAAAACAAATACTCCATATATACATTTTCATATCATTTTCATAAGTCATCCACCTGCATGACATCATTAGTCTACATCATCAATCATCATCATCATCATAAAAACATCATATCGAATCATCCTGCAAATCATGGTAGTCATCAAATCATTAAAATTCATATCAAAATCCATAACACATAGAAAAAAAATGCATATCACATCATAAATGCACATCACATCATCACAAATCATCGCCGCTGCATATCATTACTCATCAAAAATAATACAAATGTCCAATGTCCAATGAAGCTAAAAATTCCAAAGAGATACATGAGATATGACCAAAATAACGTACATGCTCCAAACATAATAGACATCGAGATGTGTGAATGAATCAATAATGATACATCAAAAATATCAGAGCCCCCTGATAGGGTTGGCCTCTGTGATGGAAGTCTTATCTCCTGCCCCAAGATCTCTGTGTGGTCCCGACACACCTCAATTTTGAAAAACTCAATCAAAATCTCTCTATCTATCAATGCCTCACAGCATGCAATCGCAACCCATATCAAAGTGACCAATATCAGTGACTCATCTCAAGTGACCCATATCAATGGCCCATATCAGTAACCCATATCAAGTGAACTATATCAGTGACCAATATCAATGACTCATACCAGTGCATCATATCATAGACCCATATCACCCAATCAATCCTATCAGGCAAACCAATACACAAATTTATCTAGCTCGATACCATATCAATCTGATCTACCATCAATCACTATTTGTTTTCTATCGCAGAAAGCAAATTTATCAAAAAGGAAATCATTCATCTACTATTTGTTTTCTATCGCATAAAGCAAATCTATCAAACACTTTATCAGTCATTTACTCTTTGTGTTTCTCTTTTCGGGAAGCAAAGTTATCAGTTCATCATCATCATTTTACCATTTCCATCAAAAGGGGCATCATATCAACAAGGGCATCTTTTTCATCATTTATCAGGAGCTAAATCACTGTCTCTTCTGCAGAATATCATTATCCAATCTTCTTTATCACATTTTCAGACTTCATATCATCCGTGATTTACCTCCCGAGGTGGCATCATCAGCAGCAATATCGAAAGCATATCAGGGGAAAAATCTTATTTTCTTTGAAGCAATGTGTTTTACACATCACTTCAAAGAGGGGCAAAATGTATATGTCTAAAAATGGTCATGATTAAGCTTGTTAATTAATTAAATATGATTTATTTAATTAATTCCTCTAATGTCATCTACATATAAATAAATTTAATTATTTATTTATATCGTTCATTTTTCTATTTCTTCTACCTTAAATTAAATAAATAATTTTATTTAATTACTAACATTTCTACCCTCCGCTTGATTAAATTAAATAAATTTGTATAATTTATTTATATTTAATTATCATTTTATTCTAAAGTTTAAATATTTTGAATATTTAAATAATGGAATATTCTCCATCCCATTTTCAAATTTCAAAATATTAAATATGTTATTTAATATTTTCCACCTCACTCTAATTTCATTTTTAAACATAATCAAATATGAATTATTTAATTATGTGGGTTTCCATTTCCATCTTCACTCCTAATTAAATAAATTTAATTTATTTAATTCATTATTAACTCACCTTCCCAAAATTCTAACTCATGCTAACTCGCCCTTCTAAATTCGTATCTTATCCTTCAAAATGGAATTTTCCCTTCGAACTCAATAAAGAGAAAGGAAACCTTCCATTCTTCTGTCCACTTTCGAAAATCTCTCGCCGTCCATTCGAAACAAGCTTAATCCGGACCGTCGATCGATTCAGCCAATCAAACTCGTTCGAAAACTCTATAAAAGCACGTGCAAATCCAAGCCTTGGTTAATCACCCACATTCATATGCCTGCACTTACATATGCATACTCACATTCATGCAATCATCTTTATGCACTCATATCATTTTCAACATCACATTCCCATTTTCATGTTAGCATAGATGTTGCATATTATGCATTCTAAATCTCGTTCTTCATGCTGTCATTTTGTTGAGCTCTATCTGCTGATCTGAGAGCCATTTCAAAGCAACAAAACGGTGAAGATAGAGGAGGATAAAATGATTTCGAAAGGCTGTTGTTACGGTTTGCACATTTTGTTTTCTTTCTTTCAGCTTTTCAATTTAATGTTTTATTAACATGTGTTGATTTTAATTACGATTTGATCCAATTTTCTCACACACAGGTATAGAGTAGCTCTAGGAGCCACTCACAATCTATAGTATCACATTGACCACCACCACTAGGTCTCGAGGAATCTGGTAGCCATAGGCCTACTAGATGGCGATGTATTCTTTTTATGAAACACCAAATTTTTCTAGCATGGTGATATGATGATGTATAAATGCCATCATATATATATATATGAGCATATTTTATTTTATTTTGTCTATTTATTATGGTTTGGTACTACATGTGATATTTTCTAACATGTATTACATTTCCATATATGTTAAATTAAATACAATGGTGATTTATTAAACAATATGATTAAGACTATTTAATAAATACTACAATGATCTAATTGATATATGTAAATAAATGATGTGATCTAACTAAACAACAAAATTGTCTAATTAGATGCTGCATTTTTATTAAGTGTACACATGTTAAACCAGATATAATTATGATCTAATTCTAGATGAAATCAAATGCTTATAATGATTTTCTTTTATGTGGCACACAAATTATTGAATAGTGTGTATAAAAAGTAATAATCCAATTATGAAAAATTACTCTAAGAATTCAAGACACATGAATATTTGTCAAGAATGAAGCAATGCAAGAAAAAATAGAAAAGAACATATACTTAATCTAAACAACATGCTTTAAAATACAATATACTATTCAAAATGATGATTTTAATCATAAAATCTACACAAATGCATAGCATTAATAGGTTATTTGAGAGGTATACCATCTATCATAGAAAGATTGTTGCTTCTGATCCAAAATCTTCATCAATAACATAAGGTCTTATCTAATTCAGACTAAAATTTTCTTTTTCTCTTGGTGCGACATTCACATTACGTTGATTCTCATATAACAACAAGTCACCTTTCTAAAATGAATGATGAATAACACCATCATTATTTTTTCATTGCACATTTTTATAATAAGCTTGAAGATGTTCAAGAGCATTTATACATTTTTCATCTAGTATTTCAAGTTGTTGAAGTAATTGTTCTCCATAAGATTTATCATCTATAATACCATTAAGAGAGATCCACAAAGAAGGAATTTCTAACTCTAAAGGCATAACATCATCAACGCCATAGACAAGGTTGTATGGAGTATTACCCATAGCCATACGAACACTTGTGTGATAAGCCCACAATGCATAAGTAAGTTAAGTATTCCAATCCTTGTTATGTTTGTTAATTATTTTTCACAAAATTTGTTCAACTATTATATTAGTTGCTTTCACTTTTCCATTCAACTAAGGATAATAGGATGTAGAAAAATGACGTATGTGGAATTTTTCTAAAAAAATTCTTTACTTCATTGTTTTTAAATGGTGTACCATTATCTGTAATCAAAGTTGAAGGAAGAATGAATTATGATATTACGTTATCTAAGATAGAATGACAAATGACATTAGTCATTTTGGAATGAAGAGGAACCACCTTGAACCACTTTGTGAAGCAATCTATAGCTATGGTGATGAAAGTATGTCCTAGAGATTATGGAGGATAAATATTCCCAATAAGATCCAAACTCCACACAAAAAATAGCCAAATAGCTACTTGGGCATGAAGTTCGTGAGCAAGAGAATGAATCAAATTGTTATGTTGTTGACACTTGGGACATTTTTAACAAAGGTGAAAGAGTCTTGTTCCATGATTTTCTAATAATATCCCATATGAATTAGCCTTTGAACCAAAAATTGGCCACCAAAATGCCCCCCACAAGCACCTGAATGGGCTTCTTTGAGAGCCACATGGATCTTAGATTTATTAAGGAAATAAAGGACACCATTATATGACCTTTGGTATATAACACATTAGCCAAAATTATGTATCGTGCTCCAATTTTTCAAAAATGAGCATGAGTGTTTTTCATAGTAGTTTCAAAAAAAATACTATCATGCAAGTATTGAAATACATGTGAATACCATTCATCTGATTTATCTACATGACAAATTAACTCCTCTTTTATGTTGTTAGTGATCAATGGAAATGTGAGATTATAAATGGTAAATAAAAAATTTATGGAAGAATCATAGAGATATGTAAGAGAAGTTTCACTTGTCATTGCATCCACATGTCAATTATCCTTACGTGGAATATTATCTATAGTGTATGAGGAAAAAATTTTAATATTGTTAATGCCAAATCACGATATTGAGATATTTTATCTTGTTTCTCTTGATATGATCCATTAATTTTTTATGATTAATTGAGAATCTCCAAATATGTGAAGATGTTGAATATTTAAAGATAACATCGCACACAAACCAATAATAAGAACCTCATATTTTGCAATGTTGCTTTTGCAAAGGAAGTTGAGATGGTATGATAAGAGAACTAGATTACCTAAAGGAGGTAATAGGATCACCCCAACACTGGAGCTAGTTCAACCCTTAGAACCATCAAAATATAAATCCCATGTGGTATCTTCTTCTAATTTCAACACATGTTCATCAGGAAATGAGTCTTGGTCTGGTAATGTAAGCGGTGAAGGAGATTTGACTAAATGGTCGGTCAACATTTGTCTTGTAATTAATAGTTGAGAGACAAACTTAAGATTAAACTTTGTTAATAACTTACCCAATTAGCTAAGTGTCCTGATAAATTAATCTTAGAAAATAGATGTTTTAGTGGATCAATTTTTTCCACCACATGCACCTCGGTATTTAGGAGATAATGTCTCAATTTGTTTGCAAAAAACACTAGAGCCCAACATTGTTTTTCTATATTTATGTATTGTGTCTCATAATCAATTAATATTTGACTAATGTAGTATACAAGAGAATTTGATGAAGCAAAAGTGTAAATAATAAGGGGATGTCCTAATGTTGCCAGTTGTAAGATAGGAGGATTAATTAAGTATTGTTTTAAGATTTCAAATGCTCTTTGACAATCTTCATTCCATTTAAAGTGAGATTCCTTTTTTAGTAAATGAGTAAAGGCAAGAGTATGATCTGCTAATGATGCTACAAAATGATAGATAGCCTAAATCTTAATTTGTAAGCTACGTAATTGAGAAATATTCTTAAGAGGTGGCATATTTATTATTACACCAATCTTCTTTGTTTCCACCTCAATGCCTCAATGTGACACTATAAAACCTAGCAGTTTTCCACTATCCACACCAAAGACACTTCCTAGGATTTAATCTCATATTATACTTTCATATTCACTCAAATATTTGACTAAGGATTTTGACATGATCTTGACATGTTATAGATTTAGCGAAGATATCATCAACATAGTCCTCTAGAATGTTATGTATGAATTAATGAAATATTAACATCATAGCTCTTTGATATGTTTCTCCAGTTTTTTTAATCCAAATGGCATGACCACTTAACAAAATTTTTCCCATGGTGTAATAAATACCATTTTCTCATTTTGTATTAATCTTGAGGATTGGTAAAAAATGATTATATCTAGAAAATCCACTCATAAATGATAGCAAAGCATGTCTAGTGATTGAATCCATAATCATGTATATGTTTGGGAGGGGAAAATTATTTTTCAAATATGCTTTATTAAGGTTACAAAAATCCATACACATTCAAATACAATTGTATGGTTTTGCAACCACTATGTTTGATATCCAAGGTGAATAATCAATCTGGCAGATAAAGCCAACTTGTAAAATCTTCTCAATCTCAGCCTTAACCAACAAATCCATCTTAGGGTTCATTTTTTGAATCTTTTGTCTCACCGGTTTAGCATCATGTTCTAATACAATGTTATGCATCAATACCTTAGGATCTATGCCAAGCATATCAAAATAAGACCACACAAATAGTTCAGGAAAATCATGCAATAATTTAGTATGCTCTTGTTTTTTATTATCAAAAAATAGGTTTTGAAGGGTTCCTAAAACCCTTTACAAAAAAATTTAAAGCAACACGAAAGATAAGACAAGGAAGATTCCCCAAAAGAAAAGAAAAATGATTAAACCACAATCAACAAACCATCAAACCAACAACAAAAAAGCAGCAAACATAAAAAGAACATGGAAACAATTAGAGAAGGTCCTTTAAAATCCTTTCTTCCTCCAAATCTTTGGTGATGACCTTTTTGTGTATCTCCATGACCTCTTTGGCATCTTGCATCAGGACAACATTACCTTTTTTGGTTTTTCTTTTTGTACACACACTTGGCCCTACCCCAAGATCATTTACCTATTTCCCCATATCATTATCCAAACCCACAACATGTACCCCCTATTCAGGAAGAAGGGGCTTACCAGTCCAATCCTTGGCCTTCTCGTTTAAAAGCACTAGACCCTCCATAGTAGTCTCAAGAGAATCCTTGCTAAGATTAACTAGAGTATAGAGATCTTGATGAACATTCAGAAAATTCTTCTCAAGGGAAGCAATTATGGGGTCGTGATCCATTTTTAATTGTAAAAAATCCTCTGCCATCTAGTTAAGAGTAATATTCATGGTCTTAGCCATGCTAAATATTGTATTCATATCCCTAGTTCTTCTCAAAGTAGAAATATTACACCTTGCAATCGTGTCACACTTACCATGCAGATTTTGCACTTCATGAAGGAGCCACATAAATAAATTGAAGAAGACATTTGAACCCTTTTTTACCATTCTAGAAACCTGATTAGGATCTAGCAATTCCTAGTTCAATTCCACCCCCTTGTGAGAGCTTGTAGGATACTCCTCACAATGAGTACTAGCTAGGGGGATGAATTTCTCTTTTCCTTTTCCCACAAAGATCGAGACAACAGGGGGCGCATCCAAAATAAAATAAAATTAGAACCCTTAACCTTCTCCACTTCAGGGGTCTTCTTCAGCACACTAGATGCCTTTACCCCTCTACAACTTCTAGAAAAGGCTACTCATCACCCTGGATAATGGCATCCCTCACACAAGCAAACCCCAATCTCAATTTTTCCTCCCACCAGAAGCATTACCACCCTTATTTCCCTCCTTTGCACCACCAAGGATTTTATGTTTCACACCTGAAGTGGAGGGCTCAGACTCCATCATAGAAACCTAACCACCTTTCCTAGCCTTAGAAGAACTTTTACTCTTAGCCACAACCAAGGGTATTTTTTCCAACTCTAATTTAGTTTGATAGCCATCAGAACAAGTAGGTGAGTCCTCCTTATCACTAGAATCCAACTCACCTTCACCTTCCTCCACCTTAATAGAATCCTCACCCATGTCATAGTCTAAATCCTTGGACATGCAAGCTCTACTAGGAATAGGGGTTTCAATAACATGTCTAGACTTAATATGTTCCACAATTAAAAGCATCAACCCTTCATGTAAAAAAGGGTTATTGGAATTCTTTCTAAATTCAAGAGTACCATTCTCCAAAGACATGAGCAGATAGAATGGGCAGGAAACCAAATTACCAAGACAGAAATGGTTCAATAACATAAAGTGATACCCATAGATGGTGGAGAATCTCCTATCCAGAGTGTAGTAGCTTTTAATAGCCATTTCCACATCCCCTGAATGGGTTTAATAGAAGTCCTATCATAGCCACCACACACCAACCGCTTGATTTTAACCTTCTCCTTATCCTATAGGAAATTCATCCTCACAAACAAAGACATTGCCTTTTCCATGTAGAATTTTGTGCCCTTCGTAGAGAGACTAGTAACTTCAACAATGAAGTCCTCAGTAACAGTGAGATCAAACCCAAAAATTCTTAGGAAATGATTATGCCAAGCATTCACAAAGTCCTACGAAATTTGTGAATCAAAGCCATGAAGTTTTTCCATAAAAGGGGTGACCCCCCTTTTCAAGAATCTCCTAGAAATAACCATTAGCCTTGGTCTCTTCACATGAAATAGGCTCTATTCTACACCTCTCACCAACCATAATTGAATTCATAGACTAGCATAGAGAATTATTGAAGGATAAAAATAAGGAAAATAGAACACAAGGAGGATAATAGCGCTCAAAAAGAATGCAACACTGACATTCCAAGTACAAGTATTCATTAAGGTTGAATCCCTCGAGAGACTATGACTCACATAGCCATGATTATCAAGACAATTTGAGCCCCTCATAAGTCTAATCAACATAAGAATGCAATTATGAGGCAACACACCTAGGAAATTACATCCTAATCTGAATCCCTACATAAGACGCATGTGAAATTTTCTCATTATTAAGCATTGATATGAGATCAAAGGGAAAGTGGTCATTAGAGTTCCAAGACCTAGTCGAAGTAACCCCCAAGTTTTCCAAGAAATTAGCAACACCATTGGCCTCACGATACACATGGGAAATATAAAATTCTTGCAAAGAATTTAAAATTGCAATAGAGTCTTCAATGAAATGTTCAATTGACCAGGAGGGAGAGTTAAGCCTTTTCAAGTAGTTAATGATATTCTTTGAGTTCCCCTCCAACCACACTTTAGTCACACCCTTCTCCTTGGCAAAAATTAACCCATGGTAGGTGGCAACAACTTTTGCAAAGTGGTTTGTTTGAGTTCCCAAAGGGAGCACCACCACAAAAACCAACCTACAATTATGATCACACAACACTGCCCCACAACCAACAGGTCCTAAATTACCTTTAACAGAACCATAGAAGTTAATTTTATACCAACCAGGAGTAGGGGAATACCAGACTACTCCCTCATGTGCAGGTTTAACCTTCTTCAACGGTTGGGCTATGCCAAAATTGAGCTTCCACTGATCAACCACCCACAAGTCATAATCAAAAATAGGAACCTTCCCAAGAAGATTAGAATCAACCACTTCAGCATGAAATTTTCCTTAATCACCACACAAATCTTAAAATTAGCCTATAAGGAGGGAGAGCAACATTCCAAAAATCTAATTATTCCTCTCCTTCCAAAGACCCCAGGCCACATGTGGTAAAACTAGGGACCACAACAAACCCAAAGAGGGGTTAAAAGAAGGAGAAGTCTATTAGAACCAAAGATCCACCACAGAGGAAGGAAAAACCCATTCCAATTTCCAAAGTTGAAGCACCTGAGCCCAAACCTCAATAGAAAACCTGCAACCAATAATCAAATGGAAGGAGTCCTCAACATCCTCCTCACAAAGATAACATCTATTTGGCATCAAGAAACACCTTTTCCAAAGGTTGTTAATAGTCAATATTTTTTCTTGACATAACAACCAGAAAAACATGATAACCTTAGGGATCAACTTCGAAGACTACACCAAAGCTCAAGGAGGATGAGCGCCCACAACATTATTCTCAAAATGAAAGGCTGGAGCCACCGAAAATCAGCCCTAAGGAGCCAACTGCAACACCACCTTATCCACCAGGGGAGCAACCAGGATATGGATCATAGATAAGAAATGATAAAGTATTTCCAATTCCCCAAACTCCACATGAATCCTCTTCCATGCACCATCAACAATGTAATCAACAACAAACACTCTATAAGAACGAAGACAAAGGTCGTAAAGTAGATCCACATGATCTTCATCTTTAACAGGAGCATGTCCAATCCACCAAACATCCTATAAAAGAATGGATCTTCCATTTCCCAAAGACCATCAAAGCCCAATCGAGATGATCATCCTAACCTTAATCAAGAAATTCCAAAAAATTGACCCTGAAGGAGGAGAAAAACCTTCCCACAAAAAAATCCTAAATTTATCAACACCAGCCAGATATTTAAGAGCAAGAATTTTTGACCACTCCTTACTAGCATCAAAAAGGTTCCGTAATTATTTAACCATAAGGGAAAAATTAAAATCCTTAATTTTCCTTAACCCCAACCGTCCTTGTTTTTAAAATTTGCACACCTCATCCCAAGAGACAAGATGTAGCCTCTTCTTTTCCTCCACTCTAGACCATAAAAAATATTTTTGAATACTCTCAATCCTTTTCCAAAATTTCCTCGGGATCTAGAAGAGACTTAAAACATAAACAGGGAAGTTTTGTAAAGTAGATTTAATCAACAAAAGCTTTCCAACTTGACTAAAAAGAGCGCCTTTCCACCCAGAAATTTAGCATTAAATTTATTGATCATACCATGCCAAAACAAATCAGGAACAACATTCGAACAAAGGGGTGGACCAAGATAAGTTGACAGAAGCTCCCCAATAGCACACTGAAAAATGCATGTGATTCTTTGCATTCTTCTCTGAGGTGTATTCAGGAAAAAAATAGTGCTCTTAGGGAGACTCACTAATTATCCCAAGGAAAATTCATAATTAATCAAAACTGACTAAATAACATTGGCTTCAACAATAGAGGCCTCCCCAAGAATAATTGTATCATCCAAAAATTGCTGGTGGGAGAAAGGCTAAGAGGAGGAGGATGGATAAAGCCCTTTAATAGCACCAACCGAGACAGCCTTTTGAAGAGATCATCCAAGAGCTTCAACCAAAATAATAAAGAGGAAGGGAGAGATGGGGTCACCCTTCCTCACACCACACGAAATCCTAAATAAAGCAGAGGGAGAACCATTAACCAACACAGGGAAAGAGGGTGTGGAAATGAGGCTTCCAATCAACTTCAAAAAATTATTAGAAAATTCAAACACCCCTGACACCTTCAAAATAAGCTACCAATTCACCCGATCATAAGCCTTGACAAGGTCTAGTTTCAATAGGAAACCCACCTTCATTTTGCACCCTGTTTCGGGGCTCTGAAGGGCCTCAATTTTAAGTTTTAAACTTCATTAGATAAATTCCTCAAGATGAAAATTATCTTCCAAACAGTACAGGATTTTGAGATGATTCTTTCACCAAAAATCTTATTTTTTGATTTCACTCCTTAGGGTCAATTTTTGTGTCCATATGACCCGAATAGGCTAACTTACTAAAAATAGTAGGTGACTATTTTTGGTTGTTTCAAACTTCTAGCTATCCCAAAGACTGCATGAGATGCCATGGGCCCCAAGACAGCTAAGGAAACTACAAACAAATGAAAATACAATATTTTTGGGTGATACAAGATTGCCCTTACACTACTGGATGCCCCTGCATCACTTAAGATTCTAGAATCTATAATTTTCTAAAAATTACTTCCAAGGACTTTCACAACAATTATAAACAGGGAGACAAAGGGTCCCCTTGTCTTAGGCCTCTTCTACACAAGAAGAAATCCCTTAGGACTTCATTTATCATAACAAAGCATTTTGCAGTTGACTCACAAGCTTTATGATTTTTAGAATTTTCCCTTTAAAATCAAACTTCTAAAGGATAACCAACAAGAAAGGCCAAGACACTCTATCATAAGCCTTTTAAATATCAAGCTTTAGGACCATACCTGTCTTTTTATTGTTATCCATAGAATGAATATATTCATGAGTAGCAAGGACTATATCTATAATATGTCTTCCTTCAACAAAGCCTATTTTATTTGATGAAATAAGTGTATATAGAACAAGTTTGAGCTTATTTACTATCATTTTTGAGAAAAACTTATCAAATTAGTTGTATAAGCTAATCAAACTATAATCCAACATAGTAGTAGAATCTTCCTTTTTTAGTACTAAGACAATAAAATTTGAGTTAAATTGGCCCAAAATATTACATGTTCTAAAGAAGTATCTAGCAATCAAAAGAAGATCATAAGAAATAATCCCCCAAAATTCTTGAAAAAAAAGATGGAGAGAACCCATATGGCCCTAGGGCTTTATAGGCATCAAAGGAGAACACAACTGCTTTAACCTCCTCTGTAGAGACAACCTTCTCAAACTCAAAAATTTCCTAATATTTAAGCACCTAAGGGATGACTTGAAAATTTTCTTGAATTCCTCCATATCTTGATTAGTATCAACAAGGGTTTCTTTAAAAAATAAACGCCATCAGCTATATCTTCTTCCTTAGATAAAATTTGACCATTTTGAAGAGTCTAGCTTCTAATAGCATATCTCCTCCCATAATTCAAGGTAGAATAATGGAAAAAATTAGAATTTTTGTCTCCTTCTGGAAGCCACTGAATCCTTGATTTTTGTTTCTAAAAAACCCCACTTCTCATAAGTCTATGTTGTTCAATTCTTAACTCATGTCTAGAACAAGTGTTTAAATCAATTTATACCTCTTCCATTCTATCTTGAATCTATTTAAAATATTTTAGGAGCTTTTCCTTTTTATGAAAAGATATTTACAAAAGGTAATATATTCCATCCTTTCAATTTTTCTTTTACCAACTTTATTTTTTAGCTAAGTAGAACATAGGGGTTTCTCGACAAGGGGTTTTCCACCACCGTTCAAAAATCTCTTTAAATTCTAGGTGGGAGGCCCACATAATATCATACCTAAAGGGGAAAGGGCATTTTCTAGAAACATCATCCCATTACAAAATTAGAGCATTATGATTTGATCTTGCTCTTGGAAAGGCATGCAAAGATAAACTAGGAAAAATATTCCATCCACTTGAAATTATAAATCTAACTTAACCGAAATAAGTTCATTTCATTTCCTTCTATTAGACCATGTAAATGAAGAACCTTGAAGGTCAATATCAATCAAACCAACATGTGAGAGGAAGTATACGAATTATACCATACTTTCAGAATAGTCCTCTAGCCCCTCTACTTTTCAAAGGGGAACAAAGGACTATTAAAGTAACCCCCCAACATCCAATTATCATCCTAATGCTTTACCATTTTATAGCTCCATCCTATTTTCATTTCTCCTCATCTTCACCCTCTTTTCCATAATTTTCTTATCCTATCCTACCCTAACCCATTTCTCCTTTTCCTAGCTACTATGGATCTTATCTCTTACCCCATTTTATTCTCACTTCTTTTATAACCCAATCTTTTCTTCTTAATTTTTCTCCAATTAGCCTCCTTGTTCTAGAGAATCTTCTAACCTTTTTTTAATTAGATCCTTTCTCCATTTGTATCAAATTAATATGGAATTAAATTTCTCATTATCCCATCTTTACTATTTTTCTTGATGAATATCCTACTAATTTGGTGTCTTTTATTTCTTTCTTTGATCATTTTCTCACTTCTCATCCTTTTCCATATTCTCTTCCTACTATACCACCTCATGACATAGATGATGATTATGTCATTAATTTTATCATCCCATCCCCTTCTACAAATTATCCTCCACATATAAACCATGATAGTGATCCATGTAATCATATTTCTCCCCTTGAATAATCCATCTTTAATAGAAAAACTATTGAAAATTTGAGTAGAGTTTATAGAAACTCATAAAATATTATACACAACATAATATGTGCTTCTATATTTTAATTTCAATCAATAAGATATTACATATTTATAGGATTTTCATATCTAATATTATAGGAGCATTATTATACCTCTATAATGACTCCTTTAAATATATGAATTGATTTAACAACTCATAGTACAAACAAAGAAACCACAAATAATTAACAAATAATTATTGCAATGACACACTATCAAACCTATGTAAATGATTTAATATTCCTAACACCCCCAATATTACACCATTATCCAAATGAGAATAGTATGACTAACAATACTTGATGACCATATTTAGTAGTTCATAAAAAACATTAGGGATTAGTAGGGACATACACATCTACTTGTGACAAGTAATAGTGGAACTAACCTCACTAGGCTTATTTAATAGGATTGATCATACTAGAATTTTATCCAAGGGTAGTGACAATACATATACCCATGAAACTAGGGATAAGAACTAACACTTCTATATAAGGTCAACAAGTTTGGATAGGGACAAACATATCTATCCAACATCAAGGTTATGAATAAATAAATAAATAGTTTCTCACAACAATTATGATTGAAAAAAAACACATCTAATCATAATTAATCGACAAATATGATTGGAAACAAACACATCCAATCACTATCACCCAAAAAATGTAATTGGGGAGAAACATATCCAATCACAACAAAAAATAAATTGAGAACTAATTTCCCATTGTCATGTATATAGCCATTGTTATAGATCTATACCACTCTAACTATAAATCATATGGGATGGTTAATACTACCACTTATAATGTTATAAATTCAAATGACTCTAGCTCAGATGTATTATAATCTAGGCCATATTTGAATGTCACCATGAATCTCTAGTGACATGAAATGGGAAGACCTAGTTTTGCAAGGATTTGAGAATATTTTTAATTATTTGGATGAGCACTATGTAAAGAATTCCTAAAGTTAACATGGTAGACACGACTAGATTGATTAGAAAAATTACATTCTTTTATACTTTCCCATAGTTTTGGCATCATAGAGATATTTGGGACTGGTGAAAGGCTTAACCCTTGAGTGGACCAATGAAGTAGGGAACCCAAATGACTTTGGCCACTTCTCTACTACTTTGGAATTCCTTAGAGAAATTGGATCTTTACTTGGCCTACGTGCAATCACTCCAAATCCCTTATAACATCAATCTAAAATTGGGGATCTACTACCCTCTCTAAAGAGCACAAAACATATGAAATAGCTTGTGTAAGAACATTCTTCTCATCCTAAGACACATGAAGAATCTAAAATCTAATATTTACCAATTTATTGATCAAATTAATGACCAACCCCAAATTAGTGATATGCAAAGACTAAGTCCAAATTAAAACATATAGAAACAATGCAAGGGGAAGCAATATCACATTGTCCATCTTTACAGTTTCAATCTTGATAAATTGCATGAGAACAAGAGCCACATAGAGGGATGTTTAGGGAAAGATATATTTATGTGTGAGCACAAAAAGGTGATTTTAACTTACTAATATCATTGTACATTACCACAATCCCTCCCTCTCACACGTAGTCAATGGGCTTCATAAATTACCATGCTCTAATTTCTTTCTTTACATCCATCATAACCATAAGGTCATGAGATTTCAATTGATATTACTCTAATAGATTATTAGAAATTTGAGTAGATTTTTAGAAACCTATAAAATATTACACATAATAATATATACTTCTATATTTTATTTTTAAAAGAAGAAAGTACATATTTATAATATTTTCATATCTTATATTATAGGAGGATTTTTATACCTCCTATAATCACTCATTTACTTGAACGAATAGTTTTAAAAACTCATAATACAAAAAAAAATTGTACAACCATATTAATTTATAAGTTTTTGTACATAAATTGATTATTATGATAGAAATAACTAATATTATTTTAGAATGAAAAGAAATTGATTTAAACTAATTGTTTGTTTAGTAAATGAAAGGTACAAGTTGCATTCACATAAATATATGATTAAAATATTTAATTATATTTCAATTTGTGATTTCAAATAAAGTATTTCTCTATTGAGAGAAAATTAGGAATTAGAATAATTATTTAAATCTAACTCCTTATTTTTCTCTAAAATGGCTAGAGATGATTTAATATTAATAAATAAATAAATTGATAAACCAATCTTCCTTGACTTTGCAAGTTATCTACTGCTAATTTTATTGTTTAATCTTTTAAATTAAGATTCTTGAATGGAATAAATTGATAAAAGCTAATTATTTGATGGATTAGAATAAAATTATATTTTATATCTAAATTTATGACTTAAGTATCAAAATTATAATTGAATATTAAATTAGAATTTTAATTACAATAGTTGGTGAATGTACATGAAAAGAAGATAAAATATTTTAATTATTTTTCTTTTAATAAAGAATAAAATATTATTATTTTGAATTTATTTTTTCATTTAAGATTTATAATATAAAAATAATATTTGTTTATGAAAGGGAGAATATTGTCTTTATAATGGTATTTTTCATCTTTGTCAAGAACACACAAGCTCTTTTGGAGTAATTGGAGATTGATGATTGAAATGTTTTTTCCTATGCTTGCAAGATTGGTCTCTTCTTCAAACTATTCAAGTTTCTTGTGATTGAGGTAGAATTTGATTAATTTAAATTTTATAGAAAAAATTAGGATTAATAATAAATTTAGGAAGTTTTTTCTTGGAAGAGGTGTAGTTAGTTTTGTGTGAAAATATTGTGATTTATTATGAGAGAATAAATGATTATTGAAATTGTGAAACTACCTATTTTAATAGAATAAATATATTTATGAATTAATTTTATATTTTTAAAAATAATATAATGGCTTCAAAACTCCATTTAATCTTATTTGATAATCTATGAATATAAAATTAAGATTTAGGGAAGAAATCTAAGGTTTTTTTTGTACATGGAGAAACATAGGAAAATATAAGAAAAGTGTAAGAATTCAATAAATTGGATTTGAAAATTTATCCACTATGATTACGAGTGATTTGAACAATAAATTTTTTTTTTCTTGTAAAAATCAAGAAAAAGGACATTGAATTTGGGTAATTGAAACCCTAGTTCTATGTTCAGGGACACTTGAAAAATGGATATCTTGGGGAAATGAGTTGTTTCATTAAATAAAGGTTTGGTGTTAAGGTAATTTAATGGATGAATCCATAATTTTTGATTGATTGTACAAAAATTTATATTGTTGCTTTAGGATAGTGTGCTTATGTTGTTTTTTTGTTAAAGTAAGTGCAATTTTGAAATTATGAAATTTTAAATCAAAGTGAAACTACTATGAAGAAAGGTATTCTATATAAATATAATAAAAAATTTAAAAATAAGTTCCTCTAAAATGCTTATGGGGGCTATACATAAAGTTTTTTAAGACTTCACCAAAAATTAGTTACACCCAATTTATGAATTTTGAGATATGATCATATTAGAGACTATCTATCTTTTTTCATATAGTAAAATTATTTTACGAATGGTCTATATTAACACCAAGAAGTTAAATAAAAGATAAAACATGTTAAGTTCAATGAGTGACTACAAAAGATAATTTTGAGATTTTCTTTCGTTTTCCTCTATGTTTTGAAAGATATAATTTAATATGTTTTGGGATGTGCTATATATTATATTTTTACTATTATGAATCTTTATCCAAGTAGATTTTTTGTATGATGCACTATTTGACTAGAAGGTTAGAATGAATTCTTGATGAATGGATGTATTTTTTAATTTAGTTTGGTGATATATTATATGCTTACTAAGTCAAAAAAATCTATAATTATCAAGTGGTATTTCTAACTTCTTAGTAGTACAAATATATATGGTTATGATGGTATTGTATCTAAGAGTACCTTAGAGGGTCTAGGCATGTTATTCTTGATATCATTCTTGGGTTTTTTTGACTTCCATTATTATCTTCTCTTAAATCCATGTCTTAGATTAAGTGAATGTTATCTTATTTTCTAGATTTTATATTTTACTCGACTCCCCAAATTAGTTTGGACGTAGAATCATATTGTGAAAGAGAATGAACTATTATGATATGTATTTAATAAGTTAATAAAATGATGGAAAGTTTAGTGACAAGATGAGTATCTTGGTTACCATTGATGTGACATGATTATTTTATAGGACAAGGTGTCCTATTCATGGATGCATATATACTAATCCTATAATTCATGTCTATAATATTGAAATTCATTCTCCCATTAAGTAACTATGCATGAGAATTAGAGCTTTCTCTTCTTGTTATAGTCTCATCACTTAGAAGAACCACCCATAGTTCTATATTTATTATTGTAGGTATTAGGAATTATATTGATACCCCTTACACACCTATGGAGATTAAATATATAAATTGGAGTCATGGTTCTATGACATGGATGCATTCTAATGGTTACTAGGAATGGTAGCATGTTCTTATGACACATAGTTGTATAGCTTTATTATGTGAGGTAGTTAGTAAAGAGGTGCACTACAAGTTTGGGAGATGAGTGTAAGTGTGCTTTAGGACACCTTTGAGTGGATTGAAGTGTGTAGATTGTATTGTGATATTACAATATGTGTGTTGTTATTTAATATGATGATTTCTTGTTATATTTTTTATGATTTCTAATTGAATTATTATTTGTATCCTTGGTGATATGATTTGGGTGTGTTCTAATTGATTAATTTTATCATGTATTTTATGTTCTTGTATTTTTGGTGACTATAATTTGGTTTTACATGTCAGAATAAGGGTTATTTATAATGTGGGAACCAAATTATTCTATATTGAGAATGTATTGATTCGTTGACGTGTGACATTGAATTATGAGTGATCTTGTGGTATAGGATGTGATGAGTAATCATTTAGATGTGAAGCATATGATCTTAAGCGTTCATCTTTAGTTGGTCTTAGTGTGGTTGAGTATGTCTTATTATATTATATGTAGGTAATGTTTATCTTTTTTATGCATTGTAATTTTGTGTCTTGTATGCTTTTGAGGTGCTTGAGTTGATGTATTGTGAGGACTCAATATTATTCAAAAATCAAGAAGATTATAATGTATACTTGTAGAGCAAGATTTCTAATAGGATTATCACCAACCATAGATCTAGAGGAAACTCTACAGTTAAGCCTATTTGGAGGGGAGTTGCCTTGGCAATTATGAGGTATTTCACTCTAGATGGTAGATTATTTGCTCTCTACGGCTTTCATTTTATGTTGCTTAACCACTTTAGGCATAATAAAATGGTGCCATTCCCATTTTATTTTCTCCTTTCCTTGGAAAATAGGATTATGGATTTCAGAAAGAAAAAAAACCCCAATAACCCCATTTGCATGAGGGTCTAATGCTCTTGATTATGGAAAATGTAAAAGCTAAGTATGTGCTTGAAGTCCCAAAATCAACCAAAGCTTGCAAGCTTAAGGAAGTCCCCCTTGATTATGAAATGGGTAATGACTCTAAAGGAAAGGATGAAGTGGATGAAGAGTTGGGTTCTTTTGAAGAGTAATCTGTTTCCCTAGAAGAATTTGACAATCTTCCCAAGAAAAGAGTTAAGAAAGAGTCTCTCCCCTCTTGGTCAAACAGATCTCATACGAATTTGGACATTGAGGAGTCTCCTTTGGTTATGGTCAAGAGTAAAGGTTTGGTAAAGGTTAAGAAAGGGAGCTAGAGCTTTAAAAAGGTGGAGTCGTATCTTCCTTCTAGTGTGAAAAGAAGAATTATGGCAGTGGAAGGTGAGAAAAGGGTTAAGGGAAAGAGCTCTACAAGGAAGAAATCCCTTAACACTAGTTTGGGTAAGGACAAGGAGATTATCTTAGTGGTTAAGGTAACGGTTCGTAAGGAGAAAGTTTAGGATGTTGTCATGGGTGAGAAAGGTAAGCTTGAGAAGTTGGAGGATCTTAAAGTAGCTGCTCAAGTGAGCAGGACTGAGAATGACTTGGTAGACTTAGATGTATCTCCTATTGGTGCAGAGTATGTGGGTAAAGATAAAGAAAAATTGGATTCTCTTGGTAGTATTTTTTAAGATGTTCAGCCTGAGGGGTCGGCTATTTTACAAGAAGAGCCTATCAATTGGGAGAAGGTTGACTTTAATGCTATCATCAGGACGGCAAAGGATGGGACTGGGAACCTCTTCAAAATTTTCAAATGGCTTCTATTTGAGGTGAAAAAAATTAATATCAAGTTAAATTCATTAGCTAACATCAATATTAGTATTGTTAACAATAGCAAATTAGAGATGACTATTTTTAATAGGGTCAAGAATATGAATGCAATACTTGACAAGGTTGTAGGTGATTTTGTAAAATTGGGAAAGAATCATGAATCTAGATTAACTGCTCTTGAGGAGAAGGTTACCAAAATTCATGAGGACCTAAGAACTCTTGTGCATGTTAGCCAAGCATCTCTTCACACTAGTGTGCATGGGTTTTTTGTGTTGAACAAGAAGGATTGTAAATGGACTGGGGAACTGCTTATTAAAGAGAAAGAAGTGCATGAAGTGGAGGATGATGGCATGAAAGGACATCTAGATAAGGGTATGGATATGGGCCCTTGTATTAGAACTAGAAGCAAGACGAAGAAAAGTGTTGTCATTCCGACATGGGAACTAGATGAAGTTGTTGAGATGCATAAGAAGGTCGTCTCTAGGGATCTGGAAGTAGCTAGGATCTTAAATAATTTTCTATAATTTCTCATTATCGTCTACTTTTTTGTTATTTTTTGGTTATTGGTCTGTTGTTGGTGTGATAATGCTTATTCTGTGACAACATTTTTGGTTTGGGGCTACTTGTTTTTCTTGTCTTTTCTTTCTAGTAGCATATTTTTGTGAAGGGGTTTGAGGCACCTTCGAAACCTACTTTTTCAATAATCAAAAACTATCAATACACCTTGTTTTATTCCAATATTTCAACATACTCTCTTAAGATAAATGGCTTATTTGCAAGTGTGAATAGATACCATATACTCAGCTTCAATAGTGGACAAAGCAACCATAACTTATCACTTGCTCATCCAACTGATTGCACCACCAAATAAAGTAAACATGTATGCACTAGTGGATCATCTTCTATAGAAATCACCTACCCAGTTTGAATCCACATAACCATGAATATCAAGGGAATTCCCATCTCCTACCATATTACCCTAATAATACAAGGAATTATGATATTTCTATCAATATTCAACTGTGTAGTTTTTTGAGTCAAGCTAAGTGGGCTTAACCTTGGGGAAAACTCCATGGTTAAGCACGCTTGAGTTGGAGTAGTACTAGGATGGGTGACCTCCTAAGAAGGCCCAATGCTTCCCCTTTGTGAGCATCACCTAGATGCAATGAGTGCTAATTGGACCATTATCATGAGATATGGGTTATTGTGAACCACTACTTAAGAAATATGGGTCAATGAGTTTGACTCAAAAAAATACATGGTTGAATCCTAATAGTAATACCATAATTTGACATGATGTGGAAAATACCTCCTACTTATCAACATAAGGAATACTCTAAGGTACCCTACAAAAAATTAAATACTCTTTTAACTACATCCCAATGAACTCTACCAAGATTAGACATATATCTATAAAGAAATCCCACTGCTTGGGTGATGTTTGGTCTAGTTTATACCATAGCATACATAAAATTTCCAACTACACTCTAGTAAGGTAATTTTCTCATGTCTTTCATCTCTAATAGGGATGTTAGTCAATCTAAATAATATTACTTTGTTCCAACATTAAAAGGAATGTACAATGGTCTACAGTATTGCATGTTAAACCTCTATAAAAATGAATTGTCATACTTACTCTGGCCAAGCCACAACTTTCTGTTCACTCCATCTCTTCTAGTTTCCATCCCAAAAATGTTTTTAGCTGCACCAATATCTTTCATTTTAAATTTAGTTGTAATTTGAGACTTTAGTTATAAAATTACTCCTTTCACTTTACCAATAAATAACATATCATCAACATATAATGCAATAACCAAGAATCAATCACCATTAGTTTTATAATAAATAGAGTGATCCAATTGAGAATTCTTAAATTCCAAAATCAACCATATGTATCAAATTTATGTTACCACATCCTAGGGCCCTAATTCAAGCCATACATAGATTTCTTCAGTTTACAAACCAAATTACTTTTACCTTTCACCACACAGTGCTCTAGTTGTGCCATATAAATATCCCGCTCCAAATCACCATGAAGGAAAGTTGTTTTCACATCCATTTTATCAACCTCTAGATCATAAGAAGAAACAACATAAAGCAAGAATCTAATGGATGTCATTTTTCAAAAGGAGAAAATATCTCACTGTAATCAACACCCTCAACCTGAGAGTAACCCTTCACAACCAACTATAATTTGTACTTCTCAATAACTCCATCTAGACCAATCTTCTTATTGATCACCCATTTGCAACCAAGTTTTTTTCTTTAGGAAATGGTACTATATCCCATTTATCATTCTTTTTCAAAATATTCCATTTCTTCATCCATAGAAATGTTCTAGGATTTTGTATCATTTAAACCTAATGCATGTTTTATAGATTTGGGTTCATCCATGTTAGTATTCAAAGAAAAATTCATCTCCATTCATCAGGTGAATTTCTATCAAGTGGTTGTTTATTCCTTATGTACCTTCAAAAATCTAATTGGAGGTTTTTCCTCCTCTTCTAAAAATTCAAAGCTAGATGAGATCTCATCAACTTCTTATCTATCAAGAGGTCTTGATTCAACTTTCTTAGGTGTAGAAGGAAGTTGAAACACATCTTTATGTTTATTTTTTTATGGTTGTAATGTAATAGAAGGCTTACTTTCTCTAAAAATAACACCTCTACTATAAATTACCTTCTCTACTATGGGATCCCAAAGCTTGTATCCATTGACACCATAACTATATCCAATTAAGATACATTGTGTAGCCTTATTCTCCAAATTTGTTCACTTCTCCTTTGGCACATGTGCATATGCCTCACAACCAAAAACTCCAATATGTCTCAATGAAGGCTTGTGACCCAACCATGCCTCTATAGGTGTCTTATAACAAGAGCTAATGTAGGAGACCTATTAATCAGGTAGCAAGAAGTGAAAACAACTTCAACCCAAAAAAATTGTTCTAGACTAGCACCACTAAGCAGACTCCTAGCCTTCTCCATCAGTGTCCTATTCATTCTTTCTATAACTCTATTATTTTTTGGAGAACATAGAGTTTTCTTTTATCTCAAAATGCTAGAATATTTACATAATCTATCAAAATAATTAGAGAAAAATTCACTACCATTATCAATCCTCAAACATTTTATTTCATTTCCAATCTATAATTCAACCATTTCTTTAAATTTTTAAATCGACTAAAAAAAATTAGATTTATGCTTGGAAAATATACCCATTTTCTTCTACTATAATCATCAATAAATTAAACAAAATATATGGACTTTTCAATAGAAAGAACATCTACATGACCAAATACATTAGAATGAATAAGATCTAATACACCACAAGATTTATGAGAACTCGAGCAAAATTTAATTTGATTTTGTTTACCATAAATATAATGCTCACAAAAATAAAAAATCAAGATTACAATCATTCAACCCTTCAACAAGGTCTTTATTTTTCAAGGTCCTTAGACCCTTTTCTCCAATGTGGCCAAGTTTCTAATGCTATAGCATAATCTTCTCTGCATGTAACTTTGATTAAGAAGAAAGAGCACCCTTAGGTTCCCATAATCCATGACTATTTGTTGAAGAAGACACCCTCACCTCTTCCAATGAAGTAGCCACAAACTCACTTTTCACAAAATTACTATTGTACACAACAGTGTATGAGTCAAGCTTGTATAATTTTCCAAATCTAACACCTCTAGTGATCAGAATAGCACCTCTAACCATCTTTCATCTTGCATAAGAAAATACTACCTACACACCCACATCTATTAGTTTTCTCATAGATAATAATCAACACACTATTAATCATTTTTATTCTACCATCAAGAAACCTAATTCTAACTTTACCATGGCCAATAATATTTAAATAAGAATCATCACCCAAGAACACCTTACCTCCTTCAAATTCTTAATATTCAAAAAACCAATATCTATTAGATGTTGTGTGAAAAGATGCACCTAAGTCAATTAACCATGCATCATTACCTGCACAAGTGGCCAAAGTTTTGATGAATGCATAAACATCTTCCTTCTAGGACTCAGAATCATAATCAAATTTCCTCCTCCTTCTCCTTGGACTTAGATTTATCATGCTTCTCATTCTTCTTCCCTTTTTCTTTAGGCCTTCCATGAGCATTTAGGGCCTCCTTCGCACTCATGGATGCCTTCCTTCTCATCTCTTTAGAAATAAAAGAACCCACAACATCTTCAACTTAAATAAGATAACATAAGTACTCCTAATAGCCATAACAAGAGAATCCCATGAATCAGAAAAAGAACAAAGCAAGATCTGGCATCTTTCCTTCTCATCCATTTTTACACCAACTAATGACAATTGATCCACCAACTTATTAAATGTATCTAGGTGTTCTAAAATTCATCCACACTCTTCCATCCTAAAGGAATACACTTTCTTCCTCAATAAATTTTTATTCATTAAATATTTGGCTTGATATACCTCACCAAGTTTCTTCCATAGTTTCTCTGCAGAGGAATCTTCATGGATATTGATCAAAAAAGAGCCTATCAAACACAATTTGATTACACCCTTGGATTTACAGTCCATGACATCATATTGAGAAACCGAAGTAGAATCTATGGGCCTTAAAACATTTTCATCAACAACATCCCACAAATCTCAATCTATTAACAAATATTGCATCTTCAACTTCCAAATCTTAAAATTGTTACCAAAAAATATCTCCACCTTTATTCTCCCTGATGAAATTTCCATCTAAAAATTCTTGCAAGAAGATCACAAAGTATCTTTTGCACAAACTCCCACTCAAACTGTATTAGCTCCAAAAAAACAACCCACAACTAAAACCAAAGGTGGTCAAGCTTTGATACCACTTGTAAGGAAGCTAAGGTAGCAGAACAACTTCCTACACTAATATTTATAGGAGGATTATGCAAAAACTTTTCAAATTTTTATAATAGTTACAAAAATTAAATACAAATAGCATTCATTCCACAACATATTGATTTGTGTGGGAAAACCCTTTTAGGAGAAAAATTCCACACTTTGAAAGTTGCCCAATATTATTCAAAAATCAAGAAGATTACAATATACTTGCAGAGTAAGCTTTCTTACAGAAGCATCACCAACCAAAATTCCAAAGGAAAATCAACAACTATATGACTCTTACACTCAACCTCCATCTCATGCACCTAATATATAGGAGATACAATACATGAAATTGCCAAACGATATTACAAAACCATGATCTGAAACCACCCAAAAAGTGGTGCCCAATATTATCTCCAACCAAAGATTCCCTATATGATGTGTCAAAAAGAACACCAACACATGTAACCCAACCTTACAACTCATTTATATGTCTAGCGCATTTTTACATCTCCTATTTCAAGAGACCCAACTTTAGAGGCCATAGCTTTTGATCTGAGAGTTTGATTTATGAACCATTTGAACCTGTAGAAATCTTGTGATGTTCTTAAAGTTATTGTTGGAAGATGGTGTGTCTCTTGATATCCTCTATGCAGCGTGATGCTTGGGTTCATGACATGGCTTAACCACCTCCTATGGATCTTGTATAAATCTAGCAGTTGTATCAGGCATTAAAAGGTCAATCTTTTGGTGCAACTTTAACCACTAATGTAACAAATGGGTTTCAGAGCCGAGGTCATAGGTTTGAAACCCTCGCTTGCATTGGGGGTGAGGTTGTTGCAAGATGGTATGTCCCTTAGTCTCCTCTGTGCAACGCGACGCTTGGGTTCATGACATGGATTAACCGCCTCCTATGGATCTTGTATAAATTTGGCAGTTGCATCATGCATTAAAAGTTCAATATTTTGGTGCAACAGAAACCAGCAATGTAACAATTATATCTGGATTTGTTGCTTACAACCATTTTTGGACCCAAAAGCCCAATTTAAGGCCTTCAAATTGGACTTTGAAACTTTTGAAAATGAAAACTTTAATATCTTCACATCCATACATGATCATGCAACAAAAATTTATGAGTATTCTTATTTAGCCAAACTTTAGCTTTGGGAAAAAAATTGGACCAATCTATAATCAAATGTAAACTTACTATAAATAGTAACCTCATGTAATTGCAAGGTTGAGATGCCATTTTCCTAGCAGATGTAGTCTATTTGTTATCTTTGAATATGACTTGACTTTGTGTATGTATTTAAAGTTGAAATCATAAGTATTTATTGATAGGTTTCGGTTGGAATTATGGATCTTATGCTCAACCTCCTCTTAACTATCTAAAGTTACATTTAGACAATTCAGTACTCATATGAGTACACATGTATATGGAATACATATACATATATACTAGTGTGAGTATTTATTTATATGCATGTATCATGAGTATTTGAGAACATGGAATAATCCTTCTATAATGAAAAATATATATGTGTATGTGTATATATATATGTATGTATGTATATGTATATATATGTGTGTGTGTGTATGTAACTATATATACTATATGGATATGTATATATGTATGTAACTAAGTTGTGAGCATATGTCAAATGTGGATAAATGAATAAATTGACTTATTTTTGTATGAAACTATTAATCACTTATGACAACAGAAGGCTATGAATGAGAATAGTTGATCAATATTTTTGTATGATTGTTAATTTTCATGCATTCAAGTATGAGGAATATCAAAACTTGGAATAAAAGACCAAGGTCATGGAAAATAGTAACTTTATTTTAAACGTCGTGATATTAATAAAATTATGTGTTATAAGGAAATTGTGTTGGATTATTCATATTTGATATATTTAAAACTATTGGTGAAACCAATATGTCGATAACCAGTTTGAGAAAGCATTGTGTAAACATATGACCATATTATTAGATACGTGGATATTTATTATTAAATATTGGCCAAAGTAATGAAAATCAATGCTTTCATTATCAGTTCAGAGTGTCTATAGCTACAAATCTGATCAGATATATCATGCTTAGCTAGAAGGCATCCATAATTGTATGATAGATTATTTGTATTAGCACATAACACTAGTTCTCAAATGGCATGGTGATCTTGGAGTTCCATGGATCTACTACTCTCATGAAGGATATGGATGCTTCTAGTAGGAAGGTGTGTAGGGAACCATCAGTCTATGGTTGGAGGTTAATCACTTGGGTGATGCTCTCCCTCTTACAATTGATATGTTGAAGACTTGGTATATTAGAGACAATACTATTGATTTCACTAGACATTGTACTATTATTGATACATTGTGATTCATGTCTATAATATGATGTTGATTATATTATGTTATTGAAACTATGAATTAAATAGTTCACTCTTGAAATGTTTAATATTGAAATCTTGACTGAAATTGAAATGTGTTCTCTTATGTATCTTTTATTCATGAGTTTAAAAAGATTATTCAATGAAATTATATTATGAAGAAATATGGTTTAATGATCAAATTAATTTATTTAATATTTTATAATCTTATTTTTTAAAGAATGAAACTATCTATTTTATGTCAAAAATAAAATTGTGGTGTTTTTCATTTAATAGACCAATTGGGTTCGTTACACATGGTATCAAAGAATAGTTTATTAAACATTAGGGCCTATAAGCCTACTATGCAAAAAAATTTCAAGAAGATAACTTTATGTGTGACTTGAA
Organism: Sequoia sempervirens; assembly: GCA_007258455.2. Classification (NCBI taxonomy): domain Eukaryota; kingdom Viridiplantae; phylum Streptophyta; class Pinopsida; order Cupressales; family Cupressaceae; genus Sequoia; species Sequoia sempervirens. The sequence continues at coordinate 230,693,459 of VDFB02105785.1, forward strand.
TCTAGAAATGGATGGATCAAAGGCTAGGGAAAAGAAAGGAAAAGTGAAGAAATCCAAGAAAGCTCAACCTAAAATTTAAATTGAAAAAAATGTGAGCTATACAAGAGAGGCTTGGCTCTTCAATTTTGAAACTCTAGCTAACACTTTCAAGCATATTAAGTTAGAAAGAGAGCAACAAATTGAATATTTAGTGTCTACTTTAGTTAAACCTAGGAAACCATCAACGATTCACAACATGCCTTTTGGGTGTGGCCGCAATGCGCCAATTTTAGGAAAAGAGACAATTGAGGAGTCCTTGCATGTACATTCACCCTCTAAGTTTGTGTTAGTTTTAGATGGAGAAGAGGAACATGAGGAAATGCATCTCTCTGATAGTGATATGTAGCACTGAGGAATCCTTATAGAAATTATGTACATAAATCCAATACAATGAATAAAAAATTTCGTGTGTTTTCTAAAGTGTTGAATTTTGATACAGATCACAATTCCTTATGCTTAAGAATTAGACCTTAAGTAAATGTTTTAAAATTAAGAAAACATTGAATCATTATCATATATTGATAATCCAAGAAACTAATAATGCCATGATAACCTACTAGGTGTAATCATGGTGTGAATTTGAGAGTAAGCCTTGGAAGTAGTCACAATAGTTTCGATCAACCTTCAAAAAATCTTATAGAAAATTTAGATCAAATATTAACTAGTGGCTTGCATCATGTGTTTTCTCTCAATATAAAATATATCCATATCTATGGTGATTCCTAGTTGATTACAAGGTAAGTCACTATATTACCTATCAATCAAATAGGAAAAACTCTCTTAATACCATAACTTAGCCTTATTGAACTATTTTATTGCTTCTCCTTATTCTCTATAGAAACTATCTTGCATAAATAAAATCATCATATGAATGCAATAAATAGTGTTTCTTCCCTTTTTCCCATTGACAATGTAGTAAATGATTATATTTTTTTTATTCATTCACTCTCTTTACCAACTATCATGGATAATTCTTCTTTTGATACTCTTTTCTATCTAATATTGAGTTTGAGGAATGGTACTCACATATATTTCATTATTAATGATGGCATATTCCCAAATAATTCCTCTAAATTTTATGACACTCAAATTTAAAATATTGTAGCATATTATGTTATTCTTTTATAATGTCTTATATAGATAATCTTAAAATGGTCTTCTTCATTATTTGACTAAATCTAAAACACTGGTTGCACTTCAAGAAGCCCATTTTGGTGCTTATGGAGGGCATTTTGATGGTAGATCCTTAGTCCAAAAAACTCTTCACATGGGATACTATTGGTAGAGGATAGCAATCTTATTTGTGCTCTCACACAAGAACTTCACATTCAAACTCCTCCTTGGTCATTTTTCATCCGAAGCTCGGATATAATTGGTAAAACTTCTCCACCTTTTTCTCAAGGTCATTCTTTCATTATCACTACCACATACTAATTTATGAAATAGGTTGAATATGTTACACTTTGATCCACGACAATTGACATAATCTATAGAACTATTTTTGATAACATAATTTCTCACTTTGGACTTCCTTTCACTTTTATTTCTAATAATGGTTCATCACTTAAGAAAAAATATGTGAAATATTTCCTCAAAAAATTATATATTCAACATTGCTTCTCTACATCTTACTACCCTTAGTCTACTGGTTGGGTTCAAATATAATAATTGAACAATTTCTTTTTATTTTTTTAAATAAACATGGTAAATATCGGCACATAACATTCATATGCATTATGGTCCTACCGCATAAAAATTAATAGAACTATTGTTACCACCACATCTAATCTCATGTATAGAACTAATGTCATAATTCCTTTGGATTTGGAGATTCCATCTTTTGTGGGTTTCAGTTCAAGGGCTTATCAATGACAATTCATGTCATGAACAATTCTCGCAATAGCTTGAGATGCTTGATGAACATCATATTACTTCTTTTAAAAATCTACAATATTATTGAAAATCTCTTAATTGTACCTATAATCAACATGTTCTTCATATTTATTTTCTATTAGGTGATTTGGTTCTCTACAATAATTATTGTAATGTAAATACCTCAACCAGTAATTTGGTAAAATACAACCCTAACTAGCTAGGTCCCTACATTGTCACCTTCATTTGTGGTTCTAGAGATTATGGTCTATCTACCTCTACCATAGATGGTAAGCCTCTTAAGGCCATAAATGTGAAGTATCTTCTTCACTTTCATGCATTATTTCTCTCTAATGTGAAATTTGTATAACACCTCATTCTTACAAGTTTGATGTTGTTTATCTTGTATCATTCTATCATAGACACAATTGATTTTTCTATGATATTTTTTGGTATTTTATATTCAATGTGAATATAATATATATGTCCTTAAAACATAATGCATCAAATTATTTAGTGCTTCTTAGACTTTATACTCATTTTGCATATTTGCTATTTCTATTCTCAACATTAATTTTGTTGTCTTGAATTTTGTTTATAATTTTTATTTAGATATGGGTCACTAAAAACCTAGACAACAAGGAATGAACCAAATATTTACAAACTTATATTAAAAAAAAAATGAGACATTATAGTGAAGGTGTTAAATTGATAGTTTCTCATGTGATTTTGTGGTTTTTGTTTATCACGTTGAATAAATTATCCAAAGTTCATATTGAATAAGAAGATATGTGATGAACTTGTCTATGTTTGATGAAAAGTAGACTCAATGAAAGGTGATATGCAATTTTTAACCATGAACACAGGGTGTTGTCATAATAGTGGTTTACAATTCCTGAGAGGAACGAATTTTAGCTGAAATCACATATTTTTAGAAAATATAATGATTTAAGCCTTTAAAAGTTCCATTTTAAGGATTCCAATTGAAGAGGGTTTGATCAAATCACCTTATATCAAACCCCCTTGGATAGAACCTTACTAGTTTTAAACCATACCTATAAATGCGTCTCCTTTACACCTATCAAAATGCTGATAAAAAATCACTTTTGATTTAGCTTTTGGGGGATCAAATGAATTCATTTAAAATTTATTTCAAATGATTATGGTATTCCTCAAAACAAGCTATCCAATGAATATAATTTTAATATGTTTTGTTTTGTTATGTATTTGTTTTTTAAGTTTTATTAAACATAGTTTTTCATCAAAAATGAATTTCTTTATTCTTCACATGTGGAAAAATAGAAGATTATCAAAAAAAAAATTGAAAATATGAGTGCACCAGATATTGAAGTCCTTGATCCAACAAAAAATAAAAAAAATTTTGACATATACAAAAGTTAATGCGTTATATGGGTCGCATTGTGTCTGAATTGTAATTCGTTTGACTTTGAAACTTGATTAAGGAAAAAATATTCAATAAAAAACTATCTAACCAAGTGGAAGCACTAGATATCAGAGTTACAAATCTAAATTTGAAAGAATTAGAATTTTATCTTTCATGGAAAAAAAGTTATGCGTTATATGGTGTGCGTCACTTTTTAAAAATGTTGTTTTCTGAAAAAAAACAATTTTCATGGGAGATGGAAAAAGAAGTGCAATTTGATTCCAAAAATTTTGAAAAAAATATTTTTAGAATCTACAGACAAAATTTGATGAGACTCTAGTTTGCACCATCTTAAAATTCCTCACAGTTTAGCCGCTATAGGTGCACGAATGTGAAGATTCAGTTAAAAATAATAATTTCAGTGTCCAGTTTGGCCAAAAATGGTAAACCACTATTATGGGATCACCCCACAATTATCTTTTATATTGGGCCAAATAATGTTATAGGTAAGAATGAGGAGAAAAATGCCTTGGAGTAATAGAACATGACCTTTTCAAGCAATCCAAAGAAATAAAGAGTGAGATTATATTGTGAATAAGGAGGCATGATGTCATAAAATAACCATTATTGAACAATTGTGAGTTCAAATATTTCTTTCTCTACTCCACAAAATGGTTGAAGGGAACTAATGCCAACATGGTGTGGAAATAAACTAATTGGTCTAAACACATATGACCAATATTGTATACAACAAAGAGGATTTAGAAAGCCTGAAACATCAAGCTATTAAAAAATGCTCAATTCCTACCAAAAAAAATAAAAAGTAGAAGTTCGACCTTACAAATAAAAAAATAGCGCAAGACAATGTTTCATTAGGCATGTTAAAAATGTGAGAGGTGAAATCAAAAAAAATAAAAGGAGAATAAAACTTCAAATAAAATCACAACTACCATCTTTGATTAAGCTCAATAACAATTTGCATCAAAACAAAATAAAATAATGTCATAAATTATGCTAAACCAATGCATCATTGTGGATGAAGTGGATGTGTTCAAATGATTTGGGGTGTTTGTTGTTCAATGGTGCAACATCTACTTGTTCAATTTAGGATGATGAAAATGGAAGATTAAGCTCTAATTCATTAAAAAAAATTGAGATAAAATTGAATGGTGGAGTTTCAATATTAGATCATGAGTTTGATCCACAAACGATGGGTGTGATTGGGAGAGGTGGCAGTCATTTTATCAATTGGATGGAGATGACTAGGTAGTCAACTCATTTGATTGGTGAGTTAAAAATTATTTGATTTATTAACAAATTGATGATCTTGAATTAGCTAAACCGGTTGGCTTGATCTATGGATTTGATGGTGTGTTAACTAAACTGATTATTTAATTGACTATTTTGATTGGATAATTGAGCCATGAGATGTGATTTAAATTTTAAATCAATTTAAGTATGAATCAAAGGCATTAGATTTCCACAATCCATATCGATGTTAGTAGTTTTTTTTGGACTAAACTAGTATGATTTGTTTGCATCATATGCAATTTAATCCAAAAAAATATACTATCAATTTGAGTATGAAAAATTTAGCTTCAAATTCAAATTAAATTAATTCAACAATAAATATTATTTAACAAATTTAATTGTGATAGAGTAATGGATTTAGAGTAGGATTAATTATTTTAATAAATTAAGAGGTGTTAAGTAAATTAAATGTTAACATGAGATGATATTATAAAAAATAATGTATATATGATTTCAACATCCACCACACCAAAGACATTTTAATATGTAATATTTTTTTAAAACATAATTAACATAGGGGAGAGGATCCAGTAGTTGAACACCCTAACTTCGCGCTTCTCAAAATCTTACGTGGAAATTTCAAATCACTCTCTTTTTTTTGCAGTAGCTTACTTTGCAAGTCCCCTACTTATAACTAAGGTTTTAGGGCCACATCAGCGTGTCTTTTGTCGAGATGTCTAAAAAGGCCCCAAAAAAAAAAGTGAGACCAATAGTTGTGCACTAAATCATGTTTTATTGGTGCACTAATGTGGCATCACTTGATTTGTTGCTTTTTAGATCTAAGGAGTACATCTCATTCAATTATGGGTAGTCATTATCAACACTACCAACTTTAAATCACAACTATTAGTCCAATATTATTAAAAATATTGAACACTAAATCAACAAATGTTATAAAAATTAAAACATTTGAAACATTATACTCCACCACTTAGGGGAGAGGACCCTGTAGTTGTGCACCCTAACTTCGTGCTTCTAATTATCCTACATGAAAATTTCAAATCACTCCCAATTTTTTACAGCAACTTACTTGGCAAGTCCCCTACTTATAGCTAAGGTTTCAGGGCCACATCATCAAATATGATGCCACATCAACATGTTTTTTGTCAAGGTGTCCAAAAAGGCCCAAAAAAAGTGAGACCAATACTTGTGCATTCACAGCATGTTTTATTGAGCGTTGATGTGGAATCACATGATTGGTTGCTTTTTAGATCAAAGGAATACATTTTGTTTAATTATGGGTAGTCATCATCAAAGGCACTGGCTATGCAGCCTACAGAATGCATCGATGGGCGTACCCACATCTTACATCTAACCATCTGCTATGCAGCCTACAGAATGCACTGATGGGCGTACCCACATCTTACATCTAACCATCTGCCAGTGTCTAAACCGTAGCCTCTTTCAAGAAATTGTCCTTAGGAAGTTGTCCTCATATTTGTCAGTAGTTGTGAGATGTACTAACCTCATAAATCCGTAAGTAATGTTTTTATTTAAATGTTTGGAGCAATCAATAAAGTGAACCCAAATCCAATGTTTTCATTTAACTCTATAACCCTAAAATATCTCTTTGCATTTTTTGATTACTAGCTCTTTTTTAACTATAACTATATATACAATTTTATATTGCATATTGTATAAATAAATATTATATTACATCTATATGTTTCAAATATAATATTATATTAATACATTATATAATATGCATGAAATATTATATAATGTAAGATATGGGGTACGACAAGGACAGTGTCCTAAAAGAGGCTAGGGTTTACGGCACTGACAGATGGTCAGATGTACGATGTGGGGTACGCCCATCGATGCATTATGTAGACTGGATAGCTAGTGCCATCATCAACACTAACAACTTTATAGTCACAATTATTGATCCAAGCATTATATAGACAACTGCTATCACAACTATTGAAAGAGGGTCCTCTCCCCCTATTACCATAATAAAATACTTCTCAAAATAGTACTCATAACAAACTTTACTACTTCCACGTGAAGAAAACCCCTCGTAATAATGCACCGAACGTTAAGGGAATGCTTATCTCAAGGCAAGGCATGGCCCCACTTTCTTTTAACTGCTGACGGACAAGACTTAAACCGCCCGATAGCTACAACCATTTAATATGTCCCCCTCTATTAATTATGGAAGCTTTAACCCTTCACATCACCGCACGTGAACATACAACACCATGTATCTCTATAAAACGTACACCTTTCGGGTTTCACGTTAACCGTTGCTAATTAATTTATCACAGGGACCTCAAAATCTGTAGTGAATATGATTAATTGCTCATTATTGGAATTTGCTTGCATTAAATTTTCTCTAGTTAACTGACAATGATTAACCTTGACTGCAAGGACAAACTGCAACAGAAGTTATACTAAATCTTCTCAGTTCTGAACTGCCCTGATTTATACGGTACACAGCCTTCAGTACAAAAACGGCGAACTTCTCTAAACATATCACTTGTATTTATTATAGTGCCAGAAATCTCATCCTATCATTAGGTACCCTGCAAATGCTGGAACACTTCATTTATATATAAAATCCCTTGAAATTTCTCCTTTCATCTCATACGGTCTTCACCGAGCTTTGAATACGGTCTGCAACTTCAAAAAATGAACAGTATGGGGAAAGAACATAAGCCCGCTAACATTTTCATAAAGCTGCAACTTTTACCTAACAGATGGGAAAGAACATTAGCCCGGCCGCAACTTTTACCTTACAGATGGGAAAGAACCATCATCATTGATTTCATTGGATTGCACACAAAAGGTCTATCAAAAAAATACAGTCAAACGTACATCCTGCTGACTGTATAGACATAGTCAAAAAATAATTATGATAAATAAAAATTAAAAATAAAAGGACATTGTTGTGTCATATCACAAAACTATTGAAATGTTATTATTATTTATTGGGTCTTTTACCTTAATTACCTTCGTCAAAAGGGTCATCACTCACTCTGTAGAATTTGCTAGATTTTCTAAATTTTACAAATCTTTTAAAAAATTGCTGAGAAAACTTCATAACAAATTCTATTAGGGTTTCGGGATCTTTTCAAAACTCTCTCTTGATTCATAACGTTTATCTAATTAAAAAGAAATTATATTAGATATTCCTTTAAAAATGGGTTATTCACAAATAGTGTCAAAACAAGAAAACACACAATAGATTCACAATCTTTATTGACTTCTTCAAAAAAGATGAATTCAAAAGTTATTAGTGAGAAAACATCTTACCATGTGTAAAATTTTTACCCATTGACATTGATATTTTACATTGTTAATGTATACTTATTTAATTGAATATTTATATACATTTACATATCTATTTGAAAGGAATTTGTATGAATATTTATAAAAAATTAAATTGATGCATACTATTAAAAAATTAAATACTCAAAAAAATTAAATATACAATAAAACAAAATATTTTCAAAAATATAATCAAACAAATATAAATTATATGTTTTTATATTATTAATATATGAATGAGTGTATGTTTTGTCCTTTTACTTTTTTGTTTTTCATTCATTGTTAGCCCTATTACAAATATTTTATATTTATGATTATTCATGTTTACTATTTGTCACTTTAAAAAGGAGATTGATTTTTTTTCTTAATAAGATTTTTCCTCCCTAAATTGAAATGCAAGTATAGAGTTGTTTCTTAGATAAGACTGCCTCCATAGTCGTGTCTTTTTAATTTAAACCTATTTTTTATGTGATCACATAATAGTGTATGCATGTTGTGGGATGAGACAAAAAAAAATGAGTTCAAGGTGCAAGAATATTCCTAGAGAATTACCAATAACTTGTAAACACAAATCAACCATAAAGTACAATGGAACATAAGGTGTAGTTTGATCCACATACGAAGCACCAAAAAGGATTAAAAAAAGGGTTGAAGTTAGGATACCAAGGATTAATAAGAATAGCAACCTTCCCACAAGTCATGGTTCTTTATCCAAAATGTTATCCCTATCTACAATTTAATCACAAAAAAATGAATAAAATCCTAAGAATCGGGGTGAATATCAAAAAAATTATCAAGGGAGGGCTTCCACGATTTAGATATCCATTAGTATAGATATAGTAAACTAGGCTAGATATTATTACACTTATTAGAAGAAACTCTTAATGGCATAGTTTGCATCTTCATTCAAAACATCATCTTCTAAAATAAATAATGAGGGATCTAAGGAACAAGAAATCACATAAGTTCATTTGCAAGGTCTTCCAAAAACCACTACCTCAATGACAAGAACAAACACTTTTACCCCTAGTCACTATCTCAACAATTGAAGCTTATGAGTGCCTTCTTAGACTAGGATTCATGGGGCTAATTGAATAATCCACACCATTATTTAATATATCATGAGAATAGGTAATCTAATAAAATTTATATTTAAGGATTGTAGTGTGGGTGAAAATAGACTTTGAGACTATATAATAAGAAAATAAAATTTGTTTGTTAAACAATTAAAAACTATATAAAAATGAATAAAATTTATATTATATGTTTAAAAATAAATTTTATTTACTTTAGAAGTTATTTTATTGTACTTTAGAATCATTGAAAAATTATTTATTTTATTTACATTGTTTATTTTATTTTTTAAAATTATTTAAGAATTATTTAATTTTATTTACTTAAGAGTCATTTTATTTTTACTTTAAAACAATGTAGATAAAATAAAATAATTCTTAAACAGTTCTAAAGTAAAATAGAAGAACTCTAAAGTAAATAAAATGAAATATTTAAGATATTTATAGTAATCTACTTACTCATTATTTTATAGTTTATACAATTATTCATTTTATTTTATCTAAAATTATTTAATTATCTATTTTTTTTACTTTGAAAAGTGTAATAAATAGTATATACTTCTTTTTCAATAATTTTGATTTTATAATATATTAATCATGTTTTCGTTTGTATAGGAAACTCCTTCATACTACAAACTTATAACAATAAAATATCAATCTATTTTTGACATATACAGTTTCTATGATATAAAAAAATAAAATTATTTTTTTATAAAATTTAATTAATCAATTAAAATACATCATAAATCAATCCTTAACCCTAATCAAGAAGTTGAACAGTCTATAAAGAATTACTAAAACCATTATAAATTTGAAATAAAATCCTTCAACCCAAAAAAAAATTAAAAAATCCAAATAATAAAATATTTTCAAACAAGTAGAGCTAAAAACAAATTTCATAAAACATAAAGTAAGTAGTACACAATCATTCACAGTTTAGATCTAAACCTTCCTCTCAAAAGTGAACACGTACCCTTTTCTTTGGACATGAAGCGTGGACTAAATAGATGAATCCTCCGAAAGCTTCTTTATCCACACTTTCAATGGCAATTCCAAATAGTCGGCCTTCCTAGGCAAATGTCGTCACGTTCACACTCTAAACCATTGAACCTGCCACAGTTGCATTTGACGAACATACTGCAATCATGGCACTATGACGTCTTTATTCTATTTATGCTATGCCCCTCCGTTCAAGTCAAAAATACCATTTCTACTTTTCCCATTTTCACAGCGATATAGCTACTCTTTGTCTTGGCAGATTGCAAGTCTGGAAAGCTTTACTATTTCGTCAAATTAAAATTCTAATTTACAATATAAAACAAGTGAGGTCCTCTCGAATTTCAGTCAATTTCGTTTAATAAAATTATTGAATGAATTTTTTAGGTTTAGAAGAAGCAAGGTTATTATTAAACAGTTAAGTAATTATAGGTCTATTTTAAAATATTAATAAAACATAAAATTAGTATTAGTAATAATTTGACTGGATATGAATATTAAAATAGAAAGTCATTAATAAAGGGTTGATGTTCAATTGATTGAGCATAATTGATGATTGTGATAGTATATTCTTTGATTATGCCATCCACCATTGTTGAAAGTCCCTCCAGAGTTGAAAAATTCAAGAGGTATGATGTAAGAGATGAGATAGAGAATGTATTCAAAATGACTTTGGTGAAATAGATACCTTTGAATTCTTGACTGTCAAGAAAGAGATACAAAACAAACAAACCATGAATAAAAAAATAGTTTTTAAAATAAAAGGTCTATATTAAGGTCTAAAGAGAGCACCAAAACTTTATAGACCGCACGGCAGAATAGTTAAATTTTTTTCCCAATAACTTGAACGGCTAGCAAGTAATAAGTATTGTCCCCTTGAATTAACGTGTAAACAGCAAATTGGGTTCCCTGGTGGAAAAGCAGATCTCTAATGCTTTTTTTCCCTGGGAGGAAGTACATCTAGTAAGCTTTTTAAAATATTGTTCCGTCGCATTGCCGACTTGTGGATTATCTTCATTACTGTGTGCACAGGAAAAGCTATTAGTCAGCATCGCACAATGGAGTAGGTATTATAGTTTTGTACGTGAAATTAATTCCACAGTAGACAGCACACCACTGTCTTGAAAACTAGTTCTGTTCATTCCTTTCTTCTTCCATCATGGCGAATAATGTGGAGTGGTCACGGTCTCTTGTTCGTATAAATCAGAAGCTATAAACGAATTAATGGCTAATTATTTGGAACTGATCATTGATGTCTGTGTTAATTTGAGATTGTTCTATTATTGATGAATGATTTGCGGCTTAAGACTACTGAAAGCAAAATTGGCGTATATTCAGAAATAGTTCGTGTACAGGCTCTGAACTGATTTGATTTCTACTTGCAGAGCCCGAGAGAAACCGAAACTAACAAGTTGAGCTTCTCGAGAAGCGTCAGCTGAATTTATCATGCCACCAAACACATATTGCAGTACAAATTTTAATCTACAATAATCCTAGAAAAGATATGACAGTACATACATGTATATTTTGAGCAATCTGCAAGAACATGAACAGATCAGGGAAAGAGAATCGAACATTCACAATCTTTTGTACAAGTAAAATAGGCTTTGATATATCTCCGGTAATATCAAATATTGTACTCCAATGATTCATAAAATTGCTAGTTTTACAATGCAGATCATGGAAAGGAAGGCATGATCAGTGACTTTACATGAAATTTGCCTGCAAGATTTCCTGTGTTAGGCATCTTTCCGTCAAAACAAAACAGAGAAAAATCTGGCCGAGCCGCTACAATATAACGTGCACCACACCTACGCCAGACCTGCTGCTTTACCATGAAAATCTTGGAGCAGCCAAAACGTGTACATGTATATATCTATATATCTATATCTATGCGCAGTAATGCCTCGAGTAAAACCTCTTAAATTACAATATAACTGAATCTGAATTGCATACTTCTCCCAAAATAGAAAACTTCATCACGGCGACTTTGATTCGCCGTCAAGACCTACACTGTTATGTCCTTTGGAAGGACCTGACGGAGGAATGCGGCTTCCCTTCATCAGAAACCTAAACCTGTGATAGAATCCCTTGGACAATTCTGCGACATTTGCTGAACTCAAAGGCAACCTTTCTGCAACATTTGCTGCACTCAAAGGCAGCCTTTCTGTGACAATTTCACGGCTCCTGACCATGTAAACTTGTTCATCGGGGCCATGTCGAGCCCCCGGTATGACCGGAAGAACAATGAGCAACAGAAACAGCGCAACGGTAGCCATTTTAAGGATTTAAACTCACAGAGACCTCCAAACCTTGAATTTCAGAAACAGAACCAAAGAAGGCAAAAAGGGGTGAATAATGATATGAGGCGAGTCAAATAATCAGATTGATTTTAGAATATGCGGTTAGGTTTGCTTGTTGCGCAAGACTAAGGAAGAAGCGAAGCAGCCGCAGCGGTCCAGTCTAAATGTCAAAGATGTCGCCATTTGTAACCGATGAATTGGTCAGGCATTAAATGCTATATCGTGGAGCGCCACTTGCCCTAATCGCCTTCCTGTCGCGTGACCGCGTCATAGCCAACTTTATCGGAAACACTGTGAGACGCCAGAATTCTAGGGCATATATTTTCCATTCGCCTGGAAAATATTATAATACACTATACCCTGCACACCCCTCCGACTCCGCGTATGGGCGGCTTAAAAAGTCAAGGCAAACAAGCCTCCCAAATTCTGCGCTGTCGAGGGGAATTAATAACTTTCTATGTTGGGCGGAGCACAATCCGGGAACCCGGGATGAATAGCCCGACCTTCCGTATATATTTTTTAATTGTAATTTAATGTTTTATTGTACGAAATTGGGGTTTGTTGTGAATGTAAGGATTTTCATGATAAATTTTTATTTGGACTTGTTGAATAGATTTATTGAAATAAAATTCTTTATGGCTTAAAGTTGTTTTTTATCAAAATCTGATTGTATGTGAAAAAAGTTATTGTATAAATATATTGTGCGAGTTTTTTCCAAGGAAAAAAAAAAATCTAATTAATTTTTAATTAAAAATATGATATTTTTAAGTTTATGTGAATATGTAGAATGTTTATTATAGAAAATGTATCTGTTTAATTGAAGATTTTTAAAAATAGCTTTTAATATTAATTTTGGTTGGAAAGAAAATTTAACATAAAGGATTTTTTAAGAAATTAATTTTAGATAATGGGGTCTTTTATAACAACAATTATATGTTTTAGTGAAATATGGAAAGGTTTTTTTCTATTTGTAAAAAATTTAGATTATGAGGATTAAATTTATGGATTCTACTTTTTTTAATATGTAAATTTACAATTTAGATGATTCATAAATATCTTTTTTACTATTTATTGGAAAATTTTCTCTAACTACTACATTGAAACAAAGATACATTTAAACTAATAGAGATTTATTTTTGACATCAATCAAATTTTGAATTAGAATATATGATTAATAATTACCATGCATGTTTCATATTGAAATATTCTATCTAGCAAATAAGATTCTAATAATTAATTACAATCGTTTAAGATATGAAAATCATGTCATTATCATTGACACCAATAATAAAAATATCAAAAAAAACATCATCATTCTTAAAAAATATATTATAAACACATCATTCTTAATCATTCTTAATAATAGATATAAGACAATCTAAATCTAAATCAAATACCATCAATATACATTCCACTAAAAACTAATAATTGTAGTACATATTTTTTATTAAAATTAATATAACAACCAATTTTAAAATAATTAAAAAACAAATATCTAAATGCAACCTTAAACCTCTACTAAAGATTCACTCGCAATACCCATTTCATGTACAAATATGCTCTGAAACATTGAATATATCAAACTAATTTCATGAATGGTTCTAAATGAGCCCACCAAGGATAAGTCTTGCTAAGTGCAAGGCTCCGACATCATTAGGAATGAGATTAGGATCATGCCTCAGACGAATTTGGCAAAATGGATAGTCCTCAATCCTTGGCTCTTAACCGAAGAGGTTCAACTTATGACTTGTACTCCCATATCAGATAGCTAAAACGAACCTATGTTTGATATAAAACCCTCTATGAATAAATTCTACACATAAATATATCAAACAAATTCCATTCAAATAAATCCACAAAGTGATAAGATTTGGAGTCTGGTTGACTTTGTGGAGGGTCCCTTGCAACATGATTTATGTATTTCTTTAGGGAAGATGTGGGCTTCCATGCCTAGCAAAAGGCTTTTGTTCGAAATGGAATTTTTTATGTAAGCACAAGGTACAATTTTAATATTAAATTAATACTATTAATTGTGTGGGGACTAAAACGATAATAGCGGGACTTAAGGAGTCCACATAACATAATGCGAGGGACAAGGAAGTGTGGCGTGGGGTATGTGGGTTTTCACACTTACAAACCTTAGAACCCGGGTAACAGTTGGGCTTGGGATTTGTACCAGATTATTTTAAAGGTCTTCCTATTAATAATTTATGAGGTATTCTTTTATTAATACTTTTTAAATTTAGCGTTGATGGGCCTTTTGGCACATCTGCCCTAGGTTTAGGACGTGGAGGTTATAATTAACTTTTTGGGTACTATTAATTCTGTTTCCATCTGATATTCAAAAGATTTGGTCAAACAAAAATGCTTCAACCACAAGAAGAATGATAACAGAAAGAATTAACTATTAAAAAAGATAAGGGTGTGGAAAGTTTGTTGTGACGTAAAGGCAGGGCATGCAATATCTCTAAATATTTAGCTAAAATATACGTGAAGAATATGGTGCACATGACATTTTCAACACAATAGAATAGACAATTGTTTTTAAAACTAGTTTATTTATAAAAATAATATTATTGCTAAAGTTTATATATTTGGATGGACTTAACCAACGGCTTGAAATTCATTTTATATCTCTTCTATCTGTCATTGCTATTATATTTGGCTTACAATAAATCTAACCCAAATCTAAGCTAAGAGGAATGCAATTTGTTGTACTTTTAGTTAGAATATGTTCAATTGAGAATATATGATTTTGCAAATTGAGAATATATGATTTTGCAGCTGAATTCATTCTATGTAAGAATCTTTTATATTTTAATATTTATTTCTTTTTATTTTATGTTTATTTTAGTATTTTTATTTGTTAAGTATAAATGATAATCTTTTTCATTACTTAAAATATCAAAAAAAATTATTGAATATTTTATGAAATTCTATGATAAAAAAAAATTGTACTTTAATTTTTCAACACTTGTTTAATCTCTTAATTTAATGATTGATGGTGAGTTTCAATCAAAGTTCTCTTAGACAGTTGACACCTATTATTGGTCTATTTTGTTGAGGTAGGGTGTAGTCTTAATTAATGTTCAACCATGACACACAATAGAGATACTATCTGATGTGGCATTTTGATTAGTTGGTGGGAGTTTGGGAGATATATGAAATGAAGTGTGTGATGTTGCCCACCATCTTGTAAATGAGTTACAATCTAAAGCTATGTGGTACCCATGGTTGATTACCTACTAAAGGACATATGGTAGCAATCATTACACAACATTACAAGTTCATGGAGTTTGCACTAAGAGAAAAATAATCTATAAAAATGACCAAATTCTACATGGGTCATAAATTTATGTAGAATATTCATGATTGGCCTACCTCTTTGATTACAAAAGAAAAGGGGAGATTCTTTGATATTGAGGAATCATCTTATTGGTGATGTGGTCAAGGATTTAACTCCTCTCTCTATATATTGGATTTACAACTATCTCTCCTCATAAATTCAACATGTAGCCTCCCTTGTATAATCAAGACAATTGGCCTCCCTTGTGGCAAATTTAAATGATGACACACACTCGATAGGGGTATGCAAGTATTTGGTAGAGGATATCTCTAATTTCATCACAAGATTTGTGTAGATTTTGTTTGATTCCCTAATAGATCTAACTTTCACACCTTCTTTCTTTCCCTTATTTTTGTACATAAATGAGTTGCTTACATAGGACAATAGATGCAATCTTGCACATCCATTCTTATTATCAAGTGTTGTATGTAAAAAATTGTCAATAAACCTATCTTTTTCTATTTGTTGTGTTTGAACACTTAAACCTTCTTATTTCTAGAAACATCCAAACCTTCTTGTTTATACAGATTGGCTTTACTTTCAAGAACATTAATATAAGCAATTGTGACTCTCTCTCTTTGATTCTAAATTTGAATTTTAAAAGAATAAATATTTCTTTAGTCTATATGTATTAAGATGTGTTTACTTTCCATTTCCATTGATTAATGATTCACAAGTTTATATAACTTCAACTATAAATAGTAGGAGAAAGTTCTCTCCTATAGGCATATCACCTTCTTTGAATAAAATTATTTTCATGCATTTTTCTTCTTCTTTTTTCTTCCACAAACAATTAACTAAGATTTTATTGCATATATTATAAGGAGCTAGCATTTTAACCTTGGAGGTCATCCTATATTTTGGGTCACATCATTTATAAACTCTCCTTCATTTTGCACTCTACGGTCGGTACTAGTACTTAATATATATCATATTAAAAAACTCAACTTCATCTATAAAATAACGACTATTAATTTATATAAAACAATCTTTATTCTATAAATCTAAGACATGACGAAAACAAATATTCTTATGAAATATGGTGGTTAATTTTTTTTTAAAATCCTAAAATGTACTGAATAAATCTTAAAACATTTTCTTTACATAGACTTTTTTAAAGATTTTTTCTAAACCTAACTTCATTGGAAGAGCACAAATTCTCTTTTATTTTTCTTTCTAAAATTCGAACACATAATTATTATTATTATTTATAGGTGAGCATGTTTGTTTTAATGAATATTCTTGTTCCAAATTGTGGCCCATGAGAATAATTAGACTAGTGATGAAAAGAGATATTAGTAGTCCTTATCAACCAATCAAAGGTTTTAAATCCTCCCGTTTGTTTTTCATTGGATTAAAGAAAAAGATAATTTGATTAACATTGTGGATACCCAAATGCACTATATATGCCACTAATAAATGTCGTCGACAAGAAGAAA
Source organism: Sequoia sempervirens (assembly GCA_007258455.2). Lineage (NCBI taxonomy): Eukaryota > Viridiplantae > Streptophyta > Pinopsida > Cupressales > Cupressaceae > Sequoia > Sequoia sempervirens. The sequence continues at coordinate 230,710,492 of VDFB02105785.1, forward strand.
AAGAGATTAGCTGAGATTAGGTTTTATTCCTCGAATAATTTGAAAGTGGTCTCCTAGCTTTAACGTACAATGTCTTTTTTTTTTCAAATATTAAAACTTTGTGGAATAGATTCAAGTGAGAGGATAATAACAAGTGTTGAGATACTTTAGTTTTTTTAAATAAATTAATGTGATATATATATATAGTATAAAGGAGTATATTGTATTAAATTCATAAAAAGGTAAGTAGAATAAGTTATATTTTAAAGTTTACATAGTCAATACTTCCTTTACATTTTAGTGGTCATGACATAGCCAAAAAATTTCCAAGGTACCATACTTTCATGCGATCATGTCATCACCTATAAGATCCCATTGGATCTTCTTCCTAGCTTCTCCTTATTTAAGTGTTGTCACCTTAGCCACATGAAATGTTGAGAACTAAGTGTATCTATTGTCCCAATTTTGTTCATCTATTCATTGTCTTGTTTGATATATCCTGTATATTTATTAGTTCCTATTAAAGGCAGGAATATTAATGTATCAATTGCATGCAATTTCTTTTATTTATTTAGTCAATCATCGCATAGAATTAAAAAAATTGAGCAACTATTAATGTATAAATGAAATTATTATTTAAATTTTATTACATTTTTAGTGCATTAAGTTCTTCTAATAAAATTTCAACTTTATTGATAACGTATTTCTTATTCAAGCATTAATTTGAAGCTCAAATTTCAACTCTTAATATTTTTTTGTTGATTTAATGATATTGAACACTATTATAGCCATCATAATAGTTTTATACTTTGAGGTGGCAAGGTAAATTAATATGAAAAATAGTTATGCCTTCACTGAAATCGTCTTCTACATAATTACATTGTTGGCTTCTAAATTATTAGTTTTTTTCGAAAAAAGACACTAAATATACTTGATTGTATGTTTACAAAAATTAATTCACACTTATTGAAATAGTGTGCTATTATCTAATGTCATTTTGTTATTTTGGTGCTAATAATGACTAGCAAGAATTTAAGTCATTAACAATTAATGGCTTGCAATTACTACAATAGTGCACTATTTATGTAATCTAATAGCCACTAACCTTCACACCAACTACAATTTCAACTATCAAATCATTGGTATGAACCAAATACAATGTGGTCAATCATATTTTTGATCCAAAATCATGCTACCATGACTTTAATTTGGAGCTATTTAAGTTCACAACTGGACATATTCCAACAACTCTATTGTCCTACTTGACAAAATAATTACTATTTCACAATCTTTATCTTCATTAAATACACAAACTAATCAATGGAAAGAACTAGATGCAATGCATCTCTTGGTAGTGTTTATTTTCATTTAGTATATCATTATATGTAAATGTTTTGTTTCCAAGTATGTTTTACTTATTATTAATATCTCATTTATGTGGTGTTTTTATTTCAATTTATATGTTTTATAGCATTACTTCTATTTTTGTGTATATCAACTATGTTGCTCTGATGTGGCATATTACAAGAAAACACACTAACATACAAAAGTAAAGGAAGCATTAAAGACATATATCCTTTACAAATATTTCGAAGAATTATTTAATATTATTTCATTTTACTTATTGTATTTACTTTGGCTTGCTTTTTCACTATAGTGTCATCAACCCACTAAAGTTAGGAAAAATATAATGAAGGAAATTTACTTATTTTGCAAAAAAAAAAATTACACTTTTGGACTCATTTTAGTGTCCATCACCCTAGTGTGTTTTAGGTCCACTTTTAACTATTACTAGCAATTACATTGATCACACAAGCACCCTTGAACTTGTAATCCATCCCAAGAAACTTCCATCTTTAGAGCTACCAAGGTCACTAACACCCATGAGCACTAGTGCACCTATTTGAAATTGCAAAAAGTGAAAGATCCTAGCCATTTGTGTCCTAATTCTTAGTATGTTTTTAATGGTTATTCATCTCAAAATTAAGTGTTAGTATCAAGCATGTTCTTTCCCTCTATTTCATTACATGCCCACTTTGGAATACTTAGTATCTCGCTACTCTCAACACACAAGGAATAGAAGGAATTGTCATTAGATAGTGCAAGGGTAATATATTGCAAATCATAAGCTTGCAATTTTGGGGGCATATTCAACATTTGTTCTCCATGGATCCTATCTAGATTTCTTCATCTTTCATTGTTGCATGGTTTTGTGTTTCCCTTCTCTCATTTTGAATCCATAAACCTCCATTTTCTTCTCCATTATCCAAAGCCCTTTTAATGCCCTCCTACATTAGATTTGCAACATATCCTTCATTTCTCATTTGTTTGCATACCTCTCATGATCATTTACATATCCCATTCAACTCCCATCATATATTTCCTCATTTGTGAAACCATTAGATATCCATTTCCCCTTGCATAGTCATCCTAAACCTAGATCAACTCTCTATTGCCATCACCTTTAGATCTAAAGCCTATTACCCTCTTGTACATCCTAATGTGATTACATTATCATATCTTTATTGAATAAATTATAAGCATACACCACATGTGGTAAATCTACCCCATACTTGGTTTGTTTGAATAATCACCATTGTTGCATATACCACTATCACCAAATTAGTCTACACACAACCAATTTTCTAAAATGTGTCACTATGGAGGTTGAAATATACCAAATAGGGGTTTGATTAAGGTGGTCTCTTTTACAAAACACCCTTTCCCTCTTGTACCCCAACTTCAACTTGGGTATTTTCATCATTTGGTGGCAACATGAGCACTTTACAACTAGAAACAAGACTAGAAAATGAAGAAAAAACATTCAAGAAAGTTGTAGATCTGTATCAAAATAAATCACCAAGAAAGTTAATAACACCCCCCTTACATTGCAGCAACACACAATTTATAAAAAAAATCACTCAATAGTGCCCAAATTCATAGCAAAGCATCTCTCAAACCTATAGTATCCATTTTCAATCACATATCTATCAAATATCAAGTGCACACATTTTTTATCTTTCTTTTCTAACAAAATTTGTATTGTAGTGTTTCCACTCCCATCCCATTGTGTTAATTATTTATAGGTTGGATCAATAGCTTATGTAAATGTATTTTCAACTTACTAGTTGACATATAGGTTAGTAAATAGAAACAATTTAGCATCTCTTAGTTCTTTAGCATTCAAGGCAGGTCCACATGTGGCTCTACTTTGCTTATTTTGGCTAGCAGTCACCATTCAACTTATCTAAGAATTATTTGTGGAACTTGTGGCCCAGTGAACTTTTAATTTTTCTACTTATTTTTAAGAAAGCATCTTAAATTTGTATTAATATATTAATAACAATTTGTGCCATTCAAATTTGAGAAAAAATTGGAGGCAAATGTTAAAAAGGGGAAAGAAATTTGTAGAACCACATAGCATTTTTGGTGATATGCAATTGTTGCTTATTTCTAGTCCCTCATTTTTTCCACAACTTATTTTCAATTCCTAAAGACTAGTTGGTCCATTAAAATAGGTAAATATTTCAAATTATCATTTTCTTATAATTAAAAATTTGTATGAGAATACTTCAACTACTCAAATTTAAGCAAAAAACACACTTAAACAGCCGCATGGGTACTAAGGTTAGGGATTCTATCTTTCAATTATGTACCCCTCTTATTTATTTAAGAAGAAAACACTCGTAAGCAACCGCATGGAAACATGAATATTTAAGCAATTATTTGTGGAGCTTGTGGCCCCATGAACATTTATTTTTTCTACTTATTTTTAAGCAATCATCTTAAATTTGTATTAATATATTAAAAACAATTTGTGTAGTTAAAATTTAGGGGAAAAAATGGAGGCAAATATTAAAAATGAGGGAAAGAAATTTGTGGAACTACATAGCATTTTCTGTGATTACAATTGTTGCTCATTCTCAACTTTTTTCCACAACTTATTTTCAATTCCTAAAGACTAGTTGGTCCGTTAAAATGGGTAAATATTCTAAATTATCATTTTCCTATAATTAAAAATTTGCATCGTAACACTCCAGCTACTCAAATTTAAGCAAAAAACACACTTAAACAGCTGCATAGGTACATGAGGTTAGGATTCTATCTTTCAATTACGTACCCTCCTTTATTTAAGAAGAAAACACTCCTAAGCAACCGCATGAAAACATGAAATTAAGAATTCTACCCTTCAATTATGTACCCCTCTTCTTTTACGTATTTAATCCCATAGTGAGATATTAACCTAGGAGTTTGAAAACCTTGGTGGACAATGTTGTGCATGATAAAGCTAGTGCTTTCTAGGTTGCTTTTCCACATAACTCCATTACTGGCACCCTCTCTGCAGCTCAATAGCTTTTTCAGCACCATACTAGCCACTCTCCCTCTCCTTTTCAATGGAGACATTGGGCCTTGGCCACATCTATGGGAACGGTTGTCATAGTAGTTGTTTTGTCTTCTTATTGAGCTTACCCTACACATACAAATGGTGTGTTACGCAAATTGCCTTCCAATTGGGTGGAATTGATTTCAATTACTACTAAAGACTGGTGTAAGATCATAGTTGACAACAAACCTGCAATCAGTATGAGCTTCTGTTTATGTTTATTGTTTTTTTAATTGGAAAAGCTATCGGGAGATTCTATTGATCAAACTTGTAAAAGTACATGGATGGTTTATCTTGCCTTTTTGTCTTCCCTTGGGGTTATCACTCTGCGGTTCATGGCCCTTCTATTTTCGGCCTCCATACTTTTATTTTATGTGATTACTAATTTATTGGCTTATTATAGTGCGTTGATATGTGTCAATTCAGTTATTTGATCTTGGGCGCACATACCAACTGGTCGCCTTTTATTGTAAAGACCATATCATGGACTTCAAATTATTTTTAACTAGTTATATATAGTTATATAAAGAATGAACTCTTTGCTGGACATTTGCCAAAAGTTGAATATGAATTAGGAGAAAGCTTTATGCAATATACTCAGACTGAACTTTAAATTGTTTTATTTTTCGAATTGCAAAATAGAATGTATAAATGCAAGTGCAGAATTTTAATTCTATGAAAGTCTGACTTAATATAACTAGTACTTAATATCAGATTTTTAATATCATAGCTTTAGAAAAATCTGACTTAATATAGACATTAAAAATCAGTCAGGTTTTCTGATCAATTAAGTATTGAATTATATCTTCTACTATATTAATGAAAGCTACAAGAACTATGTTATTAGAGTTTGCTTTAGAAAACCAAAGGCTTTGTCATGCTCGCCTTAGTTATCATATCCACCATAACATTAATATAGCCCTTGTCTTAGGCTTCGAGTTTGTTACTGTACCTGCGTCACAATTGTTGAACTTGCATGCATACATGCCTTCATGAGGAGATCTCGTAGAGGTGACTTATATATGTAGCTTTTTTGTTCACATGAAGTAACTTAAGATGAATGTTACGAAAATGTCGTGTAGAAAAATGAGTGAGGATACAGAACTTGCTCTCATGAAAAAGTAAAAACCAATCAATTATTATAGTACTTATGCCTAGCTAACCATTTACACTGATAGTTGTCATAGTAGTGCTTGGTTACAATATAAAATAAGTAAACATTATCAAACCTTTTCACTTAGGGATTAGAATGCTTTGAGAGACTTGTCATAGTAACAAGAACCGATGGCATTGCAATTATCGAATCAGTTCCACATTGATTCGTCGAACATAGATCTGAACATGTAATTCAGAGGCACATGAAAATTGGATCTATTAAAGATCAATCATCCAGTTGTTCTCTCAAATCTGTTGCATGTAGACACACATGAATCATGGTAAATTACAATTTCACCTTTATGCTTCATTGAATCAATGAGCTGCCATTCATTGTTTCTAGATAAAAGGAGTGAATTTTCTTGTCCATCATTGTTTCTAGATAAAAGGGGTGAATTTTCTTCTTCATCATTGTTTCTAGATAAAAGGGGTGACTTTAAGGATTGATTTCTTCTTGCATCCACACATGAATGCCATTACTTTGGGTGAAATGTTTAAACACCGTACGCTGGTTGTTCTTCAGGTCTAAGTAGTCCACCTGCGACAAATAATAATTAATATTAGATTAAACAGGTAAACAATAAAGCAGCTACGCAGGCTATAATTTACAAATACAGTATTTTTGCAGTGTTCCATGAGGATATGTCCCCAGGTATCCAAGTAAAATCTCCAATGTCCCATACATCCCAGGGATTTGGGGACATCCCTTTTTCAGGACTCAACAGCTTGCTCCATTTGATTAATTAAAATTTTAAAAATGTTAACTTCAACAGCTTGCTCCATTTGATGAATTAAAATTTAAAAAGGTTAACTTCAACAGCTTGCTCCATTTGATGAATTAAAATTTAAAAAGGTTAACTTTTTAAGGAAAAAAATTTGTAATAACCTTAAGTTGACAGTTCTGGTACGGGGTTGGGTACAGGTACACCAGTATAGCAAACTTATTTCCGTCAGTACAGTAAAGCTGGGTACAGCTGTATATATATATATATATAAACAGTGATATTCATAATTCACAATAAACAGAATATTTAAATACCTCATAATTTGCAAAAAAGAAAGACTCATAAATTCATTATTCAGTGACATGTCAAATGTCAATACACAATGAAAATTACAATCAATATTTAATAATCTTTATATTGCTCTTCATCAAGAGCATCAAAGTCAACATTGAGTTACAATGCCACTTCCACTAGCTTTGTAGAAGCTGCCTCATCTAATGAGATTTTTGGCAAGTTGTACAACAATAACGTCTAAGTCAGCACACTAGAGGGCTAGATCCCAATTCCTCGTCACCCCCTCATTGTAATTGAGTTTTTATGTGACAAGAGATCCAAATAACTGGTGGGGGTCTAGGAATGGAGAGCCCAATGGGGTTGAGAGGCAATACCAAGGAGAAATGCCCTCGGCAGGATCAAGGGGCAAAGCCCCTACCACCAAGCCCACATTAAGGCCTTTGAAACCACACAAACCTTCATGGTGCACACCATTTTCACAATTAGGTATTTGGCAATTTTGTTTATAAAAATGTACTAAAAAAATGATTCCTCCTCTTGGAACTTTGCAATCATTCTCCTTTGAAAAGTATGAGAAACTTTCCAAAATGTAAAATGGCCAAAGAAGAATGAATTTTTGTGAAATAGGTTTATTTTCGTCAAATAGCTCATAGTATGGGTACGTCTTGGGATTTTCTAACTTTTTTTCTTTATGTTTTAATGTTTTAAAAATCACTTTAAATTTATTTTTTTTGGCTTTCTTTTTATCTGCCACTGTGTGTTGCAGGAGTCCCTAGGAGTGACCTCGCTACCTTGGGTACCCTGTGGGTAATTAATAGGCGGTGTGGCCCTGCTGCCCCAAGTACCCCGCAGGTACATTGTAGGCATACCCACAGGGTACCCAGGGCAGCAAGGTAGCACCCTAGACATCCTAGGCCACTCTCGACGCAAGACCAGCACCCAAACCAGTTGGGTACAAGACCAAGAACTCAAGGTGAGGAACCTAGTAATATAGTAAAAACCCTTTAAAAACAAAAGGAGGAGGATTGTCATTGAAAATTCAGCACATTGCATTTACTTTTTAAAATTTTGGCTGCTTGGTAACATCTCCCATGTCCCGAAAGTCCCAAGGACTTGGGGTAAGTAGTCCAACTACAACATATAATATTAGATTAAATAGGTAAACAATAAAGCAGCCACGAACAAATAAGATCTAGACCATAGCTGCAAGACTTGCAGAAAACTCGGCAAGTGAAGGAAAACTCGCGAGATTTTTTCACTCCCGAGTTTTTGCAGCACTTGTACGCCAAAAAAGCTCGCCGTACTTTTGGCAAGTTTTTGCAAAAAAGTACGGCAAGTTTTTGCAAAAAACCCGCGCGATCATGAAAACGCCCAAGCAGCCAGCTAAAAAGGCATTTTAAGTTATTTTTTTCATTCATTTGTGTTCTCTCACTCAGCGACAACCCTCTCCAAAGCATTGTGCACCAATTTACAGCGATTTTCCACCGAGGAGATGAGATTTGAAGGGCATGTACATCAAATTTCGAAGGCAAATTGGATTTCCAAGTAGGTTTTCTAATTTTTCTTTTTCTTTCTTTTTTTAAATTTTTTTCTTCATTCTTGTTGGTTCTATGTTTAAAAATCATCTGAATCTAATGTGAAAAAGATTTAAATACATTTATATTCATCAAAACAAGATTTTTTGATGAATTTTTCTGATTTTTTTACATATTTTGTTGATTTTTTCATTTTTTTGAAATTTTCTTCAAACCCTAGTTATTTTTTTTGTTTTGAATCCTCTTTTTTGTTGAATGACATGTTTAAAATCTTAGATTAGCTTAATTTTTTACTAGTTTGAAATAATTTTCAGATTTTTTACATTTTTTCACATTTTTTTGAAACCCTAGTTATTATTTTCTTTTTAAAATCCAATTTTTTTGTTATGAAAATGTTTAGAATCTTAGATTAGTATAGATTTTTAGTAATTTAAAGTAATCTTTTTTGATTTAATCTAATTTAGCTTGTTTTTAAATTTTCTATCAAAAAACTAACAAGTTGTGCTTTCACTTTGTGTAGGTTAATTGATAATGGCTTTTGAATCTACTTCTGTCTTAGGCTCTACCCCATCCGTGCCTGGGGGATTTGTAGGCACTCGTCCTCCAGGAGCTAGAGATCCTGCCTGAAAATATGCTTATCTAGGACTCGTACTTGGCACAATATTTTGCATTAGATGTGAAAAAGTATATCGTGGAGGCATCAATCGCCTCAAATACCACCTTGTAGGCATCCCTCAACGTGATGCTAAGGCTTGTCCTAAAACCACAAAAATAATAAAGACATATGAATGCCATGCTTATCTAGGACTCGTACTTGAGTCGAATGATGATCATGATGTTACTCAGGGCATAGTGGGCTCTCTTTGTGGTCCACATGTGCGAAGGCAACCCACTACCACCTCCATCCCTTCATCTACCTCTAGTAGAGCACCAGGGGCAGCTGCAAGACCTACACGCATGCATGATTTTTTCGTGCCTAGAAACACACACGGTGCACAACCTTCCTTAGAGGCGACTGGGTGGAACAGGGAGGTGCATGAGCAAGCAGACATTGCTTGTGCAGAATTTTGGTATTTTAACCTCCCTTTCAATGTGGCGAGTTCTCCTTATTGGCACAATTTGGTCACCGCATTGACAGTTGCAAGAAAAGGCTACAAGGCGCCTTTTTGCATGGACTAGAGTGGGAGGTTAGTTTATGTTTTTTAAATTTAATTTATGATGAATTTAAGCTATTTTTTTGTTTACAAATTAAAATTGTGTCCTTAATTTCACTTTGTACTTGTAGGTTGCTTACTAATGCAACTGAAAGGGCAAGGGCAGTAGTAGAGGAGCAAAAAGAAAATTGGAAACAATATGGCTGCTCTATTCTTTCTAATGGGTGGACAGATGGAAAAAACCGTACCATCATTAATTTCTTGGTTGCATGCAAAGATGAGGTGGTGTTCTTAAAATCAGTTGCTGCCTCCCACATAGTAAAACATGCAAAAAATTTGGCTAACATGTGTGAGGAAGTTTGCATGGAGGTGGGGATTGGAAATGTTGTGCAAATCATAACTAATAATGCAGCAGCATATGTGGCAGCAGGAAGACTCCTCCAAGATAGACACCCCTCACTTTTTTGGACACCTTGTGCAGCACATGTCCTTGACCTTCTTTTGGAGGACATAGGAAAACTAGATTGGGTCACACCAATTGTAGAGGACACGAAGAGGATCACTAAATATATCTACAATCACCCTTGGGTTCTTCACTTGATGAGGGAGCACACCCATGGGAAAGAATTGGTGAGATCAGGTGTCACAAGGTTTGCAACGGTTTTCTTAACATTGCAAAGCATTCTTGATTCCTTGACGGCTTTAAAACAAATGTTTGTGAGTCAACCATGGGTGGACTCAACTTATTCGAAGAAGCCGGAAGGAAATAAGGTCTCAAGCATTGTCTTTGACACCCAATTTGCACAAAGGGCTACAGAGATTGTGAAGGTAACTTCAATTTGAAAACTTTGAATTTGAATTCAAATTGAATATACTTTTTAATGTCTTTCATTGTAAATTTGTAACTCTAATCTTTTTGCATTTTTATATTGTAATTTGTAGGTGTCAGAGCCCTTGGTTAGAGTTCTCCACTTGGTGGATGGGGATAAAACCCCAATGGGATGCCTTTCTGAGGCCATGGATAGGGCCAAGGAGGCAATAAGAAATTATTATAAAGGGGACAACCTCAAATTTGATCCCATTTGGGAGATTATTGACAGGAGGTGAAACCATCAACTCCACCAACCCATCCATGCAGTAGGGTACTTCTTGAACCCTCATTTCTTTCATTCAGGCACCTACTCAAATCCTACTAGAGAGGTTATGGAGAGCCTCACTAATTGCATTCAGAGGATGACACCCGAGGTTGAGGTGGCAAACCTCATTGTTAATGAATTGCAAAGTTATAGGGAAAAAAGGGGTGCACTCTTCTCTTCAGAGCTAGCAAAGAGAGCAATACACAATCAGTTATAGGTATAAAATTTGAAATTCACAAGTTACAAGTTACAAATATTGATAATTTGATAAAATATGTTTTCAACTTTTGACTTTCCTTTCTAAGTTTCTAACTGTTAATTTGTTTTTTGTAGATGTTTGGTGGTCAAATTGGGGTGAAAATACCCCACATCTCCAAAAAAATTCCCTCCGTATCTTATCGCAGCCTTGTAGTTCGTCCAATTGTGAGTGCAATTGGAGCTTGTTTGAGGCCATCCACACAAAGAAGAGGAGCAAACTAGCTCAAAAATGCCTAAATGACCTTGTATATGTGCAATATAATCTTCGGCTACGCACAAGAAAGGTTAAGGAAATATCAGATAATCCAATTGATTTGGATGAGATGGATCCATACAGTGATTGGACAAGGCGAGATGAGCAGCCTCCATTGTTTTCTGAGGATGACATCTATGACTTAGAGCGACAGGCAATGGAGGAGGGGGATTGATTTGCATTCTCATTGGATGACATTGAGGATGATCCTAAGGAGGAGTCATTGCCAGTGCCAATGCCACTAGCAGTAGGATCTACATTCAAGATGGAAGTTGAGGAGCCACAGCAAAGCCCTACAACTACACCCTCTCCCGTAGTGAGATCTAGACATGGGAAGAGGAAGATGTGAATTTGTAAAAACTAAAATATATTAATGTTGTATTTACTTTCAGTTTTACAAAAACAATTTGTTATTTTCATTTTGTTTCAAACTATCAATATCAACGTATTGAGCATTCCACATGAGGATGCGATTTTGTATCTAATTTTTTTTCAAATCAATCAAGTATAACTAGACTCAACTTATTTCTTGTATGTACTCATTTTATTGACTCGTTAGATGCATCTTATCATTGAATTTTGCAAAAAAAATGTGTTTTTAATGAAGTTTAAGCAATTTTTTAAGTAGTCGAGTTTTTTCCGAACCGTAGTTTCCAGGCTTGCCAAGTTTTTGCAATTGGTGAGTTTTTCAACTATGATCTAGACTATAATTTACAAATACTCTATTTTTGTAATGTTCCATGAGGACACATCCCCACATATCTAGGTAGCATCCCCAATGTCCTGGACATCCTAGGGACTTGGGGGCATCCCCTTTTTCAAGACTCAATAGCTTGCTTCATTTGGTGCATAAAAATTTAAGAAGGTTAACTTGTTAAGGAAAAAAAAAATGTAAAAACCCTTAAAAAGCTAAAGGGGGGGAGGATTGTCATTGCAAGTTCAGCACATTGCATTTACTTTTTAATATTGTCACATCTCGTGTTCTTGCCTAAACTTATTTGATAAGTAAAATGAACTGGTTGTGAATGTTGGATGAACATCTTATGCATATGGATAAATGTGTTTCAAAATAGAAGTTATTTTAAATGCTTAAAATTGAAATTGTAATTAAAATTGAAATTGAATCTGGAATTGAAATGAAATAGAAATAATTATCATGTTCAAATTATGAGTTTAATTCTAGTATATGCTTCGACTGTGGTTTTTAAGGACTAACCTACTAATGTGTGACTGAGTGCAGGAATATGAGCGGGTAATTGTCGAAGGCAAGAACATGGTTGAGGTAGGGGTATCCTAGCTGCTTGATAGATGAATAATAGGATGGGACCTCGAGGCATTCACACGCACATAGTAGCATTCATATTTGCATTGAGTCTGTTATGATTTCATTGTGTGTTATGACCTAATTGATGGTTATGTTATGATTATTATGTTTGCAAAAATAAACTAATTAAGAAAATAGAAGCATGCTTATGAATATTTTGTTCTTGAAAGTTAAAATGATTGATGAGTAGAAAACAAATAAATAAATAAATAAATAAAAGATTTTAATTTGATAAATTGTATAATTTATTTATATATATAGCTAATAATTTAAGAAATATATTAATTATTATATATATAAATATTTAAAAAAAGCTATATATAATAAAATATATAAATAGCTTAAAATTAAAAATTGCATTATTATTGTTGTTAAATAAAACTAAATTAAGCTTGTCACTAAAATATAAATAATTTGAACAAATTTCATGCAATTATATTAAAGATAACATAATTGAAATTAATAAAATAAATACAGTGGGTTAAACTAATTGCATGATTTGATTGAAAGAAATTAAATTAAATTAAATAAATTGCATGAAACCATGCATCCAATTCTAAATATAAAAGAACTAAAGTTGAAAAATTAAAACGCATGAATAAGATGCATTTGAAAGATTATAAAACAATAAGTAAATAAATAAAATCAAAGTGATACTCCAACTCCCGTGGAAAACCTTTGCATGGAAAAATATTAAATTTAAAAGATAAAATAAAATTAATTAATAGAAAAGCATTCATTCGATGTTCCCTCATAAAACAACTTTCCTTTTCGCATGGCAACACCTTAAGAACCTTAATATTTAAAGGTGGATTAAATTTAAATATAGGATCCTTTATGTTTATATAAAGCTTAGAGATAAATAAATTAAGGAGGAGCCACATGAATGTAAAAGGAGTAAACCATGAGTTTTATTATCGCCACTATGCCATTTACTTCAGCCTATGAATGTTCAAAGTTGCCTCCTTTATTCGTAACCAAGCGTACCTCCAGCTTTGGGGGCATTTCATATCAGAGCTGCACTTCTTTGTCACCGGGGGTAAAAATGCGAACGAACTCCATATGGTAACAGTTATGCAAGATTTTATTTTTATATATAGGCAGTTTCTTCTTTGCTCAGGTATGTTGCCAGCAGATTTCCTTAAATACTTTTTGAGCTAATAGAAAAATATATATATATATAGTATTTCCTCCTCTTTATAAGATTCAATTTTTCATTGCTGCTTGTAGAAAAATGTAGTCTGTTAACAGCAAAGTAGGTTGGAACTCAATTACTGTACTCCAAAAGAATAGCGTACTGTGTCCAAAAGATCATAGTCTTTTTAGGTTATACCTACTGCGAAATTTTAGGCTCTAAGAACTTAATCATAATGTTTGGTATTGGTATAGTTTAGGATATAAGAAATAAGGCTATATAAATCATGGTGCTTGCTCTCCATGCTATCTGCAATCTCCTTTTTATTTGAATATTATAGATGTACGTCATGATCTCTTAAATGTAAAATAACAGTATAATTTTTAACCATATATATATAAACAGGTGGTGAGGAATAATTATATCTGAATAAAGGAACTTCTTGTGCCTGTGAATGTATAGGCAATCCTGATGCTAACGTGTAAACCTTGTGATATCCTGCAACTTCAAACAGCAGTGTATATTTTGAGTGTAATTGTCATAGAGTTATTGCTAGTAAAACAATTTATCTCTAATATTATAGTTCCACCATTAAACTATAATAATGAATAGGTCTGCAATTGTCATTTCTTAAATCCAAATCTGTTAGTTAAATCAGCATGTCAAATAAAATCACTATAGTTAAAATATTGGTTAGTATTGCATGAAAAGGGAAAATAGTGTTGCATGTACGATAAATATGGCATGACATTGAGAAATATCATTAAAGCTTAATTTGCATGTAAAAGAGTATTGCATGTCAGTGATTTATATTTTCTCCATTTTTATGCATGTGAAGTTTGAAATAGTGAAAGACTATCATATAATAATTTTGTATGAAAGAAAAGAGTTAATTATTGTTGTGATCATTGGATATATATACGCATATTGTTGTCTTTTATGTATGATTGGATTTACCTTCCGGGATATGGGCTAACAGAGAAGTCGATCCTCTTTTTAGGATCTACATGATACTTTTAGTGCTTTGGCCAAAGCCATGTGTTCATTGAAATAGATGGAATTTACCTACCAAAATTATTATATATATTTCTCTGCCATATCCTGTTTGTGGGACATTGCATGTTCATGTTAGAAATGCATGTATATACATCAGGCTTGCACCGGGATTCCCTCTTGCTTTTTATTTCCAGGTTGCTAGGTACTCCGTGCAGGGTCAGGTATTCTTCGTGTTAAGAAGGATTCCGGGGAAGCATAAGCTTCGTGGTTGGGTGGAAAAGTGCCTGGGCCATGTTCTCGTCTCTTGACTTGCGGATGACTGTGAGGGTCGGTGGCGGTCGGAGACTATTGTATGTACCTCACATTATTATTATATCATTGACTATATTTGTATTTTCAGATTATATCATTATTTGACTTCATGGCATGAGACCCAGAGTTGTACTTTTGTATATTAGATATTATGTGCTTATACCTGGAGTATGCGCTACACATGAGGATGTGTTAGGACATTTTGTTTTTTATAAAAAAAAAGGGGTAAAAACTTTATTGAAATTCAAAAAAGAACATTACATTGAAAGCAAAGGACCAAGGTCCCAAGAACCAACAAAAACAACAAAACAGAACAAGAACAAAATCATCCTACTCCATACCCATCCCTACCCTCAGCAAGAATTCTCTCCAAATCATGACGGAGCGCCTGGGGAACCAACTCCCACCCCTCGATTCTCCAACCATCTAAATGCTCTAAAGCCCATTTCGCCAAGCAATCAGCAGCCCTATTCCACTCCCTCGGAATATGAACAGAAGTCACCATTTCCATCCACGAACTAACCTACAAAATCTGATGCACTACCATAGCCAACTGCCAACTGACATCCACCACTTTCCGCTCACTAAGCAAATTGATCAAGACCTGGGAATCGGATTCACAAATAATCCTTCTCCACCCTAAAGCATGAGCCCTCTCAAGGGCGCAAAGAATTGCCAACCCTTCCACATGGTTGATAGTCTGCGCCCCTTCATAGTCTACGCCCCTTCATAGACCGAAAAGAAGAAGATCACCAAACCTAAAGAATCCCTGCCAATCCCCCCAATACCAGCAGGTCCAAGATTGCCCCTTGAGGATCCATCAGTATTAATCTTCAGAACACCATTGGGAGGGTGCTGCCATCTACCAACCCTATGAATTTTCTGCTCCGCCCGCCGTCCTCTCCTAATACACGCAGAAGCCAAGGACAACCCTTGAATCCCCAATCTCTCCACCACCTCAGCATCCCTTTTCTCCAAAGAAAAAACCACTTCACACTTAGCTTCCACTGTCTCCTGAAGAGGATGTGTTAGGATATTTATTACTTAATGAATTATATCATTTTTTATTCCATATTTATGAGATCTTGAGTTGATTATTATTATTTCGTGAGACTGTGTGGGGTCACAATCCTTACAAATATTTTGGTTGTTTGGTAACATCCCCAATGCCCTAAAAGTCCCAAGGACTTGGTGACTGTCCACATCCTAGATAATTCGATTGGAATCTATATCTCCAAATTGGCCTATAGGAACAAATTTGTTTAGAGGATCTAACAAAGTGTAACTCTCTTTCTCTCTCTCTCTCTCTCTCTCTCTCCAAAGAAATATAGAGTAGACCACTTCTATAATAATATTAAAAAATGTAAACTGAAGGAGCATTAAACAAATTGGTCTATAAGATCTAAAAATGTGTAACAACTTCCTTAAAAGACCATGTCTATCAATGAAACACAGGCACATATACCAAATGGAAAATTAATGGATGCAAGGGAAAGTTAATGGATGCAGGGGAAAGCCACCATTCAATAATGTTCTTTCTTGCTCCATTAATGTTACATGTTGACTCTCTCTCTCTCTCTCTCTCTCTCTCTCTCTCTCCAAAGAAATATAGAGTAGACCACTTCCTATAATAGTATTAAAAAATGTAAACTGAAGGAGCATTAAACAAATTGGTCTGTAAGATCTAAAAATGTGTAACAACTTCCTTAAAAGAGCATGTCTATCAATTATTGGCTATTAATGAAACACAAGCACATATACCAAATAGAAAATTAATGGATGCAAGGGATAGCCACCACTCAATAATGTTCTTTCTTGCTCCATTAATGTTACATGTTGAATCCCTTTATATAGGGTTTTGTTGGGGGGTGCAGTAGTTGCAACCATCATATTTGCCCAACAAAACACATGATAAGTGTAAGATAGCTCTTTGAGTATAATAAAACAATATCATGCAATGAGCTCTGCCCAACGTTGAACCTAACATTTTGTCCAATCTGATACATGTGTGGTGAATCTTTGTCATCTTCTAGCTTTTTTCCAGATTTCTGAAGACTTGGATCTTGGATCTAAGGTAGGATATCCTTATGCATGTCAAAATGAGGGGGTTGCACTAAGTCCCCCAACGAAGCTCCTACTACTAGGTTCTGAAAAAGGGATGTTTGGAGCAGAAAAGAAAAACTCGGACTTTGATTTCGAGAGGTCTAAAAACCTTAAGATCTCTTTCCATCAAAAGTGCATAATACTTGTCTTGAGGCCAAGAAAGATGGTCCAGTGTTAAATATGGAGTTACAGTTTCTGGAAGACAATATTCACAATTAGCTACAAGGGCATTATTTGCAGATTTTTAGGCATGCAGCTATCAGTCAGAATTTTCTATCAAGGGGAAAAAAAGACATTGTAAGACCTTCAGAGAATACAAGGTCCAAACATTGCCTGAGTGTATTTCATTGTCATATTACCAAAATATCTCTCCATCCAAGCAAGTGACCCAGAATGGATACAATCTCTCAAGTTCTCAACTATAACTGCATACCCTTTTGATGCAAGAAGCGTCCCAATTATGACTTTTGGTAAGACAATGCCCAATGAGAGTTGCTTTGAACCTACAAATCTCTCAAGGAAATAAGCGAAAAAGCAAAAGAGGATGGATTTCAGAAGCCTAAAAAGAAACACAATCAAAACCATATAGATCAAGAAAGGAGAATCAAGCATGCAGGGGTTGGGAAAATAAGAGAAGACGTGTGGAATGGAACCAAAAAAGAAACACAATCAAAATCACATAGATCGAGAAAGGATAATCAAGCATGCAGGGATCAGGGAAATAAGCGAAGATGTGGAAATGAAGAGGTTCAAGCTCATCAAATAAAAACAAAAATCCACCTCCCATAGAGAGGATGGAGAACAATATTGTGGATGACTATGAGTTTACTAAGGCAATACTGGACATGTCATGCCCCCGCCATGATCAACACTAAAGTATTAAAATATAAGAATAAATATTAACAATTTAATATTATTATAATTATAATTATTATAATATAATAATATAAAATATACATACAAAATTAATATAAAAATAAATATGTCAAAAATAAGAAAACATATAAAATACTGATATAAAATATCAGCAGCAGCAAATATGATAAAGAGCGTGACTAAATGTCAGCAATTAAGAGTAGCTATTAACTATAAAAGAGGAGCGATGGGATTATATATGGGCAGCGGATATAGATATGGCATTGGAAACCTATTAGAGGCAGAGACTGTATTTATAGAAGGCAGCAATTAAAGTAATTAAGTTAAAGGTAGCGCTTGGTCATGAAGGGGTATGTCCCTTGTAAAGACAATAACATTAGTGAAAGGGTGTGACCCTTTCTCACTAGAAGGATATATAAGGAAAGACAAACATTCGAAAAAGGAGCAATCAGGAATCAGGTATCGAATCATCTTCAGAAGGATCTGAATATTGGGAACAAACCAAGCATCAAAAGCAATAAGAGCAGATCCAAGTTAATTATCTGCACTCAGCAGATAAGAGCAGAATCAGCAGTAAATATACTTGCATCTTAGAATATAGCAGATTATATTTTTGCAAGCATCGTGGTATGCACTATGATGTATATTGTGAATAATGATATGTTTATTAATCTGGATATATTATTGTGTTTGTAATTCCCACCAATCTACCATGGGAGAAGTAAGGGGAAGTACGAGTAGGGTGAGCAGATACTAGATTACTTTCTAAGTAGACCACCCCATGTGGATGACCAGGGGTCTGCCACTTGGGGCAAGGGGATGAGTGACCGCTCTTGGGCATAGAAAGAGGAATCTACAGGCCCCCTATTGTAGTTTTCCCCAATCTCTACATAGATGGGTTGCTGGGAAGGATTCAAGGAGTCTCAATCATAAGAAGGATGGATAACGAGTCTCAATCATAAGAAGGATGGATAAGGCAGCATGGATAGGGAATGCAGATACAAGTTTACCCACTTAGTAGACCACTCCATGTGGGTGACTAGGGGTCTGCCACTTGGGGCCAAGAGGGATGGAATATACGCTCTTGGGCTTAGCTGGGATAGCTTTGGGTGGACTTATCATGTTTCCCATCCAATACCTATTATGATTAAACTCCCATTATGCATTATGGATGTGGTGTAGTTTAATAGTTATGTATTTACATGGTTCAAATATTTATATATGTTTGATCATATGAATTCTATTCCAATATTATCTAACATGATTGCAGGACCTAAACCAAGATTTATCTTACTTTAAGCATTTAATTAAGTTATAACCCTAACCACGTTGAAACTTGTGATTCCAGGGAAAAGATTTAGGGCAGTCCAAAAAGAGGACATTACAGGACATACAAGAGAAGGAATAAGAAAATACTGCAACCGTATCCAAAGAAACCAAGCATTCCAATGCACACATAGAGAGAGCATCAAATTTGTCCAGAAAATGAAAATGCCTGTATTGAAGAACAACACAAAGCAAATCTTGGCCACAAACAGGAAACTAAAAGGTGTCATGCAAAAAAAGATAACCACCCAACACCATCAAATAATCAGAAAAACATGAGAGCTCTAATACCATAATGCAATTTACAAAGGCAAAAAAAATCTTTCAGCTACTAATGAAGGAAACCGTGGAAGAAAAACAAACTTGATCAAGATTCAGTAGGAAGCAATGGCAAATGGATCTCAATCTCTCTTGGAAGATAAGATAGGGAGATTGAAGAAACAGGTCTAATCAATGAAAGTCATCTCATGGACTGTAAGAGGTTTGCAAGCTCAGGCCAAGAAGCAATTGGTCAAAAGTATAAGTGTAACAGGCAAAAAAATGTCTTAATTTTGCAGGAAACTAGATTATCTCAAAAGCATGTACAAGAGCATGGAAGACATAGGAAAGAATGTGTAGATTAAAAACAATGCATGCCTATAGAAAAGCATGCACACAGAAAATTGCGAAAGAATTTAGAAAAGTATGCATGCATGTTAAAAAACTAATAGTTAGATGACAGCTTCTTACTTTCTTACAAGTATTCAACATCTATTACATGTCACTTGATGTAATTGTGTGACTCGACCCCTTTTTCTGATAATATATTGTTTTCAACATCTTCAAAAAGAAAAAACAATATTATGCACTTAGGTCTGATGATGTAGAGCTTGGTTTTGCTTTTGCAACACCAGCACACACTCACCCTGCTTCCAACAGCCCTACCCTCCTCCAACACTGGCACACCTTCTCTCCCCACTGTCCCCCACCCTATGCCATCAAAACAATCTCCAAGTAGAAGTTGCATATCTTAATCTTCTTCAATTGAATAACCATTACTGGTAGTGATAATGTTGCACTGCAATCTGTACAACTACTATTGCTGAAAAGTGAAACAGATAACATGTGGATTTTGACTCAAAGTGATGTGGATTTATATGCTCCAGTTATTTTGATCAAAACGGTTTGTTATCTGGAACTGTGGAGCTACCTGGAACTGTCCAACTAAGACCGTCAACCTAAATTATCAAACACTTTTGAATTCAACAGTCAAACTGTATTATACTAAAAATTCAAACTGTGCATTAGATCTAGCAAGAAAGACTGAAGGCTAACCAAATACTTGTACTATAACCTTAAGAATCCTCTATACTATTCAAAGGCTACTGCTCAGAGACTTTGCTCAAAATCTGAACTTCTACTCTGCCACACTCACTCCTCCCTGCAATTTTATTTCAAATCTTCTCAGTTGTTCACCCAAGTTCAACTTTCCTTCTATTATGGACAGGTACTTTCATAGTCTGGCTAGGCCTGATAAGGTATCTAAGAGTTGTGATTTATTTTCTGGCAATAAACACATGGAAGCAGGTCAAAACATTTGGACTTCCAAAGGCCTCTACATCCACAATAATCACAATGCACATTTTTAATCTATTTCCACTATTACAACTGCAACTATGAAGAACATTAGAACAAAAGATTGTGACTACTGATTTAATCACCGAAAAAACCATCAGGAACAAGTTTTCATTGAATCAGACAAAGTTAAATCAGTGACCATTGGCTCACCACAGTGGTCAAGTCCACTCTTTTATTTATTTGCCTCAAGCTATTCCTCCTCTAACACAGGAAACACTGGATAACTAGAGTCCGCTAAAACAAATGACACTATCATCAGAAGTGTGAACAAGAGGTACCTTATCATGAATATGTTTGAGAAATCAACGAAGCCCCTCCACCTATCATTGACTTTCTTTGAAATTACTTATGGGATATGAAGTTTACCACCAAATTGTAAAGGTCATTCACTAACCCAAGCAGAGTTAATATGAATTTTAGCTCTAAAATGCAGATGATCAGGTCATACAAATCAACTGGAGTCATTGAAAAGGAGTGTTACAATGTTGAGAAAGGCTAGTAAAGTATGTACAATAAATATGTAAGAGTATTCTGCCATCCTAATTAGGCTCAAGTCTTAGGCAAAATTTAAGACTATGTTCCTGAAGATCGTGAGTGTGGTATGCTTAAAGCCTTAGAGTATCTTGGTCCCATGATGAAGCGGAACAAGTTCATTCCAGAAGCAATCCCAGTTAAAACATTTAATGTACTATGCGGCTATACAAATTGGAATGTTTCTTCCTAATACAATTTTTGTTTAGTTTGCATCCACACATATAAATACTGTTATTTTTAGTACAACAGGAGATTTGGAATATAATTAGCATGCAGCCATAGACTCTGAAGATTTACAAATAATTGAGATTTGAACAAAAATATTCAACACTTTGGGTAGGTTGGCTCCTTATAATCTCATGCCTTGGTAAAATTCCATGCACAAGCTTTATACAATCTTCCCAGAAAACAAAATAACAGAAGAAGAAAAAAGTACCTGCTCCGGATCTAATGTTAACAGACAAAATGTTCCAACTGGCCCTGCAGATGGATCCAGAGAATATTTTGTATCTGCTTCAGTGTGTAGTACAGGGAAGCCAGGCTGAGGCCCCAAAAATTGTAATCTTGACCTTGGGGAGCTGGCAAACCAAGCTCTCTCTCTCATCTGTAAAAGCGGAAGGAAAAAGTGATTAAATTCTAGGAAACACAGATAGAACACTCTGCCTAATAGAGAGTACATCACTAATCAGTCAACTTCAATAGAGAAAACACCGGCACGACAGGCATAAAGGAGAAGTGCTGTTTTGTTAATGAGGGACAATATAAAATAGTAAAATTTTATTCAAAGGACGGCATTAGAGCTTGATATTCCAAGCCTAGACCCAGCAAGTTCACAAACTCAGTTTGTTGCAGGTGCAATAAATCACAACAATATCAACATGATAGGAAAGAAAGATGCAATTATGACGAACTGTGGAAACTTAGAGAGCTACAGAACACAATTAGTCAAAATTTTGATGGTTTTGTTTTGTTTGAATAGGACTAAGAAAAATAAGTAGGACCAGGAAATCTAAAAGACTCTGCTGACGAATTCTCAGCCAAATTTTACTGATTATGTTACATGAGCAATGCAAATGAATTAAAAAAAGCTAAAAAATGAAATGCTGAAACAACTTTCAACATCCGGGGCATTCCCCCACAACAACTCTTCTTTTCATATTAATAGTTCAGGAGATCACACAACTTATTGTAAAATTCAAGCAAGTGTACAACAACAAGACAAGATTCTTACCAAAAGCCTCATGGGTTCAACGTCTGTTTCATCAATGATGTCAAGTTTCCCTTGGATGCGAAACTGCTCCCAAGAATCAGTGAAATACCAACACACCTACAAACCAAAAATGACATCCTGTCACACTGAGATATTATACAGCTCCTTTGGAATGAATGCAGATGCCATAAACAAAAACTGCAGTCACAATAGAGAGCCACGAAATACACAATTAAGTTGTCTCAGCCTAGGAAATTTAGAGAGAATGTGGTGTTGTAGTAATAGTTACACAGCTTATACAACTATGCCCTTAACATATTTGTAAAAGGTTAAAGATAAACAATTTCAAACCACCTAAAAAGAAAGACTTGTTCAGCTAACGTCATCTGAGAAGAGGACACGCTTGTCATGAATTTTGGCAATCCCTTGCAGGAGGGATAACAATAGACTTCATGTCACAGCCCAATTCTGGATCTCAAAATGTATGGAAGTGATGGTATAGCCCTTATATCTTGGCAGAAAGTTCCCAAATACAAAGCCGATTTCAATCTTGTAGCCTACGTCATACTTTGGCTGTGGGTTTAGTTCTAAGATGGGGTACTTATTACACTGGTGGTTCAGGTTTTAAACCTGGGAGGCAAGCCTCAATGATAAGTGGTGTATCGGTTTTCTAGCTTGCTGGACATGGGTTAAGTGGTCTCTGTGTTAATACAGCTTCGTGGATATGGCAGAGGAGCTATTTTTCAATAGATCCATGGATGTTGTAGGTGAGTTGATTTTAAAAAATCTCTAACCCAATGGCAGCATGATGAAATGGGAGAAATATCGACTTGAGGGAACTATTGTACTACAAGGAATGCCAAGGAGCGTCCTACTCTCCAGATATGTATTTGGCCTGTTATCCAGCAAAACAAGAATCTTGTATCTTATACCCTACAAAAGCAGAAATGCAAAACTAAATTACGCCGCAAGAGGGCTGCGGAAATAACATACCTCCCCATAAGGACATTGACGAATCTCTTCAATCTGCAAGAATGACACTTCAATTACCAACAGAACTCATTACAAATCGTTATTTTCTACTCCTTATCCTTAAAACATCCAGGCAACATCGAAATGGATATATTCTCTGCCCCAAAATTCTAATTATCTAAATAAGTGTTTTTACATATTAAACTTGTATTACTTTTAACAATGTCATAAGTTTCAAACAGGTCAAGGATGTTTTAATTTCCATCAAAATTTTAATTCCAAAAAGAATAACCCCAGAGTAAGCGTTTGTTAGTAAAGATACCCTAATTGCACATTTGCATTGACAGTTCGTTTGGGCAAAGATCTTACAGTAGGAAATTAAAAACATCTGAAAAACACCATACAAGAAACGGTACATCTGAAAGACCTTGTGAGTGCGAGAATCCGTAGTAACTTGAAGTTTATTGGTACCCTCCATAAACCCTCTGCAAAAAATAAAAATTTCAGAGCTTCCATACCAATTCAAAATAAAGTCGCATACAATAAAATGCAGTAAACCTAACAATTCAATGCATTCAAAAGCGAGATATAGGAATAATATAAACTAGGCAACACCTGAAAACCACTGTTCTATTGGCTGGTCTTCCATCAGGTCTGACAGTAGCCTAAACATAAACACCCACATCATTATCTTTCTACCCAACATTGTGATAAACAGGGATACACACATTGAGATTTTCTGGGATTATCAGATTAATGGAAAGCATAGTATATGTGTTTAGCATTGATATTTATCCTCTAGATTCGGTTGGAAATGCAATTGGACTTGGAGAGTGTGCAGAAGGGTTCAGTACATTACGAGTTGAAAGTAGGTAGCATGCTTGAGACGAGAATTGGAGTCCAGTGATTTTGAAAGCAATTGCCTCCAAGGAGCCGTGGATCCCATATTCAGTGAATATATTTGTAATGGTGAATATTGCATTACCCCTGCCAATTCCCATTTAGTTGTGCCCCCATTTTGGGATAATTGCATAATGCAATTACATATCCAGAAATGACCCCTTTCACCATGTCTTTTTCACTAATAAGTGCTTATCTTTATAGTATTGCAATTATTGTTTTTTAGATTTGACAAAAATAAATGTAAGTTTTAATAATGTGAATTAAAAAAATATAAGTTTTGTTAATTATAGTGTTTTGGTACTGTTAATTAGTTTTTGTATGACCAAATTCTAACCCTAACTCAATTCCTAACCCTAATCTTAATTCTTATCCTAATCTTAGACCTATTTCTAACCCTAACCCTAACAATAAAGAATTATATAAAGTGACATTACCAAAAAAAAAATCTATGAATTAATATTGGGAATAAGATTTGAATTAATTTTAGAATATTATATTTATTAATCATATTTTACTAATTTTATCATTAATATTTTATTTTTAATTTATTTCAATTTTTGAATAGTTCTAACATAATTTTAGGATTATAATAATTAATAATAATACGTAGGATTAGAATTATAATTTAATTAATAATTATAATAATTTTAGTTATTTTAATTTAATTTTTATTTGTATTTATGTATGTTTTGAAATTAATAAAATTTGAAAAATTAAAAAGTGGCAATATCAAATAGTTTAAGATTTAATTTAAATTTATATTTTAATTGTGTAAAATCAAATCCAAGATTATTTTATATGTTAATTTATGGATGTACTTTTTTTTAATAAGAAGGGGTAAAAACTTTATTGAAATCAAGAAACAAGTAGTACAAAAGGATCAGGGAACCATAAGCTCCCACAAAGGAAAACATCAGAACATCCATCAAGAACAAACATCACCACCCAAATAGCCACCAACATCCTATCTCTCCATATCATCAACAATGGCCCTCTCTAAATCAGGAACATACTCAGGGAATAACTGTTCCCACCCCTCAATCTTCCAATCACCCTCATGCTCTGAAGCCCACTTAGCCAAACAGTTAGCAACCCTATTCCATTCACATAGAATGTGAACAAAAGACACCACATCCAAAGTAGAGCATCTCTGCAAAATCTGTCAAACCACCAATGCAATCTACCAATTAACCTCATCCACCTTTTGCTCGAGTAACATATTAACAATAATCTGTAAATCAGATTCACAGATATTTCGCCAACCCAAGGAACAAGCATGCTCAATAGCCCAGAGAATCGCCAATCCTTCCATAAAGTTGTTAGAATGTCACCCTTATGGATGGAGAAAAAGAAAATGATTGAACCAAAACAATCTTTGCCAACTCCACCAGTCCCAGCAAGCCTAGGGTTACCCCTAGAGGACCCATCTGTATTAATCTTTAGAAAATTCATTGGAGGAGGTAACCATCTTCCAACCCTTTGAACCTTCTTTTTAGCCCTCCTCCCTCTTCTAACACAAGAAGAGAGACCGAAGATAGCCCCTGCAAGTCCAATCTATTCACAATCTCATCATCCCTTCTTTCCAATGGAAATGCCACTTCACATTTGGCTTCCACCATCTCTTGGATCATACCAACAATCATGTGCCAAACCTATTGAACCACCATCCTATCCCCACAAAAAATCCTATGATTCCTTTCCAACCAAATTTTCGACAGGATGAATGTAGGACCAATGCTCCACACAATCTGTAAGAAAGAGGCCTGGGAAGGGGGTCTTCCCAGACTGCTCCAAAAATCAACAAGGGAAGCCGCATGAACACAAGGACGTTTCCAAACACCCCACCATAAATGCTAGAGCTACATAGAATACAGACAATGAAAAAACAAATGGGAAGAATCCTCCTCACTACAATCATGCAGAACACAAATAGAGGAACCTTAGAATCCCCGCTTTCAAAGATTATCCCATGTCAAACATCTATTCCAAGCCAGAGTCCACACAAAACAATTGTACTTTGGCTATGAAAACTTGTTCCATGCATATTTCCACCAAGGAACCTCCATCCCCCCAAACTTATGAAACATTAATTCCCAATATCCACTTGCCACAATGAAAGCACCCTTAGGATTCAGGCTCCAAGCTAGAATATCCTTATCCCTAAGAGAACTACATTGTCTACTAGCCAAAATATTTTGAAGCACAGCACAATCCTCCCCCAACCCAAGAATAGGCCAATCTCGAGGATCCTTCCACCTAGCCACCTCCACCTACCCACATGGAAAGAAATCCTTAAAATCACTCACCCTTGACCAACTAGCCTCCAAAGAGTGTTGGCTCAGATTCACAAAATTTGGATACCGATGCAGAATGGGGGAAAATCCATCCCAAGAGTTAGCCCAAAAGAGATACTTCGCCCCCTATTACATATCTAGAACAAGCCCTCTTTGATCAGCTCAGTCCCTTTCTTAAACGTTCCCCAAATCACAAAACCTTTTCCCACCAGAGGAAACCTAGGAAGCTCCTCCTTCAAAACCCCCGGAAGGTATTTGAGAGATAAAATCCTGGCCCAGATATGATCATGTTCCACACACTACCTCCAACACAACTTTGCAACCAAATCCAACCCGGACCAAGTTGTCTGCCGCAATCCAAGACCCCCAAACTGCCTCCGGCTACACAATATCTCACTTTCCCAGGCTCCACTTAGTTGAGGACAAACTACCCGCCCATAAGAATTATCTAGCTAGAGAGTCCAAATCCTTCAGAAACCCAACTGGAGCCACCTATAACATGCACCTATAAATAGGAAGAGCCTGCACCACAGATTTTAGTAACTAAACACGACCAACAAAGGACAACCATCTATGAGTCCAATGATTAACCTTCGCACAAAACTTGTCCAAAATATTCTGCCATGATTCCCTTGGAATTCTACCCACAAAAATAGGAATACCTAGATAAGTTACAGGGAGAGAACCAATTTGGAACCTCAAGATACGAGCAATCCTTTGTTGAATAAGCCTCAGAGTATTGAAGAAGAAAATGGAAGATTTATCTTCATTAATCCTTTGACCAGAAGAAACAAGGTAGATATCCATAGCCTTGCACAAATTCGTAGCTTCTTTGATCTTGGCCAAACCCATCAAGGCAGTATCATCCACAAATTGCAAGTGAAATTGAGGAGACAAACCATTTCCCCACCTCCAGCCCTGGATCAAACTCAACTCCACATTATGTTTCACTAGTCTCTCTAGGCCTTCCACCATAGGAATAAATAAATAAGGGGAGATAGGATCCCCTTGACGAAGACCACTAGAAGCACTAAAAAGAGAGGAAGGCTCACCATTTATAAACACCAAGAAAGAGTAGAGGTAACACATCTCATAACCCACTAGACCCACTCCTCAGCAAAGCCAAAAGCAATAATATTTTTTCTAAAGAAGGACCACTTCACTCTATCATAGGCCTTCGCCATATCTAGCTTGATGAACATAGCCTTTTCTTTTGAGGAAGCCATAGAATGAATGGTGTCTATAGCAATGACCACTCCATCCAGAATTTGTCAATCCTCCACAAAACCACTTTGTTCCTCAGAGATAAGCCCTCTAAGCCAATGCTTCAACCTTTCAACAATCAGCTTGGAAATGATTTTATACACCACATTACAAAGGTAAATGGGACAAAATTGACTCAGACGATTTTCCCCCTCACATTTGGGAATAAGAGCAAGGAATGTAGATTTTAAAGCCTGCAACATCTGCTTATTCCTTTGAGACTCCCAAACCACCTCTAAAAGGTCCAACTTAATGATATCCCAAAATTCTTGATAAAATTCAACCAGAAAACCATCCGGGCCTGGGGCTTTCCCTTTCTTCATTTGGAAAACAATAGCCTTTAGCTCCTCTAGCAAGATATTGCTCAAAAGATGCTCATTCATCTCCCCAATGACCAAAGAGGGGATACAAGAAAGAACTTGGTTTTCTTCTGCCAAGCCATCCTAAGAATCCTCCCTAAATAATGAAGCAAAGAATTGTGAAGCTTCTCTAGACATATCATGCAGAGAAGATAGATGCTCACCCTTGTCATTCACAAGAACATGCATAAAATTACCATTTCTCTTGGCCTTCACCGAGTTGAAGAAGTAAGCAGTATTTTTGTCTCCCTCTTGTAACCACTCAACTCAATCCTTATGCTTCCAATAAATCTCCTCTTGCAACTCACACTCTTCCAATGCTTTCAAAGCCCTGTCCTCCTCCCTAAGTAAATCCTTAGAAAGACCAAACTCCCTTATCTCCCGAGTGATGACATCCAAGTCATCTTGAGCAGCAACCTTAGCATGAGAAATATTTTCAAAACACTGCATATTCCACCTTTTAAGTTGATATTTTACATATTGCAACAATTTAGAAAAAGAATACATAGTAGTGCCAAAAGCAGGTCTTCCCCTCCTCCACCATTCAACTACATGTACCTATAGAGAAGAATCTCTTAACCACATAAGCTGGAACTTGAAAGAAGGGGACCGAGTAACACAAGCCGAAGTAGCAGATAACTTAATAGGTCAGTGATCTGAACCCTTCCAGTCCAAAATCTCAGAGCAAGTAGACAACCCACCTCTAACCCAAAAACATGACACCAAGAAACGGTCAAGTCTCTCAGCAATACAACTCTCCCCTATTCTCCTATTGTTCCAAGTAAACTGACCATTATGAGGCTTAATGTCAACCACATTCAAAGCATAAATGCTATCATGAAAAAGGAACACAGAGGGCTCCAATCTCAAAATACCACCCTACTTCTCATCCAACTCAATAATGGCATTGAAATATCCTGCAATAATCCAAGGGAACAAAGGAGCATGGCTCCAAAAAAAATTAATATGAGACCACAATAACTGTTTACCAGGAAAATCAGTAGGTGCATAGATGTTTGAAAGAAAAATAGTTTCCCCCAACTCCAAACTTGAAGCAACCACATAAATGGATGACTTGGAAGACAATCACCAAAGAGGATGAATCTTCAATGGTTTCCATAGGCAATCCACCCCCTGCATTACCATGAGCCCCAATACACTGGCAACCGCCCCACCCCCACAACTTAGGGAGAAAACCACTCATACCTTCAACAGATAACTTAGTCTCTTGTAAAAAAAAAATCAGGAGAATGGGTTCTTAGCAAATCACGAACAACTTTTTGTTGAGGGCCACTAGTCAAGCCCCTTACATTCTAAGAGAGAACGATCATTTTGGAGGGTTTGAAAAATGGGAATCTAGGGTTTTAACAGACCTAGACTCTGCAAAATTCTCCTCCATCAACTTTATTTTCTCCAAATCTTTCTTTCTCCCAACTTTAGAAGACTTCTCAACAACCTCTTTCTTTTGGTCTTTCTGAAGAATTCCAAACGCAGGAGAAGTCTTACTACCTTTTACCGATTTCGGACCCACTTTCACCAATGGAATAGAGATCTCTCCCTCCCCTATCTTTGTATCCACAAGAGTCTCAGACGTCCCATGAACCACCAAACTCAGATCCTATTCCATTTGCAAAGCCCCAGTCTCTTGAGAAGTTTGGTTGTAATCTAGAATAATTCCTTTCTGAACCCCTTCTGAAACACCCTGATCTAATAACATCCCAAACAGTGCCATCTTACCTCCACCTAACCATTCACAAAAGGAAATTCTTTATGGATGTACTTTAATTTAAGTTTTATTTTATTATTATTTTAATAGTGTGAATTCAAATATCTATAAAATAGTTAATTATTTTTGTGAATTTTCTTTAATAAGAAAAAAATAACAATTGCATACATTAAAAAAAAAATCTTTAAAAAATGTAAAAATAAGTAACATTTATTTATTTTAGAAAGATTTAATGAAATGATTATATAAAGCAAAAAATGAAAAATCATTTTTTTTTAAATGCTAAAAAAATTGTTCACCTTCCTTTCCCTACAAATTTTCCCATATCACCCCAAACTTCTTAGTCAACTATAAGAAAAATATTTTTTACAGTTTTTAAAGTTAAATATTTAACATATTCACTTTTAAAAAATTAAATTATATTTGAGGAGCATAAAGTTCTAGTTTTTTTATTGGTTCAAAACCAACTTATTAATAACTAATTAACAAAATGAGTTGAAGAACTATTGCAATTCACATATATTTATCCTAATTTTATCTAAACACATGGAGAAAGCTAAGCTCTATGTTTAAGACATTTGTTTTACATGTCTTTTTCATAGTCAGATCAATATTAGGTGAGCAATTTTCAACAAATATATTTCACAAACTAATTAGAAATATAATTATGTAAATTGTCATGATTTAAATGTATGGTCTATATTTTATTAGCATGTGCATTAATCAATTGTGTTGTATGGACAATGATGTTTTCAACTATAATGATTTACATTTATTTAAAAGTAAATGATATTTTGATTATTTAATACAAAACATGTATGAAATGGATGCATGCATGGTAACCATACATGTGTGTGTGGGTGTGGTGGGAATAGATATGAATAGTATGGAGCTTAGCTTTCTCCTACACACATAGTAATACATTGATCTAGATTAGCCATTTATCATGTCTATATATATAGATATATGTATTCCTAAATTTTCTATTATCATCCTGATTTTGATATTTTTTTGTACCAAGTCAATCGTACAAGTGTGAAATCAATTTTGAACCCTAGATTTTCAAATTTTGAATTCACATTTTAGCTTATTCTCAACCATTTCTTTTTTTTCTAGAGCATATTAAATACACATTTGCTCAATTTATTATAATGTCCTTATATTAAAGTTCATTTAATTGCATTTATTTCACATGTTATTTGTGAAGGAGGGGATTCCCTACTCCCAAGTCCCAAGACAAAAAAGGTCTAAAGGGAGTGAATAGCCCTCAGCCACCTCAATGTACAAATCTCAAGTGACGAAAGTACAAGATGAAATAGATAACAAAAATGTAATGAAAGGAAATGCTAAGCTAAGAAGAGGAGACTGTCAATTAATAGAAATTGGTAATAGATGACATAATACTGATTACAAAAAAAGAAAGAGGAAAACTTACAAAATCTACCTTGAGAAGGAAAAAGTAGCGGCCAACGGATGCCAATGTGTCACGTTGTTGTCCTTATCAAATCAGGGGCTAAAAACTAGAAACCAATGAACACCTAGATTTGAAACTTGCACACAGCCGAAACAAGGAAAAGTGTTGGGGTTGTTTCATGGCTTGCCTCAGTCAAACCTTTGTTTTGGTGTTTCCACTTCCACAGACAGCCAGATAGATAAAAAAATAGATAAAATGTGTAATAAAGTAGACAAGATGTGTGGTTAAGAAAAATCCCGCTATGGAGGAGAACCCATATCACAAATAAATAGATAAACAAGACAAGTATTTTAGATAAGATAATGCAACAAGAGAGCGTTATCGACAGTTTGTGGCTCCCTCTTAGCTTGATAGATGAGATGTTGAATGCTTGAAAGAGATCCTTGACTGTTGATGAGATGTGAATCCAATAGAGCTTCACTATAGAGAAGAGATGTAGAAGAGAAGAGAGTGAGAAATCAAGTTGGAGAGAAAAACTAATAAGAATGAATGAGAATGAAGGTGAAAAAGAGAGTTTTGTGAAGTTGCATAGATAGGAAGAGTTGTTACACTCACAATTATGCCATGACAACATGTGTCATGGGAAAAGTTCACGAGATTCCCTCATTTAAACTCAAAAAGTTCAAGGACACTAGTGTGTTGCACAAATGTTTGTGTGTCGTGCAGGTGTCCAACTCACAACTTTGCAATAAATGAGGTGGCAGACTATTAATGCTTTGTCATTGTCCCTTATGGAGTTGAAATCATGAAATTTTGACTAATAAGGATTTTTCCATAAATGCAACTAGGTGCCATAAATGCAACAAGCCAAATGTGTAAGTGTGAAATTACCACAAGGTGCAATTTTACACTACATTTTTCCCCCACTTTAGTGAGCTGGTTTTTGAGAAAAATCAGTT
This sequence comes from Sequoia sempervirens, assembly GCA_007258455.2. Taxonomy (NCBI): domain Eukaryota; kingdom Viridiplantae; phylum Streptophyta; class Pinopsida; order Cupressales; family Cupressaceae; genus Sequoia; species Sequoia sempervirens. The sequence continues at coordinate 230,742,688 of VDFB02105785.1, forward strand.
GCACTAAAGTAATTGAGAAGACATAAATGCAAGATCAAAAATTTAAATTTTTTATAGATTTACATGCAAAAAGGATATTATAGAGGCCACAAAGGTTGAGTGAATACTGACGATGCCCTTAGTGATCAAGCTCATCGAGAAACTATAGCGCCAAATGTGAAGTTTCATTCTGCAAAACTCAAATTTAAGTCAATTCAAAAATTGGAAGAAGCTACCACTACAAGAAGAATGCTTAAGAAAAATTTGGTGGTTTAGAAGACAAATATGATGAAAAGGTGAATATATGCCCCCTCTTATTTTTGCCCCCAGCTAGGTGGAGTGAAAACAAGAAGGAAGGAAGGACCACGTCCACTAAGAAAAATAGGCCAAAAATGACCTATATATACCTGGGTAGGCCCACATAAGGGTCATTTTCACTATCATAGCAAGGATCTTATTGAATTTTGTGAGAAAAGACAACAAAATTCCTCCCAGATAAGACTACGTTGCCCTGAGGATCAAGCAGCTTTGCATAGCTGTAGCTGAGGGAGGCGAGGTTGATGAGGTACAAGGAATTTGATCCAACTTTGTATTTTTAGTGTTATTTTTTAGTTTTTTCCTTCTCAGAGTGGCACAGGCATCCAACCAACACAAAGGCATCAACATGTTAGTGTCCTTTGGTCATGCTAGTGTCTACTCTACACACTGTCATTGGGCAGTGTTCGGCCTTAGACACTAGTGCATCACGCAGACGTCTACATGACGTTCCTTTGTCCCAAAGGCTTAATTAGAAAAAAAAGATGTAGAGGTAGCATTTTATGATGTAGATAGAACTAATGTGAATTCTATTTTCATTGCAGAAGTGGTTGAAGATCAGAGAGCATGGGGATGGGCATGTACTGACTATGTTGCACGATCGTAGCAACCAAATACACCTTGATGACTAGGATCTTCTATGACACATGGGCATGTGGTGGGCCTACATGATGCCAAATATGTGGTATCACCTACCCATGCTCATGGCGCTCATGGAGCATTAGGATGCAGACACCCCCTCCTTCCATCTGTCATTGAGAGAGATGACTGTCACATTAGAGGACGTGTATCAGATCACCAGACTACCCATCTGTGGACAACGGGTGGCATATGACAAGGCAAGGATGACACGGGAGGTTGTAGAGGGACAATAGTACTACACCAAGTGAAAAACTTGGGAGATACCACCAACCATATCTACATGCAGTGGTTGGAGTAGGGGGCGAGTGGCCATTCCACTCATCTAGAGAGTGATGGTCGTTATAGTCGCCCTTCTGAATTGTAATGGACAGGTGAGGCTCTCACCTACATGGGGGCCTTTTCCATTGCATCCAAGATGGAGGAGCATCAGACTATCTACACCTAGGGTCAGAGCATGCTTTCTCACCTATACCACGACCTTAGGCATTATATCTATTATGATTTTTTTAGTTTTACAGCCTGCACACTTTTACAAGTGTGGGAATTCACACATATCATGTGTACTCAGATAGTTGATTTTCCTTAGGGTATAGCACTTGGTACACCAATGGCTCATGTGTACCCATTGGTGCGTGATTAGAGGTACAGGGAGCTCATTTTTTGTAATTTATAGTTTTATTATTTAACGGGTGCAAGATGTTAGATGGCACCCATATAGGAGGATGGGGATCTAGCCCATGGACAAGTGACAGTTGTGGAACATGTAGTCTAATCGACTCCTAGTGTGATGATCAGATTACATTATTATTTTGCATTAGTAGCATTGGGTCGCTCAATAGTTTGGGTAGGTGCAAACGATCCCTCTGATGCATCCCACATATGTTTGAATGGTGAGAAGTGCCACTCAGGAAAGAAATTATCATTGTCTAACCATTATAAACATCACTATTAGTGACGACAGGTCGGATAACAACGACCAACCTCACATCTTATCGATCAATGATGTAACAACGACCACAATTTTAGAGCATGGTGGGCAATGACTAACCTGGCCTCAATTTTCCCAACACATGCCCTCATGGGTAATGTCGATGTGTAGGGGCTGGGAGGAGAGGATTATGGTGGCGATAACAATGGGGAGGGCGAGGCAGTGATGGGCGGAGTGATAAAGAGGTTGAGACCACGATAGTCCAGTCTTGTCGATGCCACCTTTTGTGGTTGTCATCTCTCCCATGGTGGTAGCAGCAAGGCCCAGTGTTGGACCTCCACCTGACCCACACTGGCAAGCTAGGGACCCAAGTACAAGAGTGGTTTATGTTATTTCCTTTCAGTACTTGTCATTTCAGTTTATCTCATATATATGTGCATGCTTTTATATGATTTGGTATTGATAGCATCTACTTCTTTGTGGTTGCAGTTGACACACATGAGGGGATTTCCTTCATCAGGCAATGCATTTCTGAGGTTGCCCCGGTCGTGCATATCTAGGGGAGCATCTTGGATGCGTACAGTCCAGCGTCAATGGTGCGATATGCCCATATTTTTGAGCTTGTTGTGCATCTGAGGATTACTTATGAAGAGGCATGTATGGAGACTGTATAGAGGGTCGCTGACCTCACTAATGTGATCGGGTAGTAGGATCAACATTTGACAGAGATTCACAATGTGCTAGTTGAGTGAGACCAAGCCATGATGTTGCTAGAGAGTGCCAAGAGGGCATGTGACACCCTGCAAATTCAACTTGATGACCTCAATAGGCAAGTGGTAGTGGTGAGGTCGGTAGATGATCCTCAGGTGCAACAACTTTAGGAGGAGTTGTGGCAAGATCATGAGCAGGAAGTCTAGCTTCAGGAGGTGGCTGAACTGTGAGGAGAGGTCTGAGGACTATGGTTGAGTATGTTTATGTCATGTTCACATCAATCATGGTTCATGGCATCAGTCCAACATCCACCCCCACTATTGCCACTAGGACTAGAGGGCTCAAGAAGCCATGCACCTGGGGGCTAAAGGCCCATTTTGCACATGTTATATTTTGTATACGGATCATATTGTTTTGTATAGCATTATTTTGATGTACAGACACATATAGATATACAATCACCACATTTTGATATAGTTGTGCCATACATGTACATTGCATTTTGATATATATATATATGGGATTTTTGTGCGATATCATGGTGTTCTTATGTGTATGTTAATTTCATGTATGGCTATGTGATGGACTTATGTTTATGGATGTATGTTTAGATTAGATGCTATCATGATCTAATTAAACACACATTGGATGTATGTTAATTAAATTCAAGGATGATCTAATTACCTAACCAAAAGACTTAATCAAATACAATGCATACATATACAACATAATAAAACACATGTACATATAATTCCTAATTAAATAAATTAATCACATACACATGTTCACATCACAACACAAAATGCAGAGATAATGTGTTAATAAAGGGATGACATAACACAATGAACTACAATCCCTTGGGATGAGTGTCATGCTCATGCCACATAAACACTATGCATAGTATCAATAAAGATGTATCAGATTGACGAGTTCTTTTAGAGGTGTTCCATCCATAGATGACAAGTCATAGGCACTAGAACCATACATGGAGATGATTATGTAAGGGCCTAACCAGTTAGGGCTAAACTTCCCCTTTTGATTAGGTGACACATTTACATTCCTCTAATTCTCATATTAAAAAAAGATTGCCTACCTTGAAAGTTTGAAAACAAAAACCTTATTTGTAATGCTTAGAAATAGATTATTGATAAGCTTGGAGATTTTTGAGGGCCTACAATTGGCGCTCATTGTCAGCAACTCAAGTTGATATAGACGATCAACACAATAAGTGTCATCATCAATCAACCCTTTAAGGGAAACTCGCAAAGATGGAATTTCCAACTCTAAAGGCATGATAGCCTCAACACCATACACGAGGTTGTACAGGGTTATACCAGTAGCCGTATGAACACTTGTGTGATAGGCCCATAAGGCATATGTTAATTGAGTATGCCAATATTTACCATGTTTATTCACTATATTTTGAAGAATCAACTCAAAATTTTTATTATACTTTTTTGCTTGGTCATTAGACTGAGGATAGTATGGTGTAGAAAAATGATGTTCAATATGATTTTTTTCCAGGAATTGCTTCAACTCTTTGTTCTTAAATGAAGTACCATTATCATAAACAAGGGTGGAAGGCAATCCAAAATGTGCAAGGATATTTTTTAGAAGAAAGCTACAAATTAATTCAACATTTGAGGATCGAAGTGGAACAAATTTGACCCATTTCATAAAGTAATCAGTAGTGATAATGATGAAGATATGTACTTTAGAAGAAGGAGGTGGTATTTTTCCAATAATATCCAATCCCCATTTCACAAATGGCCAAGGAGAGGTCTAATTTTGAGGCTCTTGAACAGGAGCTTGAATAAGATTACTATGTTGTTGACATTACAGACACTTCTTCACAAAGGAAAAAGAGTATTGCTCCATTGTTTTCCAAAAGTATCCCATGTGAATTACTTTACACACCAAGGATTTACCTCCAAAATGTCCACCCCCAGAGCCTGAATGGGCTTCTTGAAGGGCAAGGGGTATTTTAGCCTTAGTGAGACACCAAACAAGAAGACCATTATAATATTTTTGATAAAGGACATCAGATAGTATAATGTATTAGTATTAAAGTTTTCTTACTCGAGTGTGAGCATTTTTAGTCACATTGATGTGTTGAGAAAATTTCTAGTCTTCAGATAATTATAAATGTGACAATGCCATTCCCCCAAGTCTACATGAGCAGACACTTGAACATCAGGTTCAGGTTGATTCAAGAGATAGTAGGAGAGCAAAGAATGTAAACTATAAAGTGTTAATCTTCTATGCCATTGTCTAAAGACACAAGGAGGCTACACTCACCATTGCATCTGCATGTTGATTTTCTCTCCTAGGAATAATGTCTATTGTAAAAGAAGAGAAATGGTCAAGCAAGGATAAGGCTAAATCTTGATACTAAGATAACTTATTCTACTTAGCCAGACACATTCCTATAATTTGATTTACAATGAACTTAGAGTCACCATGAATGAGAATATGTTTAATGTTTAATGCCATCATTGCATGTAGCTCAACAATAAGGGCTCATACTCAATGATGTTGTTAGTGCAATGAAATTCTAATAAAAAATATAGAGGAACTATCTTACCTTCGGGTGAGACTAAAACTACACCTACCTCAAAGCTAGCTTGACCTCTCAGTCTATTGAAGTACATGTTGAATGCATAAGAAAATTAAGAAGGGGGTAAATCAGTTGTACATTAAAACATCAAAACCCTCATTAACATTCAAATCTACATTAATCCTTAAACCCAAAACAACCTTTAAAACCTAATCATGCATTAAAAAAATATAAACATGAGAAACAATAATGCAAACACATCCATACACATGAGAACACCAGATTTACATGGAAAACCCAAGAAGGGAAAAACCATAGTGAGGATTAGCTCACAATATAAAGTAATTGCAACACTGAATATAATAGGCTCACCGCCCAAAAGAAAGAAGGGCTCACTGAAAAAGTCTCACTGCCAAATTAGAAAGAAGATAGAAGATTGTTACAATGAGAAATCCATCTCAGAGCAACAAAAAAGATCCACTACTGCTTCACCAGAACATTCACACTCTCTATATAGAATGTAGACACCTTCTCCTCATTACTTCTAGTAGTCTTAGGTATTAAAGCTCACACTGCATTTCACACTTTTGCACTTCACATCTCAAAACTTTTCATCACACACCTTACACACCTTCCTCCATCAATTCATCACACGTATATATCATCCTCAACCTTGAAAATAATCTACAAGGTCAGTTATGCATCTCAAACATGCAAATTCAAATTAGGTCAGCACTAAATCATTCCCATGGTGGAGAGGAATGAAGGCGGACCACATCACACCTTAACTCAAACCTAAATCCATATATACACGACATGCCACTCTTCCACAAACACCAAAGCATATCCGCACTTAGTGTAAACACCCAAGGTCAATCGAACCTGTGTTAACACCATTAAAAATTTAAGTACATGCTTCCTCAAATCCAAAGATGAATCACAGACCATACACAACACTTAAACAAAATTTGGAATATTCCATCAACACCCTAAAATCCAACAAATCCTTCACAACATCATACACCTGAAGAACACACTCATTTTGTACAACCAGTTAACCTTCCATGCATTGTAACAAATAAATCCAACTTTGCGAAGCACTAAAGCACAAATAACTCAGACTAAAGATAGATATGAGAAATAAATGCACACTTCCAGATCTACAAAACTGTAAACCACAATGCGAAGAAATGTGGAGAAAAACCATTTCTCCCAGACACCACTACATCACAGTTCACACACTAGTGAACACAACTTCTTCTGCCAAACAATCCAGAATAGGAAACTCTAGATATAACACCTCTAAACACCTCTGATAAACATATACAAACCACACAAGTAGATCTTCAACCATGAATAAATACCAAGAAAAACATTGAACACCACTTTGCCACACTAAACACTCTTTACCACAGTGTATCCTCTTTTATTCAAATTTTCTCAAAAGCACTTGGAAACCAAGCACTACAAACACCATCTCAACATCTAAAAAATCATCTCAACCACACAAGAGGTTGAACATCTAAAAACATATGCTCATCAAAGCAACACTAAAGGTTGACATCAGTGATACTACTAATGACAACATAATGCAACCAATCAAAGCATTTCCATAAGTTGACATCAATGCAACAAAAAAGATCTGTTGACATTAATGACAACACAAAATTCCAAAAATATCCCCCTTAATCATTGATGGTAACACATGATATGAAAAACCATCAATAATAACAACAACTCTTATCACCAACACATGTACTGCATATTAGTGCACACTGCTCCCCATTACACAAGCATCTATCCTTTCTAACACTTTCTTTTACAAGACTTCTCTCCCCCTTTCTTCATATATTTTTTTCATTTAACTTTCCCTCCCCCTTTGACATCAATAGAAAATGGAAACACATGTCTTATTTACTTTGCTTCCCCTTTGACATCAATCACATATACTTTCTCTCCCCAAGGGCAACACCTATAATGGACAACAACTACTCTACAACCTCAACTTTCACTTCCTTTTATAGCACCAACATACAACAAAATAACAATACTTACTCCCCTTAACTCCAACAACTGAAAATTCCACTACCTACTCCCCTTGAGAGGTAGCCAACACTTCTAGATCCGCAGAACCAAAAACCACAATGTGGAGAAATGTGGAGCAAAACCATTTCTCCTAGACACCACTTCACAGTTCACACAATAGTGAACACAACTTCTTCTACCAAACAATCCAAAATAGGAAACTCTAGATATAACACCTCTAAAAACCTCTAATAAACATATACAAACCAAACAAGTAGATCTTCAACCATGAATAAATACCAAGAAAAACATTGAACACCACTTTGCCACACTAAACACTCTTTACCACAGTGTATCCTCTTTTATTCAAATTTTCTCAAAAGCACTTGGAAACCAAGCACTACAAACACCATCTCAACATCTACAACATCATCTCAACCACACAAGAGGTTGAATATCTAAAAATATATGCTCATCAAAGCAACACTAAAGGTTGACATCAGTGATACTACTAATGACAACATAATGCAACCAATCAAAGCATTTCCATAAGTTGACATCAATGCAACGACAAAGATCTGTTGACATTAATGACAACACAAACTTCCATAAATCTCCCCCTTTATCATTGATGCTAACACATGATATGAAAAACCATCAATAACAACAACAACTCTTATCACCAACACATGTATTGTATATTAGTTCACACTGCTCCCCCTTACACAAGCATCTATCCTTTCCAACACTTTCTTTTACAAGACATCTCTCCTTCTTTCTTCATATAGTTTTTCATTTAACATTCCCTCCCCCTTTGAAATCAATAGCAAAGGGCAGCACATGTCTTCTTTACTTTGCTTCCCCTTTGACATCAATCGCATATACTTTCTCTCCCCAAGGGCAACAACTATAATGGACAACAACTACTCTATAACCTCAGCTTTCACTTCCTTTAATAGCACCAACATACAACAGAATAACAACACTTACTCCCCTTAACTCCAACAACCAAAAATGCCACTACCTACTCCCCCTGAGAGGTAGCCACAACATCATTCCAAAACAAGGAATGAATCTTGAAATCTATTGGACTGATGCATAACCTTATGTGTCTAATTTAAAGGAGGGGCAGTAACCCCTAACTTCTCCCATAGATACTCAAAATTATCTTTAGGAAGATCCTTTGTGAAGATATTTGCATCTTGATTTTTAGTAGGCACATACTCCAAATTCACTTCATTTTTTAAAACCTTTTCCTTTAGAAAGTGATACTAGATTGAGATATGTTTTGTCCTTGAATGGATTACTAGATTCTTTGAAATATTGATAGCACTTGTGTTATCACATAAGATAGGAATTGGTTCATCATATGATACTTTGATATCCTTCAATGTTTGCTTCATCCATAACACGTGTGCAACATGATGTTGCAACAATATATGTAGCCTATGTAGTAGATAATGACATTAAATCCTGCTTCTTACTTAACCAAGACACTAACCATCTTCCAAGAAAGAAAGAACTGCCACTTGTAATTATCCTATCTGAAATGAAAGTAGTGTGGAAAACGCCTTCCTAATACTAATCTTCAGGAGAGAGATACAATTTTTTTTCAAAATTTTGTAATTAGAGAACATAAAGATGTACATTCAAGAATAACACTAATAGACAATAAAACATCAACATAGGAATTTGCATGGGAAAACCCTTTCGGGAAAAAAGCAACACACCAAAGCAGAGATCTCTTGTATTACAGTAAAACATGTGATAGGTCGAATATATGTGTTAGAAAATGAGCAGCAAATAAAAGAGTGCAAATAAATACTAAAACAACCTACACCTCAAGATTAGCCTAAGTTGGAATCAACACAAGATAAAAGCAACAAATGGAACTTTATACCTTGTGTCGAATCGATCATTTGGTTGGCCCTTCGATCTTTGATGTGTATGCTCCTTGGATGGCAAGTAGATGCAAGATGTGAAGTGTGAGATGCAAGATAGTTGGACAAAATGGATGCAAATGGCTAAGTGTAGATTGAGAAACAAAACTACAAGAGTTTGGCTAGCAAAATGATCTCCCCCAAAATGAGAGAAAAGAGGGGGGATTTATAGAGATTTTGGAAATATCTAGGGAAATGGATGGCCAAGATTGAGCCACCAATGACCAAGATGTAGGGCCAAGGTGAGTTGAGAACTCACAAGCCCTCACATCTTGACATGTGGCATGTGATATAGCCTTAAAAGGTGAAGTGGACATGAGGTGGACGGATAGTACATGACATGGAGGGGGGTACAAAGTACCTTGGGATTGGACAAGATCTCCTCATAAAGGAGGTCCTTGTCCCCATGTGGGTGAGAGGACATGTGAGGAATTAAAAATTCCTCAAATATTCTCATGGGGAGATGGGAAAGAATAAAGAATAAAGAGAGGACATGTGGGAAGCGGTGAAGGAATTAAAAATTCCTTTTGGTGCATTGGGGATTAAAGTGAATTAAAAATTCACATGGGAAAGTGGAGTGCCTTGTCCAAAAGGAGAAAGCCTTTAATAGGGTTGACTCAATTAAGTGATTAGGATTGTGCAAGTACTTGATTAGATTAATTAAGATTAGAAGAGGGTTAGATCTCACATGTGACTTGATGTGATAAGTCAAAGATCACATGGGGAAGAGAAAAAGAATTTAATATTCCTTGGAAGGATAAAAGGAATTAAAAATTCCTTGAGAGGTTGATTAGGCTAGCTAGTGAAGGATTAGAGGATGGTTAGGTAGCTAAGAGAATTAGAGGCCAAATTGCAAAAGTTGGAGGATGTGACACCTCCTAATCAAGGATTAGGCATGTGCACATCCTAATGATGAATTAGAAGATGGATTAGGATAAGATAAAAATGATGGAGGATGTGACATGGAGGAATTAAATAAATGGAATATTTATTTAATTCAATTGATGGAAGGAGGATTAAAGAGATAAGGTATTATTGATTAAATACCTTAGGGATTTGGCAGAATTAAAGATATTAATTAAATAATAGTAGTATTACTTAATTAACGAAAATAAGACGAAAGGGGATGAATTTGGATAAATTAAGTGTCCAAATTTAGATGTCTACAAAACATAAATTACATACAAGTACAAAGCTATGCTCTTTCAAGTTTTTTCCAGAATGAAATCGACAACATCACATTACAATTGCTTTGATTATCAATCGACTCAATATACTACTACATTACATTACAGACTTCTCAAGCATTTCCAAAAAAATGATGTTCCAACTTCCATACCAGACAAACAGTCACAAACCGACTTAACCATCACTACCTTCTGCCTCCATCGAAGTCCTATCGAAATGTCGAAGGGATGATGTAGCAACTCCTAATACAATGAAGTCTTATTGAGGAAGTCCCAGTCTTAATCACAATACCACAAAGCCTTTGTTTATTAGCCACATGACTACAGTTTGCTTCTACCATTCCATCTAACCATCGCAACACCACAGTCATCTCCACTGACCATTGTGAGGTCATAGGTTACCACTACACCATAGGCTACTGTCATACCATAGACTCTCATCTGACCATTGTGTGATAGTGGGATCTATACCGCACCACCGCAAGCCTCCTCATTGACTATTGCAGGACAGTGAGATCCCACACTACCGCAAGCCACTCTTAGACCATCGTGAGGTGGTGGGATGGCCCCCATCCTACTGCCAACCATTTCATGGACCATTGCAGGGTGGTGATATGACCCCGCACACCCGCACAAGCTGATGAAGACCATCGCGGGATGGCGGGTAACACTGCTAGCCCACACCCCTCTTAGCTACACCCTGCGATACTGTGGTAAAGAACAAAATGCAAAACTTTGGAAGTCTGAGTTTGATGTAAAATGAGCTATGGTTTTAACAGTGAGTTTGAGACACACATTCTCAACACTATCATCCACACAACCTGCCCAATCTGCATCTATATAAGCACTTAGAGAGAAATAAATATCCTTTGGATAGCTTAAACCATGCTCAAGGGTGCCTTTCAAGTATTTAAATATTAATTTTATTGCTGACACATGTGACTCTCTAGGATCTTCTTGAAATCTAGCCACAAGACAAACTACATGCATGATATCTAGTCTAGTACCAGTTAAATATAGTAATCCTCTAATCATTGATCTATACTTTCTCTGATCAGCCTTAGGAGATTCTTCATTCTTACTCAACTTGCAACCAATAACCATAGGAGTACATACTAGTTTAGAGTCTTTCATTCCAAACTTTTTTAGCATTTCCTTAACATACTTTGATGTGAAATGAATATACCTTTTTCTATATGATTGATTTGAAGCCTAAGGAAGAAATTCAACTCCCCAAACATAGAAAACTCAAACTCTTTCTACATCTCTTCTACAAATATCTTGCACATACTTTCATTTCCTCTAAAGATTATATCATCAACATACACAACCACAACCAACATTTGATCTTTGTCAACTTTAAAATAAATATTACTATATATGTGGTACCTTTATTGAATCCTTGCTGCAACAAGTACCTATCCAATCTTGTATACCAAGCTCTATGAGCTTGCTTGAGTCCATATAATTCCTTCTTCAATCTACAGACCATATTAGGATCTGTTGACAACTGAAATCCTTATGTTTGCTCAATATAAACTTCTTCTTCCAACTCACCATTCAAAAATATAGGCTTCACATCCATCTGATAAAATTTGAAATCTTTACGTGTTGCAAAAACCAAAAACATCCTAATAGCTTCCATCCTTGCTACTAGAGCAAATGTCTATTCAAAGTCTATTCTTTCTAGTGAGTAGTCTTTACACACAATTCATGCCTTGTTCCTAACAAATTCTCCATTCTCATTTAGTTTTTTTTGGAACACCCACTTGGTTCCAATCATATTCTTATTTGCTAGTCTTGGAACAAGTTCCCAAGTATAGTTCTTCTCAATCTACATCAGTTCTTCTTCCATAGCCTTAATCCAAAATTCATCTTTGCATGCCTCAATCACTATTTAGGTTCAACTTTGGAAAGTAAACATAAATTTACATGTTCTTCTATCATAGCAACCTTTCTTCTTGTCAATACACCTATGCTTTTGTCACCAATGATCTAATCTTCAAAATGATTCTTCTGCACATACTTAGGAATCGTAGGGATCCTTTCTAGAGCTTCTTCCTCTTCAACTTATAATTCTTTTTCCTTACCATCATCTTTCTCTTCTTCTTTGTAAGAGGACTCTCTGATTCATATCCTTCTATCACCACTGAGCTTTTATGTAAGTCTTCATCCACTTTGACACTTGCACTCTCAATAATCCTTTTTAGCCTCTTGTTGTAGCATTGGTAAACCATTCTTTTTGTAGAGTATCCAAGAAAGATTCCTTAATCGGATCTAGCATCAAAATTTCTCAAGTTTTCTTCATCTCTTTTGATATAGCACTTGCTTCCAAATACTCTAAAATATTTGACAATAGGAGTTCTTCCATACCACAACTCATAGGGAGTCTTTGAACTATGTTTCCTTGCTTGCGCTCTGTTAAGTATGTAGACTTTAGTTTGAATCACTTCTCTCTAGTAGACATCGGGTAGATTTTCTTCCTTCATCATTTTCCTTGCTACTTCCTAAATAGTCCTATTCTTCCTTTCCATCACTCCATTTTGTTGAGGAGTCCTAGGAGCTAACAAATGTCTCTTTATTCCATGATCTTCACAAAGATTGTTAAACTCATTGGAGGTTAACTCTCTACCTCTATCAAATCTTAAACATTTGATTTTCATATCCATTTCATTCTCAACAATAACTTTAAATACCTTAAACTTATCTAGAGCTTCTAATTTTTCTTTGAGAAAAGTTACCCAAGTCATTCTATAGTAATTATCAATCAATAACATGAAATACCTGTCACCTTGAAAACTTCTTGTTCTTGTAGGTCCACAAAGGTCTATATGCACCAACTCCAAAGGTATTGTGGTGGAATATTCTTTGAAATTGAACCTTTTTCTTTTTTGCTTTCCAACTTGAAATTCCTTACAAACTGCATTTATAGGCTTTGTAATCTTTGGAAAATCTCTCACAACTTGAGCAGAGCTAATTCTAACTAGGCTATCAAAATTGATGTGACACGTTCTTCTATGCCATAGCCAAATTTCATTGATTTGAGTCATAAAGAACATACCATTAGCACCCTTAAGCTAATAAACATTTCCATCCGTCCTTCCTACAACAAATAGAGTTTCAGAGCCTTTCCTGATCTCACAACCACCATCCTGAAATACAAGATTATATCCTTTGCTACACATTTTTTCTACACTTAGAAGATTATGTCAGACCCCCTTAACATAAAGAACATCATCTGTATTATGCTTTTCATCAAAATTGATTGAACCTTTTCCACATATCTTAGCATATGTATCATCTCCAAACTTAACAAGACCACCTTCAAACTTCTAAAGTTTAAAAAACTTACTCTTATCACTTGTCATGTGATTTGAGCATCCATTGTCATCAATCTAGTAGCTTTTGTCCTCTCTAGCATAAAAAGCAATCACCATAATTCCATTATGACCTACTTCTAGAGAAACTTCCTTCATACATCTCTCAGAGTTAGTAGAATTAGTTCCAAAATTTAGAGCCATGATCAAGCATTCGTCATTTTCATCATTTGGGTAATCAAATTCATCATTAGATATATTGGCATCTTCTTTAACATACTAACTTCTCTTAATTGATTTACCTTTATTATCCTTAAACCTGTCATTTGAAGCTTTGACTGGACATCTTGAAGCATAATGACCTATATTTCCACAATTGAAACATTTGAAAGGTGACTTACCTCTCTATTTTCTAGTGCCCTTTTTAATCTCCTCACAAAGTTTTCTTCTAGCTCATCAAACTCATTTGGGTTAGATTCATCATTCTTCTATGCTTTGTCAAATTTAAAAGAAGTGTCTTTTCTTGAATCACTTGGACCAAACTCTCTCAATTTTCAAAAGTAGTTAAAGCACCAAACAATTGATCTCTAAAATAATGATCTAAGTTTTGAGGTTCTTCAATAGCATAAACCTTATGACTAAGATTTAGGAAGAGTTCTTGATACCTTCTTTACCACCTCATCTTCTTCAAGTTTTCCACTAAGGCCTCTAATGGAATTAAAAACTTCATCCACTCTATGCATGTAGTATGTAATATCTTCAGCTTCTGTCATCCTTAGGGTTTCAAACTTAATCTTTATATTTTGCATCTTTGCCTGCTTAACATTATCATCTCCTTCCTAAATACTTTCCAAATTTTTCCAGATCTCACCATAAATTTTATGACTCATGATTTTCACAAGTTCTAAATTAGAAAGACCACTCAAAATAGCATACCTTGTTTTGTCGTTGTTCTCATATGCCTTGATCTCATCATCAGTACTCAGACTAGTTGTAGGTATTGCATATCCAGTTTCAATAGAATTCCAAACTCCAAACCCTAAAGAAATAAGGAAACCTTCCATCCTGGTCTTCCAGAATGCATAATCAGATCTATCCCTCCTTCTTGTGCACCATCCCAAATCTACCTCAAGCAGTTAAGCTTTCTTATAAGGAACCTTGCTCTGATACCAATTGTTGAATGCATAAGACAACTAAGTGGGACGATGAATAGTTGTACATTAAAACATAAAAACCATCATTAACATTCAAATATACATTAATCCTTAAACCCTTAACAACTTGTAAACCCTTATCATACATTAACAAAATATGAACACGAGAAACAATAATGCGAACACATCCATTCACATGGGAGCACCAGATTTATGTGGAAAACCCAAGAAGGGAAAAACCATGGTGAGGATTAACTCACAATATAAAGTAATTGCAACACCGAATATAATATGCTCACTGCTAGATTAGAAAGAAGATAGAAGATTGTTACAATGAGAAATCCATCTTAGAGCAACAAAAAAGATCCACATTCACACTCTCTCTATAGAATGTAGAAACCTTCTGCTCACTACTTCCAGTAGTCTTAGGCATTAAATCTCACACTACATTTCACACTTTTTCACTTCACATCTCAACACTTTGCATCACACACCTTACACACCGTCCTCCATCAATTCATCACACATATATATCATCCTCAACCTTGAAAACAATCTACAAGATCGACTATGCACATCAAACATATAAATTCAAATTAGGTCGGTGCCAAAACATTCCCATAGTGGAGAGGAATGAAGGCAGACCACATAACACCTTAACACAATCCTAAATCCACATATACATGTCATGCCACTCTTCCACAAACACCGAAGCATATCCACAACTAGTGTAAACACCCAAGGTCAATTGAGCCTGTGTTATGACCATTAAACATTTAAGTACATGCTTCCTAAAATCCAAAGATGAATCTCAAACCATAAACAACACTTAAAACATAATCTAGAATATTCCATCAACACCTTGAAATCCAACAAATCCTTCGCAACATCATACACCTAAAGAACATACTCATTATGTACAACCAATTAACCTTCCACACACTGTAACAAATGAATCCAACCTTTCAAAGAACTAAAGCATAAACAACTTAGACTGAAGATAGATATGAGAAACATAAGCACACTTCTAGATCTGCAAAACCAGAAACCACAACACAAAGAAATGTGGAGCAAAATCATTTCTCCCATACACCATTGCATCACAATTCACACACTAGTGAACAAAAATTCTTTTGTTGAACAATCTAGAATAGGAAACTCTGGATATAACACCTCTAAATACCTTTGATAAACATATCCAAACCACACAAGTAGATCTTCAACCATGAATAAATACAAAGCAACACACTGAACACCACTTTACCACATACTCTTTACCACACTGTTTCCTTGTTTATTCAAATTTTCTCAAAAGCACTTAGAAACCAAGCACCACAAACACCATCTCAACATATGCAACATCATCTCAACCACACAAGAGATTGAACATCCAAAAACATATGCTCATCAAAGAAACACTAGAAGTTGACATCAATGATACTACTATTGACAACATAATGCAACCAATCAAAGCATCTCTATAGGTTGAAATCAATGCAACAACAAAGATCTATTGACATCAATGACAACACAAACTTATAATAGTACATCTCCCACACAAGTTCATGATTTTTTGCAAAGAGATTTTCATCTAGAAATAAATCTAGATTAGGGAAGGAGTGAGATGAGGGAACTTCTACCAATTGATTAGCAACAACTTGACCTTCAATTGATTTTTGAGTTACAAACTTGATGTTGAACTCAGAGAGAAACATTACCCATTTTTCCAACCTTCTCAAAAGATTGGTTCTAGTAAATAGATGTTTAAGAAGATCACTTTTTACAATGACATGGGTTTTAGCATAAAGAAGATAATGTTGTAACTTCTACATTGCAAAAATGAGAGGAAGGCATTGTTTTTCCATGACAGATTAATGAGTTTCATAATCAACTAGAATACGACTGATATAGTAGACTACTCTTTCTTCACCATCATCATCATGTTGAGCTAATAAAGCTGCTAAGGCATGAGGTGATGTAGAGAAATAAATAAAAGAGATTCTATCTTACATAGTCGACATTAAGATAGGAAGATTGGCTAAATAACTCTTGATTGACTCAAAAGCTTTTTCATACTCATCATCCCATTAAAAGTGTACATCTTTCTTCAACAAACATGTGAAGGGAAGGGTACGATCAACTAGCTGAGACATGAATCTACAAATTGCCTAAATCTTCCCCTACAAAGTACATAGTTGAGAGATCTTTTTAGGAAGAGGCGTGTTAACAATTACATCAATCTTATTTTTATTGAATTTGATTCCATGGTGAGAAACAATAAATCCCAAAAGATTTTTAGCATCTATGCCAAAGAAATACTTAAGAGGATTTAGTCTCATATTATAGAGTCAAAGCCTTTCAAAGATAGGACGAAGATTTTCAACATGATCTTGATGAATCGTAGACTTTGCCAAGATGTCATTGATGTAATCTTCTAGAATTTTGTGAATGAAATTGTGAAAGATAAGAGTCATTTCCCATTGGTAAGTTGCTCGTGCATTCTTTAACCAAAATGACATGACTACATAGAAGAAGGTACCCCAAGGGATAGTGAAGGTTTGTCTTGTACTAATATTCTGGGTTAACATGAATCTAATTATAGCTTGAGAAGTCATCTATGAAGGATAATAAGGCATGGCTTGCGGTCAAGTCTATAATCATATCAACATTAGGCAATGAAAAATCATCTTTAAGAGAAGCCTTATTGAGATCATGAAAGTAAATACAAATGCGAATACAACCATCAGGCTTGCTACAAGCAACGATATTTGATATCTAAGGCACAAATAGTCAATAGGATGGATAAAGTTATCTTTTAAAATCTTCTTTATCTCGGTCTTGAATAATAAGGCAACCTTGGGATTCATCTTTCAAATCTTTTGTTTAATGGGCTTAGCATTGAGACATAGAACAATATTGTGAACCACCACAAACTCATCAATACCATGCATGTCCTCATATGACCAAGTGAAAATATCACGATGAGAATGTAACAAATCAAATTGTTGTTTAGAATCTTTTGAGGAAAGACACTTTCTAGTTTTAATCACCTTTTCAAAATACTTAGGATCCATGAAAACATCAACAGTATCCCCTCTGAGTAGAGTACTATAGTCTTTAGGATGGGAAATAGGAATGCCATCATCCACATTAGATAAAGGAGCCTTCTCATCAATGCTCATAGTGGATTCTCTGAAGTATGCTCGTTTGTTCAAGCGATATTGGAATCATCACTTATGGTGATAAGAAGGTAGATGAGAGTAGACACCCAAGAATTCTTGCATCACTTCCTCTAAGGAGAAAACATCTAAAGGAACTTCGTTAGAGTCTACTTTCCTTTCAATCAACTCAGGATGAATTAGTTCAAGAGAACAAGGTTCAGTGTCATGTTGACATTCAACCACAATTTTGAAGTTAAGATTGCATGTGAGAGTATCCAAGCCCAATGTTATGTTTATGAGGGTTACATTCTATAGGGACTTGAATTCCTTGCTCGTTACACCCACAACCTTTTTGTCCATAACTATATTTAAACAAAAGATTGAAACCAAAACTGTAACATGTTTGCAACTCTTGAGAAGGAGGATCTATGTAGAGTGCATCATCCCAACAATGGGGATCTTAATCCTCTATGGGATCACAATCATCCTTCTTGAAGGGAATGCAAATAGAAACTTCTTTAAAAAAAGCATGATCATCTTCCTTAGCAGGGGCACAATTATTATCCTTAGCAAGAGCATGATTGTTTTCTTCAACTAGGGATAACTTTAAGACCCCCCCCCCCAAGAAAAGGTGTAAAAACCTAGAAAATATTGTATACTTCTTGAAAAAATAGTAATTTTATTGGTGAATTTTTTCTTTTTTTGGGGAAAAATAATGATCTCAATTGGCAAATCTTTTGTAATCGCTAGACTTTTGTAGGAAATCTAGGCGAATTATAATTTTTTGAAACCAACAAAATATTTTCATTGGTGATCAAAACTTGTTTTCAAACCAATAAAAAATTCCATTGGCGAATTAAACCTTTTTTGAAACCAAAAAAATATTAATGTGGGCGAATAAAACTTGTTTTCAAACCAAAAAAGTATTAATGTTGGCGATTAAAACTTGTTTTCAAACAAAAAATATATTTTCATTGGCAAATTAAACCTATTTTCAAACCAATAAAAATTTTCATTGACGAATTAAACCTATTTTCAAACCAATAAAAAAAAATTCATTGGCAAATTAAACTGGAATGCCAATAAAAAATCATAGCATGGGTGGCAAAAAAATATCAAATGATATATATTGTTCTATTTTGGGACAAATTTCCACACACCCAAATTCCTTCATAAAGTCTATGGAATGGAGACAGGTGTCAATATATTATAAGTTCTTATCAGAAGTGAGCCATTGAGCGAAGTACTATGTATGAAGCCAAATGTTAGTGCAACTTAACGATTAGTAACTATGACTACGAGTTATATTATTTAATAAGTTAATATAAAATTATTATACTCAGAAAATTAATATAACCGTTTGATGAATGTTGGATGGATGGTTGTAGTTGCATTCTAGAAGCAAATATCTAAAGCACTAGACTTGCGAATTCAAACCTCTGGAATAACCCTAGAACTGTTAGATTTATAAATATCAATGGTTGACCTTTTATTACTTATTAAATGGCCCCTTATAAATTTATTAAACGTAATTATTTACCTTCCTAAAGTATTATGCTTCAATAGGATTCTCCAACAGTGTCCTTTCGTGGTTTTGCAACCAAGAAAAGGACATGCTATTATGAGCCCGCGGACTTGCGGAATCCTTTAATCTTCTGCCATGTGCCAACATTTCGTGGATCTTATACACAATACTTTTTGAAAGTTCTCTCATGTACCAGAATTAGTCTCCACTTTGACACTTGTACACCTTCTACAATTCTGCAAGCCTTTTTCTCTTCTTTGGAAATTCTAATGCGAAAGCATGGAAAGAGATAGGGACCACTTTTATAGGAGTAACTTAGATTACTATATAACCATGTGCAAAATTCACTTTTCAAGGTGAGAACCTAAGGAAAAAGGATGGGGAAGGAATTATGAAAGAAAATTCCACAACAACCATACCTATTAGGTAATAGGGTATGTGAGGTCGGTAAACACATAAGGTCATGACATAACAACACAACTTAAGCAAAAGGCAACTTGGATAACCAGTCAATAGAAAAATATAAAAAGAACACAAGGTTTAAAAGGGCTTAAGGGTTTAAAGCTCATAGTTAGGATTAGAGTCAAGATGACTCTCAATCTCATATCGGTGAATAGAAGTTGTTGATGTTTCCAATTGATTGTCTGGGTTTTCCTAAAAATTAGCTAGTTTTATGCTCATAAACCCTTGGTTAGTGGCCAATGAACAAGAGACAAATTTACAATTTCTCCTTTGCACTTTAAGCTCTGCAAAACCAAGGTGGGTTCCCCTATAACATCATGCAACAATAACAACTTACACTAATGCCTTTGCTAAGAGATTATTCGCACAAATTTGTAAGAGGTGTATTTGATGGGCTAAATCATTTCTAGAATCCTCTATATGAAATGTTATGACTTGCACTTTGGGCTTGATCATAAAATAATAAAAATTGCAATACATTAAATATTGTTTAGATTTTATATTTGATTCTATCTCATACTTAAACTTTGAGAGTTAGGTTCCTAGTTAACCAGTGCCTTATCCACACAAAGTCTAGAAATGAAGCAAACTCCTGCAATAGACTTGATGAGCCTAGTTTTTGGTCCAATTTTGGGTAGAATCTATAGTTTATTTGTTGGAAATTATCATGGAATTTGATGTTAAATGTTGATATTTTCATAATGTTTCCCTCAAACCATAGACATTGGGCTTAATCCTATTTATGCAGGTTTTAATGACATTGGCATATTATGTGGATTATCTATATTGATTTTGCATGTGGTAAATGAATGTTTCTTAAGGTGGTTATAGATATGCAATTATTGTGCGTACTGACATTACCATGCAGATTTAATTTGAGGAAGACACTGCCAGCTGGGCATGCACCATAACATCTAACAAAGGAATCGATCAAGGTCAAAGGAGGTCAACGACAAAAGATTCCTCATGCAACTGAATGTAACTTCCTTGTAGTGGACTTTAATGATTGAGTAGACACGATCATTAATATTGTGCTAAATCTACGTTAAGACCTACATGTCTAACTAGATTCCATGCACGCATAACCGCCGCCGCTCCACTTTCTCTATTTTCCCTAAATGGTGTCCTCCCAGTTGTGGAGTTGACTACCTTGTCTAGTAGATACTATAAATAAAGACCTGGTGCTCCTTCTTTAGGAGTTGCACGATTGGATATTGTACTTGCACTCTCAAGTTTTTAGTAATATAGATACATTACTCTCTTTTGTACTCATGATTTACAGTGAATAAAATAAAGTTTAGAGTTTGAACATTTGAGTTCTCATTAGTTTTAAAGGATACTTATCCAAGGGGGCCCACTTGGTGAGTAATCTGTCCTCTTAGTTTAGTATTAGTTCAGTATTACTTGTTGTTTAGTAATTAGTTAGAAGTCTTGCACCGACTATTCCTGCAGCCACTATAATTCCATTCTGTGACTGTTCCTGAAGCCAAAGTAGACAGAGTAGTGCTCTATTTGTTGCTGAGATTTTTATTCCTGCTATGCATTTTAGTTTGATGTAGTTGTTGATTGATGATTGGAATTTATGGTGTTCCCTTCTAAGCAACTTACTTTTATTATTGTGAGTTCTTTAGTTGTAGAATGAAAATGGCTACTTTGGGTCCCTAGTGCACATATTGTGCTAACCCATTTCAAGTTTACGTCCCTGGGTTGACAAGTTAAATGCACCTTCATGATGATTGAAATAGCTATTTAGGTTAGATTTCCAATCTTTGAATCATGGTTGTAAATTCTTAGCTATTAAATCATTGTAGGAGGCCAACATTTTTGGCACCGTTGTCGGGGATGGTGTCAAACTAGGGAGTCATTCATAGTTTTTTTTGCTGTAGTGTTTCTGGAAGTTTTTCTTAGTATATCCTCATTTAGGAAGTAATGACCCCCCTTATTCTTTACCAATTATTTGTGTGAGCTGGCTGGTAGTGAGTGATACTACATGCATAGAGGAAGGAGAAGGGATGTTTATGGGAGATTCCTTCCTAACAATCCTAGTCCATTCTAGCTAGTTGAATATCAGAACCTACCAAGAGAAGAAGAGGAAGAAGATCCACACCCCTTTGCTGATGCATTTCCTGATCTGACTAGCTCTGAAATCTCCTCTAAAGACCAAAATCAGCTTGAGAACCCCTTTGCTTTGGAACTACATCAAGCAGACATGGGTGATGTAAATAGGAGAAAACCTACCCAAACAACTTTTCCTCTCCCCATTTCCCATCAAAATGAAGTCGACAACATCAAGAACATCCCTACTTCAACACTCCCCAAGTTTTATGGACTTGTCATAGAAGATCCTAATACCTTCTTGTTTGAGTTTGACATACTTTGCAGGAGTTATGATTATACTACTAATGTCCATAGGCTTAAGCTATTTCCTACCACTCTGAAAGAGGCTGCATTAAGATGGTTCATGAGCCTAGGCAGAGATACTGTGGAAACTTGGGGAGACATGAAGACAAAATTCCTTGAGAAATACAAGGAATACTATAGGGGCAGTGACATGAAAGGAGGTGACATTTTTAGGATACAACAAAAGGAAGATGAGAGCCTAGAAGATTATATTGCAAGTTTTTTATTTTTCCTACAAAAATCTCCACACCATACACTCAATGAAGACTCAGAAAAAAATAATTCTTGAGAGGAATCAATGATAGTTGCACTGATGCCTTGGACCACATGGGAGGAAGAGATATCTCCAAAGTTCCTTGGGAAGATATCAAGAAAATATGCCATAACTACTCTAGGGAAACTTCAAATAAAGGGAGAGCTTACCAATCTTCCATGGGAAAATTAACTACCGGTCGAGTTTCAAGAATGGAGATTACTCATTTTCTAGTAGAATTCCAGAAAGACATTATAAATAATCTAGCTACTCAGCTAGATACACTTCAGGCCAAGAAGAAGCAAGAGGAGGCAGAGACAATGTTGACAGAGTATTGCCTCCACTGCAGACAAAAGAAGAGGGACTGCAGATGCAAGATGGTAGCTAATCTTGAAAGCAAGCATATTCCACTTGAGTTCAAACCAATCCAGATTGAAGAATACCGAGTCTACTATGTTGCACAAAGGAAGCCTTGGGCTCTAAGACAAGGTATGCCACCAGATCCACTATCTTATGTTGGGCCATATTTTAATTCCTATTCATCTGGTAACCAATAGCAACCTTCATATCCATCCGGCTATGGAGGATATCCACCACAACCTTGGAGTAACCCTCCAAATTCTTGTTCCAATCATCAAAACACTCAACCCTAGTGGAAACAACCTTAAGGGAATTGGCAGCAATTTCAAGGGCATTGGCAACCACCTCCTAGAAATTGGCAGTAAACAAATGAATGGAGGGGAGGACAACAATGACCTGCCCAGACAACCAGTTACATGCAACCACATTCTCAGCCCCAAAAACCTACTATAATGCCTCCACCTACTAATCCAAGCTCAAATGCACCTAAACCTACTCAGCTACCAACTCATCCCACACCCAATCCAAATAACAAACCATAGCAACAACCTGCATACGCTGTTGATTTAAATCAATTCCCTGCATATGCTGTGAGTGTAAGTGACATCCACTTGCATTTAGAAACTACTCTACCAACCCCTTCCAAGCCCATTATCATTGATCTTCCTATGGAAAAGGACGAGGAACCTCTGAATGATCCCATTCAGTCAAGTGTACCTAAAAATCCCGAACCAGTCCAAGTCAAGCAGACTGAACAAGAACCACCATTTCCTCAAAGATTGGAAGTTTCCAAGAAGGAAGAAAAGGAGGATAAAACTTTTGACATCTTGGATCAGTAGAAGCACATATGTGTCTAGATACCTCTATTTCAGGCCATAAAGGATGTCCCAATTTATGGCAAGGCAATCAAGGAAGCATGCCTCAAGAAGCCAAGTAGGAAAAAGAAAGACCCAACTACAATTCATGTGGTGGGACAGCTAGTCAACATCATGCTGGGAAAATTAACTATCCCCAAGTATAATGACCCAGGTAGTCCTTTGGTAGTAGTTGTTATAAATGGGATCCAAATTAAGAATGCTCTAATTGATTTAGGGGTAGTAATAAATGTAATGACCAAGGACATCCTGCAACAACTAAACGTTGCAAGCATGAGATCTACTACTATCCTGTAGCTTGTTGATAGCTCTATTGTTAAGCCTGATGGTGTAGTGGAGGATATTGTGGTAGTTTTAGACTCCTAGGAGTACCCAGTAGATTTTATGATTCTTTTTCTTAAAGCTACACTAGGCAGGTATCCCATTATTATTGGAAGGCCTTGGTTAGCAACTATAGATGCATACATTGGATGTCGGTCAGGTGACATGACCATTTTAGATGGGAAGAGCACTAAAATTTTTATTCTTTATCCTCCTACTCAGCCATCTCATGATGAAGATAATCCTGTATGGCCACATGTTGGTGAAGAGGCCGAGGAAGTTAATTCTATGGTGCAGCTTATGATGCTAGGAAAAAGCTCTTTCATGCAGCTCCAAGATGAGGATGAAGTATTGAATAACATCATTTTGAACCATTGTGAAGTGGAGGAAGCATCATCTTCTCATTCTACTACTCTAGTCAAGACACTTCTTCCTGCTCTTCCTGCAACCACTATTCCTGCAGACGTTCTTTCTGCAACAACTCTCCCTTCAACCACTGTTCCTACAGATAGACTTCCTGCAGCAACAGGTATGTCCCATACATTGCTACCATATGAAATAAAGGTACCATGTGTTAATGAAGCAACCATGATAGAGTTAACTACACAAGTACATGTGTCAAAAGGAAAATATATGAATGTTAATAGTAAATTAAGTGAGGAACAACAATTGTTATTGGAAAACTTATTAAGGACCCATCATCATGCATTTATGTGGAATTATCATGATATGAAGGGATTGGACCCTAAAACTTGTACACATAAAATTTGCATAAGAGATGATTGCACCCTAGTAAGACAACCACAAAGAAGAATTAACCTTGCACTAAGATAAATTGTAAAAGGGGAACTACAAAAATTACTAGATGCTAGATTTATCTACCCCATTTCAGATAGTCATTGGGTGTCTCCATTAGTGATTGTGCCTAAGAATGGATGGAAATGGTGAGTTTGTGTTGATTATAGGGAACTTAATGCTACCACTAAGAAATACCACTTTCCCTTACCCTTCATTGATTAAGTTTTGGACACACTTGTAGAAAAGCATACTTTTTTTTTCTAGATGGATTCAGTGGCTACAACCAGAGACAAATTGCACTAGAGGACGAGGAGAAGACCACATTTACCTATCCATGGGGTACCTATGCGTATTTGGTACTCCCATTTGGCTTATGCAATTCACCTGCAACCTTTTAGAGGGCAGTCATTAGCATATTCTCAGACATTTCTCATGATTGCATGAAAATTTATATGGATGACTTTACCACTTATGGTGTTGATTTTAATGAAGCCTTGAAAAATCTTAGGAGAGTCCTACAGAGATGTGAAGACCAAAACTTGTCCTTAAACAGTGAAAAGTGCTTCATGATGATGTAGGAAGGTGTAGTTCTTGGCCACTACATCTCCCACAAGGAAATTCAAGTAGATCCTGTGAAGATTGAGGTGATCACAAATCTACCCACACCTGCAAAACAAAAGGATGTTAGGAGTTTCTTGGGTCATGCAGGAAATTATAGGCATTTTATCTAGGATTTCAACAAGGTAGCAACACCATTGTATACTCTTCTCACTAAAGATGTTGAAGTCCAATGGACTGAAGCTTGTGACAAGGAATTTTCTAACTTGAAGGTAGCTTTGACTCATGCTCCTATACTCAAAGGGCCTGATTGGAAACTTCCTTTCCACATCCATATTGATGCATTGGATTATGCCATAGGAGCAATCTTAGGATAGAAAGAAGGAGCTATTGAAAATTCCATTTACTTTGTCAACAAAAAATTACAAGTAGCTGAATTCAATTATACAGTGTCAGAGAAAAAAATGTTGGTAGTAATCTATGCACTGAACAAATTCAGAAATTACATAATGGGTTACCAAATATTTGTGCACACTAATCATGCATCCATTAGATATCTCATAAATAAACCTTTGATCATAGGTAGGTTGGAAAAATGGTTATTGTTGATGCAGGAGTTTGATATAACCATTGTGGATAAGCTAGGGAAGGCCAATGTTGTAGATTTTATTTCAAGGCTGACTACATCAGAAGAAAATCAACCCATAGATGACTCTTTTCCTGATGAGCATCTATTCTCCCTCAGTATACAAACACCTTGGTATGTTGACATAGCTAATTATTTGGTCACAGGTAGAGTTCCTTCTCACTTCTCTCCAAAAGAGAAAGGGCACTCATTGAAAAATCTTTTCCTTTCTCTTGGATTGTTGGATGTTTGTTTTATATTGGACCAGACCATGTCATGAGGAGATGTGTGGGAGAAGATGAGACATATGAAATTTTGCATGCATGCCACAACGAACCATGTGGAGGACACTTTGCGGTCAAGATGACAACAATGAAGATTTTGAACACAAGATATTACTAGCCGACACTCCACAAGGATGCAAGAAGGTATATCAGAAAATGTGATAGATGTCAAAGAATGGGTAGACCAACTAGATTTGATGAGATGCCACTTTTCCCTTAGGTAGTAATCACTCCCTTTGACAAGTGGGGATTGGATTTTTTGGGACCCATTGACCCTCCATCAAATGGTAAGTCTTATATCTTGGTATGCACTGATTATGTGACAAAGTGGATAGAAGTTAAGGCCATGAAGCATGCAAGAGATAACAAGGTTGCAAAATTTCTTTATGAGGAGATTTTCACAAGATATGGAGTTCCAAGAGAAATAGTGACTGGTCAAGGGGCTCAATTCACATCAACCCTTGTTGCAACACTAGTTAATGAGTACAACATAATGCACATGAAGTCTACTCCTTATCACCCCTAGGCTAATGGCCAAGTTGAGGTGACCAACAAAGAAATTGAAGCCATTTTGACCAAAATGGTAGCCATTCATAGAAAGGATTGGGAAAACATATTACCAGAAGGTGTTTAGACCTATAGGACAACCTGGAAAACAACTACATGCTTAACTCCATTTGATTTTCTATATAGAGAGACAACCATGATGCCCATTGAATTTGAATATACGACTCTTCAAACTGCAGTAGATTTGGGGATGGATATTTCTAAGGAACAGAGAGAAAGAATCATGCAGCTAAATGCTTTGGATGAGATAAGGAGAGCAGCCCTGCATCATACAAAGGTAGTGCATAATTAAAGAATCAAGTGGCATGATAGATTTATCAAGGATAAGAAATTCCAACTAGGAGATTGGGCCCTGCTTTATGACTCAAGATATCGGGACAATGCAAGAAAATTGTAGACAAGGTGGCTAGGACCATATGAAGTCACTGAGGTCTTTTCTAATGGAGCTATTAAACTTACTACCATTGACCCTGTCAAATTCAAGTTACTTGTCAATGGTCATCGCCTCTGATTATATCACAAGCCAACTTCCAAAGTAGAGTTCTTTTAACAATTCACCCAAAATTTAGCACTCGAGCTTCCTACAGCCAAAGGAAGTGGACCTAGTGTCCCTCCTTCTGGCTAATTAAGGTATGTACTGGTCATAATAAAGACTTTCTCTCTTGTGGAAGTCCATTTCTTCACCCATCCGCCCATTCACCCATTCATCACCACCTTTCTCTCTCTTCCATCACTTCATTCCACCTCACCTCATTCCACTTCATTTTCATTAATTGCTCAATTTATTCCTTAAAAAGGTGAACAATACTTTCTCCATGATCTTTGCAACAAATCCTCCACACATTCAGGTATGTGCGCATTAATTGCTATCTTTTAATAATCTTTTAAGTGCATTCATTTAATCATTGTACGTTAGTATAGATGTTCACATAACATGTCATTATTCCCTGTCGATTTGCCACTCCCATCTCGCATGTGCGGACACATGTCCAAATTTAGGTTGGGGGGAAAGAAAAAGATGCAAATATATTTCCCATGTGTCAATTTATGTTAGGCTATGTCAAAAAATTTAAAATGAGCCAATTTGAAATCTGAATGAAAAGACGACTTGCATGTGTGAAGTGACACTAACTGCAGCCACCATTTCTTCCCATCATAATTCTCCTTTATCACTCTTTTTCTTGCTATTATTGACCCTGTCGTAATCCTAAGTTTCAAGCATAAAGGTAAAACAAAAGAAAGGGAAAATTCAATCAATATTGGCACTGGAAATTTAGCAAGTATTGTAGGAAGGTGTTTGGTTTTTAGACAGGAATTGCAAGAAAGAAATTTTGCAGAGTGATAGTTGATTGTAGAAAATGGGAGGAGAGCTAATTCAAAATGAGCCCTCGGTTCATGATGTTTTATTGTAGAATGCACAATTCCTGGTTGAATTTAGAAAATCTAGATGGTTAGATTACTTCTTGAAGCTGGATGGCTTTGATGAAAGCATTGCACTAGAATTCACCCAGACATTTTCTTAAGGAAAATCCATAGTAAAAGGGTTGGAGGTTGTGGCAACTGAGGAAAGAATTGCAAAGGTTATAGGGTTACCTGTTGATGGAGAACATTACTTTGCCTTTATATATGCCAGGTCAGCTAGGGCCAAATTTATAGTACATGGTGACCCTCCAATCAGCGTGGATGAACAAGGTGCAAAAAGAACTTCTCTGCCCGAATCATGGAAGCAAACAATCATCTACATTATAAGGTATCTCACATGTGAAGGTCATTTGTTGAACCTAAAGTCAGTACATTTCAAACTCTTGAGTCACATGAGGCACAAAAGGAGGATGAATGTGCCTAACGTGCTATACAATCTTCTCTCAATCATGGTGGTTTAAACCCATAAAGGTATGGACAATTATGTTTCCCACCATTGTCTAATTAAATTGCTAGTTGAAAAGTCTTTGCATGATGTGTCTAGAATGATCTAGGAAGAATTTATAAATGTTGATCAAATTAGACCTGAGCACTTGCAAATTATGGTTTTGCCTCAAGCTCGTAGGTCTAGCAGGAGATTGAGCACAACTTAAGCCACTCTTGGTGCTTCAACCCCTGGCATAGGCCATAGTGTAAACCCTCCTACAACAGAAGAAACCATAGAAATTACTTCTTCTAGAATAGAGCACTTAGAAAAAGAAAGCTCCTCCTTAGATTTTGATGATGACATTCCACTTGGAACCCTGATGAAAACTAGGGCATAAAAGAGAGAAGTAGAAATGAGAAAAGGAAAGGCCAAAAGGCAGCTGACAGAAAGAAAGGTGCCAAGTTCTAAGAAGAGGAAGGCTAACACTGTTCATCCTACAACCAAAGAAAAATGTGAGAGACCTCCCAGGAAATCAAGACTAGCTTGGTATGCCTCCACAAGAAAGCCCTAAGCCTGGCAAGACATCACATGAGGAACCTAAAGCTCCAATGGGGCAGGAGAATGTCGAAGAAGAAGACATATTTGATAAAGCAACAAATATAACACTATATGATCTTGCTAACATTGCATAAGAGTTTGAGGAAAATCAATATTTCTTGTAGCATGAGCAAGAGGTCTTGCAGCAACAGCCAGAACAAGAACAAGAGATCCTGCAACAAGAAGTGGAAGAAGAAATAGTACCCTTATAGCCAAAGACAACTGGACAACCTAAATATTTGCAGATAGTACTATATGAGGAGCAACCATCGACAAAAAATATTGGTAGAAATTCATAATCCTCCTAATTTTATAGTACATACGACAATTTTGAATTTATGGAAAGAAATACAAAGGAGGGAGGAAGAATGGAAAAAAGGAAAAATAAAAATTGAAAAAGGAGATACACAAGAGAGATGAGGAGATTGAAGATAAGGATGCAAAAATTGCCACCCTGAAGAAGAGGGTGGATGATATGGCAACCTTGGTACCACAAATTTTGGAATGTAGGACCCCTCCAAGGGTCTATGCTCTGCACTTGAAAGAGAAATATCTCTCTTTTAAGCTGTCAAGGATTGTCTCAGGTTCGAATCCTTCTATTGACACTCCTAATGAATTTTTCAATGCTTATCGAATTGTCTCCCTTGAAATGAAGAATTTTTTGTGTGTGTTTCATTTGCATTTAATTATGTTGTAACTCAAGACCATGATTGGAATCCACTGTTGTATGTTGGGGATGTCCAATTAAGGGCATTTATGTCTTGGGTACAAGATGAGATTAGTTGGGGACAACAACATGGGGCTTATAAGCAATTGGAGTCTAACATCCCTCTACCCATTAGGGTTGAATCAAGCAACCCAAAGAATATTTACAGAGAATGGCACAAAATGCCTCTCAGACCTAGTTATGGCAACAAGATTATGCCTTGGATTGAGGCAGTTTACAATGAGTATGAGGTAAAGGCAACATCAAAGGAGGAAATTATGAGAAGATACCTATCACAATGATGGAATAGCCTAAATTTTTGATGAGCTGAAGTAGGATGAACCTCATTCCATCCATAATTATGCTGCAACACTAAAAAGGATTGATAGGTATATTCAGATTAGGAGAATGAAGGGGTGATTTTGGCTTCCCCTGACTTTCCAACCACCCATTCTCATGTGGCCCGTGCCAAACTTTAGGTTCTACCAGTATGGCAATGCTGCAGAAAAATAGAGATGGAGTAGATTGGACAGATTGGGAGGATTCTATTGGGATCCTAATTCATGCACAATAGCCACTGATGTTGGACAATTATCAGTTGCAAATTTCAAAGCTTTGACCAAGTAGAAGAACAACCCTTCCCCTACTGGAGGACCAACAAAACATTAGGTTGGGGGGAGTGATGGGCCTAGTTTTTGGTCCAATTTTAGATAGAATCTATAGTTTATTTGTTGGAAATTGTCATGGAATTTGATGTTAAATGTTGATATTTTCATAATGTTTCACTCAAACCATAAACATTGGGCTTAATCCTATTTCTACAAGTTTTAATGACATTGACATATTATGTGGATTATCTATATTGATTTTGCATGTGGTTAATGAATGTTCCTTAAGGTGGTTATAGATGTGCAGTTATTGTGTGTACTGACATTACCATGCAGATTTAATTTGAGGTTGAGGAAGACACTGCCAGCTGGGCATACACCATAACGTCCAGCAAAGGAATCACTCAAGGTCAAAGGAGGTTGACGACAAAAGATTCCTCATGCAACTGAATGTAACCGCCTTGTAGTGGAATTTAATGATTGAGCATATGCAGGCATTACTACTGTGCTAAATTTGCGTTTGGACCTGCATGTCTAACCAGATTCCATGCATGTGTAATCATCGCTGCTCCACTTTCTTTATTTTCCCTAAATGGCATCCTCCCTATCATGGGATTAACTACCTTTTCTAGTTGATAGTATAAAAAAGACCTTATGCTCCTTCTTTAGGAGTTACATGATTGGATATTGTACTTGCACTCTCAAGTTTTCAGTAATACATATACATTACTCTCTTTTGTACTCATGATTTACAGTGAATAAAATAAAGTTTTGAGTTTGAGCATTTGATTTTTCATTAGTTTTAGAGGATACTTATCCAAGGAGGCCCACTTGGTGAGTAATACATCCTCTTAGTTTAGTATTAGTTCAATATTACTTCTTGTTTAGTAATTAGTTAGAAGTTTGGCACCGACTGTTCCTATAGCCAAAGCAGACAGAGTAGTGCCCTGTTTGGTGCTCATATTTTTATTCCTGCTACACATTTTAGTTTGATGTAGTTTTTGATTGATGATTAGCATTTATGGTGTTCCCTTCTAAGCAATTTACTTTCAGTATTGTCAGTTCTTTAGCATTAGAATGAAAATGGCTACCTTAGGTCCCTAGTGCACATACTGTGCTGACCCATTTCAAGTTCACGTCCCTATGTTGACAAGTTAAATGCACCTTCATGATGATTGTAATAGCTATTCAGGTCAGATGTCCAATCTTTGAATCATGGCTGTAAGGGCTTAGCTATTAAATCATTGTAGGAGGCCAACAAGACCAACCTTTAGCTTCTAATAACCTTACTGCCTTATAGAAAGAAACCAAAAAAAAACAATATTATCAAACTACTTAAAGATTTGTATTATAACAACACAACCCCAGATAAATGAACTAAAAGAAAAGTTACTGCATTCCTTGAATATAAGCAAACAATTCATGCATCCATAACAAAAAATGTGAAATGAGAACCAAAAGATAATCCTTGATTATATTGATTTAAAGCTAGTGTGTACAATAGTGGAGAGAATGAAAAATTGGTATTAACACTTGGTGTAAGACAATGAGTATTTAGGTCATTTGTTGTTATTACAAAGCATAATTACAACATTTCCTCTCTTAGTTTTAGAGGAATTACCTATTCAACCTAAAATCTATACAAATATTTACAAACTCTACGAAGTAGAACCCTTTAAATGAGGCCCAAAATTCCATTTTATAGATACAAGGGAAGCAAAATCAAAAGGCCTCATTCAACTACCGATTCACTAGAAAACAAAAATCTAGGTGGTGCAATATCTATAAAGGAAAAAATTTAGTTCAACCTATTGAAATACAACTCAAGTTGCAATAGTTATATCTAGTTGTTGGAGACATATTGAAACACAACTCAAGTTGCATCATCCTATTCTTCCATGTGCTCCACCTGTATAGATGAAGTGTCAGTCTTAGGTGGCAAAAAGTTGCTTTCTCTAGATGTGACTTGTAGTCTTCTTTGATCAAAATTTGCACTAGGTCAAGAAAACCAAAAAAACTGTATTCCAGTTTGGTTAGTGCATCAATACATGTATTGAGATGATCAAAATCAAATTCACCCTCTTTATTTATCTTGATATACATAGGATTGAGAAGATCGGAAAATTTTGATTTCCACTCCCCAAATGCCATGACCTCCCCATCTTTAGTCAAAATTGGAGGCATGTAGAAATTCTCAAAGACCTCAAAAATATTGAGCTCCCTCTTTATCATATCTCTATATTTAATATGATATCTAATTATGTCATCCAATAAATATGACTTATCCAAAATGTCAGATACCATTGCTACAATCAAAATTTGATTTGCTAATAAGCAATCTCAACACCTCAACTCCTTGGGACCATTTTATTTTCATGCACCTCATCCTCATCCACATCTGATTGTGGCTACAAAATGCATCCTTCAAAATTGTATAACTATCCCAAACCTTGTTCAATTGGGAGAGGATCTTGGACAACCTGTACCCCAAAATATAATCTACCAAATTAGAGACCTTCTTCACTAATGCCTCATTTATTGTCCTAGCCTCTGTAGTACTCTGCTTTAGCTTCTCCCTCAATTCCTTTATTTTAACTTCCAATTTATTCTTATCAAATGAAGCTTGTGCCTCATTTACCTACTATGGAGGGGGAAATAGCCCTTGTAGTATATTGAGCCTTTGCTCTAGTCTCTGGTTTAAGAAATTTGCTTTATCAAGGTATGCTTGCAATTTCTTAATGCCTTTGTGAAGAGGGTGGTATTAAATATTAAGGAGTTCACTTGGGTTGCACTTGTGTCACCAATCCTCCTGATAATGAGATGTAAAGTAATCTCATTAGGGTTTCTTATTACTTGGGGCTTATTGGTCTCAGACTAAATTAATCATATAGCCAAAGTCTCATGCCCAGGGTGGAATCCAGAACCATTGAAGTATAAATCCTCTACCTGCTCTTTTGATCCCAAAATAGGGTCCCCACCCTCATGCCTTCTCATGGCATCAAATGAAATGGTTGAGGAGATGTCCCAACTAGGAAACAACAAACACCCTGCTCTTTTCACCAATTCTCTTCCCATTTTAGGGGTCATGGCATTCATCTTCTCCTTCACCTTCTGCCAAAAATTGTCAATGGTTTCCTTTCTCTCTCTTTTCGAGAAGCTCCTTGTTGTTAGGGTTAATCTCAACTCCTCTCCCTTATTTTAAGGATAAAATCCTTAAACTCATGGGTGGTGATTAATTTTTCATCCTGTAGAAACTTCTCATAGGCCTTAGCCCTAATATCATCAACCACCTACCCACCAGTTTCAAAATTGATGACCAACTTGCCATTAGTGGACCTCTCAATCAACATTTTAGGAGGAGGTAGAATTTTTTGTATAATGAGGGAATCCTCATTCATATCCTTTGGATCAAGTTGATAATCCACTAAAGGTTCAACCATTGGAGCAATTGTCTATAAGGGAGTAACTGGTTGGGGACTTGCTAGCACCTTTATTCTAGAAGAGGAAACACCTGGTGTGCTTGGAAGAACCTATGGATTATTAGCCAACAATTATTTGGAATTATCAAACATAGTCATCATTCTGACTATAGTATCCCTTATGTGCATGAATGACCCCCAAAAATATGGGTCTGCTCTCTTCCTCTTGTTCTCTACAATCTAGATTTTGGCCCACAACTCTTTCCTTCTTGAGGCATTGCTCTTTGAAGAGAAATTCTTGATTAGGTCCTCAATGTTGTCTGGCTAGTGAAGATAGGTAGACAGGCTGTAAATTCCTCCCTATTGATGAATCCCTTTGGGTCAAAACTATTGACTTTATCAATCTTCATCTTGTATGTGAGCAACTTCTCCTTAATCAATTCCATGCCTTCCCTTAACAAGGCTACCAAATCAAAGAATGCAACTGAGCCAGGGAAGAGGGAATGTTTTTTATTGTTTATGAAATGAGTCTTATCAGACTCATTCAATTTCCACATTAACTCCAAGAAAGAAATCTTGTATGGGACATCCTTAGGGAGCACATGGGGTGCCACTAGGGTCCCATATACCCTAATAACAATGGCACATGAGTAGAAAAAAACTCACCCTAGAATTATGATCAATCCCCTTTTTAGGGGTAAGGTCCTTTGGCCTTAAAAATATTCTTATCTCCTATGATAATCCCCAATATGTGGGGAAGCCTATTCCTCTCTTTAGAGGCTTTACAAAAAAATCTTCAAAGGTGGAGTAATTGGACTAATTACAGTCCTTATCCCAGATATAGTCCCACTCCTGGACTGGTAGTATTTTGTTGCTCTCTCCCACTGGCCTGATTTGAAGCCAGGGTGGCCATACTTGCACTCCAACATGTAAAATTAAGTGCATCAAAAGGGAGTAATATTTGAAATGCATGGCACCCAATGGATCATTCTTAATTTCACAAAGGGACTTGTGCAATTGATCTACCACATACCCTACAAAATCATAGGGCCTATTTACATCCCTACTTTGAATATCTACTACCAAAACCATTAGACAAACAAGGATGTGAATCTTACTATCCATTCCCAGGACCTAAAGCAAGGAAAAATATGTCTTCTGGAAGTAAGGCTCAAAAATATTTTAGGAAAAGGGTTCTAGATCACCCTTTCCAAAACCCAAAATTTCTCTTCTTGGCCCTCTTGGCCTAAAGCATGGGATCCACCTTACTCTATAGCTATCCCCATTTCTTTCATATTCTCTACTCAATGCACCTAGGTTAGTTGGTAGATGTGCATTGGCATCTAGCTAGAAGATTGTGTAGATATGATTCCTATCCAGTGGCAACAAGGTTTGGCCACCCATTGTGAATAAATACCTAGTTTCAGGGTTATATGCCATGGCCTATAGTTGGAAAACTCGCCCCAACAAAAAACTCACCAAGGGAAAAATTGGAGAGTTTTTTAAAACTCGCTAAAAACTTAGGAAAAACTCGGCAAAAAACTTGGGAAATGAAAAAATTGCTTAAATTTCATTAAAAACACATTTTTTTTGCAAAATTCAATGACAAGATGAATCCAATGAATCCATAAATGAGTAGAAAAGTATTTTCTATTAATTTTGATTGACTTTAATGTAAATTGATTACAAAATTACATTCTCATGCGGAATCCTGATGGCTAAAAGCCTGAAAGTTTGATACATGAAAATAGTAAAACTAGAACTAGAAGCAAATAATAAAGAACAACTAAATACAACATGCAACAACTAGGGAAGAAGGGGTGGGTCCTCTAGTCTTGCCGCATGTGCGTGGTGCTGGTTGCGGTGGCTGTGGTGCTATTGCTACTAGCTCTGGCTGGATCTCATCCAACCCTACATCTCTGACTCCTGATGTGCCCACATCCTCCATTGCCTCTCTCTCGAAGTCAAGGATTTCATCTGCGCTAAACAATGGAGGCTGCTCCTCTCGCCCTGTCCAATCACTATAAGGATCTATCTCATCTAAGTCAATAGGATCCAATGATTTTTCTTCAACTCTCTTTATGTGCAACCGAAGGTTGTATTGCACAAAGACCAGGTCATTGAGGCACTTTTGTGTTAACTTGTTCCTCTTCTTCATGTGAATGGACTTGAACAAGCTCCAATTGCACTCACAATTGGATGCATGACAAGGCCGACATAGAATGCGAAGGGAATTTTTTTGTAGATTTGGGGTTTTTCCACCCCAATTTTTCCACCAAACATTTGCAAAAAAAGAAAAGAAAATTGAAGAGTTAGAAAACAAAGTCATAGACTCAAAATTCAAAATTCAAAACATATTTTATCAAATTCTAAGATGCATGTGAAATAAACTTAAAATTTAAAGACTTTGAATTTTATACCTGGTGGCAAAATGGTTCCTCCTCTAGCAGCCAGCTCCGAAGAAAAGAGATTACCAGTTGCCTCCCTATATATATCCATCTCCTTGACGATGAGGTCTCTCACTGCAACCTCGGATTCCATCCTCTGAATGCATGTTGTGAGCCCCTCCATAACCTCTCCATTAGGATAAGAGAAGCTCTCTAAGAAGAGATAAGAAGGGTTGAGGAAGTACCCTGCTGCATGGATGGGTTGGTGGAGTTGATTGTTCCACCTCCTATCAACAATCTCCCATATGGGATCAAATTTGAGGCTGTCCCCCATGTAATAACTTTTGATGGCCTCCTTGGCCCTATCCATGGCCTCATAAATGTATGCCATTGGGTTTTCATCCCCATCTACCAAGCGGAGGACTCTAACCAAGGGCTCTAACACCTAGATTAAAAATACAAAAAAGATCAAAGTTAGAAATTTATAATGAAAGGCTTAAAGTTAAATTAAAAAATATATATTTATATTCAACTTGAGATTAAAATTAAAATCAAAGTTTTGAAGTTACCCTCACGATCTCTGTAGCTTTTTGTGCAAACAAGGGATCGAAGACTATTGCAAAAATTCTATCTCCTTCGGCCTTCTTTGAATATGAGGAGTCATTCCATGCTTGACTCACGAACATTTTTTTTAGAGACCCCAAAGAATCCAAAATGCTTTACAACGTTAGGAAAATTGTTGCAAACCTTGTGGCACCCGATCTCACCAACTCCTTCCTTTGCGTATGCTCTCTCATCAAATTAAGAACCCAAGGGTGATTGTAGATATATTTTGTGATGCTCCTTGCATCATCTACAATCGGTGCCACCCAAAAAAGTTTGCCTATGTCCTCCAAAAGAAGGTCAAGGAAATGAGCTGCACAAGGTGACCAAAAGAGTGATGGATGTCTACTCTCAAGCATCCTTTCAGCTACCACATACACTACTGCATTATCTGTGATGACTTGCACCACATTAGCAATCCCCACCTCCATCACAACTTCATCTAACAACGTACACAATGTATGTGCAGTTTTTATCCTATTGGAAGCATCCACCGACTTCCAAAACACAACTTCACCTTTGGAAGCAACCAAAAAATTAAGAATGGTGCGATTTCTCCCATCCATCCACCCATTAGAAAGAATTGAGCAGCCAAATTTCTTCCATTTAGTTTTTTGCTCTTCCACCACATGCATTGCCCTTTCAGTTGCATTTGTGAGCAAACTGCAAGTACAAAGTAAAATAATTAAATAAGTACAAAATTGTAAGTTTTAAACAAAAAATAGCTTGAATTCAACATAAATAATAAATTAATTTAAATTTTAAATTAAAGAACATAAAATTTAAGTTGACTTGTCACTTACCTCCCACTCAAATCTTTGTGAGAAGGTGGCTTGAAGCCTTTTCCCGCAACTATCAATGAAGTGACCATATTGTGCCAATAGGGACTACTAGCCACATTGAATGGTATGTCATTGAAATACTAAAAATCAACACATGCCATGTTGGCATGTTCATGCACCTCCTTGTTCCACCCTGTAGCCTCCAATGATACCTGTGCTCTTGGTGTGTTTCTTGGCACAAAAAAACTCTGTGGGTTGCATGAAGATGAAGGTGGTGGTGGCATTGGCACTCTAGTCGAACTAGAGGAAAAGGGGGGCCTAGAGGATGGTGTGGCTGTGAAGGATGTTCCATGAGTACAAATCCGTGGACCATGAAGAGAGCCCACAATGCTAATAATATCTGCATCCTCATCTGACTCTATCTCCATGTGCTCGACCCCATGCTCCTGAGTCCCATGGGCATGCGCATGTCCACTGGCTATGGATGCTACTATGGCTTTTTTAGCCCTCTCCCTTTGCATTTTTTTCCTCAGCAAGTGAAAGTAGGGCAAGCATCTCTCTTCTAATCTCTTCTTTGGGCTGCCCATAAACCTTGGAATCACGCTAAGGAATGCCTACTAGGTGGTATTTGACGCGATTTATGCCTCCATGATATGTATTTTTGCATTCACCACAAACAACTATTCCAGGCACTGGCCCTCTGACACCATATTTCCATGTAGGGTCTCTAGCCCCTTCAGGACGAGAGCCTGGAACCCATGATGATGGTGTGCGAGGGGTGGAACTTGATGGGGCGGGGGCGGAACCTGATGTTGAGCCTGAACTAGAGCCAAAATCCATTATAGTGTGTAATGTGTATTCATTGATCAATGATCAATCTACACATTCAAAAATATGTACAACATATTAGTTTTTTAATACAAAAAAATTTAAAAAACAACCTAAAATCATTAAAACTTCAAAAATCTAGAGCTAAATTTGATTTACATTGATACAAATGTGTTTAAATGAATTATCAATTAACATTATTAACTAATCTTATCATTCTACACAAAAAATGAACCTAGGTCTGAAAATTTCAAAAAATAGTGAAAAAAATGAAAAAAATGAGCAAAAATCAACAAAAGATTGTGATGAATCTTGTTTTTTCGATTCTAAATGCAAAAAAAATGTTTCTTTGTGCTCCATCATTCCTTTTTTTCAATTTGGAATGAGTATTTTGCAAGAAGAATGAAAGAAAATAATTAATCAAAAATTAAAAAAACAAAAACAAAAACCCTACTTGTGAATCGAATTTCCCTTCAATATCCACACAAAATGGTGTTTGAATCCACTCTCCTCAATGGCAAATAATTGGAAATGATATCTCCTTGCTTGGGGGGGTTTTTAGCTCCTCACACAAAGTATCAAGTGATTTTGAAATGAAATGAACATAAAAGACGTCTTCAGCATTTAACACTGCGTAGGCGAGTTTTTTGCATGGACTCGCGAGTTTTTGGCGAGTACTCACCACTAAAAAATCGCGAGTTCTTTCAAAAACTCAAAAAAACTCGTTTTTCCTTGTTTGGCGAGTTAACTTTGGAAAAACTCATTTTTTAAAAAAACTCTCAAGTTTTTTAAGACTCGGCGAGTTCTCTGCGAGTATGCCAATTATGCCATGGCCAACTATCTAATCCCACATTCACAAATACATTAGGCACCACTAATTTTCTCATACCCAAATTCCAAATATTACAAATTGGTCTCTCTGAGTAAGCTTTTCTGTAAGCATGTTTGAACAATGCATACCCTTGTTATGTGATAATGGGGTCTTTGTACCCACTGTTCTTATCGATGAGTTTGTCTCTCAAAACCCTTGACCTTGGACCAACCTTTGGTCTCTTTCCCGACCTCGAGAGTAATGCAATAATCTCCTCATCCAATGGCATTATCTTGCCATTTGATATTCTGATCATTTTAAGTGTAGGGTTTACATAAACTAGGGTTTTTAACAAATTCTTCACAAACTAGAATTCTACAAAAAATTTGGCAGCATATGCCCACTGTAACTTAGTTTTCCTTTCCCTTGAATTGATTGTAACCACTCGCTACCTAGAAAAATCCTTCAAGTTCACAACTTGATGTTTGAATTACTTAGTTATTTTGCTTGATGTTGAAAAACCCTAATTTTGCAACAAAAAAACCCTTGTTCACTTCATAAATTTGCAACACTCTGATTACTTTAGCATTTGTGAATGAAGTGAAATTGAACATGTAATTTATCTTATTCCTCTTGAATTCAACATATATCAATCTCATCCATCATTACTCCTTCGCATGCTTGAACGTGCAACTAGTAGGAGACATTGTCACGTTAGCCAGGTTTGAATGTGGACCGTTGATCCCAAGATTGATGGTCATCGTGCAGATTTGAATTTTCCTTTTCGAAGTGACAACCTCCCTTTTTTGTTATGTGGACTAGTGTCACCATTTATAATAAGAAAAAAATATACCCCTCGTGAAGGAAGGGCTCTCTATGAAGCATTGTTATTCTAACACTTGTCATCATCTCACAATTTTGCAACAACAAAAGATTGGTCCTACCATGGCTACATGAAGGCCTGAGCATCTATGATAGGAATTAGCACATGGTATAATACGTGTCAAAATGTCAGAGCTCCATGAAGAGAAGGGCCTCCGTGAAACACACGTGCTTAATTCAACAACTTAAAGTGACTAAGAAAAAGGAGGACTAGCCATGGATGAGATAATAGGGCTCAAAAAAGTGTAATTAAAATATTAGATAAAAAACATTAGCCCATTGATTTTTTTTGACATGCGTCATGTTTTCAGGTTTTCGTGAGGCTAGAAAATGACAAAACCAAAGCCTCCATGAACCATAGAGACAATGTGAAATGTTGACATGTGTCTAGAGTGCCCAAGAAGCATAATACTTTAGGAAGATAAATATTTATGTTTAATAAAATTATAAGGTTCCATTTAATAAGTAATAAAAGGTCAACCATTGATATTTGGATTAAAGGATTTCGCAAGTTCACGGGCTCATAGCGGCATGTCCTTTTCTTGGTTGCAGAACTGCGGAAGGACATTGTGTGACGATATTCTCACATGGGAGAATCCTATTGGAGAGAGGGGATGGTTGTGTCCTTTTCAAGAAAATCAAGGCTTTACTCATCATTGATATTTGTACTTCCCTTCTAAATGGACGACCCACATTCAAAATTGATAAACAAGTAGATTAATGAACTATTGTCGCATGAACACAAAGTAATGACAGATGTGATGGATGATGGTTCATCTTTTAAGTTAATTTCCTTCATAATTTTTTTGTTCAATGTAACTAGTCATCTCATTTTTTTGGTCTAGCATGGTAGCAAAATCCATAGAGGTGTGCACATTTTGTGTCAACTTGAACTCTGGACAACTAAAAAACAAGTATTCCTTTTTGGAAAAAATCGCCATTGTTAAAGTCTTGAGGCTCATATTTCATAATCAAGTCTACAAAATTTGTTGTGTAAGATTGTAAAGTCCCAATAGGATAGTGTAGAAATCTATTTTAAAATCATTCTGGAATTATGAGTTAATTGAACACCCAACCCTTTGGCTCTACATCTAAAAAGTCCTTTGAGGAGGATATTATGGCCCAATTTTTGGGTTCCTCAAAATAGCTTGTGTGTTTCCTCATCCCTAGTAATGCAGTAGATGGGATGGTATACAGAGCCATAAATTGCAAAAATGTAGAGTTGAAGGAAAAGGATGACACAATTACTAGATGGGAATTATTTCTGCATTGGTATGGAAAAATAAATTGTCATTCCCCTATCTCAAATGCGTGGACTTATGATTTGGGGAGGCTGGTTGTTCCTAATGTCTTTATAAATGTGGAAATCATCAAATGCCTTGCTTCTAAGTATGATGAAAATATCAGATTAATTAGGGCATTGGATGGAAGTGTCCTAATGGATATAACTAAGGAGTTTATTTCTAAGGTTTTTAGATTCAATGTGGTTGCAAGTAAGGTTATAGACCTTGCTTCTTTCAGAAAAAAATACTGACAAGATAGAAGTAGCTTCAGAGTGAAATGGATCCCTAGGTTTAGACATAAAGTCTACACATGAGGTCATTGAGAATCCCTGATAACGAATCTAAGCCTTTTGATGTTAAGTTTTTTGAAGAATATTTTAGAACATATTGGGCATTATGCTGGGTGTTGGGAGAAGATGCACACTCAAAAATGGAGATACCTCTTATGTATATGGCTGATGATATACAACATCCTTTTGTCAATAGTGACTTTGACTATGCCATCTTTTTTCGCTGGGGCCATTCACAGTCAGTTGGTGGACATTAAGAGAAGTGGTAAGGAGGTGAATTTCAAGTGGTATTCTCTCCTTTTCCATATGCTTTTGTACAATGGGAAAGATCATTTGAGCTGAGTTTTACAACTGAACATGAAAGATAAAGAGGGGAACGATCTCCCAGTGCAATGTTGGACCCATATTTGGGATAAACATTGTAGTGAATCCAACTATGTTATTTTTGAGAATTGTTTTGTAAGAAAAGTCATGGAAAAGTTGGGTCTTCTTGGAATTAGATTGTACAAGAAAATTTTGGATTTCCTTAGGCCCAAAGATAGGAGTATGAAATAACTGGGGAAATTATTACCTCTGTGATAGCTCAACTGTTATTAGAATGCATGGGTGCCCTCAAGCCCCCATGTGCTACCCAAATATGTGTCACCTATGTTGGCATTCATGGAAATTATATGGAAATTAAATGAGACTGATCATTTTCATTTAAGAAAATAAAAGAAAGTGGTTTTTTCCCCTTATGTTATTGCCTTTTCAAATTTCATTTCAACTAGAGACAAGTTAGGTTGTTGAAAGAAATGCTTGGGAAATACAAGTTATTTCTAGTAAAAGTCAGGGATTTTGACCTTGAAGTTTTCATACACGGGGTCAGGAAAAGTATCAGAAGGTCTGATTTTCACCATCAAGTTTATGAAAATGAATGTCATAAGAATTTGTAAGGATGAATATGAGGTAGCTAATAGAAATGCAAAATGGATGGCATTCATCAAGGTAAAGGTTGCCAGGACAAAGAAGGATAAGGATTATCCTGGAGCATTTTTTTATATTGATGACTCAATTGCCAAGATTCAGGAGGTGTTAAAGAATTTAGACAAAGTTGTAGGTAAGGCCCTT
Organism: Sequoia sempervirens; assembly: GCA_007258455.2. Lineage (NCBI taxonomy): Eukaryota > Viridiplantae > Streptophyta > Pinopsida > Cupressales > Cupressaceae > Sequoia > Sequoia sempervirens. Next base: position 230,785,787 of record VDFB02105785.1, read on the forward strand.
ACCTTGGAAGAGAATCTAGCAAAATGGCGTATACTTGACCTTTCTATTAGAAGGACCTAGGGGCTTGTTATTAGAGAAAATGTGCAATCAGACCCACCACAAGTCACTCCCTCTCCTCCCCCTCAAATAATTAGTGTGGATTCTCCCCCAAGAGAGAAATCATAGAAGAGGATGAAAGTTGAGAAACTACCATTGTTGGTTGAATATCTCATCAATCTAGATGAAAGTGAAGATCATATCACAATGGATGAAATTCAACAATATATACCATCCCCCCAAGACTAAATATTATTGGCCTTCTTCAAAAAAGGTTTGGGTTGGACTATGGGGAGAGATAACCTCAATGATGTGAGGGAATTTTCATGTTGAAAATTCATTTCTAATGATGAGTTTGTAAAATCCTAGGAGCTTAAAGACTTTTTTATGAAAGAAAAGAGGGAGAAGTACCATAAAAGATTTTGGTTGGCACAAGTAGATGTGCCTAGAGAAAAGTATGATGAAGTACCTGCAAAGGTAAGGGTAGAAATGAATTTAAGTCCAAAAAAATTATGATTGAAGGAGGGAGAAGAATGGTGTACGATAGTGGATTGCTACTGCTCCCTGAATGGGACATTGCTTCTGCAATTGTCTTTGATACTATTAGGAAACAAGAAGGATAAGTTTTATCCACAAAAGAGGAAGCAAAGATGGCATTGTTAGGATGAGGGTTCAACACACATTGGGAAGCCCTTGCAATATGGGCCCTTACCCCAACTACAAATAAGCCTATGATTGCTAAAGCATCGAAGGATATCAATGGGAGCTTGATTGTAAAGAGGGTGTTTGACACCTCTTCTCTTGAAGCTATTGCATTAGTGGTAGATGTTGTCAAGTTTAATGAAGCTACTATTTGAAGGTTACAAGAAAGACTTAATACATTGTCGAAGGAACATACTGATCTCATGAAAGCTTACAACCAGTTGTAGGTATTATTGGCTCCAAAAAAATCCCTTCTTGTAAGTATGTAGGAAGTAGGCTCCTCTTCTACAATTCCCCCTACTCATGTGATGATTGAAAATGAAGAGTTTAAAGAAAAGACTCAAATACTGGAAGAGCAATTGAAGAATGCTCAGTGGACTCAACAAAAGGAGAATGTGTGCATTGCAATGTGTATCCTAGAGCATAAACTATCTAAAATCTTAAAAAGGACGAAAGATACATGTGTCATATGTGAATTTCAGAGCTGGCATTACTAGAATAAGTGGGGAACAATAGCGACTCAAATGTATATTTAAAAAATGGAATCCTAGATTTACATCTTTGCAAGGTGTGATAGGGGAATCTAATCGTTAAAAGATGAGCAACAAACTAAAGAGAGTGCAAATAACAACTAAAAAACACCCTACACTTCAAGATTGGGCAAATGATGAACTTAACAACATAAAAATGGAACCTTTTACCTTGTAGAGTTGTTCTTTGGTTGGCCCTTCGATTGTAGACGAGATGTATGCTCCTTGATGGCAAGTAGATGCAAGATGTGAAGTGTGAGATGCAAGATAGTTGGACAAAATGGATGCAAATGGCTAAGTGTAGATTGAGAAAAAAAATTACAAGAGTTTGGCTAGCAAAATGATCTCCCCCAAATGAGAGAAAAGAGGGGGGTATTTATAGGAATTTTGAGAATTCCTAGAAGAAATGGACGGTTGAGATTGATCCCCCGCATGGCCAAGATGTAGGGCTATGGTGAGTTGAGAACTCACAAGCCCTCACATCTTGACATGTGGCAAGGGAAGAGGCTTGAGAAAGATGAGGTGGAGATGAGGTGTAAGGGAAGTACATGACATGGATGTACTTCAAAGTACCATTGGGATTTGGTCAAGATATCCTCATAAAGGATGTCCTTGTCCCATGTGGGTGAGAGGACATGTGAGGAATTAAAAATTTCTCAAATATTCTCATGGGGAGGAGGGAAAGAATAAATAATTCCTTTGAGTGCATTGGGGAATTAAAAGTGAATTAAAAAATCACATGGGGAAGTGGAGTGCCTTGTCCAAAAGGGGAAGGGCTTTAATAAGGTTGACCAAGGATACATGTCATAAAGGACATGGGGAAGAGAAAAAGAATTTAATATTCCTTGAAAGATGAGAGTGGAATTAAAAATTCCTCAAAGGACTTTGGGAAGACAAAAGGAATTAAAAATTCCTTGGGGGATGGGAAGAGTTGACTAAAGGGGGTGATTAGACAAGTTGATGAGGGGTTAGAGGAAGGTTAGGTGGCTAAGAAAGATTAGAGGCCAACTTGCAAAAGTTGGAGGATGTGACACCTCCTAATCAAGGATTAGGCATGTGCACATCCTAATGATAAGATTAGAAGAAGGATTAAGATTAGATAATAAAAGATGGAAGATGTGACATGTGAGGAATTAAATAAATGTCCTATTTTATTAATTCATTTGATGAAAGGAGGATTAAAGAGATAAGGTATTATTGATTAAATACCTTAGGGATTTGGCATAATTAAAGTTATTAATTAAATAATAGTAGTATTACTTAATTAACGAAAATAAGACGAAAGGGGATGAATTTGGATAAATTAAGTGTCCAAATTTAGATGTCTACATTTTGCCTCTCATTGAGATGGTGTTACGAAGTAGCATCATTTCAAAGATCATTAAAACATAGAACCTAGAAGAAGATGGTTAGATTGGGAAAGATGCCCTAGTCATTCCTTTGAATGATTAGGAAGGGAAGAAGATGATGAAAATTAGGGATGAAGGATGCCCCCTCGAGAGGACATGTGGGTTCAAGAGAACACAGGTGGGCTCTTGAAATGGAGGAGATGATGCAAGGGGAATAAGGATGATGATGCAAGGGGAGAGTGATGAAGGAGATGAGGAAGATGATGCAAAATGAAGATGATGAAGCACAAATGGATGACAAAAGGCGATGTTTCCCCAGTCAAGGTACAAGCCAAAAGAGGGTTGATGAGGGATGGAGTGTTGTCAATGAGGGATCTCAAAACAACATGAGGATAGGGAATGATACATCCCCAAAACACCACTAAAGGATTGGGAAGGATACCTTTTGATGATGATGAAAGTGTTGTTGATGAGGGAAGGATACATCCCAAAACAACACCAAAGGGATAGGGAAGGATAATGATGGATGATGAGGATGATGATGATGGTTCAAGGTTGGTAACAAGACTGGGGATAAGACCAAGGATTTGATTAGAGTATTTATGTGAGATATGAGTTGATGAGGATAGGATTGAGATGTGAGAGAGGATGGAGAATGATGAAGGATGAAGGGATGGGGGGATTTGGATAGATAAGAGGATGGGGGAAAACATGCAAGATGATGTAATGAAAAAATGAGATGCAATTTTCCACCGTTAGGAGAATTGATTTTTGCTATAGCAGAAGACACAATACACCAAGGTATAAAGGACCAAGGCAGATTATTGTCTAATGCATGAAACAAACAGATCAAACAAGAAGGCTATCCCAACACCCCAAAGTCACGATGACCTTGGTCAGGCTAGGTGTTGGGATAACCACAAGCATAGAAGGATGCCCCAGCGTAACACAAGACCTCAAGGATCTTGGTGGGTACTACGTGGGACAACCAAAAAGACAATAGCAAAGAAAAGATCAATATACGCCCCTATGTTGACTAGTCAAAGTACACCATGATATGATGGATCAAGGTGACCATGAAAAGTGATGATAGGGAGCTCAAATGATAAACAAAATCCAAACGCATCAAAAGATCACAATCAATTGCAAATGTCCTTTGCCATAGGATCTAGGGGATGGATGGGATTGATGAGGTCTGTTAGGAAGGATGCATCCTATTGAGACCGATGATGGATACTAAGCTAAGAGACCAATTTGACACAGGATATTCAGAACCGATTGGATATGATGATACAAGTGGATCTTTTTTTGTTAAGAACCATCTAGATGAGGGCATAGCTTGACGACACGACACAAGAGACATGACACACGATAAGAGACTGACACATCCTAGCAACCTAGGGGCTTAGGGGCCGATCAAAGATTAGCCCTGCCTACGTGAAAGCATAGAGCCCTCGTAGTTTGACAAAAGGCTGACGACTGACCATGGATAAAAGAGGAAAGAGGATGATGAAGACCGATGGTGGATGAAAAAGACTAGACAGACAAAAGTAGAAAGTTCGATGACAGATGATAGAGGAATAGACGGATAAAGCCCCAGGGGCGGATCAAATGATCAACCTTGCCTATGTGAAAGCGCAGGGGCAACATAGTTCAACCAAAGGCCAAAGACAAATGATGGAAAAAGGATGACCAACAGAGAAAATGATGGGACCGATAGGATGAGACAAGATAGACTTGTTAGATTGGATCTGAGGATGATGGTGATCACAAAGCTCAGGGATTGGATAGTTATCCAAGTCATCAAAAGAGGAATTGGGAGGATGATAGGATGGATAGATGAATGATGAGATGATAAATGATGAGATAGTAGGCTATAGCTAGATACCAATGACAAGGGATTATAAGATGGGATGAGGAGAAGGAGATGAGGATGGGAAAATGAAAAGGATGGGGGAGATAGGTAGGGATGGAATAGTGAGATAGGGATGTGATGGTGGATGGATATGAAGATAAGGATGGGGGGGGGGGTAGAAGAGATTGGATGAATAGAGGGGATTGGCTAGGTAAATGGATAGATGCTAGGATGGATGGAGAATGATAAGGAGGTTAAAAGGAAGGTTTGGATGTATAAGAAGACGAGGACGGGAAGACACAAGGGATTGGTAGGAAGACAAAGATGGGGATATGAAAGGGAGTGTTTTGATGGGTGGATAGGAAGATGAGGATGGGGATGGGGATATAATGATAAGGAAATGAGGATAGGGGAATGGAAGGGAGTGATTTGATAGGATGAATGATGTCTCCAAGGACCATAGCACAAAGGAAGATAGATGCCCCCACGCTAGATAGGTCATGTGCGAGGAGGCATGAAGGATGCAAAACAAAAGGATAGGAAAATAAAGGAGCGAAATGGATGAAGATAGGATGGATGGATAAGAAAGGGAGATGGAGGTGGAGGGTAGTGTGACGGGTGGATTAGGAAGGTAGGTTGAGGGTAGCGTGATGGGTGGATTAGGAAGGTAGGTTGAGGGTAGCATGATAGGTGGATAAGGAAGGTAGGTTGAGGGTAGCGTGATGGGTGGATTAGGAAGGTAGGTTGAGGGGAATGTATGCTAAGAGGTGTCCAAAGCATGTTTATATGTTTTCCCTGATTGTTACCAAGATCACAAGGAGGATGGAAGAATGGGGACAAGTGAGATATTCCAATCAAAGTGTGCAAGATAGGGAGGATGGGGGGGATGAATGAAAAGGATGTATAGGATGGAGACGGGTGCATAGCTAGAAGCAAAGTGGATGGAGGGAATGCAAATCAAGAAGTTGCCCCCAAGTGTAGATGGGGATTTATGCATGACACCTGTTTTCCAAGTTTTCATCATGGTATTTATCCAAGGTGCTTGTTTGCCAAGTTGTCACTATTGGACGAATTATTTCTCTTTACTATTTTATTTGTTGATTTTTCTAGAGTTTTTGACTTTTCTGGATTTTTTGACTATTCTGGATTTTTGGATAACATGTGGAAGGAGATGGATAAAGATAGGGAGGCAAATAAGTGGTTTTAGAAGACATGCGATAAGGATATGGGTGAAGGACTCAAGCATCAAGTTCTATATCAGGTATTAAGAGCCCATGTTCGAACCAACTATTGGTTGTTGGTACAATCTTAAAATGGATTATGCAAGAGGATGAATTAGAGGGATTTGATGGGGGAGGTACGTGGGATAATGGGTGGGATGTTGGAAAGTGTATGGATGGAACGATGGGGTGGATATGTGATGGGGAGATGTGTTTAGGACCAACATTGGCACATGTGGTGGTGGATGTGAAAAGATAAAAGGATTAATGGATGGAGAATGCGGGGATAATGGAGGAGACGAAATAGTGTATTTTGGGACATAGGGACCCAAAATAGATGTAGGAGAGGGTGGATGAAAAGGATTAGCTTTTGGATGAGCAACTTTGGATGTTCTTATAGATTTTTCATTTAATGGCATTGCATCTTTTTTCTTTGGGATCCACATGTCTTGATCTTTTCTTTGGTGGCTCTTTGCGAGCTATAGGTTTGATTTTGATTTTGGATTTTGTTTTTCTTTTCTTTACCATGTCTTTTAGAGGGGACATGGGAAGCTTTAGATTCATGTGGGTGTTTAGATTGATGCATTTTTCCTCTGGCATCCAAAGTGCTCGTACTAGCAATGGGATGGGTGTGAGAAGATGGATGATGTGGAGTGATGGAGGTAGGATTATGAGGATTATGTAGATGGAGAATGTGTAGGTATGTGCCTTTGTTGATCCTGATTAGGATGTTTATGATGGATGACATGGATAGGCATTGGATGGATAAAAGGATGAGATGGAGGAGGTGATTTTGGGATATACGGACCCAAAGTAAATGGAGTGGGTGGAGGGACATAAGAACCCAAGATGGATGGAGTAGATGAAGGATGGGATATGGTGGATGGAGGGATGTAAGGACCCAAGATGGATGGAGCAGATGAAGGAGGAATATGGATGGTTATTTTGAGGTGATAAGATAGAGGAGGAGGGATTGCATCATATGATTTGGTGGAGCGATGGGAAGAGCCGACATTTCTTTTGGAAAAGGCTCGTTGAGGATGTCTAGAGGTTGTACCAACGTGTTTAGATTGTGAGTCTTGGGGAATAGATCCAAGACCTTGCATGCAGATTTGTTCTTTGACTTGGATGGGCTCTAAAATACCTTGCTCGTGAAGGCCTAGACCTTTTCCTTGATAGTTCATGTTCTTGAGCATTCGATCCATGATAGGATTTTGTTATTCCGAAAACATGATGCGAGTCCATTATTAGGTGGGGGATGATGGGTGGTATATACACTGTGTTTTTCTTCTGCAAGGAGGCCACCATGGAAGAATGTGAGAGTACCAAGGGGATATGCAAGCAGTGTGGGGATAGCATTTTTAGGCAATGATGGGGGATCCCGAGAAGGAGATGATGGGATAGTAGCATTTGGATGAGTGGTATCTGGAGAGGGAGTAGGGGATATGATAGGATCTGATTTTGTGGTAGTAGGCTCATGCAATGGAGACGAAGATGGAGCGGTAGAATCTTGAATGTCAAGAGGATCATGGGATGGAATGGATGGGGGATTGTGATCTTGCGTTAGACTAGATGTGATGGTAGGATCTTTATCTGGAGGAGGGGATATGTTGGCATGCTTTGGATCAGGCTCTTGGCATGACTCATCGTGTGTGGGAGCATGATAATGGAGTCATGGGGGGACTCTTCAAGTGGGGAAGATGGAAGGATGGAGGATTCAAAATATTCCTGGGAATGGATACTAGGAGGAAGAAGTGGATTGGATTTGGGTGTCGTCGATAGGTTCGACGACTCTTGGAGTAGGGGGTGGGTGCTCAATGGATTTGGTAGATGTGATGGTAGGAGATGGGGACTCAGTGGATTTAGAGGATGTGATGGTAGGAGATGGAGACTCAGTGGTTTCAGAGGATGTGATGGTAGGAGATGGGGACTCAGTGGATTCAGACGATGTGATGGTAGGAGATGGGGACTCAGTGGATTCAGATGATGTGATGGTATCATCAATGATAGGTGTTGGATGGAGAAGGGTCTCATCACTAACGACCATGGATGATGGGTTAGGATGGCATGGTTCCACAACTGTAATGTGTGGAGTGGGGGATGTTTCCTTTGTTATAAGTCCTTGGAGAAACTTGAGTACGCTAGGCTGAGATGGCGAGGTGGGAGTAGATGAAGGTTTATGGATTAGTGGACTAGGATTAGATGGAAGATTAAGACTGGATGGAGGATTAAGGTAAGGATATGGGCATGAGGAATTAGGATAGGATGACATGGACGGTGGATCATTGGTAGAAGATATGGGCGGTGTGTTGTAATAAAGGTATTGGGATGGTGGATTAGGATGGGAAGATGCAGGTGTTGGATTAACATAGGGAGATGCAGATGTTGAATTAGGGTAAGTTGATGGGTGTGTTTGACTAGGATAGGAAGGTGTGAATGTAGGATTAGGTTGAGCGGATTGGTATGGAAGATTAGGGTAGTGGGTACATGTGGATGAAGGATTGAGATAAGAGGATGTGGATGGGGGATCAAGATAGGGGTATTGTGACGGCAAACTAGGATAAGGGGATGATGTAGATGAAGGATATGATGGATATGATGGGTATCCCTTATCACAGGTAGCATAAGGAGCATGGTTAGACATGGATGAACATGTAATAGGATAGCTTGAAGGGGTGATTGGATTTTGGAAAGCATGGAGAAAACTCACTAGAAATGATAGTGTCAAGGAGATCTATGTCACATTCTTCTTGATCGACAAGACTTTCGTTATCGTCGTCGATGTAATTAGGGTTTCCCTTGACCACTATTGATGGAGGATAAGAATTCATGATGATGAAAGGATAAAGAGGATAGATCAAAGATAATGGATGGAAATGGACTAAAGCTCAAATAAGGATTTAGGGCAAGCTCAGATCATGATTGGATTAAATCTCAGATTAGGATGATTGGATGATGCGATGGGATTGATTTTGATGATTGGATTTGATTATCAAAGGATGATTACAACACCGAATCTACTTTGAGATGGAAGTAGATTGATTGGGTCGAAGGTGATTAGATAAGGATGTGATTGGATTGGATAAGAATGATCGATGATCGAATGATGGATTGGATAGGATGATGGAAGGGATTCTAAACCCTGTTTAGAGATTATCCTAGGTGACTTAGCATTAAAGGATAAATGTATGATTGTGGCACCAAATCCACTTTGAGATTGAAAATGGATTGATTGGACTGACAATGATGATCAACTTAGGATGGATGACAATCCTAAGAGGATGTTGATGATGACGATTAGATCAGATACTTAGGTCAACTTGGATAATAACCCGAGATGAAGTTTAGGGGATTTGGATGGGGAAAGCAATAATTTGATTGGAGAAATGGATGATAGAAATGGATGAATGAATACTCAAAATGAGTAAACAGATGATTGGAATGATAGAACAAGAGTTCAGAATGATGAAAGGATGTGTTAAATGGATGAACGCTTACTCAGAACGAGTAAACGGATGATCGAAATGATAGAAGGAGAGTTCAGAATGATGAAAGGATGTGTTAAATGGATGAATGTTTACTCAGAACAAGTAAACAAAGAGAATGGTAGGGTATGTGCCCCTCAAGGAGGTAGATGGGGAAGAAAAGGGTGCCCCGGCCAACTTCTCCAAAGTATGAAGTGGTATATGTCGTTTGAAAGAGTATGAAAAAAAGAGAAGAATTATTTTTGAACGGAGTCAATCGGATAAATAGTGTGGAAATGGCGGCCCCGGGAAGAAAGAGCAGAAGGTTAAGTCTGCCAAAGCATGAGGTCAGGTCCGCCACAGAATGAGTCCAGGTCCACCACAACATGTGGTCAGGTCTGCCACAGCATGAGGTCACGTCTGCCACAACATGAGGTCAGGTCCGCCATAGCATGTGGTCAGGTCCGCCACAACATGAGGTCAGGTCCGCCAAATGATGGGTTAGGTCCGCCAAAGGATAAGGTTAGGTCTACCACAGCATGAGGTCAAGTCCGCCACATCATGAGGTCAGGTCCGCCAAAGGATAAGGTCAGGTCCACCACAACATGAGGTTAGGTCTGCCATAGCATGAGGTTAGGTCCGCCAACTTCTTCAAAGTATGAAGTGGTATATGTCATTGGAAAAAGCACAAAAAATGAGAACTATTTTTGAACGGAGTCAATCAGATAAACAGTGTGGAAATGGCAGCCCTGGGAATAAAGAGCAGAAGGTCAAGTCCGCCAAAGCATGAGGTCAGGTCTGCCACAACATGAGCTCAGGTCCGCCACAACATGTGGTCAGGTCCACCACAGGATGGGGTCAGGTCCGCCAAAGGATAAGGTCAGGTTCACCAAAGGATAAGCTTGATTTTTTAATGGATGAGTAAGGAAAAGGACCCAAAATATAACAAACATCGATAAAAAGATTTGGCTAAACTGAAAATGATTGGTTTTGCACGAGAAAGACAATTCAGACAACACAACCCTAAGATTAGTAGAAACAGGTATGGCCAACAAAGTCTTCTACTTTAGTATGAACATGGTTGTTAAGGAGTCCTCGATATACACCCGGTACATGAGGCCCAAACCGTGAACACCAACCCGTTACAAGCATGAGTCGGGAACCTTAGCAAGATACTAAAGGCTCGGACCAACTCTTCACGTCATCCCGACACTTCGCCAATTACAACATGGTTGGATTGAGGTACAACTTTCGCTCTCCCCCCTTTATATACCCTGCCGGTATGCATGGTTGGAATCATCCCTTGGGGTGATGAAATCCCCAAGCAAGTCCCACTAAGAAAATGGAAATAGGGTGACTCAAAGGACTTGGAAAGCTACGATTTCTCATCACCCAGGATCGCCAAATGGCGCAAGGGGATTGGATACATCAAATAGCCTTCCACAAGCACACCAAACAAGGTTTGTTGACCCCTCTAATTAAACTATGTGCCTAATTTACCAAAGAACAATTGGTAAAAACTTGAAATTTCACCTTTGGGAGGTCATGTTGACCAACGCAGGTCAGGTTTGCCATCAGAGGTTAGGTCTGCTACTGGAAAGGTTAGGTCCACCACCGGAGAGGTTAGGTCTGCTACCGGAGGTCAAGTCTGCAACCGAAGAGGTTAGGTCCACCGCCGGAGGTCAGGTCCACCACCGGAGAGGTCAGGTCCATTGCCAGAGGTCAGGTCCACCACCAAAGAGGTTAGGTCCGCCACCAGAGGTCAAGTCCACCACCAGAGAGGTCAGGTCTGCCACCAGAGGTCAAGTCCACCATTAGAGAGGTCAAATCTACCACCGGAGAGGTCAGGTCCGCCATCGGAGGTCAGGTCCACCACCTGAGGTCAAGTCCACCATCAGAGAGGTTAGGTCCGCCACTGAAGAGGTTAGGTCTGCCGCTAGAGGTCAGGTTCGCCACTGGAGGTTAGGTTCGCCATCAGAAAGGTCAGGTCCGCCACTGGAGGTCAGGTCTGCCAATGGAGAGGTCAAGTCCACCACTGGAGAGGTCAGGTCCACCACCGGAGGTCAAGTTCACCACTGGAGAGGTTAGGTCCACCACCGGAGGTCAGGTCCGCCACCGAAGAGGTCAGGTCCACCACCAGAGAGGTTAGGTCCACCACCGAAGGTTAGGTCCGCTAATCTGTAACCTGAACCTGCAAAAATGCCAAAAACAACAAACGTGAAAGAAAAAGACCCATTTGTGGGTTCCACCAGGCAGGCCAGAAATGTGATAGGGGAATATAATCATTAAAAGATGAGCAAAAAACTAAAGAGAGTGCAAATAACAACTAAAAAACACCCTACACTTCAAGATTGGGCAAATGATGAACTTAACAACATAAAAATGGAACCTTTTACCTTGTAGAGTTGTTCTTTGGTTGGCCCTTTGATTGTAGATGAGATGTATGCTCCTTGATGGAAAGTAGATGCAAGATGTGAAGTGTGAGATGCAAGATAGTTGGACAAAATAGATGCAAATGGCTGTGTAGATTGAGAAACAAAATTGCAAGAGTTTGGCTAGCAAAATGATCTCCCCCAAATGAGAGAAAAGAGGGGGGTATTTATAGGAATTTTGAGAATTCCTAGAAGAAATGGACGGTTGAGATTGATCCCCCACATGGCCAAGATGTAGGGCTATGGTGAGTTGAGAACTCACAAGCCCTCACATCTTGACATGTGGCAAGGGAAGAGGCTTGAGAAAGATGAGGTGGAGATGAGGTGTAAGGGAAGTACATGACATGGATGTACTTCAAAGTACCATTGGGATTTGGTCAAGATATCCTCATAAAGGATGTCCTTGTCCCATGTGGGTGAGAGGACATGTGAGGAATTAAAAATTCCTCAAATATCCTCATGGGGAGAAGGGAAAGAATAAAGAATTCCTTTGAGTGCATTGGGGAATTAAAAGTGAATTAAAAATTCACATGGGGAAGTGGAGTGCCTTGTCCAAAAGGGGAAGGCCTTTAATAAGGTTGACCAAGGACACATGTCATAAAGGACATGGGGAAGAGAAAAGGAATTTAATATTCCTTGAAAGATGAGAGTGGAATTAAAAATTCCTCAAAGGACTTTGGGAAGACAAAAGGAATTAAAAATTCCTTGGGGGATGGGAAGAGTTGACTAAAGGGGTGATTAGACATGTTGATGAGGGGTTAGAGGAAGGTTAGGTGGCTAAGAAAGATTAGAGGCCAACTTGCAAAAGTTGGAGGATGTGACACCTCCTAATCAAGGATTAGGCATGTGCACATCCTAATGATGAGATTAGAAGAAGGATTAAGATTAGATAATAAAAGATGGAGGATGTGACATGTGAGGAATTAAATAAATGTCCTATTTTATTAATTTATTTGATGAAAAGAGGATTAAAGAGATAAGGTATTATTGATTAAATACCTTAGGGATTTGGCATAATTAAAGTTATTAATTAAATAATAGTAGTATTACTTAATTAACAAAAATAAGACAAATGGGGATGAATTTGGATAAATTAAGTGTCCAAATTTAGATGTCTACACAAGGTATGTATAAGGGATCTACAGACACATCTGATGCCCCACTTGGTATCCGTCTTACTTTTGATATTATCAAGATGGCACAAAATCATAAAGGGTATATGGAATGTATAATTGAAGCTACACAAACAAAAATGAACTATCTCTTAAATGTTGACAATAGGGTTGTACCTGCCTATTAGAAGATAATGGGGAGTTGAAGACCTTAGAGAAATAGAAGGATGGTTTCAATATTGTAATCCCTACACTCCTTTTGATTTGGAAAGACAACAAAGTTGATATAAATGAGCTTAATTCCCATTTAGAACGGTTGGTCAATGCAGATCATAGCATGGAATTTTTTTGTAGAGAGACTAGTGATTTACTTGATGCCAAGTATCATCAAAATTTGAAGAATGTGGAAACAGTCTTAGCTCATGACTAGCCTTCTAAGGATATGTTTAATGCATGGATGCAAAGTATAATTTTTTACCCGACCTGTGGATCCATGTTTTTATTCCTATGCCTTCTATTTGAGTTTTGGTTGTTAGAAAGGTCTGGGATGAGGTTCTTTGCTTATTGCTTCCCTTATGTTATAAAAGGGAATCCCAAGCCTCATTCAAAGGGTTATAATTTTTTTTATCTTTCATCTCTGTAATCTCTTTTTGTACAGTTTAAGCTATTTGATAACACATATAGTAAATGTTGTAATTTTGCTCTGTAATAACAACAGATGACTCAAATACTCAATGTATTTCTTTAATTTTGAATATCGACCTATCTTGCTCTCTAGTATTGTATTCATTATCTTTTGACTCAAAATAATCAAGGGTTATTTATAAGTTCTCATATCACATCATGTGTTATGGATGTTGAACTGTTAACTTTTGTTCAAGGAATGGATTAATATTGCTTTTAGTTATTCATCAAAGATTGTGTGAATGCAATAGGGCTTTATAAGTAGTGTGATAAGTGTTGTTCTTTTCTTGGTTTCTCATTGTAATGCGGTGAGGTTATAAGAAGCCACAAGTTGGTTTGTTGTAGGAGTATATTTCATTTTCTGACTCTATTAGGATAAGGAACTGATCAAAATAATTCATAAAGTTTGAAGATTGATGCAAAATCACATATCAAATCAAAAATCAAAATTTTATTTTACTGCAAATTTTATAACACTATGAAGAAATGATCACTTACCTTTAGGTTTCATTGACTTGCTATCGTTAATGTAGGAATGCCTATAGTTGTCAGTTCATAACTTTCCTATGATCAAGGTTCCATGTCCAACTTCCAAATCAAGAGATCACAAGTTTAGAACTGAACAATTTGTGTAAGAATAAATTAGAGTTTCAATTGCATTTATATCAATCTATATTTGGCAAATTCCGTAGGATTTTTAAACAAAAAATTTGGCAAATCCCTCATGATTATACAATGATACATTTAAATGTTGGGTGAATCAAACCTCGATGGAACACATACGTTGTAATTTTCAAGGAAATTATGGCCATACGATTAGCATGGAGGTGTCATAATAATTAGTGAAATGTGTCCTCAAACGTAATTATTTTTTAATGTTATTGGCAAAATGGGTCCTCATAAGAAATTATTTATAAATTTTAATTGGCGAAATGGGTCCTCATGCACAATGAAAATTTAATGATGTTGGAAAAACGTGTCCAGATACACAATGTCATTTTAATAGTATTGGAAAATTTGTAGGTGATTTAATACATGCTTTCAAGATTCTAGGAAAAAATATTAATTAGCCTATTTGAAATGTGTAGTTTGTTATGACAAAAATATTACCTACATATTCCTCATAAAATAAATCCATGACAAATGGAAATGCATTAGATTGATAATATGTGAAATCCGGCTAATTTGGCCTCCCCGTTGGCTATAATTTATTTGCCAATTATGACTTGGTCGATATGTACTATTCACCAATTGGTGAAGATTCGCCACTAAAAAAATCCCTGGAAGTCATGACTCGTCATTAGTTCTTACATTACTCCCTAAGCTACACTTAAGGGGGGGTAGTGTTGGTGTAAATAATGACTTTATCAAACTAGTTACCTATTAACCTCACTAAAATAGTCCTATTCACATTTGTTAAGTCTCCACTTAGGGTATTCTAGTTTTTTCTCACCTCATGTGGTTGAGACAAGTATTCTCACTTTGTGAGACACCTATTGCATGGTCACTTGCCACTCACAAGAACACTTGTCATGTGAGTTAACAAGTGTTCCATCATGTTGATGAGTTAGTTATTCATTGTGGTTGACTTGACTACCTTCACCACCTTGCCTATATAAGCAAGGTTACATTGTAAATTTACTTAAATATTTTATCAACTCTTTGATAATGTAAATTAGGCTCATTTTGTGTGATGTAGACTTGGGAGGCTTAATCACAACCAAGCTGAAAACTTGCCTATGTGAAGCATATAACAAGATTAAGTTGACCAATTTAAACAACCTAAGCAACCCTTAAAGCTTTTCAATCATCATAAACTAGATTTCACTCACTCACCCCTTGAACCCTTGTAGTAGTGGAAACTCAGTTTTCACCCAATAACTCAAGTGCTCTCCAAAAAAATAGACAAAATATTGATGGTTTTAGGCACCCATTTTAGAGCTATTACACATATCCCAATTCCAGGTATAAGTCCTTTAGACCAAATCCCCAAAAACACCCTTTCAAGGCTAACCTATTTAGGTTGATTAGGCCTATTTTACAAAGCATCATGTCTTTAAACTTATCACAAGACCCTAAAAAATTGGGGAAGAAATTTATATGTTCTAAAACCTCCAAAACCACAAAAAAGATCCCACTGGTACATACCAATACATTCAAAACCTGAAAACCCTTGTTTTGGGCATAATTCATGAGGGTTTATTAAAGCTAGTACTTCCACAACCTCCCAGACCTTGAAACCAACTTGAACTCAACCTAGTAGCCTTGCACATGCTTTGAATTTCATAAAATAAGACCTCCAATACATATTTGATCAAACCCTAGGCTTAAGCCCCCATTTTCATTCATTTTGTACACCAAAACTCATAGGAACAACAAGTTGATTGCTCTTATTACTTCCCCAACATTCAAATCATGTAACCTACTATCTAAATAGACTGCATAGGGCCCCTTAAATGAGTAACAATAAGCACAAAAGGTGTAAGGGCCCCTTAATTCATATTTTATTCACAAAAACCTCAGAACAGGGTATACCGGCTAGTTACAAAGAAATGGAGTTTTCTCACACAAATCACCACCAAATGCCTTCAAACTAGACACAAAGCAAGGTTAATACAAATATTCAAACCTTGAAAGATATTTCACACCATAATCTGACTGTACATGCCTGTACAGTTTTGAACTATAAGAGAAAACACAGAAAAATATGAAAAAAAATAGAGTTTCTTTATTTTCCAATCCTTTCCTTCCATATCCAACATTACAACTGATGACTTCAAGCCATTTAAATTCTTCTTCAGACTCAAACCACCGACCAACCAATTTTTACAACTGATTTTTGAATCCTTAATGACCGTTGGAGGTCATAAACACAACCTTTACATGTTTGTTAACAACATTCTTCCATACATGGCATTTTTTATAATTCTTTGACCTTTATAAACACCTAGATTATTACTAGTGGTCTAATAAGACCTTATTCACCCAAGTACCACATCTTATTCAAGAAACATCATACTACCGACCTAGACACCACCTTGTCAACTTTGACAAACCTTGCACACGACTAGCCACTTCTTTCAAGATGAATACAAAGCCTACCAAAAGTGATTTATTACATGAGAATGGTCACTTAGGACCTCATTTAGACTCAAAGACTCAACACATGACCTCATAACACACTGCCTATCAAATATTTCAAAATACAAAGAGAAGATGGGTGCTCCTGCACCATTGTGCAAGTGATTTTGTGGAATTTTCTAGTTTTTGCTTTACGATCTTAGAATTCATAACAAATAAAAGGTAGTGGAGGTAAGGGTGCAAGAATGTGATAAGGAATCTACATCAATTAAGAAGATGGTTATAATTGAAGACATGCTTAATATGATAGAACTTATTGCAAGTCACTAACTATTGTTAGTACAAGTCTCTTCTTCCTCCATGATTTAATAATAACATAAAGTGAAAATACGGATTGGTCTGTGAATAAATCATATTCACACTCCTTGACCATTGCCTACATTAGCTTTGAAAAAATCTATGTATTGTAATCAATCACCTCCTTTCGTTATGGTGAACCGACATCCTTCTATTGCAAGTTGTGTTGATATATGGTGTTGTACACCATTACATAAATTGATTTCTCATAATATTGTAATTAAATAATTATTTAGTTGGGATGCACCTTGGTGGTGTGATTAATCACACTAGGTAATTATTTGGGGACCCACTTATGTTGTATTGTAACATTGTATTATTATTTAATGTGTGGGAGACATGTGATAATAATTTAATATTGGGGAAATATTAAATAATGTGATGCCTTAGTACCCAATATTAAATAATGAGTTAGTGGTTTTGTATTCACATGGTTTTGTGGTACATGGTTTTACCTTACCACTAGTTGTATTTTGTGTGAGCTTGTGTCTATAAAAGAAAACACATGTGTACTGGTTTTGGTTGGCTGAGTGGGTTGGTTGTCATTATTGAGTCTTCTTGAGGAATGCATTGGTGAAGCATGGCATGGGATGTGTGGATTCATGCTTGGACACGTGGGAATGCATTGGAGGGCTTGATGCTTTAGAGGTATTCATTGTAACTCTTGTATTGGTTTATTGCTGAATAATATGATGGAATATGGATGCTTTTGGAGGTTGGGTTTTTCCCTCTTGAGGGTTTTCCCAGGGTATATCTTGTGTTATCTTGTGACTTGTCTATTTGATCTATGCACTTGGAAAACTTGTATGCATGTTTATCTCTCATGGGTTATGTAGGAAATGATTTAAGATTGTGGGTTTGAATGTAAAATTTCCTAACAAGTGGTATCAAAGCTTTCATGGTTGAAGAATTTTTGTTATAACCCTAGTTTGATAGTTTTTGCAAAGTTGAAGCCATGGAAATGCATGTAGGGTTTGAGGCATTACAAGATATGTAACACATATTGTAGGTGTTTGTATGTAGATTTGGGTTGTCAAGATTTGTTAGGTTTATTGCAGATTTGAAGTTTTCCAAATTTGGGTGAAAGGGGGTTTCTTGGTTTAAATTTTTTATGAGGATTTTGTAGGGGAAATTTCATAGATGACCATTTGAGACAAAATGAACCTCATGGTTGGTTTCAGGTTGGCCAAGAGAATATTGACATAAAATTTGACCTATTTTGGAAAAGTTGAAAAAAGGCAAAAAAAAAATAGTCGTATGACCATTTAGGTCACCCAATTTGCCATGTGTAGGAATTTTTTTGAAAAAAAAAAATATATAATCCGTAGAAAAAATTTTGATGATTTGCAAAATAAAAATAAACTTATGTTAAAAAACCTGATTAAAAATATATGGAATGGGGTTTTGAAAAAGTTTTTAAAAAAAAAATTGGTGGTGGTCAGACCCCCACCTGTGCCCTTGCATAGTGTACCGTAGAGTACCTTGCAGTACTACAACAACAGTACCGTCAAGGTACCCTACTAGTACCCAACATGCTAGTTCCGACGACATTAACTACCACAAAAAAACTTGATGTTTTAAGAATATTTTTAGAATTAAATCAAGTCCACCGTTTGAAACTTTTGAGCCAGATTTCAAATCAAATGAGCCAGAATTAATATTGACTTTGGGTTTGGAAGGGGGGAGTTTTGAAAATTTTAAATAAAAATTAAACTAAATTTAATAACCCTTTCGGGTCCACCACCAGAGTGCTTCCTGGATGCCACCGCCACCGGTGGAGCCATCAGACCACTACCAGAGAGCCACCAGGAGTCCATTTTACAACAATTCTTTTCATATTTGCATAACTTTTGCTCGATATGTCAGATTTTTGACTTCTTATAGTCGTTGGAAAGATAGTTCTGAGCACTATGCAATGTACAAGTTTGGTTCCCTATTTTTTCCATTTTGACATGTTTTTGTAGCCTAGAAGTCAAATGTTCTTGTTTGCACGATTTTGGTCATAACTTTTGCATACAAAATCATATTTTGATTTTGAAGAGGAGTTGGAGAGAATTTGTAGTGTACTACACATGGTTTAGATTGTTTATCAGTTTGAGGAACAGGTTGAGCTTGGTACTTGTTTGATTGCCTATAGGTGCATGAGATTCGGGGTGTGATCATTAGTAGAATTTGGCAAATAAATGACTAGGTGACTAAAAATTTTAGTCACAACAACTAAAAATGACTAAATTCTACTCATTGTTTGCAACTCAACTATAAATGAGTAAATGAATGACTAATTTGGTCATTGACTAAAAAATTATCTAGTCACAAAAATAAAAATGACTAAATAGTTAGTCACAAAAATTTTGAAAAACAATTCAACCAATTATTGGCAAGATGTATTAATGCACACAATGTATTGGCATGATTATTCACTTTCATTGCAAATTCATTCATCTTGTTCATTGCAGATTCATTTGTCTCGCTTGACCTCGCTTCATTCATTAGCTTGGCATGAGTCGTTTTGATCAGTTATAACAGCTACTTGCATGGGCAATAAGGATTCAAAGAGGACCTGGAGACTTTTGAAAAGGTGGGAAAGGGCAAGGAATTTAGAGTTTTCTACAATGAATTTGAATTTTTTGAGGCCCTTTGTAGCGAAATCGGATTTGGGGATGCCCTTTGCAGTGAATTCAGAGGTAATTTGAAACCCTCATTATATTAAACACAAATTTGAAATGCTCATTACAATCTATTGCTCTTAATATTTTTCTTTTACAATCCTGCCACTGTTCTCCTTCATAATGTGTTTGAGCTAAATATAATAAAATTTGGGTGTCGTGCCAAAATATAATTTCCTCAAACAATTTTGATACATTTTCACTACAAGCGCAAATTGTCCTTGTGCAAAGTAAACATGTCCTAGATTTACCCACACATCAGGCATCTAAACGAAGATGTTTCTTGCAGCAACTTCTTGTACCTGTGCAAAGATTTCCTTTGCAATATCAAATTGACCCCTTTTAGCTAGCACAATGGCTGCCCCATTTGCAGCATAAACATTTCCTAGTCTTTGTGCCAACACTTTACAATGACTACCCCATTTGCAACATAAAAATTTTCACTACAAGCACAAAGTGTCCTTGTGCAAAGTAAACATGTGCTAGATTTACCCACACATCATGCATTTGAACAAAAATGTTTCCTATAGCAGCTTCTTGTACCTGTGTAAAAATTTCCTTTACAATATCAAATTGAACCCTTTTAGCTAGCACAATGGCTGCCCCATTTGCAACATAAACATTTCTTGGTCTCTATGCCAACACTTAAGTGGCCCCTTTTATGACATTAAGATCCTCTTGAGTTATTATTATACTCCTATTTTCCAAGGGAAAAATCCCCAAGGCCCATGGGAAATGAATGATGAGCATTTGAGTTACAACTTGGTTTCATTTTGAAAAGGGGACATTACATTATACAAGACTTGTTTAATAGTAGAATAATTTAATCCACCTATTTGGGACTATCAAATAAAAATAGATGAATTAATCCATTTTCAATTATAGGTTCTTTTAATCTAGAATATGATAGAAAGATAAAACATAATACATTGAAGGACACATAAAATATTCTAAAATAAAGACTAAAATAGGTTTCCCATGAAAAACAAGAAAGAGAAAAAATGAAAATATAGATGATTCATTTGAGGTTTTTGATAAGATCTCATTTAACTATGCCAAATGGATTTGGAAGGGACAAAGCATATTTGATTGACTAAAATTTTGAGGTAGCTTATCCATCGTCATTGTATGCATCATCTTCTCTTGGAATCTATTTCTACAATGCACCAAGCCTAAAATTGATTGGGGATGCACTTAAGATGGATAAAAAATCATCAAATGCTTTATGTATGCTTGGAAACATGGAATTTAAAACAAATGATTGGCTTAAAGCAAAAGAAACAATTAAAGTAGCACGTTGACTTGTCTTGGATGATGAAGCAAAATGAAAAGGTGATGAAGAACAAAGGATTCAAATGGAAAGGAGAAAGCAAGAGGAAGAACTTCGGCGGGTGATGAAACAAGAGGAGCAATTTGAATGTGTGAAGGAATTATGGAAGAGTAAGCATAAGGAAAAGGATGATGGGGATGATGAGGTTGGTCAATCTGAGAAGAAATAAAAGAAGGAAAAGAAGAAAAAGAAGAAGGATAAGGACCACAAGGCTTATGATTCTTATGTAGAGGAACCTGATGTTGCCATGGAAGATGAGGCAAATTATATGAGTGATAAGGCACAAGATGATGTAGAAAATTCCCAAGATCTTCTTGCAGCTGCAGGTCTAGAAGACTTTGATGATGGCAAGACAAATTCTCCAATTTCAATAAAATCATGAAAGAGACATGCATACTCTGATTCTAAAGATGAACCATTGCAGAAACAAAATTTGAGAGAAGATGATCCATATGATGATGATTTCTAGGATTCCTGAGCTTTAACCAAACCTAGCTCCTATTTTCCAAGAGAAAAATCCCCAACGGCCATGGGAAATGAATGATGAGCATCTAAGTTTCAACAGATTCCAAGAGAAGATGATGCATACAATGACGATGGATAGGCTACCTCAAATTTTTAGTAAATTAAATATGCTTTGTTCCTTCCAAATCCATTTGACATAGTTAAATGAGATCTTATCAAAAACCTCAAATGAATCATTTGTATCTTATCTTTTCACTTTTCCTCTTTCTTATTTTTTATGGGAAACCTATTTTAGTCTGTTGAAACTCAAATGCTCATCATTCGTTTCCCATGGGCCTTGGGGATTTTTGTTTTGGAAAATAGGAGCTAGGTTTGGGCAAAGCTCAGGAAGCCTAGACATCATCATCATATGGATCATCTTCTCTTAGATTCTACTTATGCAATGGTTCATCATCTTCAAAATCAGAGTATGCATGTCTCCTTCATGATTTTATTGAAACTAGAGAATTTATCTTGCCATCATCATCATCCTTGTCCTTATGATTACTCATCCATAATTCCTTCACACATTCAAATTATTCCTCTTGTCGCATCACCTGCTAAAGTTCTTCCTCTTGATTTATCCTTTCCATTTGAATCCTTCATTCTTCATCAACTTTTCATTTTGCTTCATCAGCCAAGACAAGTTGGTGTGCTACTTTAATTGTTTCTTTTGCTTTAAGCCAGTCACCTATTTTCAGTTCCATGTTTCCAAGCATACATAAAGCATTTGATGAGTTTTTATCCACCTTAAGTGCATCCCCAATCAATTCTAGGCTTGGTGCATTGTAGAAACATATTCCAAGAGAAGATGATGCATACAATGACGATGGATATGCTACCTCAAAATTTTAGTCAATCAAATATGCTTTGTCTCTTCCAAATCCATTTGACATAGTTAAATGAGATCTTATCAAAAACCTCAAATGAATCATTTGTATGTTATCTTTTTCCTCTTTCTTATTTTTATGGGCAACCTATTTTAGTCTTTATTTTAGAACATTTTATGTGTCCTTCAGTGTATTATGCTTTATCTTTCTATCAGATTTTAGATTAAAAGAACCTATAATTGAAAATAGATTAATTCATCTATTTTTTATTTTATAGTCCCAAATAGGTAGAATAAATTATTTTTTTGTTAAACAAATCTTGTACAATGTAATGTCCCCTTTTCAAAATGAAACCAAGTTGAAACTCAAATGTTCATCATTCATTTCCCATGGGCCTTGGGGATTTTTCTTTTGGAAAATAGGAGCTAGGTGTGGTTAAAGATCAGGAAGCCTATACATCATCATCATATGGATCATCTTCTCTTAGAATCTGTTTATGCAATGGTTCATCATCTTCAGAATCAGAGTATGCATGTCTCCTTCATGATTTTTTTGAAACTAGAGAATTTGTCTCGCCATCATCAAAGTCTTCTAGACCTGTAACTGCAAGAAGATCTTGGGAATTTTCTACATCATCTTGTGCCTTATCGCTCATATAATTTTCCTCATCTTCCATGGAAACATCAGGTTCCTCCATATAAGAATCATAAGCCTTGTGGTCCTTATCCTTCTTCTTTTTCTTCTTATGTTTCTTCTCAGATTGACTAGCCTCATCATCGTCATCATCCCTATCCTTATGCTAACTCTTCCATAATTCCTTCACATGTTCAAATTGCTCCTCTTGTTGCATCACCCACCAAATTTCTTCCTCTTGCTTTCTCCTTTCCATCTGAATCCTCCATTCTTCATCGACTTTTCATTTTGCTTCATTATCCAAGACAAGTTGGTGTGCTACTTTAATTGTTTCTTTTACTTTAATCCAATCATTTGTTTTCAGTTCCATATTTCCAAGTATACATAAATCATTTGATGAGTTTTTATCCACCTTAAGTGCATCCCCAATCAATTCTAGGCTTAGTTGGATCTCATTCCAAGCTTGAGCCATGGCTGCAAGACGTAGATATGCATCCATATAATCAAGAAACTTGAATTTTTTTGGCCTGTATAAAATATTTGCTTTTTCAGTATCATGTAGCTATTCAAACAACCTAGCAAGATTAAATAGTGTTATTACTTTATCCTATGGTAACTCAAGTGAAACACCACCTTCTTCTAGTCGATGGAAGAATTCCATATCCTTAAAGTGCACAGAAAAAATGCATAATTGGCACTACGGCTTTTATTTATGAATTCAACCCAAATACCATTTCCTAATGCCCTCATAAAAGTTTGTTGGGCCAACTCTAGTTCATCACACTCAAAATGAAGAACCCCAATGTTGTTTAACAATTCAGTGGGTACTTCTTCTTTGCTCTTCTTTAGAAGAGACTTTGTTGTCTTAAGAGAATCTAAGGCTACACTAGGGTCCGTCGATATTAATAACTGAACCATCTTGATAAATGGATGGGAATCATGTGGATCTATGCGAGCTGCCTTTCTTAAAATTTCCAAAGCCTTCTCTACCTGCCCTTGCTAAGCATATATATGGCTTACAAATTTTAAGCTCTCACACTTCTCAGGGTGGACCTCTAGAACCTTTTCAAAATTTGAGAGAGAACTCTTAAGATCTCCCAGCTTCAATTGAACCTTTCCAAAAAATCATGTGGCCTTTGGCTTTCCTTGACTGATTCCATGTAGTAGTAGCCAGTGGTTTCATAAACACCTTTACTATGATAAGATCGTGCAAGATTATAATATGAATGAGATTTCATGAGAGAGTGGTCAGTTGAAACCAGAGCTGTCTTAGTCAACTATTCCACAAGAAAATGCTGCCCTATGAAGAAAAAATAGTTTTCTAAATGATTCAATGCCATTGCATAGTACGTGTATAATTCAAAGGCTCTATGCATCTTTTCCATTCCTTCATGAACACTACCTTTTTCACTAATTGTGAAAATCCTACAATTAAAAAATGCACAAAACTGACCACAGAGATTTTTCCCCATTTCAAATAGAAAAATTGCCAAAAAAATGCGTTTAAAACTTGCAAAAAAAATCACGCTGATTTTTCGTGCCAAAAAAAACCATGATAACATAGCTTGTTGCTTACTATTATGCTTTGATAGATTTTTTCCAAGCATCCATAGCTTGTTTGAAATCACCTGTTTTAGGATTTTAGTCATAACAACAAGATAGTGATCTGTTTGATAAAATTCTTTGGTAGACATGTATACAAAATGTAGTAGCATAGACAAGGCAATGAACTTTGGAAAAAATGCCTCAACGAAATTTGGTCTCATGGTGATGGAATGCCATGACGAATGCCATGAAAAGTGAATTGTTATGGATTTTCATGGCATTCCATCACCATGAGACTACATTTCTTTGAGAACTTGTTTTAGGCTTTTAGCCATAACAACAAGGCAGCGAACTATTTGATAAAATGCTTTGGTAGACAATATGTATGAAAAATGTGGTAGCATAGACAAGGCAATGAACTATTTGAAAAAATGTCTCAAAGAAATGTGGTCTCATGGAATGCCGTGACAAGCATATGCAATTGGCAGCTGCTCCTAGTTATTAGTTATGCAATGTGAAGTAATTGCATAACTACTTAGGTTGACTTTGTAAAAACTATATTGTATTTGAAATTTTGTCATCTATCAACATCTAGTTATTAGTTATGTAATGTGAAGTAATTCTTTAAGTTTGAAAGATGTGCAATGCAATGTAATCAACAATGCAAATGATTATGAACAAATAATTGATACCAATTCATAATATACCCCTATATTCCAACCTAAAATACATAAAGAATCCAATCATACACAGTATTATCAACAAATAATTGAGACTAGAATTCAAGAGCACCAGATTAAATCTTCTTGTCCATTGATTGCTTCAAATAGATATTACAATATAACAAAAGTCTCCTTATATATGTTTCTATAAATTCCTATGATGATGATACCAAAATTTGGTCTTGGTTTCTCTTTTATAAGAGAAGCAACAAGCTTCAGACCATTACAAAACATGGCATCTCTTCAAAATTCATGCCTCTTCGTATAAACTAGACTAAACATTAGTTTTTCTTAAAACATAAAACAGAGAAAGTAGATAACTAATGAAGTCCACAACACTCATGACACCATAGTCCATTAATCTCCGTAAGGCACCCGTGATCATTGAAGATCTGTTCAATTTCCTTTCTCCATATTAGTGTATCTAAATGTGTGGTCTTCCACAGTGACAGCCCCAAGGCCTACTATTCGGGGGGAGGACACATATACCTTTTCTCCCACTTGTACATTGTATATGTTGGTATATGTATTCTATTGTTGTCATTGATGGCAACCTAAGTCATTATTCTAGTCTGTAGATCAAAATTTATTCCTACCAACAGCTAGAGTGAAGAACAAAGTTTTATCAAAAGTGAGAATGAAGAACAAGGTATTCAATTAATATGTTGATCTGTATGCTTCACTGGATTATCATTTTAGGTTGTGGATCTTGGGGAAGGTTGTTGAGCATCTATTTTATCTTATTGTTAAGTTTTGTGTTGTCACATTAATCGGTGTATGAGTTAGGAGATCCAATAGGATGATTTTTCTATTTATTTGTTCATGGTGGTTGACTCAGTGTATATGGCATGTTGCGGATGTATAAGGAGTAATTGTTTAATTATTTATGAGTTTGTACATTTTTTTTGGGTCCCAGCATAACATTAGCTGACTTTGGTGGGTACACATCAAATATTAAATGTGAATTCATCTGACTATTGGAGAATATTTTTATTTCGTTGAAGCCAACATAAAGCAACTAAATCCTTGATAGTGGATATATATGTGAGTTCGGGTAATTCATTTTGATGTATGTATGGGTGTGAAGAGTAGAGAAAATGTGTGTGTGAATATCAAAAGATTAGTTGAGCAAATTTTGCTTGTGCAAAAGAGGATTTTTGTGAAGCAAATTAAGGCAGAGCAAAGCAAAGTGAAAAATCAGACAGAAGGTCCAAAATCTAATCTATGAGCTTCACCAGAATTGATACCAGGAATTTACAGATGCTACTTTCATAGTTCAACCTTTTTTTGTAATCCAAACATTTTGTAAGGTAGTGAGCCTTCCTTCTTTTGAGCAGTGAGCTCTAGGCAGTGTGCCTAAATGCATGTGCATTCCATTTTTCTTCATACTTTTAACAAAGTATAAATTGTGGATTAACCTCCACAGTGGTTTTTCCCCTAACAAGGTTTCCACATAAAAATCTTGGTGTTATGGTGTTTTGATTGTTTCCTTCTTGTGCTTGCATCTTTACTTCTATTGAAATGCTATAAATGGTTTAAGATTTGAATTGGAATTTAAATATTGTTGAACACTGATTCACCCCCCTTTCAGTGTTCCTTGAGTCCAACAATACAATCATGTGGCCATTTGTATTCTTGAATTTTTAATATATTTGCAAGGTGAATCTTCCATTGAATATCTAGTAACGCCCTACCATCCATGATAAACTTAGAATATCTAGCATCCAACGCTATTACTCCATCCATGATTAAGTCAAACTTGTCAAGACTCAAATCACCATCCTTTTGTATGCGAGTGATGCACTATGGAACAATCTAGCCAAATTCACTCTTCCATTCGTTGAGGTCCTTCAAGTGGTCATCATCTTTCAATAGTTTTGGCAAAAACCACTAATTCAGAGTATGAAATGAATATATTCTTGTTCTAATCTTTTGGTCCTCTCCTTGCATATATTGGAATTCATTTATAACTATTTTGGCCATCTGCTCTATAGGTTTTAATGTTGCAGGAACCTCAATACTCTATAAGATTTTGCACAAGGTTACCAATGTGTGGTGTATGGGTTGTCAGTTCTTAAAAAGGGGATCCAGTATGGGTAGATGTGTTTTCATTTGATCAATTGCCTATGTTAGTGAGCTATAGCAATCATTCACACTTTCCAACTTATCCATAATTAGCTTTATCCTATGCTCAAGGACCTTCTCTAAAACATTGCAGATTTGCTTATTCACTCCTTCCTTACCCTCATTGTTGGCTTTCTTTAACTCTTGAATCTCATGTCTAAGAATGCTCACTTGTTTAGTAGAAGCACTTTCTATATCAACTGGTGGAGCAGGAGGACACTGGTATAACATTATTTCATTGTTCTATGAGGTGCCTACTCCTTTCAATTGTTCCTTCAAGTTCACAGTTTCCATGAACAATTTATTGAATTCATCATTTGAAAAATTTTGTTCCTTTTCGTACTCTCCCAATCTAGCTTCCATCTCCTTAACTGCAACTCAGATGAACATAGTTGAATGCATTGTCATGGTTGCAGCTTCTAGAGGAGATGTATCCTTTAATGTTTTCACCATAGTTGTCCCTTTCATTTCTTTCACTACATCTAGTAACCTTGGTTTTTGTGTACTCTTTTGTTTGGCCCGAAATGTCGAGGTTTCAATCTTAGGGTTATACCCTATGCCACTTACCCCTTCATCTAAGTCAAACTCAACAATCAACATTGGGTCTTCTTGTGTTCTCACTTAATCAAGTAAAAACATTCTCTTTATTTCCATACCAAGGACAATAAGTATATTACTTTTCAAAATCATCTCTCTAACCTCTTGTGGGCTGACATCAATATTATCAATCCTTAATTCATTAAAATTTTGGGCTACTATCTGGTCATGCTAGGATTCCTCAGCTCCCATCTTATTTATTTCAACCCTCACTTCAAACTCTCTCATTTTCATCTTAATCCAAAAATCTTTAAATTTAGGGGTTTTGATAAATTCATCATCTTCCAAGAACTTGCGAGCTGCAACTACACTGTCATCCTCATGCATTTCTCTTTCTCTTTGTACCTCAATATCGACTCTAGCTTCAGGCCTGTGGGCTTCAGTTTCAAGCATAGGTTGGTTCACTTCAACATCATCCTTGAAATGTCTTAACACATTAACTACTTCTTCTATATATCCAACCTCCTCAATTATTTCATAGGAAACATGTGGCTCTATCTCTTGTGTCTTTTGTTTTTTAGAAGGTGGTTGTTCAGGAGGTGATCCTAGAGAAGCATGACATAGTGAAACAATATTTAGAGTTGGTTTTGTAATTACAATACCACTCGACCTTTTGGGACACAATTTGGCAAGTCTTCCGTATCTACTACAGTCTTATATAATTCATGAAACTTATCAATTATCATATCAATCCTCTTGACAGGATCTGCTTCCTCTACGAAATAACCCAAGAAATCATTGTGCTTCATCTTTCTTTCTTCCTCAAGACTTTTCATAAGTTCCCATTTTCTCCAACTATCATATACCTGTTGAGGAGTGAAATAATTTCTGATTACATCTTCTTCATAGTCAATTTGGTGGGTAACCATAGCCTTGGTAAGGATGGCGTGTCTTGCAAAATTCATGTGACCCTTAGGGTCAAAATCTCTTTCCTTTCCATATTGTAAAGAGTACCTCAATTTTAGATAAATTATGCAACTCTTCAAGTGTATCAGATCCCACTGATATTTCCCAACATGTTGTCAAATTGGGTAGAAATGAACCCTTCCTTTGTTTACTCATGACAACCTTTCCCATCCATAGAATCTACCACATGAACTCTAAAAAGGATAATCAAAGGGAGACAAACTTTGGCAGTATATGTGGGGCCTGTGGGCATCCATAAATCCAGATTATTATGATATCTGGTAGAAAAAACCAATCGTTGAAGTTATGAGTATGGCGTTGCTCAGGTTTCAAAGCCAAAGGTCTTAACAATTGTAGCACAAGTGTGTGTATTCTTGGTGGTTGGTGGCCAAGAACTCTCATAATTATGTACACAAACTCATCATAGAATATCACACAATTTGAATTCTTACATATGCTATCCCATATATAACACCATAGTTGCACTGGTAGCGAATTCCCATGCTTGTCAATTTGACCCAAACACATCCTTTTGCTCCATCTATATTTATTCTGGTATTATATTAGGTGGTACAACAAAGAATATTTCCTGAATGTTATGGGGGCTCTATTTTCCCTGACTTGCATAAATGCTTCATGGAATGCTTTCTTAAGATATGAGGCAAAATCATATTCAATGTTTGTCTCAGGGTTTTGGATCCTCATAGCCATCATCATTAAACTAACTAAAATTCGCTCTTTTGCATCTACCCAAAGTACTTGATAGAGAGCAAAGTGGGTTTTCTTGAAATAGAATTGGAAATCTAAGACTTCAAATGGTTTAGTAGTAGAAGGAGATACGGGAATCACCATGTTGTTCACACCCCTTTTCATGTAAATGGGGACTTCATCACTTCTATGGGTTTTCCTCAATCTAGTATATTCTTCTTTACTTCTTTGCAAATCAATTTTAGTCAAGGCTTGTTTGTTTAGGTCAAAACATTCAATGATGACCACTTTAGTCAACACAACTAATGGTGAACCATTTTACAATCTCACAGACCTAGTAGCAAGATGATAACTCTAAGCCAATACTCTGATGAACTCTACATCTATAAAAACATTTGGGACAATTAACTTGGCCAAATCTAATGCCCATGGATTTGACACTAGAATCTTGCCCTCCCTTTTGTCATAAAAGTACCAGATCAGTTCCCACCTGGAGATAGGGACTCTCTACAACCATGAGCCACATTAGTAAAAACATTCTTAAATCCTCTCTCAATTGATTCAGGAAGTATATCCATGATAGACTGGTGTAAGGACCTCTTTTTAACCTTAGATTCTTCCTTTTTAGTTTCAAGTTCTTTCTTCTTGGGTGGCATGATGTCCTTTTTAGTTTTAGGTTCTTTTGTCTTGGGCAGAATGATGTTTAACTATCTTACTTCTCCTAGTGTATCTGAAATGCAGAATTCTAAACAATCTTGTACTTGTAAAACTTAATTCACAGTTTAACTATCTTACTTCTCCTAGTGTATTTGAAATGCAGAATTCTAAACAATCTTGTACTTGTAAAACTTAATTCATAGTTTAACTATCTTACTTCTCCTATACTTATGAAATGCAAAATTCCAAACAATCTTGTACTCGTAAAACTTAATTCACAAGAGTTTTGTGCACTTACCTGGGTTACGATGGTTATAGAGCTTAACCTCCTCGAACTCCCAACTCCCTACACGATAATTTTTGCAAATGAGTGCAAAGAGAATGTCAAATTCTTGGTTTAATGGCTTCTGAGCTCAGTCATGTCAACATTAATATCAACCTTATGCCAAATATTTTGCTCGTAGTTTGAGTTTGAACATGCACCATTGATTTTACAAGATTGGTTGGTTGATGTGATTCGTGCATTTAATACCGCTTTATCACCACCACTTTCTATAATTTCCACAGGATAGAGGGGTATAAACCGCTATACTGCATGCTTCTTTGCATTTCACCTCGGGGTAGTGGGATCCTTACCTCTATACCGCAAGCTTGACTTGTTTAACCTATAGAATTGTGGTTTACATTAATGATTACTACCATACCACATGCTTCATCACATCCTTCCATGGTATAATAGTTCATACCACCCTACCACATGCCTTTATGATCTTTCTCGTGGGATGGTGGGTTATTCCCCACTATACTGCACCCTTCATTTTTCCTACTCGCAATATGGTGTTTTATGATGTTTTTAAATTCTCTCATATCATCCAACCGCATCCTCATCATAATACTTTCGCGGTATGGTGGTAAGCATCTTCATGTTGTCTGTTACACATTGCTAGCCCACCAAGGGTTCAGATTATTGTTGCAAGATTGTGGTAAGAGACTGTTAAGGGATTTGGAATGTTTTTAGCTGGACATGTTTTTGCTTAAGTATATATATGATGAATTTTTGGCTTTGTATAGGTCTTTCAGTGTCAGTCATACCTAAAATATTTATATGTTCAGTAAAAAATAAAAAAAGGAATATAAGGGTCAAGGCTCGGGTCATGGGGCTCAAGGTTAGTTGTGATCATGAAACTAGGCAAAATTTTAAAGTTCTAACACACCTCATGATGAACTAGACTATGTTTTTCCTTCATCCTGCTTGTGTTATGTTTTTATGAGTTCTTCTCTTGTGAATATATCCCTAAGGAAAATTTGTCTAATACTTGCAACTATAAAAATCTTCATGGTTTTTTACTGCAAATTCTTTTTAATCTGTAAACTGAATTCTATTTTTAGTTTCCATTTGCAGTTATTAGCGGATTGGAAAGTCAACAATTATCAACTTATGAACTCAATAAAGTTTTATTGATTCAAGTTGTTGATTTATACAGTATTGTCTATTTGGGCTTCAAGAAATGAGGACAAGGACTGTAAGGCGCAAATTATATGATAATGATCATAATGTTCAAATTCTAGAGACAAAATATGAGCGCATGCGTACTAAAATAGTGGCCAAGAATAGTGAATATTTTTTGAGTCTTGGTTTGAAAAGGCAAGTTATAAATCCTTTAAGTAGTATATTATTTGTTTAATAGTGTTTAATCAAATTTTATAGGCAAGAGCTTTATGTATATAAGACATAATATGATTTTTTTTTTTGTTTTATAGGCAACAAAAAGAGTGCAAATAAAATGTGGAGAAAAAACAAAAAGAAAAAAAGATACAATGTTGCCATCTCGTAGAAGCCAACGCTTTTGTGATTCAATAGATGCAGTTGGTGAAAATGATAGTTGTGATGATGTGCAACATGGTATAGCACATGGTGATGTGTAGCCTAATATAGCAAACGGTGATGTGCAACCTGATATAGCACATGGTGATGTGTAATGTTGTGATGATCTCTTAGGACTAAGTCTAAGAGAGATTATTGAAAAACATCAGGGAAAAGGAACAATAGGTTTGCAGATGCTTTTTTCAACATTAAAGGATGCATTTAATAATGTGGAATCCACGAAGACCAGTATTGATCTACCTACTCATGCCACACCTGATGTGGCCAAGGAGCATGAAGTTTCGGTTAATGAAATTCATGAAGAGATACCACTTACATCTGCTATGCCTTAGAGTGCACCTGTTGCATCTAGAACTTTTGATGGAACTAGTGGATCAACCAAAAATACAGGTAGTGGTAATTTAATAGAAGATTTGGATTCTTTTTATTGATGCCAAAAATTGGCAAGGTAACAACCCTTTGTGGGAAACTCAGTTTATGGGGGACTTATTGCGCTAAACTGAGTGACCTTTGGATTTTTAAAGAAGCCAACTTCTTCTGTAATTGGTTTTTTGAATGGGAAAAGGAAGTAGATATAAAAATAAAGTATCTAACTAAGGTGATGCGCCAAAATTTAGATAAAAGGCATGATAAATCTATCTTTTGGATATGATTTAAGGGCCTGTTCAACAATCTTCTATGTCCTACAACAACATAAATTAGAGATTCACTCATGAAAACTCATTCAATGACATAAAATAATCTTCACACCCATTTACTGAAAAGAGGATTCAAAAGACATGATCTAAACCAACAAATTTGGATTCAAATTATAGAAGTTTGGCAAATAAACCATTCAAACAATAATGACACAGTATAAAGTTTATCAATAGCATAAGAAAATAGAGAGGCCGAACAATGGCACAGTTTGTGAGTTCTTGCAATAATCTAAACAATAAAAGGCCTGGTGTCTTTCTGAAATCCGTAATTCTTAGACCCGTGGAACTTAGAACATATAACCTGTAATCTTCGAACTCAGAACCCTTTTACAAAAGCAAAGAGAAACATATATAGTGAGCCTTCCACTGCCTGGCAAGCAGTAACCGAAAAGATTCCAAATTATGAGCAATGATGTTGAAGCAATGACTCCCCTCGGCCGTTGTAATAGAAATGGTTTGGGCCATAACATTTGGTCACTCCCCATTAAGGTGCATCCTCTACGAATGATGGCAGTGGTCCTGACAAAGTCCCATGCAAACAAGTGTCGCCTCCTAGAATAGGCAGTTAGAACACATGACAACATATCGTAACCCATAGTTTGCCCCATTCCTTGCGTTGAAGAGACATGTGGTAGCATTTCGCTGCCCGCGGTCATTTTTCCCTTTCCTTTGTCGAAAGCTTGCACTGAGATGACACGTAGCAACAATTTTTTCCATAGACGTCGCCTATGGGGCCCACCAAATCTTTATGCGATTGGGAGCAATGTGGCACATGGGTAGGTCTCGATGAGGAAGCAAAGGGAAGCAGTTGAAATAGCCCACAGTGAAGACATGTGGGAGCATAGCAAGGGTTTGTAGAAGAGCAAAGGACAGAGTTCCTTCGGGGAGCGTTGAGTGGACACATGGCTGAGGCTGATAATCATTTGTCAAAAGGGGCCATCGATATTCATTGAAGGTATGGATCGGGGCCTAGCAAAAACAAAACCCGAAGGGAGCACGGTGAATTTTGTGTTCACAACTTCTAGAGACTATCAAGGGCATTTCTCTTGAGGAACGAGAAACCCAAAACTTTCTCTAGTTCGCAGACCAAAGCGCCATCCATTGGGCGACAAAATTAGAGCTTGGAAAGGGCTGCCTGCAAGGGTGACCAATCATCTTCAAATGGTCTAGATAAGTTGCACAGATTCTCTGGCGCTTCCTTTAGGTTAAGCATTTATTTATAAGGCAACACCTTAGGTAAGATGACCCCTACCTCGCAATGGAAAAGTAGTTGCACGAGAGGATGAATGAAACCTTGAATGTTCATTGTGGTATGAGGCTGGCTAAAATCCTAGAAAGTGGCTAGGTCTTGCTCCTTTTCTTCAATACTTTCCACAATTTGCTCGGTCGTGGCGATTGACCCATCTTCAAGAAACGAGGATGGCAGACCCAATTCAACTAGTCGAGAGAAATTTTCCTACATGCAATCCATGGTCTCGTTCAAAGTAGTTGCATAAGTGTTAGTTCACAGGAAGGCCAAGTGGCAATGCATGAACTTATTTTCCATTTGGGCAACAACATCCTGATCTTTGATTCTTGCCTCTGTCAAGTCTTCATTAGAGATTGTGTATAGATTGCTTAGCAAACTCTTTGCCTCAAGAACCCTTTCTGTGACGAACCTTGGGAATTGCTCGATTGTTCCATGAACCTCCTGGCTCAATTTTGTTGCCTTTGAGATGAACCAGAGTGTTGGCTGTAGTGTTAGGTAGAAGGCCTTAACCTTTTCCTAGTATGAAATGTATAGCTGTTGGGCCACTAGGATAAGGTCTAGCTGTGTAGCAGGTGCCTAGGGAGCACTCTTCAAAAGGGAAATCTCTACATCCTTTGAGCCAATATCCTTTGTTAATTTCACATTTCTCTTTTTTGCAGATGCAAGTTGTTCCCTGAAGCTACTTAGTTCTTTAAACCAGTTCTCCTCGGCTTGGGCATGATTTTCCAACCCTATGTCAAGAGAAGACTTCATCTCTTGGAGCTCTTTTTCTAATTAGGCCCTTTGGGCCTCAAAGTATTCCTTTTGTTCTAATTTCTGGTCATGTTGAGCACACTGAGCTGCTAACTCTTCATCCTTTTGTTGTAGCTTCTGCTATGTCAGGGCCAATTGGCTATGATATTCTAGGTTTCTTTCCTGTAGCTCATTGATCAGTGTGGGTCCAATGGATTAGGACTTCTTGAGTTCCTCTTGGAGTTTGCTCTACTCCAACTTTTCTGTCTGTGCTTTCTTTGATAAGCACACAACCTCTACTTCTAGTGATTTCTCCCTTGTTTCCATGAAACTGACCCTTTCCTTCACAAGCTTTAGTTGTTCCTCCTTTTTCTTCAACTGACAACCAGAATTGAGGAAGTCGGTTGTCACCACCCGCTACATTTCCTCTATGAGTTCTACCTTATCTTGCAATCATGCTGCATTTAGATTGAGCCCCACGGCATACATGCCGTAATCATTTGACAACATCTCCCCTTGTAATTTAGTGGTATTCGGGTACATGGTGGAAAAATTAAGCGTTCCCTGCACCTCATTGAACACAATATACACCTTCAGCTCTGCATCTCTTTTTTCATCCTTAGCACTTTTCTTTTGCATTCTAAGAGCTCGCATTTTCTTTGTGGCTTCTCCGTAGGATATGAATTTGGATGGCGACTGAACTAGTCCACCAGCAAAAGGTGCACCGAGAGGTAGGGAAAAAAGGAATGTAAGTGTGGCAGGCCCCTGCATTTTCTTCTTCTAGAGAGTAACTGTTTGCGGGGAGAAATAAGGAATTTGCTAGAGTTCATTTGTGAATCAGCAGAAGGGATCATTGGTTGCCGCAGAGATGGGGTAGTCATTGTAGGGTCTGTTTGCTAGGTAAATTGGGTCGGACATGAGGTAGCTAAAACAATAGGGGTGCCAATGGTAGCTGCGCCTTCGAAAAGAGAGGTGAGGAGAGATTGAGCAGTGGTGGCTGGTGTTAAGGTTCGCGAAGGTGTTAAGATAGATGGCCCAGTCTGGGCGAATTGGGAGAAACCTCCCACAAACATTTTTGTAGTGGTAGAGAAGGTAGGTCTGACATTTGTTGTAAGGGGCATTGCATAAATGGAAGAGGATACCAAGTATTGGGAAGTAAGAAAAGTAGAAATGAACATTACCTGTTGACCGGATGATGGTGGTGGTTTGCTCATTGCTTGCTCCTTATTTACTTTGAGCTCTTAGATAGCTGTGAGTATTTGGCTTGTGGCAACCTCTTGTGATCCTTCTCCCATGATAGCTTTTGTGCGCTGTCGTTTAGTGGGCGGAGTGTCCCCCACTTCTACAGTCTCTGGTTGTTGTTGTTGGGTACTCTTATTATTTTTGAGGCCCAAGTGAGTGTTTGTGAGGCCCTTGATAAATTCAGTCGCACATTTGAAGCGACATAGGCCGATAGCCCTGTGGAATTCTTCTTTTGCTGGGCAGAAAATGCTGATGTCTCAACTTCCTCTTCTACTTGCTCTTCTCCTTCATCGAGGTCATTACCTCTGCTAGCGCTTGAGTCAGAAATAAGGTGCTCATCATCCCACAACTTTTCAAACTATTCATCATCCTGCATACTTTCATAAGGTGCATCAAGCTATTTTGTCTCTTGGTGATACACCCAGAAGGCTCTCATTTTTTCTATACTCCATTCTTCTTCATTTCTTAACTTATTGTACAGGGCCTTCCCCATTTTACAGTTCTCATTATAATCCACCTCAATGAAATAGAACCTATTCCATGGTAGCTTGTTGTCTTTTGTGGGGATATGAATTAGGTCAACCAATAATTCATCTTCATCCTCCAGCTTTTTAGTAAGGTCGAGGGCTATGAGTTACCTTGATATGATAATATGGAAGAACATTGAAAGGGTTGTAATCTCATTTGTCACAGATCATTACCAACCCTAAATGAGCCAACTTATCCTACAAAAGTGGGTGTGTCTGCTTCTTTTTCATGGCCACTATTTTGAAGCTTTGCAAACAGATGAAGAATCCCTTTCTCTTGGCCTTTTTTTCTGTTGCAGAAGGTAATATCAATAATGCATTTCTGCTAGAACAATTCAAGGGCTAACACTTGATTTGTAACACATGTAAGAAGGTGGAATGGTTCCTCGGTGAAGCCTCGCATTCAGATGAATGTAAAATCCACTCCGAAAAACCAGGCACATCTGGGAATGAAGTTTTGAATATACTCTGTCTACATCAAGGTGAGTAGATTAATACCCTCCTCTCCTTGCAAATCTTGTAAAATCAGAGTCAAGAAATAATCTGAGAATGTGTAATAGTCAAAAGTAGAAGAGAGGAGAGGGGTCCAGTTAGAAATTGGCTTTCTTCTGTTCCTTTCATCAAAAATAGACAACTTCACCCGCCTATCAAAGAAATCAGGATTTTGGTGCAAAAACATATGGGCAAGATAGGAGGGAAATCTAAACTTCCATTCAGCTTGATATTTGTTAATTTTTTCTATCATTTTCTTTGAGATGTATTCTACGAAATCATACTAGAAGTAAAATTTTTGCCCGCAGAATTGGAAAGCTGGGCCCAATTGAAATGCATACACCTCTTGGTCAGTGTCCAAACCGAAAACAAATGCCTCCACTTTCATCCCTCCTTGCCTAGGATTTGGAATGCATAGCATATTCCAGATGGTACCTGGGGTGATGTTAACTGACAGAGTTCAACCCTTGATAGTGTTGGTATTTGGGTTGAAATGCTTAATGGCCGCATCGACCAATTCTAGGTAGTAGTGCACAGATGGGACCATATATTGAGGAATCCCATTGAACCATATCTTCTCTATCATCGACATTAGCTTTAACACATTCATCCTTTCACAGGTTGCTTCTCTCAACCCTTTAGGGTTCTTTGCAAGAAAGGGATCATGAATATTATCCCAGTCCTCCTAAATTAAGTTCTGGTCTCTGTAATTTTTGGGCTTGTCTAGTTCCTTTGTGTTTTCCCACTTTGGCTTGTCAGGAATACCCGGTGTAGCATAAGAAATATTCTCAAAGAAATTGAGGGCTGGTGTTCCTCGCATAACTTTAGATAAGCTTTGCGTTAGCACTTGCCTAGCTTCCTGGCTTGAACTTTCTACCATTTTTTATTTGTGGGAAGCTTTTGCTTTAGCTTGATTTTTTCTGCAATTTCATCTCGGCTCTAGTTGTGCACTAGAACTTTTTTCTTTCTTCTTTGAGTAGCATTCTTGAAAAAACCTTTTAAGTGCTTTAAAACTTTTACATGCAATACCTTGCGATCTTTTCTCAAGGTGGTAGACGAGAGTTACCTTTTTAATTTAATTTGACATGTATTGCCAACCCTTTGGCTTGTGTGAGATGAATTACTTGCCATTTTGATATGACAAGAATTCATAATTACAATTAGCAACCGTATTGTACAACTTGATTTTCTTGGAACTTGAGCCAACACCTTGCTTAGCAACTTAAGTATTCATATGCGTTGGCAATTAATATCCCAAAAGGAATGATTAAACCAAAGATGCGATCAACATTTGAAAAGATATGAGCTTTACCTTGGAATAAGCAAAACACCTCAAGAATGACACCTCAGTCTTTGGTCATGCATAACACCGCCAAACATTGCCACCAGCTTAGGCTAATTAATTAGCCCTTATTAGTTTTGCATCAGCAGACGCAACTAGTGGGAAATTCGAGCAAGCCTGGGCACAACTTTCAAGTTGGTACTCGATTAACATCAGGTTTATGGTAAGAAGATTACCACGCATTTCCTTACTTTTCCTATAAATAGGCACCTTAGCAATGGAAAAATCACACTTAAGTGATTTGAGCAGATTTGGTATTAGGCAATTGGTTTAGCCGTTTAGCATTAGCAGTTGTGTAGCGTTCTCATAGGCTAGAGTTAGGCAACTTGCAGAGGTAGTTCTAAGGTATTTGCAGAGAGTCTGATAGTATGAACACCCCAATTAGGCTAGTGTCGCATAAGTCCTAGACTGCTTTCTTAGGTGAGATTTCTATCAGGCACTTAAGAAGGATGATGAAGAATAAGCACTCGCTGGCTATCATAGCCATAAAATGGGTC
This sequence comes from Sequoia sempervirens, assembly GCA_007258455.2. Taxonomy (NCBI): domain Eukaryota; kingdom Viridiplantae; phylum Streptophyta; class Pinopsida; order Cupressales; family Cupressaceae; genus Sequoia; species Sequoia sempervirens. The sequence goes on from VDFB02105785.1 coordinate 230,824,495, forward strand.
TTGGGACGGGACTACCTTGAGTATGAGGACAAATATAGGGTTAACACTGATGTGTGCTCACATTTTTTTTCCTCCATGCTGGATATAGGAGTTCCTAAGCTATTTATTTTGTGTCTGGTAAAGGAAGTTTTTCCCAAGAAGTACTTGAATGGCCTCAGGGAGGTAGTGGCAAACGCTGCACATGGTGGGGGAATCTTGACTCCGAGCAACCTTCAGAGGTTCATAGAAGAGGATGCGGTTGTGCTGTGGATGCCATTTTTGAGTGGATTTTGCCTCTAGTTGCAAGATGAGCACCCTTAGAGGGTCACTCAAGCTTGCCACTTCTTGTTTTGTATCTACAATGTGGTACCTACCATTCTACGACATCGACTGGTACATGGACTTTAGGAACCTGGTGTTTCCTCTGCCTACTTTTTCTCCTTTGGATGATGCTACCACTCCTGAAGATGTCCCTGAGGATGAAGATATTGTGGAAGCTGCTATTGATGCATCTGTTGCTACTGCCCATTCTATGGACTGAAGACTTCCATGTTTTCTTTTTTCTTTCTAAAAACCTCATAGTAATTAGTCCATTTTTTGTATACATGCCTAAAAAAGGATTTTCGTAGTATATATGAAAGAAGCAGAATAGAATTATATACTTTTAGAAGTGTGGCCTTTGAGCCATTTCGACAATGTAAATATCAAAGTATATATATAATGAAAATATATCTTTATATAATCATCTTGTCATCTTCTCTTGGATTCTGCAATTGGGTCATCTTTTCCTTTTCAACATGTAGGTATCAATTTTGTATGTGGGTGTTTAATTTTTATGTTCTTTTCATATATGAGTTTATTTTCCTTACTCTCTTCCATAATGGGTCACTTGTTCTTTTTCCGCCCCAAACCATAGAATAAATGAAAAGACTGGCCAACAAAGTAGAAAGGGAAAGAAGGGAGAAGCACTATAAACATATTTACATGGGTATGGTAAGCAAGCTTAATTGAATAATTTAAGGTGAATTAAATTGAACGAAATTCCTAGCGCTTCTTGTTCCATAGTTTCTGAATCATATGTATTATGTTCTTTGCATTGAATTATCTTGAACGGGACCTCCCAAAGGCTGTCAAACTTCCCATGCTAACCTGGCTTTGCAGCCCTTTCATTAAATTTTAGCACTAAGTCTCCACACTTTAGATCTTCATCAGACACTTTCTTGTCAAACCACCTTTTAATCATCTGTTGGCGGTTAGTCATGTCTGTTAGGGACTTTTCCTTTTTCTCTTGTACTTATAGCAATTTGGCTAACCGCACCTCCATTACAATGTTTTGTTCCACCTCAAGAGATTTCAGTAATTACAGTGTTGGAATCTCCATGGAGATAGGTAATAGCACCTCTTTACCATATACTAGCTCATATAGTGAAGTCTTGAGGACTTGCTTTGGAGTTATGCGGTCCGCCCAGAGCATTGCTCGGAGGTTTTTTATGCCATTCCCTTTGGTATTCTAACCCAATCCTTTTGAGGAGTCAGAGAAAATTCTTTTTTGTTGACTCGGTTAAGCCGTTCCCCTATGGGTAGTAGTTTGATGATGTTTTAAGGAATATGCCATGCATAAGTGCGAATTGACTTACCTTGGAGCCCAGGAAAGCTTTAGCATTGTCGAAGATGATAGTTTTGGGAAAGTTTAATCTCATCACCAATTTCTTTAGGAAATCCACTATCTCTGAATTCGTCACATTCCTTAGTGGCATGGCTTTGATCTATCTTGTGAAGTAGTCTGTGGCCATCAAGATCCATTTATGTCCTGCACTGGAGGCTAGGTTGATCATTCCGATGAAGTCCAAACCCCATTGTGCAAATGACTCATCAACCACTATCAAATTGAGAGGCATTGTCAAATTTTTCCTTCTTCCTGTAAAGAACTGGAATTCCTTACAAATCTTTACCAAGGAGTAGGAATCATGAAATAGTGTCGACCAAAAATACCCTGTGCACATGATTTTGATGGCAGTGGTCTTTGCGGAGAAATGATCACCTGCGAGACTATTGTGGTAAGTGTCGAGGATCCTTTTTGCTTGCTTTGTGGTAACACATCATAATAGAATGTCATTAAAATTTCTTTTGAACCAAATCCCTTCAATGAGTGTGAATCCATTGTTCTGCAGCCTGTAGAATCTCCTCTTCTGAGAAGGAAGGCTCGACAGATATTTTCCTGTGTGCATAAACCTTACTCTATCTGCCAACCAACAACTTTTGAACTCTGACTCATTCATTAGGAATAGCTCTAACTACTCTTCTTTGGTGGCCATTTCTCCATCTTGTGCAAGATCTTCGCATAGTCCTCTTCCCCAAATAGTCTTTGTAGGCTTAACCTCAATGTCGTACTCGAGGATCTTGGTGATCCAATTGGCTCTTTTCTCGGTGATTTCTCCTTCCATAATGTATTCACGCACACTAGAATGCATGACATAGAAAATCACCTTATTGCAAGAGATTAGATGTCAGAACTTCTTGAGTCCCTTAACTATTGCAAATGCTTGTCTCTCTACAAAGTTGTAGTTTGTTTCATATTTCTTTAGGGTTCGGGAGTGAAATGCTATCGAGTTTTCTCCCTTGCCCTTGTCATCTTTCTAAGGTAGGACAATAGCAATGCTTCACTTGCTACTAAATACATACATTATGAAGTCCTTTGATAAGTCTGGGTTGACCGGAATAGGAGTGAAGGAGATAGCATCCTTGTCTTTCTGAAAGGCTTCTTTGGCTTCTTTCATCCATTTAAATGTTTGATCCTTTTCAACATCAGGGTGATTGGCCTAATTATTCATGTAAAATCAGAAATAAATTTGCTAACAAAATTTACCTTCCCCAAGAAGGACTAGATGCCTTTCTTGTTGACAAAAAGGGGCAACTCTTTGATTGCTTTCACTCGCTTGGGATCAATTGAAATTCCCTCTTTGGACACTACGTGCCAGAGTAGCTTGCCTTACGGTACTCTGAAGACACATTTTTTTAGGTTTAGGGATATCCCAAACTCCTGAAATTTCTTGAAAACCATCTCAAGGTGGTCAAAATGATCATCCTTGGATTTAAAAAACATAGTCAAATCATCTAGATAGATTAGGATAACCTTGTTGATCAGTTCACTAAAAGCGATATCCATTGCTCGTTGGAAGGTGGATCCTGTATTTGAGAGGCCAAAAGGAATCTTAGCATATGCAAATGTTTCCCACTTAGTAGTGAATGTTGTCTTGTGTTGATCTTCTTCTTTAACCCATATCTGATTGTAATTGGAGAAGCCATCTAACAGGGAAAACATCTCTGACCCTACCACTGTCTATAGGATTGACTCCATTGAAGGTAGCAAGTAATGATCCTTCAGGGATGCTTTGTTTAGATCCTGAAAGTCTACAAATAGATGGATATCTCCATTCTTTTTTTAGACCAAGACCAAATTGGATACCCACATGCTATGCTTAATTGAGAAGACAATTTGTGATTGGATTAGCTTTGTTAATTCTTGCACAATTAGCGCTTCAATCTTGGGGTTGACTGGCCTCTATTTTTAGCAGACTAGTTTTGCGTCTTTCGCTAGCTCTATTGTATGTTGGATGATATTAGGATCATATCCCCTGAGGTCATCATATGACTAGGCCACCACTCCATACTTTTCACAAAAGTTGATGATCCTTTCTTTATCATGATGCATGACATCCTTCCTGACTTTGAGCTTTCTTCCATCTTCGACTTAAAGATCCACATAGTCACTTTTGTCTGCTACAAACTTTCTCTTGTCATTCCTCGCATCATCAAAATAAAAAAGGTTTTCGAGAGTGACCAATCCCTTTGGAAGCTTGTTGGATCTCAGTTGAATGATTTGTCCTTCATAAGCTTTAGCGATCTTTAGTTGGAGATCAAAAAATACTCTCAATTGTTGGATAAATGAGGCAATGTGTTCATCATTGTCAAACACTTGCCAGCTTTGGTCATTTTATAGAATTGTTTATCAGACTATCACTCGTACAAAGTGTTTGTTGTGAACGAGGTCAGAGGCAGGATCAAATAGGGATCTGATTGCTGCCATGTGATCTGCATCTGTATTTTGTTCTTTGGGAATCATTTGAATGTTGAAGGCTTTAAAGCCCTTAATCAGGTCCAAAACTCGGTGTCTATAGGATCACATGTAGATATTCTTGGTTGCAGAAATTCCATGGACTTGATTGACCACTAGTTTGGAGTCTTCAAACACCATTAATTGCTTTATGCCCATCCATTCTGAAAGTCTTAAACCTTGCACTAGTCCTTCATATTCAACTTCGTTGTTTGAGCAAGTGAACCGGAAGCAGAAAGAATTCAGTGTATTTTCATTATGTGGGGATATGAAACATATCCCCACATGTGTTGACCGTGCATCTTGCTTCGTCAAAGTGCAACATCCACAGTTCTGAGGCTTGACCACTCTCAAATTCTTTGACGACCTTTGGGAGAACTTGATCTTCATCATAGATGGCATAGGTGCCCAACTTGGTAGCATGGTAGTTGTCGAAAGGATCAACATCTATATCTTTGCTCAAGAGAACATCTTCATGATCAGTGTGATCTTCGGTCACTTTTTCATCTTGCAACAGCTCAACACAATGCATTTCTTGCTTGGTGATAGAGGTATGCACAACTTCAAAGTTTATCATGGCTTCATCGACCACATGTTTAGAATGCATAGCCTTAGAAACTATCTTCATTTTCACACCATGCTTGTTCCTGAGAATCATGTGCGACCAATCCAAGGACAAGTATCTGCCTACCATCAAAGTGAATTCTCGAGATAGACAAAGGCTGAATATGGAAGGAACATCTATGATCATAGTGTCTTGCGACACTGTGATGCTAGGGTAGGCGAATAGAGTCAAGGGGAGTTCTTTGATGATGCCTATGATTTTAACTTTGTTTCCATCTAGCTACATAACTTCTCTTTTTAAAGGTTCATAGCTAATCCCTAAAGCTTCAACTATCTATTTCAACATGACTATGGTGCTAGCACCAAAATCAATCATGGCATTGTGTAATAACTTCTCCCCCATGAGAGTTAGGAAAAAGGGTTTTGGCTTTGGCTTGTCCTTTACCTCGGTAGGAACCTCCACTATGCTATTTGTGAGAACTTTGGCAGGAGGTGATTGATCAATGACTTTCTCTTTAAGCGACTACTTCATTGGCTTTAAGCTTGCGTCTTCCTGAAGAGCCTTCTGTAGTAGTGTTTTTTTCTCTAGAATAGCTAATATATCCGAAAGAGACACATTGGCAGATGGTTTTTTCAATTGTTCCACCACATTGAAGGGTGGTGAATTTGGAGATTTCTGCTCCTTAGCTCTTTTTATAACAATTTCCTTCCACGGCGGGCATTGTTGCACCACTACGGAGGTACTAGGTGTCTGGTCAGAAACATTGATAAGTTGCAAACTGGCTAGTTGCGGGATGAATGGTTCACCCGTGAATCTCCTCTTTGAGTGAGTTGTAATCGAACTATACCTATGGTGTTTTAGATGTGGATGCATCATTGGAAAACACCACTTCTTCCTCCTCCATCCATGAGAAGAGTGCGTGATCAGGAGCGATGTCCACTTCTTGCTCCAATGACATCCCTTGCATTTTTTCAGTGACCACCACGTTATCCATCTGTGAGGAGGTGTACACATAGCTTCTGAATTTGATGTCGTGCCTTGTCTGTGCTACTTCGCCACCTTTTGTTGTAGGTTGTCGTGTGAACAGTTTTAGGGCATGTGTGAATCACCACAAGGGAAGTACCAGGGGTTGGTGTCATTAATTAAATTATTTTGCCTTATAGTTAGCTCTCTTCTCGAGCTTAGATTAACACTTTGTAACAGAGTGGGTACTGATACTATTTGATTGGTTGTTTGCGCCTGTGGATTTGTGTGAGCGCTCCCTTGGAACTGGTTCTATTGGTAAGAAGGCCTTCCGCCTTGGTAATTTTGATAAGTTAGCTTCAGAGGCACGACTTGGTTGTGCTTGATGATAGTTATTTCATTAACAATAGTCTACAACATCTCCTTGAACTCACTCATCTCCTCCTTTAGAGAGCCAGATGTAGAGGTGACATTCTGTGGCATGCTCAGATATGTGTACATAGATTGAAGAGGAGCTTGCGCACTGGTAGAAGGAATCTCTTGAGAAGGAACTGATATTTCTAGAAATATGGGAATGATGGGCCAAGGTGGAAACTTCCCGGCGTCTATCAAATTGTTCTCTGCCTTGACAATAGTGTTGTAGGTGTCCGGTAGTGTGGTCTCACCTAAAGACTAGATCATAATTGAAATGTCGGGGTTGATAGAATTTAAGTAGAACATGAACGCTAAATTAAGCAGCAGGTCGATATCAAATTGGATTCTCTGCCAGCTTGTATGGAACCGTACATTGAAGTTAGTCATGGCTTAGTGCGAAGCCCGCTTTATGACTAACAATTGATAGTATAGCTAGGACCGATCTCCATTGTTCAAAAATATCTGATAGAAAGGATCTCCAAGATCATCCCAAGTGCTGATAGTGTTCGGTTGTAGCATCTGGTACCAATCTAGTGCTTTACCTCTAAAAGAAGCGGCGAACAACCTTAGTGCTATATTTTGGTCTATAAAGTCATGTACTATATATACGTCTGCAACATCTTGTAGATGTTTGGTTGGTGTTCTTGAGCCGTCTCCGGTAAATTTAGGTATAGCTTTTAGGGAAAAGATCAAGATAATGGCCCAAATGGAAGGCACTATTGACGCTACAAGAGGACTTCTGGTGTCCCATGCCACATAATTTTTGTTAGTAGCGGGCAACATGGCTAATAGAAAGGGAAAAGGGAGTAGAATGTTTAATAATTGGGTCGCGGGCTGTATTGTCCCTAATGGTGGTACTAATAAACTAGGATTAATTGTTGTTTAGGACCTAGTAACAGGTTGATGGCTCATACACCCTTCTAAAAATTAGGTTCATTGAAGATCAGTCCCACCAAGCGTGCCAAGAAAAATAAAAACTATTGATGCCAAAAATTGGCAAAGTAAAAACCTTTTGTGGGAAACTCAGTTTATGGGGGACTTATTGCCCTAAACTGAGTGACTTCCATATTTTTAAAGAAGCTGGATTCTTCTGTAATTGGTTTTTGGAATGGGAAAAGGAAGCAAATATAAAAATAAAGTATCTAACTAAGGTGATTTGCCAGAATTTAGATAAAAGCCATAGTAAATCTATCTTTTGGATATGATTTAAGGGCCCGTTCAATAATCTTCTATGTCCTAGAACAACAAAAATTAGAGATTGAAGCATGAAAATCTCATTCAATGACATAAAATAATCTTCACACCCATTTACTGAAAAGAGGAGTCAAAAGACATGATCTAAACCAACAAACTTGCATTCAAATTATGGAAGATTGACAAATAAACCATTCAAACAATAATGACACAGTATAAAGTTTATCAATTGCATAAGAAAATAGAGAGGATGAATAATGACACAGTTTGTGAGTTCTTGCAATAATCTAAACAATAAAAGCCCTGGTGTCTTTTTGAAATCTTGTAATTCTTAGACCTGTGGAACTTAGAACATGTAACCTGTAATCTTTGAACTCGAAACCCCTTTACTAAAGCAAAGAGTAGCATATATAGTGAGCCTTCCACCGCTTGGCGAGCAATAACTAAAAAGATTCTGAATTATGAGCAATGATGTCGAAGCAATGACTCCCCTCAACCATTGTAACAGAAAAGGTTCGAGCCATAACATTTGGTTGCTCCCCATTCAGTTGCCTCCCTTGCGAATGATGATAGTGGTCCTGGAAAAGTCCCATGCAAACAAGTGTTGCCTCCTAGAATAGGTAGTTAGAACACATGGCAGCATATCATAGCCCATATTTTTCCCCATTCCTTGCATTGAAGAAGCATGCATTGAAGAGACGCGTGGCAACATTTTGCTACCCGCGATTGTTTTTCCCTTTCCTATGTCAAAAGCTTGCACTGAGATGACACGTAGCAACAATGTTTGTCATAGACGCCACATGTGGGGCCCACCAAATATTTATGCAATTGGGAGCAACATGGCACGCAGGCGGGGCTTGATGAGGAAGCGGGGGGAAGTAATTAAAATAGCTTGCGGTGAAGACACGTGGGAGCATAGTGGGGGTGGGTAGAAGAGAAAAGGAGAGAGTTCCTTCGGGGAGCGTTGAGCGGACACATGGTTGAGGCCGATGGTCATTTTTCAAAAGGGGCCATCGATATTTATTGAAGGCATGGATCGGGGCTTAGCAAAAACAAAACCCGAAGGGAGCACGGTGAATTTTGTGTTCACACTTTTTTCAAAAGAAAAATATTGAGTCAAGATTTGTATAGATCTACTAAGAGGAATGCAAAAGAAAGAAAATTAGAAGGCAAGAAGTCATTCTGGCTTGAGGTATCAAGAGATGGTGATCCCATTAGGCCAAATGTTGCAAAGTGGGCCACCGAGTTGGGTGTAAGATGTAGGTCCCATTTAGATATTTGCAAATCAAATTTTGTAGAACAAGATCCACAAGCTGTGGAAAATGTTATACAAAAAGTGGAAAATTCTTTTGAGACTATTGGTGGACAAATATCTAGAAATATTACAAGAAAATGATGAAATTTTTGATTAACAATTATAGATACATGTGTAGAAAAATAATCATGTTGGGAAAAGAGAGGTTCGACCCCAGTCTATCTCCCAAAGAGTGGGAGGCATTGAGAGAAAGTATGCATTTTGAAGAATATTTGGTAAAGAATAATAGAGGAAAGAGAGCAAGAGATAATGTGAGGGTTGGATATACATTTGGCCGAGGTGGGTTGCATGCCAAAATGGAAAAATTTGCAGTAAGTGTATGAATTTTTGCTTCAATTTACATTGTGTTATTTATTTCAATTTTTTATTGAACTGACTATAGATTGAAATTGACATTGTATTTTAGGTGGAAAACAATAATAGAGAAGCCGGTACAAAAGATATTTTCAATTATATGGCAACACTAGATGCTAGTAAATCTAAGAGTAGGATGAAGTTGAAATCTAGTTCGTCAACATAGATTTCACAGCCATCTATTCAATGCCTAGTAGGATCCTCTATAAATCATGTGAACTCATAGGAACTAGGGTACCAAAAGGTAATGAGTTGCATATTAGGTCTTAGTTAGCAAGTTACCTAGTTGGATGAAACCATTAACCCTATAGTTTTTGCATGGAATGAGCATAAATCCATGGATTGAGATGAGGTAAGAGGCTCTATTGATCTCATTTCTTCTTGTTTGGCAGTTCTATATACAAATGCCTCTTACTATGTAGATTATTGAAATCTGAGCATAGGAGAATCCAACCCAATTTTTTTATTGTTGGAGTGATCCATAAAATGTTCTTTTAAACAAATTTATAGCTTGCATTCTTTATTTGACTATTGAATGCTTTGTATATTTTTTTGCATGATGGTTAAACCACATGTAGAGCAATTTTTTCAAATCTATAGGAAAACAAAAACATCTTTAGGGTGTCAACAGAGTTGCCGATATTGATAGTGATAAGTGGACAAAAATGCACAACACAATCATCTTAGTTGTCCTAAAGTTGAGGTAATTAATATAATAGTTGTCAGTTATTTGTCCCAATGTTTTGTCATTCTTCATGCTTAAATGTTCTTTTGGACAAAAAATAATAGCTTTTGCATTCTTTACTTGACTTATATTAATTTTTGCATGATGATTAAACCATATGATGTAGAGCAATTATATGAAAGAAGGACAAAAAGAAAAAGGCCCTATCAATAGAACTCTCTACAAAGCTGTACAACTTAATGTTTGCAATGACATTGATAGTGGTTATGATGATGAACTTGATGAGCATGCACATGATATGCATAGTGGTAGTCGTGCTGAACTCAAGGTGAGTGCTATGAAACCGCATGCAGGTAAGTACTATTCAAGTAACTAATGGTTGTTTTATTATCTAAATGAGGGTAATCATTACCTATTTGATAGAAACTAGACATTAGAATAGTGAAGTGTAATTAGCTAGTATACATAGATTATGGAATTAAGGGAGAACATATAACTTACATATGGAAGCTTAGAGCTTAGTTGTAATAGTGTGTTTTATAAAAGCACATACAAATACTAATTTGTACCAAGACATAAGAAATTACATACAATTGTCAAAAACAATATAATGTGTATTTTATTTTATTTTTGTAGACATTTATTGATAAACTCCAAGAAGGGGATACAGTTGAGGTGTTGGATCCGCATGATGGTGTTGTTGCGGGCATTGGGTGGATTCACTCACTATCTATTGTACATGGAGTCAAATTGAAAGGAACATGAGATGCAAATGTATGTATTTTATAGGTCTCGAGTAACATACCCCTTCCTCATGTAGATAAAATAGATGGAGTTGTTCATTTGAAAGAGAAACTAGGGACCTTCACACAGTGACGACTAAAATATTTGAAAAAAATCATAGAGTTAGTCGTAAGTGTAGAAAGAGAAAAAGAAGGGTTAGCGGCAACAGAGTGTGGAGAGTGAAGTTGTAGATAGAGAATGTATTGAGCATGAATAAGTTGAACCCAAACAAAAACCAAAAAATCTGATTTGGGTGTACATTCTATGAGTAGAACAGAGAATGTTCTATCTTATGCACCTGTAATGTAAAACCCCTTGATTATGTTTTTCTCTTTTTGTTTGGGTTTGACTCATTCAAACTGGTGTATTATACAAGATGGGATATGTTGTTGTGTAAGCAATAGACGTAGAGAATAGGGGTGCAGAAAAAGAAGTAAATACATACCAAATAAAGAGGTGTAGAGAAGAGGAAAAGTTGCAAAGAGTGCAGCATACATGTATGTGCAGTTGCAAATAAGTTGCAACATAGAATTGTCATCAAAATTGTAATATCTTGCATAACCAAAAAAAAGGCATTATAACACAGTTTTCTCAGTCACAACACTGAAAAATACACTTTGTAACAGTACATTTTTCAAAGAAAAGACACATTTATGTCTTATATCTGTTGTAAGAACATGTTTTATCAATAAAATTTTAGTATTTTTCCTTCTTAATAACCATTTCATTATGTGCAAATGAATGATTGATTATGTTTTTTTGTGTTTTTTATATGTTTAAACCTCAATTAAAGCATTGTCTCATTTCCAACACTTATAGGCAGAAATCAGTGAACAAAAACAATTAAATAAACTACCAATTGACTAAATATACTACCAACTAAGAGAAATCAATATTAATAAATATGACTAAATATAATGATTATGCAATTAATAAATAATGTATCAATACATCTATCAGTTGATAGAAATTGGCGAGCAAAAAAAATTAAATAAACTACCAAATTGATCAAAATGATGATTAAAATTAATGACTAAATACACTACCAATGGACGGAAATTAGTGAATAAAAATAACTAAATAAGTGGCCAGTTAACATCAATCAATGACTAAATTAACAACAAAATATATCAATGAATAAAAAAATGACTAGATAAGTGACCAGTTTAAAACATTCAATGACTAAATTAACAAATAAATTACACGCTACCAAATCAATCAAATTAATGACTACATCAACGTCCAAATCGATCAATCAGACGACTAAATTAATGAGCAAGTTGATCACTTAGATGGATAAACCAATGACCAAATCGATCAATTAGGCGACTAAATTAACGACCAAATCGATCAACTAAATGACTAAAAATATTTTATTCATCAATTTGGTCGCATTAGAAATGACTGACAATAAACTACTATTGGTCACACGACTATGTTCAGTCATTTATAAGCAATTTTTAGTAGTTTTTTCAGTCACATATTGTTGTTTCTATACTACGGATTGTTTGAGCATCCAGATGAGTCAAGAGGTGAAACCTTGAGGGAGTACATGTTTTTATATGTTATTTATGATGCTATAGTTGATTATTAGTTTGGTGCTTTCTAGAACAGGTTTACAAGTATTTTTCAAAGTTGGGACTTTCATGGTGACAGGTACATAGGTTGTCTTCAGTTTTGAGGACATGGTTGGACATGGTTTGAGACTTGGATTCTTTTATGGGTGATAGTTGAGTGTAGGTATAGCGATGACTATGGCTATGGTTATGGTGTCATGGATATGCAAGTACATTTGATACATTGGCACGACATGATCATGTATGTGGTGTTTGGTAGTGATATGGTTTGATGTTAGGAGATTGTACTTATCTTCTTGATTCTTGTTTGGTTCCTTGACTATGATTACTCATTTGTGGACATGGTTGGAAAGTCAAATATATGGTTGATTTAGTGTTTGAGTCTTGATTATCTTCTTTGATATATCAGTTTGCAGTTACTGATGTGATGATGAGTTTGCATGTTTCAGTGGTTTGATCTACAAGTTATGGATTTGTATGGATTGATCACCCATTCAGTTGCAGTGGGATGACTCAGATGTGGACTATCTGTATCCACCAAGTTTGATTCATTTTTGTTGTAGATTTCATTAGTTGGCCTTGTCTATGGTCATTTGTGCATTGTTATGTTGTTTCAGGATTGAGAGGATGGATGATTTGAGTACTTGATTAGTCGATTTATGGGACTTGTAGCATGTGGTTTGATCACGATGTCATGATAGCTTGGTACATTCATTGGTTATACACTTTCAATGGGAAATTTTGACAATGATGACTTGGTGGTGTTGGATTGGTTTGTGATGTTTTGTTGGCAGTTGTATGTATCTTCTTGGGTTGGAGATCTTGGTTTACTTGTATGTTATTGACATTGTAGTTGAGTGTGTGTAGACCTAGATGATCTTCATGGAGAGGATGGTAGTCATGGTGCCATGTGTAGCTCATACCATGGTTCAGTAGGAGTTATTGGTAGTGATGTGGATGCATCATTAGTGATAGTTATCTTCATGTGATTGGATATATGGTTTCTTGGTTTAGAGTGAGTTTGTTATGATGTCATGGTACACTCTTGATTCTATATTAGAGTTTGGGATATTATATGTTCTCTTGATACCAGGATGTTTGCATTGGTGCATGTGATCTCCTAGGAGGAGATGGTTAGATCATGTTGTCATAATAGGTTTTTGATTCTACGATTGGAGCTTTGTCATTGATCCTAGTAGTTCTCTTTGTATTGAGTAAATTGATCATTTGCTTGATTATTTCATGATGGTGCTATGTTTCATTTGGATTTTGGCATGGATTGATTGATTACAGGTGCTCGTGGATACTTAGAGATGTAGGTGATGGTTGGAGTTCTCTTGTGATTAGAGATATTTGCTTGAGATGGTTACTCTTTGGAAGTTTCAATAGGAATACTGAGGAGCTTTCACATGGATATGGATGTGAGTTCATGATGGACCGATAGAGGAGATTATTCTTGGAGCGAGTCATGATGACTTGGTTATCCTGGAGGAGCATTCTCATTCCACACTCTTGGTCTACTCGACAGTTTATTATTAGAGGTATTTTCCCATTATATCTTTTAGATGTGTTATGTTTCGTGCTTTGATTTCTCATGGGATTGAGTTGATTCATGGTGATTGATTATGGATAATCATTTGAGGATGGTTTAGCATGAGTTTATATGCTTTATCTTTCATAGATATGGATCTTGAGCTAAGGATAGTTAGTTCTAGAGGATTCATTTTGAGGAATGTTTGGGATGGTTATCTCCTTGTGCATTTGAGTTTATGATATCATTCTTTGATGAGGATTGTTAGGAGATGGTTTATGGGCTGATTTCTAGTATTGGGGATGGTTAATTTGAGTTTGATCTTCTTTATTTGAGAGGATTACACCCATTTTGGCATTGTTACATTGATTCATATGTTTTACTTGATCTATGAGATTGAGTGTTATGGGTGTTGTTGAGGCTTTTCATTTGGGGTTGTTAGGAGATCATAACAAAAAAAAAACACTTTTGAGGTGTTGGTAGAAGGACATTATGGTTTAGAGGTTTTCTCTTCTTCGTGGTTTATTCCTGGATGTTCATTTGGGGTGGATGGTGACATGTTGTGAGAGATTATGGAGCTCTTTGGGTTGCATGTGTGGATCATTGCTATTGTTCTTGGCACTTCATTATTGATCATTTATCACACCTTGATATAGTGTTGATTGGTATACTTGATGTGCTTTGACATTACCTATGCAGTGGGAGTTCCTGGATATGTAGATTCTTCATTGAAAAATTTGATACAGGGAGCTTGATTGTAGTTTACAGGTTGCATATGTTGTTGGCATGAGTTTGCTGATGTATTGATACCTTGGAGGTATGGATGGTTCGAAGTATTAGCATGTGTTGTGGATGCTATTTTTGATCATGTGGGTTTTTTAGTTGGCAACAACTTGTTTGGAGCCTTTGTTATCACTTGGATTTGATGCTTGTGTTCTTGGATTGGTGCACTTTCACTTTGCTATGTTCCTTTTCTTCCATAGGTGGCACATTAGAGGATGAGAGGAGTTATTGCTTGAGATGGTGGACACTTTGTTCTTATTGCACATGTATCTTGATGGAGCATGAGAGCATGTTACAGGTTCGTGTGGTTTCATGTATGGCTATGATGATGTATATCATGCATTGATACCTTATGCAATATATTCAACAAGTGGGAGAATGTTGAGATATGGCATTGTACACCATTGCATAAATTGATTTATCATAATATTGTAATTAAATAATTATTTAGTTGTGATGCACCTTGGTGGTGTGGTTAATCATACTAGGTAATTATTTGGGGACCCACTTATATTGTATTGTAACATTGTATTATTATTTAATGTGTGGGATACATGTGATAATAATTTAATATTGGGGAAATATTAAATAATGTGATGTCTTAGTACCCAATATTAAAAAAGGGGTTAGTGGTTTTGTATTCACATAATTTTTTGGTACATGGTTTTACCTTACCACTAGTTGTATTTTGTGTGAGCTTGTGCCTATAAAAGCAAACACATGTGTAGTGGTTTAGGTTGTTGAGTGGGTTGGCTGTCATTATTGAGTCTTCTTGAGGAGTTCATTTGTGAAACATGGCATGAGATGTGTGGATTCATGCTTGGACACATGGGAATGTATTGGAGGGCTTGATGCTTCAGAGGTATTCATTGTAACTCCTGTATTGGTTTATTGTTGAATAATATGATGGAGTATGGATGCTTTTGGAGGCTAGGTTTTTCCCTCTTGAGGGTTTTCCCAGGGTATATCATGTGTTATCTTGTGGCTTGTCTATTTGATCTATGCATTTGGTAAAATTGTATGCATGTTTATCTCTCCTGGGTTATTTAGGAAATTATTTAAGATCGTGGGTTTGAATGCAAATTTTCCTAACAGGTTGAAAGTCCTTTTGTTGTCGGTTGATAGATCCTTCAATGTAGGGGTTAGTTTATTCCAAAGGAATATTTCATCATTAATAACTATAGTTAATCACAAAACTCCATTAAATTTTATAGACATTCAAAAATTCACACAACCATTTATCAATATAATATATTATCTTCAATGCTTTAAATACTTAAAATATATGAAAATGTCTAGAAATTTCTTTGAAAATTTTCAAAAATATGATGAAAATTATGAAACTAAGCAAGGAAAATAGGAAACCTCTAAGGCTCATCAATAGACATGGATTCTCCAAGATCTAAATATTTTTTGGAGGTATCCACTATATCTAAACATGAATGTGATGCCTGGTGCTAGAATGTCAAAAGAGGTAGTGAGGTTGGGATTAAACTAAAAAAGGATGGGATACAATAGGGTTAAAATTGATATTTAGGTTTGGGAGGGGGAGGAATAAGTTCAAGGATAGAGGGTTTGAGAACATATGGGAAGGAGTGGTACAAATCGATAGAAGGAATGTGCTAAGGTTTAGGTAAGGAGGACAAAGTCACAAAATAAGAAGGTAGTAGATGTAAATTCTTAATAAATAAGGATAAAAGGAAGGTTTAGAGACTAGGGAAAGAGTAGAATGGTGGGGGAATCTTGATAGGGGATGAGATATTTTTAGGGTAAAATACCTCAACTACTCTAGATTTTTATCAATATCTTCTAGAACAAGGATGTTCCTTAGGTGTTAGATGAGAATCAAGTTGTATTTGGTAAGGAGAGGGGAGAAGAGGCATATATGATGTTAGAGTAGATTTAGGTTGGGGTTAGGAAATGAGTTTTGGGTGAGGTTTGATTTAGGTTTGGGAGGAGTTTTGATATATTTTTAGTTTTTGGTTAGTGTGGAGGTTAGGATCGATTAAGGGGTGAAGGGGATGGCTAGGAGGTTAAGAAGAAGGAGTGAGTAGAAAATTTCCATTAATGAGATTCCTAGGGTTGGAGAGGGGATAATAAGGGTGATAAGGAATGGGGTAAATGTTACTAAAGAAAGGATTTTTTATGAATTGGAAAAAAAAAAAGATGATCTACATCACCTCAATCCAAAGGTGGCTTAGGATGATATGAAAGTGATCACTAGTACAAATAACATGGTATAATACATCTATGTTTTTTGGTCCCATGTGGATGGGGAGGATTAGGTACTTAATATTATTAATGAGGTTTGCATTAGAAAATCTCAATGATATTCTTAAAGTGGAAAAGGGATCACTCCTATGTAATGCTGACAAGGTATCATTATTGATTTGGTATTCTTGTGTAATAATATTCAAGGAAAAATTATTGTCCACCAAAATAGTAATAACATATATAAATAAAATGTTTGTCTTAGTGGACTCTACTAGTCATTGTGATGGTCTAATCAGTATGTAAGGTGATAAGAAGGGGAGGAGGGAAAATATAATTAGAGTGAGAATTAGATGGATCGCTCTCAGTGACACCTATTATCTGTAAAAAGCAGATTTTGGAGGAAGGAGATATGGAAAGTGTGATGAGGTCAATAGAGGAAATAGGAATATTTGGAAAATAGAACATGGTACCATAGGACATACATAATTATCCATGTATTTTTGTGTCAAACAATTGGTAATTATTTATAAGTTGGTATTACTAAGTGACTCTAACTTATTTCCTTTTTTATTCACTACCTTCACTTGGATTGTGTTACAGTTTTCAATAAAATCCTAAGAAAGGTGTCACAATTCCATACACCACTCAACATCATGGCTATTGACCCATTGGTATTAGAAAAATAACTTAGGATCATATGTTTTGGGAGGGGAAGACTTAGGTCTAAAGATAATATGGGAGGAATCTAAATAAGGTTATGGGAAAAAGCTAGTTGAGGAGACAACAAAGAGAATCAAATAGCCCAGTCCATTAATTGTTGGCTTGAGAGCAAAGGAATACATCCAACAAAAAAATGAAAGAGGGATACAAGGCCTTCTTCATTGATAGAATGTTTTGGATTTGATTTTAAAGGGAAATTAAATTATTATTATTATTCTTTGAAAGGTATGTGGATTGATGTGGAAGAGAACACAAATGATGAAATGACATGGGTAATTGGACCAAAGAAGAATAAATGGCCTCAAGGTGATATGTCATATTCTCATTATCCCTTAAGACAATAAAAAGGTGAGGGAAAGAGGGATATGTTATACAAAATATCTCATCATGAATGCATGTGATAAGGTTTCCAATGAAATTTATTGAATATGTAAATCAAGAAAGAAAGAGACTTTAGAGAGAAAATATTGATAACAAAGAATAAAAAAATGACTTTTTGTTTGGATCTTGCTTATAATGCATAAGTCCTATATTAACCTAGAAGTGTACTATGATAACATGGTTGATCTCATCAAATCAATGGATGAAAGGTTTATATAAGGATTAAAACCAATATAAATGTGTATCCTTAAGGGAGTGAGGGAAGAGGTTATCTCACATACCATCATTAAATAACTAGTTGATGCATGTAGTGGTGAAAGAATAAATATGGATTTTGATATCACCCTTCCCATTGTATATTTAATTTAAAGGACAAAGTGATTTGAACTATGATAGGAAAGGGTGGTCTAAAATTTTTTAGGGAGAGAGGTTCTTAATGGATGTTGATGGTTTTTGTTATCAAGAAGGAGGAAGAAGGAATATTAACAAGTCAATTTTGCTTGACTCTCATATTTTAGTGTAATTAGGACAAGAATCAATGGGAGGGTTAGGAGGAGAAAGAGTAGTGGAGGCTTATGTTGTCAAGGTAGGATGAGAGGAGATAGAGGTTGATAAACAAATGATATGATATGAGGAGAAGAGGTGTCTAAGGCAATAAAAAGTAAGCTAGTAGGGTAGGAAAAGGGGAGGGGTTACAAGGAAATAATATAGGTATAAGAGAAGAAAGTGTTAGAGTTATCATGCATTAGCTAATAATTAATTAATCTTTAATTGATTATTAGTCTAATTTATTCTCACATACTTTAGCTAAACTTAGGAATGCTTTATTAGTTGAGTTAATATTAGATCATTATGTCACATCTCATGTGATGTTGACACTTGTCATGATCTAATCCCTTTTTCAGTTAGGGATTTGCTCTTATAAGCATTCAACCCTCATTGTAATCAATTCACGGGAGAAGATCTGTAGCTTTCATATCTTCTTGAAAGTTTCTCTTTTATGTAGCTTTTTCTTGTTGATGAATATTGCACATATTTGTTTGCAGATCTTTTGCGTGGAAGGTGTCTTTGTTTGTTGTTTGATCCTATGGCTCATAGTTTTGTGCTTTTTTCACAATTCTAACATCGTATCAGAGCGTCCTTTCTTGATTTATGAGTTTTTTTTCTTCAACAAGGGTTGCAGGCTTTAGATTTGAACTTCCTTTGCTTTCTTTACAAATTTTGAAGCTAGGCAATTTTTGAAGCATTTTTGTGTGAAAAGGACCTCGCCATTGGATCTAGAGTTGTCGAGAAAGTCAAATTTGGCTTTTGTTTCACCTAAATTTGATTCCATTTGTCAGATCTGTGAAGGTTTGAAGAAAGGGCTTTTTTTCCAGATCCAGGGGTGCCTAATTTTTTGAGGCATTTTGAGCCCAAACGAACCTCATCGTTGTGTCCAAAGTGGCCAAAAACCTTAAGATCGCCTGCCAAATCATCAAATTTGGTGACGTTGGCCTCTGAGGAAATTTTTTTTGTCCAGGGGCCCGTACGGCCCTATATGGACTCCTGTACACGTGGATAAAAAAAAATCACAATTAAAATATGCATGGATCGGCGTGATTTTTTTTTAATTTCTTTATTTTTTAAGAATTTTTCTTTTTAAAAAATATCATTAAAAAGTGTGTAGGGTTTTTGAATTTGGTAGGGTGGCGTATTTTTGGTGGGGCGAATTAAATGAAGGTACCTGCTTATGTAGACTTGCGGGCCCCACATTCCTATTGGCAGACTTCATTTAATTACTAGTGGCAATCTTCCAGCCACTGACGACGTTCTCCGACCGACGGGTTTTTGTAACCGACCAACTTGTTTTCCACCGACGACGACCTCCACAATGCCAACCGATGGCATATTCCCAGCACACTGCATTCTCACTAACGACGAGGGGACTATGGCGAATATTTCATTGGCGTGGAGAATATTCTGTCAGTCACTTTTTTTTGTAGGGGAGGCTGATATTTTTTCCATCAATGGGGAATATTCTAAGAATATTTCGTTGATGTCAGCATGACATCAGTGGTATGGATGTACCCTATGGCCCCATTTGACCCCCTTTGTGACCTAAAAGGGGTTTTTTTCATTTGGCCATAACTTGGGCATACGATATCATTTTTCAACAAAAAAGATATTGTCAGAAAGTTGGTTCCATCAACTTTCTAGTGATGTGGGTCTCATCGCTTTGTTTTGCTGCTGGTGCATTCTACAGTATTTTGAAGTCAAAGGAGTTGTTTTCAGTCCCGAGCTTGTTAATTTTGACCACTTTCTCTATTTTTTATGATTCTAGCAGCATTGGAACCGTCTTTCAGAGCTCTTCAGTTCCATCCTAGAAATTTTTCTAGATTGTTCTCCAAGTATATTTTATTCAATTTTTTGTGTTTTCACACTCTGGTAAATTACTTAGATGTTTTAGCTCTTGGAAACTTTTTATTTGTGTGGGATGACTCATTTTTGGTTGTTCTATATGTATTTCCAATTTTTTGTCCTATTTGGGCATTATAAACATCTTTTTCATGCATGTTCTCTTTTGTAAATGCACTAAGATAAAGTGCCTCTATATTGCACCTATATTATGGGATCTTACACATCACTTTGTCCCTTATTGTACACGCACTATGATATAAAGTTCCATGGGGGTTGATGTTTGCCTTTGTTTTTCCTTCATACCTTTCTCATGTGTATGTGACTTTTATTTTCACATCCTTTATATCTACTTGTACTTTCATGACTGCACCTTCAGATGTTCTTGGTTCCTCTTCATGCACTACTTTCAAGCATTCAATTTCAGTGTACCTATCACACCTCTCCCTTTTCAGCATTATGGGGGGGTTTCTATGGTTGGTGTTAATACTTCCTTGGTTTCATGTTGGAGTGAGATATGTATACAGTATTTGTTCCTATATACTAGGCAGATGTAGCAACTGGTTACCCATGCATTTTGGTGAGATGAAGCACTTACCATATGGACACTCTTGCATTCCTATTTCTGGAAGCGACCTTCCATTTTTACTTGATCAGTTCTTTAGACTATTAGTACTTGTGCTATCTATATCTTTGAGTTCCAGATGTTTTTCCTTGGTTTTCCATCAGATTTGAGTAGTGTCATTAGGGCACTCATGCAGATTCTTGTCTTCTTGATCTTGATCATCATTTGTTTCAAAGAGGTTTTTTCTTTCAACAGTCATTCTTCGATAGTGTTTGTAGCTTCTTCATGCTTTAGTGGTGTTCTACATGTTCTTTTTCAGTACTTTGTTTGGTTGGAGGCTTCTCAGTCCTTCAAACCTTGATTTGGAGGCTTTTTAGTCCTTCAATCGCCTTTGAACTCTTTTTGGAGTAGAGTTTTTCCCACGAGGCTTTCTATATTTCTCCACATTATAGAGATCTTTTGTTTGTACATGGGTACCTCATCTGGCCTAGTTGTCGTGGCCCATATTTAATTATTTTTAGGGTTTTTAGCTACTCCCTAAGTTCATCTTAAGGGGTGGTGTTAGAGTTATCATGCATTAGCTAATAATTAATTAATCTTTAATTGATTATGAGTCTAATTTATTCTCACACACTTTAGCTAAACTTAGGAATGCTTTATTAGTTGTGTTAATATTAGATCATTATGTCACATCTCATGTGATGTTGACACTTGTAATGATCTAATCTCTTTCTAATTTAGGGCTTTGATCTTATAAGCATTCAACCCTCATTGTAATCAATTCACGAGAGAATATTTGTAGCTTTCATATATTCTTGAAAGTTTCTCTCTTCTATAGCTTTTTCTTGTTGATGAATATTGCACATATTTGTTTGTAAATCTCTTGCATGGAAGGTGTCTTTGTTTGTTGATTGATCCTATGGCTCGTGGTTTTGTGCTTGTTTCACAATTCTAACAGAAAGGATTGGTGAAGGAAAAGAGGAAAAAACTAAAGGTTGGAAGAGAGAGAATAAAGATGATGGTATTAGGGAGGTGGATATAATGAGAAGGAATGGGCATAGATATTTGACTAAATATCAACTAGAAAATAGGAGAAGCATGAATGGACTCAATAAAATAAGAAATAAATTTAAGAGGGGCATGGACATGTACTATGTGTGTGATTCCACATAGAATTTTAATCCCTTTGGGGTGGGTGATCAAGAGTGTATTTAATGATTCTAAAATAGAGAAAGTGTTAGCATAGAATTTCTTGATAAGTAGGTGGCTATAGAAAAGGGATAAGTGATGATCAATCTTCTATTAGGTGGTAGAATTAGCCTTAGCTAAGATGGATTCATGATTAAAATATTAATCAAAATGAGGCTGGTAGGGAAGAACATGATATGGGTTGTACAACAAGAGAGAGAGAGAAGAATTCATGCCAAATTAGGAGACAAACACGCTATTATTTGACATAGTTGGATTCATATAAGAGTTTTAGTGAAGAAGAGTGGATGAGGAAATGGTCAAGGGAATAAATCTTATCAATTTTCACTTTAAAAATGGAAAAAAAAATGCAAAAATAAAATAAAATAGGGAAGAAGTAGAAGATTAAGAGTCTTAAAAAATAGAGATTTAAAATAATCTAGTTTTTTTGTATAATCTATCAGAGTATAAAATTATCTATTTTGGTGCAAAAACTAAATTTACAAGGTGGCAAAAAGAAGTAGAAAAATGGCACCAAACAATAAAGATAGATGATAAATAGAGCATAGGATGTTATTTTGAAGTGGAAAAGATGAATCTTGACTATTTGAATGAGTAAGGTTCACCAAAATGAAAAATATGAAAAGAGTGGTTAAATAGAGTAATCACTCCACTGTGAGAGTAATCACAGCAAATGTAACGAGACATCTCTTACTAGAGAAGCAACCAATTTTTACTTTTTCTCTAGCACTATCTCTATTGAAAAAGAGATGACACTTATAAATGAAATAAAAAAATGCTAATATTATGTGATTGCAATAAGTAATAACTTAGATTGTCGTATATGGTTCCTTTCCAATTAAATTCCTTTATGCCCTACTTAGGCTAGGTTAATCCATGCAAATTTAAGATAAGAGACTATGGTTTAGATATGGAAAAAGGAAACTTGAAATACAATAATACTAATTGAATGCAAATAAAGTATTTATTTTTACAATTGATGGGAAAATTGTCATATTGGGACTAAGTATACAGGAGGAGGAAGTGGAACTATTTTTTTCCCTATATATGACCTAATATAGGGTGCCTCCATCATTATGGAGGAGTATATCCTATTTTTGATTTTTCTTTTTTAGATAAAAATAAAAATGTTAGTATAATCATGGAAACATATGCAAGATGATAAAGAAAGAAGGGTAACATAATGCAATTTTTTTTACTAAAAATGAATGTTCAAATAAAATGATTTAAGAGACAATTAAGAGGGAGAGATACCAGAACATATGTTGTTGTAGAGTTGGATTGACTAGTTTATTTAGGGAAGGAAAAAAGGTTAGGATTACATAGGAAGCTCACCAAGGTGGTCAAAGTCCTATTGTTCATTTAACTTCCACATGGAGTCAAATAGGAGTAGTGTGTGCACAGTTGGCCTAAAATATGCCTAGTGTTAAGAAATTAACACTAGTGTGTATAATAGAAATGGAAATTAATCAATAATTAAGAACATAACATTATTTTATCACATGAGTATGATTTAGGAAATGAATATTCCAAATTTATTCCATGAGAAATTTAAAAATAAAAGAATTTAGGAAGAGAGAAGCCAAAATATGGATTATATCAATTTCTTGCAAGAAAGGAGGCAAGGAAAATCCAATAGAAAATCTTTATTTAGAAGAAGAGAAAATATGAATCCCATGGATTTCTTTCAAGAAGGGAGACAAGGAAAATACAATAGAAATTCTTTATTTGGAAGAAGAGATAATGATGGAGAAAATAACATTTTTAAATTTTTCCTCAAATAAGAGAGGAACACATAAAATCTATAATGTATGGAAGAATGAGAGAACAAAGTAATAAGAGCTACAATAAATAAAAAATAGAGAATAAATATGTTATCTTTTCAACAAACAAAGAGATCCATTTAATTCATTAGAGTGTTGTACTATCATACAAAAATCAATTGAAATCATAAAATATATTGAAAACAAGTTTATCACATCCATAATAATAGAGACACAAATGGGTATTCATAAATTTACTATAGTGGGAAATAAATGCTTTATGCATAAAGAAAGAAATGTCTCACAATAATGAAATCCTGTAATGTTTAAAATGATTGCTTTGTGAATTTGTGAGTACATAGGGGGTCTACACAAAAAACTTAGAGTTATTAGTGACATGTTTAGAAAGAAAGAATAATTATAAAGAAGATGTCAATAGCAATACATTTTAGCAAGAAATAAAGAGGAATTCCCATAAATCTAAAATAGCCTTTAAGGTGCAAAGTAAGTAGAAAGTATTGTGGAGAATTGGGGTGTATAGGGATACATTCATTTGAAGATTCATGAAATTATGACATAAAATAATATTAATGGTGACTTTATAATATATCAGCTCCACTATAATTGTAGAGATTTGGAAGTGGTATGGCATATAATTGAAATCTCGTAGCTTAAAATTTTATGGACAAATATGCATTGAATGGATATTGATGGAGGAGCAAACACATTGCAAAATTTCACATAGTTTCTAACCTTTGATAAAAGTCCCAAAAGAATGAAATATCTGCAATGCAAATTTAATGAAAGGAAGGTGGGTGTAGAAGGAGTTGAGATTGCAGAGAAATGACATATGTATAGATGCTTACAAGTATTTCACAATGAGTTCTAATTGATGTATCTTGCAAAGAAATGAGAAAAACCATGGGGATTTTCGGTAACAAATTTCTACAACTTAATTTAAATCTTAAACCACAAAATGATCAATACTCTATCCAATCCAAGACAACTGAATTAAAGATCCATATTTTACAAAATCTCGCCCAAAGTGAATATTCACTCAGAAAAGACCAAGAGTCAAAACAAAAGGAAAATAAAAAGAGGGGTCCTCGCTTTCAACAAGGTGTGTATGCGAGGCACAACAAATGGTGACTCTATTGTAGAAATACTTTAGAGAATTTCAAAGAAAAACAAGAATCATAAACCCAGAATTTTTGGTTTCAATCTATATAGTAGGTCAAATGAGCCAAAACACATGATCAAGAAATCAAAATATTTGGTCGATCTAACTTTTCATAGACTAGGAATCCAAGTGTGTGCAAATATGTTCATTTCCCATCCTTAAGTGACCACAAGAATTATGCTCCATCATGTTAAGTTACATAAATTATTCCACTTCAAAATCAATCTAGACATTGTCTTGCTACAATCAAGCATCTATAGCCCCGACGAGATTGTCATTGCAATTCCCTCAAACACAGCTCTACTTCTAGTTAGGTGTCCATAGCCCTAGTAGAGATATTGAATCTTCCCAAAGAGATGAATTTCTTTAATTTTTATTTATTTTCTTTACTTTCTTCTAATTTTGCATTTCTTTTCTTTTTTAACTTGCAAGTAGCGAAGCTTGCCATTTAGGGCTGAGAATCATAGTGGTGTTGAAGCAAGAACTTAAGATTTTTCACTTAACATAATGTCACATTAAAACCAACACTAACGTTAGGATCCTTAAAATATGTGAAAGATATAATATTTTAGAATACTTCAAGTTAGATCAAACCATTGATTCATCTTCCTAAAGAAAATATTCAAATTAGTTGGTCCACTATTAAGAGACTTGCTCCATCCATTCACAGGGATATGATAAGTGTTTCTCAAATAAATACTAAAAAAATTCCCAAATAATTAACTTTTAATGTTGCATCTACAAAAAAAACCTAGAAGAAAACGAGAAGACCCCTAGAATAGACCACAAAAGCAAGCCAAACCAAACCTAAGCTAACAAACCAACAAAAGAAAATAAGAAGTGAAACTAAACTGAATTTATTAAAATTAGCTATGTACACAAAGACTCTTTGGATAAATGAAGTTAAAAAAGAAGAACCAACACATTCCCTCACAAGATTTACCAATATGTGCAAAAGTAACAAGGTGGTGCTCATAGTCCTAATTCTTGCCAATTCATCTTTGTATTTAGAAAAATAGGTCCATATTTTGTGACATGATCAAGAAAAACTAATAACTGAGGCAACTCATTACGTCAATAACTAATCCACAAGAATATTTTATTTCTCAAATTCTTGTAATCAAAATGATAAGCAATGCAATCTATTGGAACAAGGAGATATACAACCTAACCTATCATGTTCTCAGGAAATGAAAATCATCTTCCAATTAATCCTTTAGTCAATAAATTCATCTCTTCAACCTCAAGAGGATGCAACTCATGGAATGTTTTTGATATATTAATCAACATTTACAGGTGTTGTACCCTTTACAAAATGAGCCACAAGGGCCTTAGAGGATCACGTGTAGAGAATCAAAATATTAACCAAAAAAAAGACAAAACACAAAAATAATGGACAAACAACAGACAACCAACAACCCAACAAACAAACACAGCAGCAACGGACTAACTAGCACCCTCCCAATTCTAAGAGAGGAGGTTAAAAAAATCCTCCCTAACCTAGTTGGGCCCCTCCTCCTTAGCCTTCTTATCCATCTCTTCCTTAAGCACAATGGATAGGGTACCAGCCACATGGTGGATTATCTTGAGACTAAACCTTGACAAACATTGAATTTATTCTTGAGCTTCTCCACCCTCTCCAGCATCATGTTATGGTCCTCCGCTTTATCCACAGTCTTCACAATATATTCATCCATAACTTGGGGGTCTAAGGACTGGGTGGTCGAGTCATCCTTGAGCATCTTGTTGAAGTTAGAAAAGTGACTAGGCCCTTCAACAAATTTCTCCTCCTCCTCCTCCTCAATGTCTTCCTCCTTCCTTTTTCCTTTACTGCTAGATTTCTCCTCATCATTGGAAATTTCATTAATCGACACTTACTATTTTTCACCAACCTCTGGGAACGCCTAATGTTGGTGTTATCTAACCCTGTCTCCACAGTAGCCACCACCACGATGTCCCCCTTGGAATCTTTACCAACAACATTCTTCCCTTCACTGTCAATGGTCAACAGCTCCACCTAGCCTTTCCCCTCCTTTTTCACTTTTTTATTTGCAGTATGTTTGATGTCCATCTTGTGAGGAGCAACTTTGAGCTCACAAATCCCAACCATTGCTTTTGACTGAATATTCCCCACACAACCCTTTTTCTTTTTGGCCGAATATTTAGGCTTGGGGGCATTCTATTTCACCAGAGAGGATTCCTTTTGGGGCCCTTAGACTCAACCAAAGAGGGGTTCACATTGGATTGCACAAGGGGTTTGAATTCCTCAATATGAAAAATAGAAATGGGTTTGGGTGAGTAGAGAGCCAAATGGAAATGATATAGCCTTAGGAGGAGGCCCTGGTGGGTGATAGGGGTGGGGTTTCATCAGGGTTTTGGGCAATGGAGTCTAGACATTTCTCAAAATAAATTTCCAAATTAGTAAGAAAAAAGGAAAAATCAAAAGCATTTTATGGCGCAAATGATTTAAAAGAGGTAGGTGATAAAAAATTGAAAACCTTATATCTACCCTCCAGAGTCACATACTTCATTAGAGCTAGACAAACCTGGTCCGACAACCAAGGGAGAGCTTCTCTTTTGAAACCAGACTAGGTGTGGACATGTTTTTCATTTTATTCAAAGAAAACATTGAGGCTTTCATTGTCTTGGGCCTTGGTGTGCTTAGTATACTCCTTTCTAGTGCAAGAGAGCCTAGTCGCCTGAGCAATAACCCTCTCATTGACCTCGAAGGAGATACCTCCCATCGTAACTCTACGGTCTTTCCATGAGCTTGCAAACTACGTCGACATCCTCAGATCATGACCAACCATGCATTCCATTAACGACGCCAACCCACCTTCGACACAGATATGCCAGACTAGAGGATCCATAAATCCATATTTCCTTCTTCAAACAAATCTTTATGGTCAATGGTAACTCCAGTTGGCTCAACATGCATACATTCTTTAGCTTGTACCATTATCTTGAACCCTATAATTCCCTGCATATTAAGATCACAAAGGAAAGATTCTTTATTATTGAAACATGACATACACAATTTTTTCTTGTTGAATTCACTCGAATAAGGGAAAAAAAATTAATAAACAAAATAACTCCCTTATTTCATCATGTAGAGGGTAGTGAACTGATGTTTGATTATGTTTAGTTGCAATAGAATTTCCTAAATCTTCATCTAGATGAACTTTTGTATGTGCACTAGCAACTTCTACCATCTTCACTATTCATAGCTCACGTGTTGAGGCCTCTGTTTCAAGTACTGGATAAGATTTAACTATAATTTTTTAATATTCATGCCATTATATCCCTAAATATTTATTATTAACTTTTATTACTTTTAGCATTTGAGGATTAGGTTTGGACTTGTCATAGACTAGTGACTGGTCCTTTGACTGAGAAAGACAAAAGGATATTTGACTTGCCTTAACCATGTGGATTTTTCATTTACTATTCCAGGATTTCCCCTTGTGTTGACACAATTGGATGGATCCTTTGGTACTAGCAGATCACTCTATGAAAAATCAGACTTTTTGTCATCCATTAGAGTGTCAACTATCTAGTCCTTGTTGCTATTGATTGATAGGAATTCTAAACAAGGATCACACATTTGGTGTTGATTATTGGACTGAATGGGGTCACAATAACCTAACTCTATCATTTCTTCATCTTTTGTACTTTCTACACTTTTTTTGGTTCTTGTCTTAAAATTTGTTGCAATTTCTACTCAAGTTGAACATTCTCAATACTGAAGCCTTATGATTGTCAACTCTCCATTTCTTGTAAATCCTCTATAAGGAAGGTAAAGAACTTTATTCTGTACTACTCTAATATTCCCATATGCTCTTTAACTTGCTTGACTACATCTTGACATAGTAAACATGTGGTGCAACATTGTGTATTCTGCACCAATTAGGCAACAAGAGATCCTCCAAACATACCTTATTCCCAAGACTAATTTGATCATTCATGAACTTTGTAATAAAATTTGTATATCATTCCAATATTATACTTTCATCATTTGCAGAAGAAACTTCATCTGACCCTATACACTCTTCAGGTTTATGTATTTCCCAAGATAATTTTTTCTTTTCATAGCCATATCCAATCTTGTCAAAAATGTCAAACACTTCATTTCATCATGCTTGGTGGTGTCATGTATCTTACACTGGTCTAATAAATCCAAATAAGACAAATTATAAGGGTATAACTATATATCTAGAGCTTCTTGAAATTGTGAAATGTCAACCTTACAACTTTCGACACAATAAGAGATAACAAACTGCTGCTTATCCATTTGCATTTTTTTAGTTTTTTTTATTTTTTTATTTTTTTGGATATTCAACATATAGATAGATCTATCATATCTCATATTTATAACTTGAAATCTCATTGAACTTTCTAGCTCATCATTCATCTTCCCTCCTTCTAGCACTAGTTCTGTTGATGAGTGTTTTTACGCATCACAACACAAACAAAATATGAAGTATTTTATCTCCCTTGAAAGGAAATCTATCTTCTAAGACTTCAAAAAGATTACCCCAAGGCTTCAATAGTCAAGTCTTGTCTTTACAAAAATGACTCAGGGGTTTAATATTTTGTTGCTTAACAAGGGGTCTTACAATTACCTCATTGGAGTTTAAACAATAAGGGTTTTGAATGGTTTAAAATTGACATAAAAAACTAACTAGATTTTCAGATCTAGGATTTGAAAGTAGTATTTAACATTTGATACTGCAATTTGTATGATTATTTCTTCTTAAACTTACTCAATCTTGCAAATAGAGATCAAAATATAGGGTAAGAAGAAATTAAGTTAAGAAACCCTAAGGACAATGACAATAATGATTTGGTGCTTCAAATCACTACAACAAAACAAGAAATTAGTGCCTAAAATAGCACCAGAATTTAGTGGATTTGAGTTCATGAATTGGGCACTTCTGCCAATGCAAAACTGTATGTTCACTTTGGCACCATTTTTTGTGCCAGATTTGGTGTGAGATTTTGCGTCAAATTTTGTGTCAGATTTTGCACCAAATTTTGTTGCTTCCAGTTTGGCTTCTGATTTTTCTTTTGGTTTTGCTTCTTGTGTTGCTTCCTGTAGACACATAAATTATCCTAATTGATAACGCATACTTGATTCTGACTTACTAACACCAGTTCTTCTTTAATCATCCTCTTTACTAATTATTTAATTAAATAATCCTTATTTGATTAAATTCATCGAATTCCTCTTTTAATCAAATAAATCAATCTTTATTTAATTAAATCCCAATTCTCCTCTTTAATTAAATAAATCAATTTTATTTAATTAAGTCATTAATCAAACCTAAAGGCATCTCTTTAATTAAATAAATCAATTTTATTTAATTAAACTTCTAAAGTTCTCCATTTAATTGAATAGATCAAATTTATTTAATTAAATCACTAATATTCATTATTCCTCTCATTTTGATTTATTTAAATCCTAAAATCTAAGTCAAATTGTAAAATCAACTAATTATCATCTAAGTTAATCAAATCTCAATTAATCCTAACACTAATCACTCAAATCCTCTAGATTTTGCAACTTGTGCAAATAAATCAATTTAATTGATTTATTAAATCTTCCTTTTTCATTAAAAAAGGCATCAAGTGGGAATATTCTCCAAATTTGAATTCTCCCTCCCAAGTGTCTTATCCTCCAACTTGGCATTTATGACTCTTACAAGTCCTTTTTTGACCCAAGTGGCAATAACTCCTCTTCCACATCTCCCTCCAACATGTCACTTCTCCAATTTTGAATTTCCACCTAATAGCATTAATGTGCACATTCATCCAAATGTGCTCCACCTCTATCCACTCACATGTTGACAAGTGGCATTATGCTATTGGTTGGTCTTTTGTCCCATATACATCCATTTTTCCTATTCTTCCATCATTCTCTTCTATAAATAGAAAGCTTCTCTATTTTTTTGGGCATCCACAATCCATGCAAGATTATTATACTCAATTTCATCCACAGGTTTAGGCATTTGAATCCAATTTAGCATAGTTTTCATCATTCATAGTTAGGTTCTTGTTATTTTGTTCATCACACATCCATCAAAGAGCTTATCAAGGGTTGGGAAAGGGCTACTTTCCACATCAAAGTAGCACCAATCCACTATGGAATAGGTATGCACCATGCTTTTTATTCTCTCAATTGGTTTATTTTGTTATTTTGTTTGCATTATGAAGCACGTTGGAGTATTTCATAGGAGCACTATTGTATTTGCATAGTTTAAACTAATCCATGCTAACGTGTGTTGAAGTTTAAGCTATTTTGCAGATTTTAAGTGCTTACACTTCTAGTTTTGCTTCTGATTTTGCTTCTAGGTTTGTTTCCGGTTTTGCTTCCAACTTTGCTTCCTTTTTTGCTTCTAGTTTTGCTTCCAATTTTGCTTCTGATTTTATTTCCAGTTTTGCTTCCAATTTTTCTTCTGATATAATGTCGCTTGTTGCATCTAGCTTTGCTTCCATTTTTGCGTCTTTTGTTGCTTCTAATATGGATTCTATTATTGCATCTTTTGTTGCTTCTAAAATTGCTTCAATTATTACTTCTTTGTTTGCTACCTAAATTGCTTTTGTTTTTGCTTCCTAGATAATGCCAAGTTTTGCTTCTGGTTTGCTTCTAGTTTGGCTTCCATTGTTGCTTCCTTTTTTGCTTCTAAAAATGCTTCTTGTTTTGGTTCCATTTATTAATTTAATATGCTTTATTTTAATTTAATTAGTTAAATATATCGTGCCTCTTAAATAACTCATGATTATAGAGTAAGTAATTTAATTATTTAACTCATATGATTAAATAACAAGATAATTATTATAACATGATCATCATCTATAATTAAAACAAGTGAGTCAAATATCTATAATTTAATTGAATTTGACAACATCCATCTTGAGTAGTAAATTAAAATCATCATACGTAATAATTATCCATCCAAAAATCATCGACCACTTTCAATATATATAAATTGACAAGTCAATACTGATAAGATCATCATCATATATAACTAAAACAAGTGAAAGTCAAATATGCCAATAGATCAATAACATGTCAAAATAATACATGTCCAACAATCGACATAAGTCAAAATGATACATGTACAAATGATATAAGTAAAAATGATAAATTATGTAACTCAAAATGATACAAGTCAAGATGATACATGTCTAAATGATATAATTCAAAATGATACAACTCAATAATATGGTACTGTAGGTCGTGAAAATGATACATATGATAGTAACCATGAAAAGAGGCATCATAATGATATATCAACAATAATCCATGATGCAGTCTATACGATCATGAATGTCAATAGCTACTACCAACAATTGCCTCATCATCATCATCACCATCGTGATCATCATCATCATGATCATCATCGTCATCGGCCTCGGCCTTGGTGTCTTCTATATTTGTGTCATCATCATCCTTGCCATGTGATTTGTACCAGAACCAACATATTCTAGATCTATATCATGAGGATCATCTTGATCTTCTAGAAGACCCGTGTTCTGTAAAAAAACATTTAAAATGAAAAGTTATTATTTATTTCATGCAATAATTTATTTTTCTATTATATATCTAATATTACAACATATGAAATGAAAACATAATCATATTACATCATATCAAAGTGCACATACTATAATAAAATTTCAAAAAAGTTATAGCTAATATGTCATTCCAATGATGTAAAACATGCAACAATTCTAATAAACGTTAGTAAAATATGCCAACATTTGGTGGAAGAGGAAGAAAGATGACTGGAACTTTGGAGGCCCACCATAATGGATTTCGGTATTCAACCATGAGAGAAAAAGAGAGCTAATATCATGTATCAAAACATTAAGCATGCATTCTTCCAACCAGTAGAGAAGGAGATGATTCCTTTGCTTCATTTTCATTTGCATAACCATATCATGGTGTGAACGAAGAAGACCAAGGATGTCCAATTTTATGTGGAGGTAATGGATGTGGTCCAAACTTTAGGAGGGGCAAGAAGGTCAATGTATGATCCTAATGAAATTGAGGAAGAACATCAAGAGAGGGACATGAAAAGTAAAATCAATGTAGAGTTTCAAGGATTTTTTAATTGAACTAGAGTTTGATATACCATTTAGAGATCTTTGTTTTCATGGAGTTCGTTTCAAAGCATTTGCTTTTATTGTTCCTACGGTAAACTGTTTGGTAGAGTTGGTGGAATTACCTCTCTTAGTAATCACTATTAGTGAGATTGAGATTGTTAACCTTGAGAGAGTAACTGCATTAAGATAATGGAGGAAATGGTTCCATTCATTCCAAGTGAGTTTCTATATATATTTATTTAAGGACTTAATGAGTTAGTGAAATACACTAGAAGCATCAACAAAGAAGAAAAATGGGGATGGTGTTTCTGCTGAATTTAGAGCAATATTGTAGAGCAATATTTTCTTCTGACTACTAATAGTTTCTTTGTTCATTATGCTTTTAATGGAATAGAATATAGTATATGTTGGATTTATCTAGAGGCATTAATATTGTATTTGCTAAAATTAGGTTGTGATTGTTCTTTCAAACCTCTTTTTAGTGTGTTACAAGAAATTGTGGGTAGGAATGATGGACTCTAAGGTTCACATGCCATCCAAGAGTAGTATTCTAATAATTTGTTGTTTAATGTTGTAGAATGTGATTCTATATGCCTTGTTAAGTAGGACAAAATAGAATTACTAGGATGATAATAAGGATAATTCAGTAGAAGCTTTACTAGGTAAATAAAAAATGTTATCTTAGGAGTTGATGTTGTACAATCTACCACTGAGAAACATGCTTTTAGCCAACTTGAGAGTGAGCAGATTTGTCTATCTTTGATCTAAGCTTCTTCCAAGATATACTAAGCATCTTTGTACATAGAAACACTTCAGTCCTAGCAGACACTCTAGTGAACTATGATTTTGCAGGATTAGCATAGTGCCTTATATATCCAAAGTATTTATATCTAGATTTTGATATTGAATAGATGCTTTCCTTGATTTTCTGTTCTTTTTCCAATGATTTTCCTTCTCTGTAGCTTGTACAATATGAAAGTAAAGAAAACATAGATAACACTGCTAGTATGAAGAGCTTAAAGAAATGTTGCTTAAGTAGAGAGCTATGTTAGTAGTTTTGGTCTCCAGGTGTGAAGAATAGGTGTTTTACAAAGTCAGTGAGGTTAATTGATGATATAATGCCCATAAGCTTTCCTGAAGCAGCTTATTATTCAACACATGATAAGTGAAATGTGTAGAAACCCCTAGAGATCTTCGAAATCATCCATCAATGGAGTAATCTAGTCTTATTTGTCAATTACTGTGTTCTAAGATGTGATATTAAATATTTCACTATGAAAAAAATACTGAGTAGTTAAAGGTGATTTTAGAAAGTCAAACTTTAAGGTTGGCCCATGGGATCTAGATTAGCAATGCTTGTTAATATTCAAGTTTAGTGAAACCAAATCTTTCAAAAGAAACATAGTGACTAAAAGGCTATGGGATGGACACATTTTCTTCCATCTCATTCCACATCAATGCTAATGAAAGTACATTAAGTTTGCAATCTTTTTAAAACTCATTTGTGTTGCATGCATGTAGGATTATGGTAAGTTTCATGATCTTCTTGGGAATGTAACCAACCAAAATATTATAGCAGTGCTTGTTAGGATAAAATGCACATGACATAGAGTGAAACCGCACAAAGAAAAATAGGATACATGCAATCAGGAGACTTGAAATAAAATGCATGCCAAAACTATAAACATAGAGTGCAAGCATAAATGCAATTGTGCACGAATGCAACAAATGCACTAGGAGAGCCAATGTACTCAATATATAAACTTGTAATAAGACATGCAAGTGGAAGATTCTATAAACATTGGCAGTTAAAAGTGAAAGATTCTAAAAACATTCAAAAAAATAATGTAAGCTTTCCCAACTACAAGTGGAAGATTTTACAAAGCATGTACAAGCACAAATGGAATCATCCATAAGTAAAATAAGATTAGGTACTTGTAGAACCATGAATAAATACATGTAGAAGATTCATCAAATATAGAGATCTAAAAAAGAAAAAGAAATGGAAAGAAATAATTAAGCCTAATAATTTATCACTTACATAGTAGACTAGATGATGGCTCTGGTACAAATAAGTACTTTCATTAACATCTTAATGCAGTTTTACTTCGGTCTCAAGCTTTCTGCCATGGTTGTGCTTCAACCATCCCCATAGTACCATTTATACAAATACATTCATAGAATGAAGAAAAAAAGAATTTTACATCCTAAGATCACAATGATATTAAGAAATGGAAGGAAAAAAGGAGAGCACAGAGTTCTCATGCCATGGAAACTTTAATAAATGTCATACCTGGCCAGATTGGATTTAAACAATGCTAAATATACATATTGTTAACTATTTTATGGTTTTTTGGTGCTTGGAGTCTAGCGCCACCCCCTCTCTCTATAGGACTTAAGGTTTGTCTTTTACACCAAACACTCTCTCTATAAGACCTATGTGGTGGCTCAAGGCCCTGTGCCACATCACCCATGCGTCCTAGAAGTGGATGTTACAACAAAAGTGCCTAGTTTTCAAGCTTGAAACATAGCCTAAACCTCAAGAGGAGGAGTTAGACAATTAACTTCTAGGAACACTAAATGGTACCCTTCCATTAGCCTCAAGGGTTTAGTAAAAAAAATAGTGGCCCTACTTAGCAGGTTGTATGGGGAGAAGGATGCTTCTCATTTTCAAGAATCCTAAGTCTCATTACTACATATGTTGCTGAAAGAAGGGCCAATTTTAAACTAGGTAGTTTTTTTGTCACTCACTTTGTGTAATGAAATAACGAGAGTTGAGTCTCCTCCAGTGGGCACAAAGCCAAAATTCTATACAACCTCTTACTTGTGTTATATTATTTGTGCAACTAATAAATTCTTTGGGGATGAATTGGACATGGAGCACCCCATGTCATTTTGTCCATGTTTATTGCTAGGACTGATGGGAGCACAAATATTTATCCAAATATGAGCACATCTGTGACCAATTCTTTGCTCCCTTGCATGAGCTATTATTTGAGAAAAGGTTCCCTAGGTTGTGTAAAGACATGATCAGAATCTTGGAGAACCCAAAATATTACTCCCTATATGAGTTGTTAACATATAGGAAGATCTATGGCACCGCAAAGGCACCCCATAATTTTCCCAAGCATGTACCTGACATGTTGTTGATCAATAAGTTGCATGACACACTATACTCTTGAGATTTAATGAAGTTATGGAAGCAATGGTAATGGATGTAGATGATATGGATCTAGTGGCTAGGGCTATGACTAGGGCCACCACAACACAAGCAAATGAATCAAACATCCTTAAAATGACATGAGAAATGGAAGGGCATAAGAAGGACATTGAGCACTTGAAACATCAAGTGGAATACTACAAGGCTATAGGGTATGACAAAAGCGATTTCATGGAATATGCATTAGAAATCCATGATAACTTGACCTTGGTGCAAAATGAGTTCTACAAAGATGTGTTAGATCTATAGGATTCCTACCAAGATGCATCAAAACATTCTTACATGTTAAAAGAATGGAAACATTGTGAGGAAGGATGGAAAAGATGCATGTGGATCACTAGTAGAATGGCAACATGAATTAAAGGAAGCACTCCTTGAGATACCGTGTTTGAGAGAAAAGAAGATAAATCAAATCAACATGGGACTAAGTTACTCAAATGATACAACTCATAACTTAAATGAGGAAACTTAAGAGATATTAAAAGACCATGGTTATTAATTAAAAGATGCGATGAAAATAAGGCATGAATGTCACCCATTGCCCTTTAAGGAAAATAATATTTTTTTCCTCAAGATGAAATAATGGGACAATTGTGTGGGATCTAGGGCCAAAAAAGAAGCACTTTAGAACTCATCCTACATATCAATAAACAACTCAACACAAGAAATACAAATTGACATATTAGCACAACAATATCCAACTAATTTATTGAAAGTCAACTATTGATACCCCATTCTCCATCCAGATTACAAAATCGGTTCAATTTTTGCTTTGTAACATTTCCTTTGCAAATTGTTTTGGATGCCGACCATATTTCTCCTCTTGTCAAAACATGGCACATGGACTAGTTAAACTAATTAATATGCAATTATTTACTTTTTCTTAGGAAATTAAAAAAATATCATTTAACATATTAAATATACTTACAGATGTATAGATCAAGGCCTGCAAACCTATCTGGCCATTGTGATGCGTGGCACAAAGTTTGTCAAGCCTAGCCTTGGAGGCCTTGTCCTAAAACATATACTAATTCAATTTAAGTATGCACAAATAAAATTTAAAAATCATTTAATAATTTTGATATAATATTATGAGCAAATTCAAATATCTGTGTACTCTCCTCATTGGACTTCCTTTGTGCATCAGACTTCTCATATGATTTTACAAGCTCTTTCCATACTTTCACACTTACATCAATTGGCCTTTTTTTGAGCCTTAGCTCGAGAGGGATTTTTTTTATCTTCTTTGTTTGGTTGCACTGAAATATCTTGCAGTTTTGAGACATTTGTAGCTTTATCTTCTTTATAGACTAACCTATGCCAAATTCAGTCTCCATGTCATTGATAACTACTTTTTGCAGGTGCATGGGTATCTTTGAGAATGGAAAATGTAGATGGTCTTTGAACCATTGAAGGCATGATTCCTTCAACCTATTCACAAAGGTTTTCTAGCATCTGTCATTCAGACTTCCCCTGAAACCACATCGTATTCTATCTTGGTATCATAGCTACCAATGCAAGATGCAAAACATGGCGTGGTGGAAGAAGTCTGTGTCCTAGGAGTGGCTAGGACATTGGAAGTCTCTGATCCCTATTCCACATTCTTAGAGTTTATTGTTATTGATTTCCTCCTAGATCTTTTGCTTGATCCAGGATTGGTTAGGGAATCAGTTGATTCCCTTTGACACAGTTGATTTGGTTGCAATATTTC
Source organism: Sequoia sempervirens (assembly GCA_007258455.2). NCBI lineage: Eukaryota > Viridiplantae > Streptophyta > Pinopsida > Cupressales > Cupressaceae > Sequoia > Sequoia sempervirens. The sequence goes on from VDFB02105785.1 coordinate 230,862,218, forward strand.
AGGGGCTTTACTAGATCATTTTTCTATGTATCTAGCAAGCATTGTCAAGTCCAAACCATCCAATTTGTTCATTGCCTCTACCCCCAATATGGAAGCTAATGCCTCTTTATCTTTGTCAATCTCATGTCCCTATATGTATATATAAAATAAATTTCTTCTTTTAAATTTAGAAATAAAAAACTAAAAACTAAAAATCAAAGAAATGATGGAAAGATTTACAACTCTATAAATTGAAAATGAATTACCAATTGTGGCCAGAGTTTGCTCCCTTTGCTTCCTTCCCTCTATTGCTTGACATTTTGAGGCGACTTAGGGAAAAAAAATTCTTCCAGACTGTGGAGACAAACGAAGTACACATTGCCAGGTATGAAATTTTTCATCCAGTTTGTGGTATGAAAGTAAGCCACCAATCAAAGAAATTAAAACAAATAGGTGATTTAAAAGGAACGAGTGATTAATGAGCAAGCTTTACCTTGAATGACTCTCTTTCTAGATTTAAATGCCTATGAGATGTCTCCTGAGAGTTCAAACCTTGTGATGGAGTGAATAATACAAAAATAAGACCACCAAATAACCCAAATCAACCGAAGCTCAACCATTATCTACCAGGTGGCATCCCTTTTGTATAAATCTATTAGTAAAAATTCTATCTAAATATCTTTATATGGATTCAAATTGAACTGTTACCTGATTTTGCTTCTAGCTAAATCAGGTAGGACTATTATGTTTTTACAGAGTGAAACAAAAGAATACATTCTTTTCTGCTAAGTTTCATTCATATGCATAAAAGAAATTATCAAAAGATTGCATTATTTGATTATGCAATTGCATACAATACAATAGAGAGTCAACATTTATTGCAAAGGTAGTCTTTATTAATAATCATAAGTGTATAGTGTCTCTCACAAGTCGAGGGACTGACTATTTTAATGCATATAAAGAAAAAATTATACATTTATAGATAAAAGGAAATGCATATGTAAAGAAGGGGGACCTATCATTACCTGAATGATGAATCCCAGTTGAGTTGCCTTGCATCAGCTTCAGTCCTCCTGTTCATCCAACCTCCAGTTGCTACTTGCCCCTTGCTGCTCCAATTTTCCCGCATTTGTGAGAAAGAGTTGGTTAGAGCAATAAAGGATCACCAATTAGTACATAGGAAAACATCCATAAACATATAGCTTGATCCTGATAAACATTACAATAGCTTGCATACCATAGATGTCTAGAAAAACAAGAGAGTTATCAAATACATTTATCATATGCTCTGTTTTATCTAACAACATTTGCTCATTGTGTAGGTATAGGTTAAATATTTGTTACTATTTTGTTTCATCTGGTCACAATATGTAGAGTAAAATATGGCTCCCATGAGGGTTGAGCCCAACATGCTGCCCTCTTGTGTTTTAAGAGGGGTAGGAATGTAAGAAAAATTGAGCAACTTGATCAAATTGATGATAAACCTATTCTTGATGCATTAAATCAATATGGAATAATACCATTTGATCAACTTTCATTATCAAATTCAAAAGATGCAACAAAAACTATGTGAATTATCAAGAAAGATTACTCTTCATCTTTTCACAATGAATCAAACAGTAGGCTGCCATCATGTTGATCAAAGGGGCAGTCATTTCTTCTTGGAAATATTACTCTATTGGATATGTCTTTCAATCTTCTTAATGAACCCATTTTATCTGGATTTGCAAGACTTCAAAATTAACACATTACTCCAGTGAGCGAGATTTATTGATAAAGTATGACAATAGTTTTGAATGCACGGTGAGGTAGAGGCACAATGATAGTGCTAAAGAAGATACATGGGACAGTCAAGTTTTGGAGCTGACTTGAAGTGAATTCCACATACATTTCAAAGAAGGGATAGCCATCACTCCAGGAAGAGAAGGGGTTTCACATTTTTCAAGGACAACAAGCATTCAAGGAGGAAAATGGTTTGTCTCTTCCCAAGAAATAGATGATTTCTATGATAATGGTGAAAATACACAACAAAATTGGCACATGGAACCCAATAAACCAAAGCTGGGACAAATGCATCAAGTTCAATTATAGAGAGGCACAATGGTAGTGCTAAAGAAACATACATGATAGTCAAAAGAAGGAAGTTCACTATGACAAAGACAACAAAAAATGTTGTTGTTTATGCTATTTGTAACAAACCAACATGAAGATTTCATCATATACATATTCATCAAGGCACCTGACAAATATTGTTGCATATTGAGTACAACAAGGAGTGCATTGTTTGCAAGAATGTTGACGTGAGTACTTGCAAAGCATTCACCACAAAGTCACAAGGGTGGAACAACCATTTCATAAAAAAACAAGCATATGTATGAAAAATTATAAGCTTCTTTCAATAGGAGGTGATAGTCCTAAATTACATGATGAGAGAGTATGTAGTCCTCAAGATCTTGCACAACAATGATGTAGTCATTGTGCCTTTTTTGTTCACATGGTATATAATAGTCAATAGTCTTTTGATAGGGAAACACAATGAACATCCTAACAGTGAAAAGATCAAAGCATGAGGTTAATTGGAGGACAGTCTTGATACAATGCATAATGACTGGTACTTAGTCATAGTATAGAGCAGAAGGGAAGACAGTCATAAATATCATATGGAATTGCTAGGTAGTGAAGAGTCTATAGCATTGAGAGCATGTCCCTTAAATTTTGTGCAGTCATAACAATGGAAGATAGTTCCCTGTTTATAGAGGAGTAGCAGTGACAATTAGGGGCATGATAGTCACTTCAAACTTGAAAAAACTAGGACTTGAATAATGAAAGGAGAACACCCAAGATGATAGGGTTTAAAGGTTGCTTCGTTGGATAGTGGAGCCAAGGCCAACTGTAATTGTATCATGTGGATACCCATGTTCTCTATATGCTTCAGGGTGATCAATTTTCATATCTAAAGAAAAGTGCATCAAATCTAAACATTCAAATCTAGATAGGCTACTAATGTGCATCAAAGATATGTAGGAACACCAATCACAAAAAAGTTGCAAAATTTACTTCCAATCCCAGCTTCAGTAAATGTGAGAAAGTTAAAACAATTGCTCCAACCAACAACTGTTAGAATCTTATAAACATTTTTGATATCCTTAGTACCTAATGGTTTTAAAATAAATAAATTCAGAAAGAGACTTTATTTATTTAGTGTCTCATGAAGATCTTGGAACATTTGTCTAGAAAATTGCGGGGAGATTTTTGGGAGACACTGTTTTGATAAAAATATACATGTTATTTATTCCTTTGATTTAGCAACATCTAGATAAAAAAATATGAATAAGTTTAGAATTGGAAGAACTACTGTGCATTATCAAGCAATGAACTTCTAACTTAATCTTATGATTTGAAAGTACTTTAGAAGTTGTTTAGAGTGTAGCAAACAATAAAAAATGTATTGTTTTTGAAAGATATGTTTCCACTAGAATTGAGCCAAACATATTGTCTGGTTTGAGATCTTACGAGAATCTTGTATCTCAAGAAGTTGTTCCAAATGTTTAAATGCTAGCACTCATCACCTTGTTGTGGTTGGGTTAGGTCGTCTAAGGATGGTTTATAGCTGACTACTTGACTTAATGCGTGTCATGGATATCTGCTCATGTGCTAAGTTCACCAAAATAAGACAAGCATACAAATCATTGACTTTGGTAAAACATTATGAAATATAAGACTTCTAATTTCAACAAAGCTATTTGAAAGGCAGGCCTTATCGGTCTATTTGTTGGTTGAAATGAGAAATTGCATGGGAAGATTGGACTAGAAATGTAAAGAACTTTTATGATGATGCTAGGGTTTTGAGCTAAATGAGCCTGTAGCTTTATGGTAAGGCATAACCTAAGTTTGTGTTTTCTCCATGAAATAGAAGGTCATGATCGAGGGTTTTTAAAACCCATCTTTCTAAAAACACATGAAATATACAAAAATGCATAGAATCAACAAGAAAAATGAGGAGAACCAAGTATGGAGCTGCGACCACAAATGCAAGAGGGGCCTCATAAATGAAAGGATCATAAACTAACACACAAAAGCTTTCATTTGAAATACTGAGAAACATGAATTTTGCATCATTTTGCATTCAAATGAGCCCGAATTGAGCTTCTTCTCATAGATATTTAAGAGGGAAATGCAAGACTCGTGACGAAGAACTTACCCAGTTTGTTTTTCAGAAAGTGTGCTCTGAAAACCCGCGGGCATGGCTTCCAAAAAACTCAATCCAAGCTCTCCAATGGTGGCCAAAGGTGATGAAGTATCAACAAGTGAGAACAATAAAATACATCAGAAAATAAAATCATGACCGCGGCTTAAAAGCTTGAGAATGCATAAAAAATGAAGTTCGACGCCCAAGGAGGACTTACCTTATTTTCTCCTATGAGATTTCTCAAGAAAATCACCTAGAAACAATGAAAAATGATGGAGGATTGAGTTCAAAAGACAAAACCCTAACTCATCATGGCGACGCTTATGCAAAGCTAAGAAACCCAAATGTGAAGGAGCAAAATGAGACCCAAGGATTTGGGCTCAAACTATTTTGTGGCTAGGGTTTTTCTCATGTTCCCTAATTCGAGCTTAGACTTTTATCACATTGAATTAAAATTCAAATGCCCCATTAATACCTTTGTGGTAGTTTATTTACCTTTGCATATAATTGCCTCCATGCCTAGGCTTTAAGCCTTATTCCAATTTTTATGATTTTGAGAAATCATATAGCCTTGATGCCTTAGGGGAATTTCACTATATTTGGAGGGAGAAATACAACATTTAATGCGCCTTATATCCCTTTTATTATTGCTTGATAAAATCATTTGAATTATGTGCCTTTACTTTTTCTTATGATTTTGAAGAAATCATATAATTATTGGCTCCCTATATATTTTGCTAACTTAGGCTTTATGCCTTAGTTATCTTCTTATTTTTGAAGAAAATCAGGTGTAAGTCAATGCCTTTGCATTTTTTTGAAAATGTAAAACATTTTGATTAAGTGATATGTTTATAAAAGAACCTTACAATCCACTATCATGTGTCTTTAATATATAGGAAAATTAGGAACAAAAAAATTTGATAAAGTGGCATCCAAAACCATGTTCCATGGAAAAAAATCAAATTTCCCAATGACCTTACACATGTTACACCCCTCTTACATATCATAGATGCCATAAATTGTATCATAATTTTAAATTAACCAAGATCCTAAGCTTAGGAACTTTATGAGGGCATTTATTTTATTTTTTCATTTCTATCAAATTAGGAAGATGCTATATAACTCCTAATTTTGACCTTTATAATGTATCCCTCTGAATGTCCTCTTATGCATTATTATATGTATCCTAGATAATAATAATAAATAATTAATATTTCTATTCACACACAAGTGTCTCATTTTTTCCATTCTAATATGTTTAGAGATAATACATTATTTTACTATCTAAATTATTAAATTATAATTTAGAAGAAATAAGACTCGCAAGGTAAATTTTGCACCTAGTATTTAACACTCATTACATGGAGAAGAGGAACCTTTGTTGGTTATGACCCACCTTGGGGAATTTCAATTCACCTCTATTCAACCTTTGTTATGGGATTAGGGAGGGAAAAATAACATAAAATTATTTAGGAAAATAAACATCCTAACAATTTCACGAAAAAAAATTATTTACACTTATTATTCCTTGTTTTGATGGTTTTAACATCCATGTGAGCATCCAAAGTGTTGTAGGTGATATGGTTTGAGTTGAGAAGAGAAAAGTGCATCCCAAGATCATTGCTTTTTGTAATAGAAGTTTCAACTATTTTAGTACTATTTATGAAATAAATTTATAAATTTTAAAAAATAGTTTATGATATTTAATATAGGATAAATTTAAGAATATATGAGATATAATATTTCTATAGTCCATTTTAATGAAATTAAGAATGCTTATAAGATTTTTTATTAACATCAATATTTTGTATGATCCAAAATATTGATGTGAAAAAACTCCCACACAATCACATATAGTGTATATGTTTAATCATTGAATCTTTTAATATTCAAACAAATTTAGAAAACAAAATACATATATTTTATAATAAAAAATTACTATTATCTATTAAATTTATTAATTTGTATGTTCAATTAATAATTAAAAACTATTGATGTTATTTTATATAAAATAAAAATATGAAAAATATCTTTAACAATTATTAATTTTAATTTTAAAATATATATAGAAAAATATTTATTTAAATAAAACTAAAATGAATATGAATTAAATATATAATTTAATCATTAAATTATGATTTTAAATATTATAATTTTAAAAAATTGGGTGATTGTGATTGTGATTATGATTGTGATATTACTTTAGATTCCTTGCACTCTAAGATTTTTTTTAATTAAAATAGATTTGCCTCTTGCATTTCTTCCAAACCATTCATATTATTATTGTGAAAAATAAATTCTAAATAATGATTAATATTCAACATATAAATTTTATTATTATTTATTTATTTTATAATATTTTACAAATTAAATATTACAATTTTTAATTGAAAAGAAGATAAAAATGCCATTTAATTCAAATGCTATTAATTCTCAAATTTAAGATCATACTATTATCTTCATATTATCCTTTAAAAACATTTTTTTATCCTTTACTCAAAATTTTAAACATGGGAAAATTTGTAGATGATTGAATGCAAAAATGAGGTGTATTATGCCATAAAATGTACAAAAGGGCTATAGTTGAATTTTTATGCCCTTGCAGTCACACCAAGGGTATAGGGTTGAGGGTCCAATGTATAGGGTAGAGGGTATAGGGGTTGAGGGATTAGGGTAGAGATTTTACTTGGGTTTAAGGGTATTGGGTAGAGGGTAGAGGGTAGAGGTTGGTTTAAGGGTTTAGGGTTTAAGGGGTGAGGTTGAGGGTTTAGAGTTTAGGGTTGAGTGTTTAAGGGTTTAAGGGTTGATGGTTTAGGGTTGAGGGATTAGGGTAGAGAGGGAGGATGGATGGAGAGAGATGGAGGGAGAAGTGAGATATAGAGAAGGAGAAAGAGGAGGGAGGGACAGATATATGAGGGTTGAGGATCCAATGTATAGGGTAGAGGGTTGAGAATTGAGGGTATAGAGTTGAGGACCTATAGGGTTGATGGTTTAGGGTATTGGGTTGAGGGTATAGGGTTGAGGGATTAGGGTTGAGGGTAGAGGGTAGAAGGTTTAAGGGTTTAGGGTTTAAAGGTTTAGGGTTGAGGGTAGAGCGTTTAGGGTATAGGTTTGAGGGTATATGGTTGAAGGATTAGCGTTGAGGGTCCAATGTATAAGGTAGAGGGTATTCTTAAAGATTCCTTTAACCCTTTGGCCCTCAGATTTCTATGTGCACAAAGGCTATTAGAATGACACTTAAGAAACGAGATTAGTATTCAACATGCAATCCAACTAAATTCCTACATGCAACTATTCGATGGAAAGGATAATGGATACTATGATGAATGGATGACGATGATTATGATGAATGGACAAATGGTGGTGGATACTATGGTAGTGATCTATATGATTCTATATATGATTCTACATATGCTCAAATGCAAACTATGGAAAAATAAAATGATACTCCATATGCTCAAATGCTAACTATGAAAATGCTAATCTAAAATGCAACTATGATGCAAAGGATGACATAAAATGCAACTATGAAGCAAAGTATTAGTCTAAGATTTAACTATGATGTAAAAAATGATATAAAATGTAACTATAAGACTCCATAATGCTCCCAAGATCGAACGATATTCTTGCATGATAACTCTATTCAAAAGTGGATGCTCAAATGATATTTCTGCATGATAACTCTATTCAAAAGTGGATGCAAAATACAATTCCAAAAGGTTGTATTTATAGCCTTTTCCAAGCATCTTGTGAGGTGGCAACGATCAATGGTCTAGATTCGAACAAGAATAATGAATGGCGGAGATGGAGAGAATCAAGATGTTGTCCCCTTGACCAAAGAAAACATGCCATTTGGATGGAAGAATCTCTTGACCAATGGCCAACATGCCATTTGGATGGAAGACTCAAGTGTGGGAAGAAAAGACCATGTGCTTGAAAATTGGTGGAAGTGTGTGAGGAATAAGCCATGTGATTTTAAATTTGGTTGAAGATAATTCTAATTAAAAATTAGAATTATTTAATTTCATGTGACCTTGGTGAGGTGGCACAAAAATTTGTAGACATGTGCTTGAATTCCTAATCGAGATTAGTGAAGATTAATTAAATAAAACAAGCTTATGGAAATTTGCTTATTTAATTAATTAAGAAGAATATGATTTTAGATTTGGAGAATTAGAGAAGGGTGAACAATATAAATAAATTGAGAATTTATTTATACGTAGTCGAATATTAATTAAATAATTGGTATTTAATTAATTAAATGTCATGACCATTTTTAGATGTATACAGAGGGTATAGGGGTTGAGGTTTTAGGGTTTAAGGTTGAGAGTTGAGGGTTGAGGGATCTTTTGATGCAAGTAAAATGTAGGCAAGCAATTGAAGGCCAGTGAATATTGGGGAAGGATTTTTTGCTCTAACACCCCTAATCCCTTAACCCTTAATCCCTACTAGATAAAAATAATTAGGCGTTAATGCCGACACAAAACTTGGCACTAATTTGTGCCTAATTTAGCGCCTACTTGTTTTGATCAGTGCAAAAAATGCCAAAAATAGTACCATCTCGATAAATAACACCGACTTTTTCAAAAAAATTGGAGAAAAATGCATTAAAACAATGGGTGGAAGCAAAAAATAGAGCAAAAAAGGGAGCTAATCATAGGGATTTGTTGTAGTGAATAGATGGATCCCTTACAAAACTAATTCTTGTTTAATTAGATGTTAATTGACAATGCCACAAAAATAGTGAAATATTCAAAATTGATGAAAGATTTTTAAATCATGAAAATTCATGTAAATGCCTAATTTTGTCATGATTCAAACAAATCTTCATAATTAAACTAATAACAAATAAGATTCAAATTAACTGTACAAAGAAACTTACAATCAACAAGCTACAAATGGTTGAGAGATCTATCAGATATCTCCACACTTCATCATCATCATAACTAAACTCTATCTAATATTGAAGAAATGAATCATGCAAACATAAGAAACCCACAAGTGAACACCACAATTCAATGATTTGCTTGTATTGATTTCAAAATGTCTAGTTATAACAATTCATGTTCAACAACCTTTACAATGAAAAAATATTTCCTTTGTAGACAAGGTCGGCAAAACCTAGGGCATGATCAATGGTGGAGATTACCTCAACACCAAGGGTTCAAGTTACATTAGCATTTATTATTTGACTTGCATTAAATATTATTCTTTCATCTCCAACTGAATTAGTTACAATATTTCTTAGGAAAAATAAAATCATATGCCAAAAGTAAAATTGCAAAATTAAAGCTAGCATGCAGCTAGAACAACTCTAGCATTAAATTATTAAAACATTATTTAATTTTGGTTTACTTTAAGTTAAAACTCCTCTAGATTCCCTCCTAATACCTTGGGAATATAAAACATCATTTGGAATAGAAAATTTTAATATTTGACACAAATCCATATGTAAACGCTTTAGTCAAAACATTCTCCCTTGGTAAGCCTAGAACAAATCAACAACCTTTTGTGATTTTGGACACACTTCTAAATGTGAACACATTGACACATTATTTTCATGAATAAATATTGGGTGTGATTCTACCATCTTCAAATGAAATGACACTTTTTAAGTAGGTACTCTATGTGTAAATCCAAACAACTCCAAATATGATATGTTTGGCGTAATGTCTTCTTAGATGGATCTAGCTCGAATTAGAAAATTCAAAGTATAAGTGGCATACTTCCCTCAATAGCCCTGAATTGATTTACCTTATAATTATTTCACTTATACATAAAAATTATAAAATCATTCTAAAAGATTTCACTCATCAAAATCTACCAATCAAATCTTATAAAAAATAGACTCACAATAAATTCATTCAAGCAAACCAATATTAATAATTATTTTATAAAAATGAGCATGCAGGATACTAAGAAATTGTAGGAATATGTAGATATTTCAACTATGTTTAGCATTTGCAAGAAAATAAAGTGTATGCAGATACAACCAAATAGATAGTACTTTCTCTCAACAAGAAATAAATGATCTCACATAAAGAGTTATAGAAGATACAATTACATGTGAAAATCACAGAGCTTGACTAAAAGTTGAAATTGCCGGATTTAATGTACCATAATGCCTATTGCAGAGAAAGCAATAGTGGGCAAATATATCCTAGAGTATGAATAATTCTTGTAAATTTAAAATAGCCTTTAAAGTATGAAGTGAGTAGAAATTATTGCGAAGAATTGGGGTGTATAGGGATACATTCATTTGAAGATTCATGGAGTTATGACACAAAATAGTATTAATGGTGACTTTATAAGATATCAATTTGTATGACAATAATAAATTAGAAAAAAAAAAAAAAATTCTTTTGGAAAAGATAAAGGAATTAAAGCAAAATATTATTTTTGGAAAAAATAAAAGATAAAAATAAAACAATAAAAACAAAATTGGTTTTTTCTAAGTTTGACATAGGTTAAGATATTATATATCTTGTTGTCTTGAAGGCAAAACTATTATCGTAATGAATTGTAATTGAAGAGCAGTTGTGTGAAGGCTGTAAACAATTTCTCTGAGTAATAAGAATACTGATACTTTGCCCCATGGATGTTTATTTGGCATATTGTCAAGGTTTTACCACGTAAATATGTGTCTTGTTTATTGTTTTGTTATTCTATTTTATTATCTTCCGTATTTCTTTGCATCTAACTTGTGCTGTAATTATTTAAGTTTGTGAGATTTACATTTTTCATTTCCATAACAAGTGGTATCAAAGCAATAATTTTGCAACATTTGTGTTAGGATTTGGTGTTTGTTTTGTAGCATCAAATGGCAAAGGTTTTGAATGCAAGGTTCAAGGTGGAGAAATTCAATGGGAATAATAATTTTGAGCTATGTAAGCTTAGGATGCATGATTTGTTGGTGCAACAAGGATTGCACAAAGCGTTGGTAGGAAAGTCAAAGAAATCTGCAAACATGATTGATGAAGATTGGGAAAATCTTGATACAAGAGCTCTTAGCACAATTCGGTTGTGTTTAGCAGATTATGTTCTTTTCAATATTGTTGAAGAGGAAATGACAACAAGCTTATGGAGTAAAATGGAGTCTTAATATGACAAAGTCTTTGACAAATCGGATCTACTTTTACGAATGAAAGAAGGTATGAAAATTGTTGATCATTTAAATATTTTCAATACTCTTATATATCAATTAGCTAGTATGGGTGTAAAAATTGAAGATGAAGACAAGGTAGTTACGTTATTATGTTCATTGCCCGAATCCTAGAATCACTTAGTCACTTATATTAGCTTTAACAAAATTGACACCTTTAAATTTGACTCTGTTGTGGGAGCTTTATTTTCTAAAGAGGTGCAGAGGAAATCTAATATAAAAACCTCCACATTAGAAGCAATGGTGGTTAGGGGTCAATCCACAGAAAAAGGGGAAGATTCAAGAGGTACATCCAGATCTAAGTCAAAAGGAAAAAAGGGTAAGGGAAAATGTTGGTACTACGATAAATCAAGGCATATCAAGAAATATTGTTTGAAGATGAAAGAAGACAATGATGAATCCAAAAAGGAAGCAAATCCGATTGAGAGAAGTTCAGGTACATTTGATGAAGTTTTATTTGTTTGTAATTCCGTACAGTATCATGAGGAATGGTTATTATATTATGGTGCTTCTAATCACATGTGTCCACATAAGAATTGGTTTTCTTCTTACCAAGATATTCATGGTGGTGTTGTTCTTATGGGAAATAATGTTTCTTGTAAAACTGTTGGGATTGGGAGCATTAAGATTTAAATGTTTGATGGTATTGTGAGAACATTAACAGAGGTAAGACATGTACCAGAACTCAAAAATAATTTAATTTTCTTGGGAGTTTTGGGTTCTGGAGGTTATAAATTTACAAGTCAAGGTGGATCAATGAAAGTGTCCACATGCATTTTGGTGGTCATGAAGGCTACAAATATTAGAAACCTTTACAAGTTGAAAGGGAGTACTGTAATAAATGAAGTGGTAGTGGTATCTAAGGAAGAAAATGAATCTACTCATTTGTGGCATCACCGAATGGGTCATATAAGCAAGAAAGGATTGAAGGTATTGTTAAACTGTAAGTTACTTCCAAATTTAAAATCTTTGAATTTTAATTTCTACTAGCATTGTGTTTATGGGAAACAATCTAGATAGAAGTTTAAAGCAGGTAATCATACAAGTAAGGGTATTCTATATTATATTCATTTAGATGTTTGGCGACCATCCCTACAATTTCTTTTGGAGGATCATCATATTTTATGACATTTATAGATGAATACTCTAGAAAGGTGTGGGTATATATTCTTAAAAGAAAAGTTGATGTGTTTAGTGTGTTTAAGCAATTTAGAGTTTTCGTTGAAAATAAAATTGGTAGATCAATCAAGTGTTTAAGAACAGATAATGGACATGAGTTCACATCTTTGGAATTTGAAAATTATTGTAAGGAAGTTGGGATTGAAAGGCATAAAACCATTGTCTACACTCAACAAAATGGTGTTGTTGGATGCATGAATAAGACTCTTCTAGAGAGAGCAAGAAACATGCTCAATAATTCCAAGTTGCAGCAAGAGTTGTGGGAAAAAGTAGTCTCTATAGCTTGTTATTTGGTAAATCAATCACCATTAGTTGTAATAGATTGCAAGATTCCTGAAGAGGTATGGACAGGTCATTCTTTTGATTATTTAAATCTGAATTTTTTTGGTTGTGATGCATATGCTCTTATTTCAAAAGTTCAATGTTCTAAATTAGATCCCAAATCTAAGAAATATATATTTTTTGGTTATGGTGACAAAATTAAGGGATACAGATTGTGGGATCCTATTACCCACAAAGTCATTATTAGCAGAGATGTATTAATTTATGAATCTCTGCTCATAAAATTAGATAAATTATAGAAGTTGATTTGAAACAGGAACAAGCACCTCAACATCAACAAATTCAATTGGAAATTCATCCATCTACAAAAAACATGGAGTAAGAAGAAGCTTTCAAAGAAGAAGATGAGGATGCATAAAATCTACAGGAAAATCTGGAAATTCCACAACTAGATCTAAGGAGATCTACATGGGTCAAAAATCCAGGTCTAAAAGGTATGATGATTATGTTTCATTTCTTTCTTTGATTTCTAATGATGGGGAATCTAGTTTTTATCAGGAAGCATTGGATGTTGCTAAAAATTCTAAATGGAAAATAACAATGAAAGAATAAATAGATGCCTTGGAGAAGAATAAAACATGGGCCTTGGTAGAACTCCCAAAGTGTAAGAAAGTTGATGGTTGCAAATGGGTCTTCAAATTGAAGAAGGGTGTTGATAAAGTTGAAAGGTACAAAGCAAGATTGATAGAAAAAGGGTATTCTCAAAAGGAAGGTATTAATTTTCATGAAAAAATTTCACTAGTTGTTAAGCCAATCTTTATTCGGGTTGTTTTGGCACTTGTTTCTTTACTTGATCTTGAGTTGGAGCAATTAGATGTTAAAACATCATTTTTACATGGAGATTTGAATGAAGAGATATATATGGAACAACCAAAAGGGTTTGTTCAAGATCACAACAGGAAATTTATTTGCAAACTCAAAAAGTCATTGTATGGCCTAAAGCAGTCTCCCAGACAATGGTACAAGAAGTTTGATTCCTTCATGGTAAGCCAAAATTTTACGAGTGAGTATGACCATTGTGTTTACTTTAAAAGTTTGAAAATTGGTTTATTCATTATCTTGGTATTATATGTCGATGATATGCTTGTAGCAAGCAAAAGCATAGTTGAGATCAATGGGTTAAAGGCTTAGATGGCTAGGACTTTTGATATGAAGGACCTAGTAGTAGTAAAACAAATTTTGGGCATGGAAATGCATAGATATAGGGAACATGGTAAGCTTTGGTTATCGCAATAGAATTATGTGGAGAAGATCGTCATAAGATTCAGTATGAAGAATGTGAAACTAGTAAATATCCCTTTAGCTTCTCAATTTAATCCTTCTTCAAGTTTATATCCTAGTAATAAAGAAGAAAAAGATTATATGTCTCATGTAACATATGCTAATGTAGTAGGAAGTTTAATGTATGCGATGGTATGCACAAGACCAAATATTTCACATGTAGTTGGTGTTGTCAATAGATACATGGAAAATCCAAATAAAGAGCATTGGGTAGCAGTGAAATGGGTGCTTTGATATCTTAGAGGCACAAGTGATTATTGTATCACCTTTGATGGTTGTAGTGGTTCAGTTTGTGGTTATGTTGATTCAGATTTTTTAGGTGATTTGGACAAAAGGAGATCTACATTAGGTTATGTCTTTATTCATGCATGAGGACCTATTTGCTGGATGTCAAATCTTGAAAAATAGTTGCTTTTTCCACTACTAAGACAGAGTATATGGTTGTCTCATGTGCTTGCAAAGAGGCAATTTGGTTGAAGGGTCTTTTGAGTGAGTTTAAAAAAGTGCAAGACAAGGTGATTGCATTTTGTGATAGTCAAAGTGCTATAGATCTAACTAAAAATCCAACTTATCATAGTAGGACTAAGAATATTGCGATTAAATACCATTTTGTTAGATAGGTTATTGATGGATGTGGAGTAGCTCTTGAGAAAGTTCATACATTAGAAAATTGTCCAGACATGTTTACAAAACTAGTATAGTTAGAGAAGTAGAAGTGGTGTTTGACTTCTCTTGACTTGTAGAAAAGGCGATGAATGGCCATGGGCAAGTATCAAGTAAATTATCTTCAACATGGAGATTGTTGGATATGACAACAATAAATTAGAAAGAAATCACAATTTTATCTTTGGAAAAGATAAAGGAATTAAAGCAAACTATTAGCTTTGGAAAATCTTGTCTTTGGAAAAGATAAAGATTTAAAAACAAAAGATAAAAACAAAACAATAAAAAAAAATCAATAAAAAAAGGTTGGTTTTTTCTAAGTTTGACATAGGTTAAGATATTATATATATCTTGTTGCCTTGAATGCAAAACTATTATTGTAATGAATTGCAATTGAAGAGTAGCAGTTTTGTGAAGGTTGTAATTATTTAAGTTTATGATGAAAGAGGATCCAACCCTCAATCACAAACTCCCAACAACATAAGATTCAACTCAAAAATTGTTTGAAATAACACAAAAAAATCTTCAAATAGTTTGATTCATTAACTATTCAAATTTTCTCCATATTTCATGGAAATCATTACCAAAATGAAAATACATCATCTACAGCCATATGGGCTGATATAAACCATTAAAAATTGAAATAATATTGATATAAGTCTCTTACAAATGGCAAAGATCAATTACAAATTGACCTCCTTCAATCTATTCCCTTCCTGTAGCTTTTAGCTCCTTTAATATGCAATTTTCAATGAGAAGTTCTTGCTACAATAAAGAAACAAATTTCAAATCTATTTGCTGCTATCCACACACCTTGAAACCTGCAAAAAACATCCTTTCCACCTTCTCCAAGAAAATCCACACCTGCAGCAACAACCTACACAATCTAGCCAAGAATGGCTACCAAAACCAAGTCCAAATTGTCTATAATCTTCAAAAACAAGCTCCCAAAGCTTCTCCAACAAAAAGCCACGACCAAGTTGGGAAGAAACCTCCAAAAATAAATGCCAAAAACATTCCATAATATTAAAAATGAATGCATAAACCCACTCCCACTAAAATTGCCAAAATTGGAGTCCATTCCTAGATTTTATGGTAGTTTCCAATGTAACTCCTACTAACTCACCTTGGGTGCCCATTTTTTCATGAATTCTTTTAGGAAGTTTTAAATGCATAATTCAAACTTATAAATCCCTCCAAATCCACTCCCAAGAATATTTATTGCCATTTTTTTTTCAATATTAGACAATTTTTAAAATCCCCCTAAATTGTCTCCACACCCCAAAATTGCAACAAAATAATAAAAAAGGGTAATTATTTAATGTTTAACTTAGTATAACTTTGCAAATTACCTCACCAAGATAATTACCCAAAAAACCTTAGAAAATTGAATTAAAATATTATTTTGGTTGATGCAAGATTGTTGGTCAACCATAGATGCTCTTGCATCAGACACCTAGGGTAGGAAATTTTTTGTGAATCCCTATTCACAAAATGAAGTTGAGTGGTAGTACCACCCTTTTGAATTGTAAGAAATCCTGAACAAACTCCATCACTGAAACTAGTATCCTTGATTTTTTCTTCTTTCTCCTCTTCCAACACTTAGTTTGAACAAGCAACCTCCTTCTCTGACAACTTTGCACTCCATTCGTCTCTCCTCTCATGAAATTGTACCCACCATGTACCATCCTCCTCCTAATACCATAAATTATCCTCTCTGCTTTTGTGGGATTCAACCCACCATAAACTGACTACCTCCACCAAGTTTCACCTACATCCTCTACAAATTCTACATCCAAATATGTATTATCCAAATAACAATCAAAATCCACTATATCCTTATACAAATCTGCAATTACTACTCCATGAAAATTAGAAATTTCCATCTGCATACTCTCTTCTTGCTTGAAAGCCTCTTCTACACTCACCAAAGAAGGTATAGAATTATTAAAACTAAATTCAAAATAAAAATTTACCTCATTCTTGTTCGCTACCCCAACATTTTTTTCCTCATTCTTCACTACAACATCCATTTTCTCATCTCTAATGAAAATTTTTGCTAACTCCTCTTCATGTTTTTCCATCAATTCTCCTTCCAACAACTTGTTGATTCTTTGCATCTCTTCTTTAAGCAAGAAATCATCTTCATATTCCTCTCCAACCTGCTCATCAAACTTAGGACCATCCATGTTCATAATTTTTTATTGTAAACCTTCTTCATCTACTTCACATAATGCACTCCATTCACATGCTATCACTAAAACTTGCACCTCACTATCTTCTCCATTTTGTGGGCTGCCCCCACATATTCTTCCTTACATTCAACCCATACCAAAGGGATACAACACTCTTTCTTTCTAATCTTCTCTTCATTGTCCTCTTTTATGAAAACATTCTTCTTCTCGTATCTCTCATCTCATGCTCTCATGTCCTTAACCATATTTTGCAATGCATCTACTTCGACCTTGATCTCTTCAAATTCTTCATGATACTTCATATTTTCTACTTCTTTCAAATAATTTTCTCAAAAAAATTCTTACAGGCCTCCTCATGACTCATCACATCCTCTTTGGTATAGATTGTCTCACATCCAACAATCTATCTACATGTAAATCACAAACACACCACCACAAGTCTTGGTACAAACTGCCTTACCTGCACACTTAGGAACTCTTGATCTGATACCACTAACAAAAGAGGGTCCAAACCTCAATCACAAACTCCCAACAACATAAGATTCAACTCAAAAACTGTCTGAAATAACACAAAAAAAATCTGCAAACAGTTTGATTAATTAACTATTCAACTTTTCTCTATATTACATCGAAATCATTACCAAAATGAAAATACATCATATATAGCCATATGGGCTGATATAAACCATTAAAAATTGAAATAAGATTGATATGTCTCTTACAAATAGCAAAGACCAATTACAAATTTACCTCCTTCAATCTATTCCCTTCATGTAGCTTCTAGCTCCTTTAATATGCAATCTTCAATGAGAAGTTCTTGCTGCTAAAGCAAAAAATTCTAAATATATTTGCCGATGTCCACAAATCTTCAAACCTACAACAAAACATCATTTCCACCTTCTCCAAGAAAATCCACACCTGCAACAACAACCTACACAATCTAGCCAAGAATGGCTACCAAAACCAAGTCCAAATTGCCTATAATCTTCAAAAACAGGCTCCCAAAGCTTCTCTAGAAAAAAGCCACAACCAAGTTGGGAAAAAAAATCCAAAAAAAAATTCCAAAAATATTCCATAATATTGAAAATGCATTCATAAACCCACTCCCACTAAAATTTCCAAAATTGGAGTCCATTCCTAGATTTTATGGTAGTTTCCAATGTAACTCCTACTAACTCACCTTGGGTGCCCATTTTTTCATGAATTCTTTTAGGAAGTTTTAAATGCATAATTCAAACTTATAAATCCCTCCAAATCCACTCCCAAGAATATTTATTGCCATTTTTTTTTCAATATTAGACAATTTTTAAAATCCCCCTAAATTGTCTCCACACCCCAAAATTGCAACAAAATAATAAAAAAGGGTAATTATTTAATGTTTAACTTAGTATAACTTTGCAAATTACCTCACCAAGATAATTACCCAAAAAACCTTAGAAAATTGAATTAAAATATTATTTTGGTTGATGCAAGATTGTTGGTCAACCATAGATGCTCTTGCATCAGACACCTAGGGTAGGAAATTTTTTGTGAATCCCTATTCACAAAATGAAGTTGAGTGGTAGTACCACCCTTTTGAATTGTAAGAAATCCTGAACAAACTCCATCACTGAAACTAGTATCCTTGATTTTTTCTTCTTTCTCCTCTTCCAACACTTAGTTTGAACAAGCAACCTCCTTCTCTGACAACTTTGCACTCCATTCGTCTCTCCTCTCATGAAATTGTACCCACCATGTACCATCCTCCTCCTAATACCATAAATTATCCTCTCTGCTTTTGTGGGATTCAACCCACCATAAACTGACTACCTCCACCAAGTTTCACCTACATCCTCTACAAATTCTACATCCAAATATGTATTATCCAAATAACAATCAAAATCCACTATATCCTTATACAAATCTGCAATTACTACTCCATGAAAATTAGAAATTTCCATCTGCATACTCTCTTCTTGCTTGAAATCCTCTTCTACACTCACCAAAGAAGGTATAGAATTATTAAAACTAAATTCAAAATAAAAATTTACCTCATTCTTGTTCGCTACCCCAACATTTTTTTCCTCATTCTTCACTACAACATCCATTTTCTCATCTCTAATGAAAATTTTTGCTAACTCCTCTTCATGTTTTTCCATCAATTCTCCTTCCAACAACTTGTTGATTCTTTGCATCTCTTCTTTAAGCAAGAAATCATCTTCATATTCCTCTCCAACCTGCTCATCAAACTTAGGACCATCCATGTTCATAATTTTTTATTGTAAACCTTCTTCATCCACTTCACATAATGCACTCCATTCACATGCTATCACTGAAACTTGCACCTCACTATCTTCTCCATTTTGTGGGCTGCCCCCACATATTCTTCCTTACATTCAACCCATACCAAAGGGATACAACACTCTTTCTTTCTAATCTTCTCTTCATTGTCCTCTTTTATGAAAAAATTCTTCTTCTCGTATCTCTCATCCCATGCTCTCATGCCCTTAACCATATTTTGCAATGCATCTACTTCGACCTTGATCTTTTCAAATTCTTCATGATACTTCATATTTTCTACTTCTTTCCAATAATTTTCTCAAAAAAAAATTCTTACAGGCCTCCTCATGACTCATCCCATCCTCTTTGGTATAGATTGTCTCACGTCTGATGATCTGTCAACATGTAAATCACAAACACACCACGACAAGTCCTAGTGCAAACTGCCTCACATCGACACTTTTTCCTGCACACTCAGGAAATCTCACTCTAATAATGTTCCCAAAACAAAATTCTTACGGGTCTCCTCATGACCCATCCCATCCTCTCTGGTATAGACTACCTCATGTCCGACGATCTGTCTACATGTAAATCACAAACACACCACCACAGGTCCTGGTACAAACTGCCTCACATCGATGCTTTTGCCTGCACACTTAGGAACTCCTGCTCTGATACCACTGACGAAAGAGGATCCAAACCTCAATAAAAAACACCCAACAATATAAGATTCAACTCAAAAATTGTTTGAAATAACAAAAATAAAATAAAAAATAGTTTGATTCATTAACTATTCAACTTTTCTTCAAATTACATGGAAATCATTACCAAAATGAAAATACATCATATACATCCATATGGGATGATATAAACCATTAAAAATTGAAATAATACTGACATAAGTCTCTTACAAATAGAAAAGATCAATTACAAATTAACCTTCTTCAATCTATTCCCTTCTTGTAGCTTCTAGCTCCTTTAATATGCAATCTTCAATGAGAAGTTCTTGCTGCAATAAAGCAACAAATTTCAAATATATTTGCTTCTATCCACACACCTTCAAACCTACAACAAAACATTATTTCCACCTTCTCCAAGAAAATCCACACCTGCAACAACAACCTACACAATCTAGCCAAGAATGGCTACCAAAACCAAGTACAAATTAGTTGTAATCTTCAAAAACAGGCTCCCAAAACTTCTCTAGCAAAAATCCAGGACCAAGTTGGGAAGAAACCTCCAAAAATAAATGCCAAAAATATTCCATAATATTAAAAATGCATTCATAAACCCACTCCCACTAAAATTGCCAAAATTGGTGTCCATTCCTAGATTTTAGGGTAGTTTCCAATGTAACTCTTGCCAACTCACCTTGGGTGCCCACTTTTTCATGAATGCTTTTAGGAAGTTTTAAATGCATAATTCAAACTTATAAATCCCTCCAAATCCACTCCCAAGAATATTTATTGCCAATTTTTTTATTAGACAATTTTCAAAATCCCCCTAAATTGTCTCCACACCCCAAAATTGCAACAAAATAATAAAAAGGGTAATGATTTAATATTTAACTTAATATAACTTTGCAAATTACCTAACCAAGATAATTACCTACAAAACCTTAGGAAATTGAATTAAAATGTTATTTTGGTTGATGCAAGATTGTTGGTCAACCACAGATGCTCCTGCATCAATTTGTGGGTTTTACACTTCTATTTCCACAACAAACTCCACTATAATAATTTGCACATAAATATTTGGGCTCAACTATAGACATCTAGATGACTTGGCAATTTTATTTTGTTCAACCAAATTTCTCTTAGATAGATTTTGGATTCACACCAAAGATGTTCATTAGCAACACTGGCATCTTTGATTTATCTTCTGACCTCATACCCAATGAATGACTAGACCAGGTTGTAATTATATTTTACTCATTTCAATTGGCTCCAAAATACAAGGCCAATTGTAGAAGATTTTATGTGATTTGAGAAATCAACTAGGTCAACCACCTATGATGGACACTGAGATGGATTCCAAAAAACTCGCAAAGGTCACATGGATAATGATATTGCAAAGATTTGGGAGTGGTATGACAGAATTAAATGTGGAGTCATTGTGAGTATTTTACGGGTGCACAATTTTGTACGAAAAGTTGATAGATATGGACATGGGTAGAAATTTCTCAACTTAAAATTTTGTAGGGAAATAGGGATCAAATGGATATTGATGGCAAACCAAAGACATTGCAAAATTTTACATAGTTTCCAACCTTTGACAAAATTACCACAGGAATGAAATATTTGTAATGCAAATTTAATGAAAGGAAGGTGGGTGCAAAAGGAGCCAATATTAAGGAGGAATGACATATGTATGGATGCTTACAAATATTTTTTCAATGAGTGGTAATTGATGTATCTTATAGAGATATGAGGGTGCTTCACCCATGTGAAAATTCAATGGTGTTTTAACTTTGTGGGGATCTTGAGTTTCCTAGTCTATTGTAGGATTTGAATATACACTCAACCCTATGGAGATTTAAATATCATTGGACTAGTGTGGAATTTCAAATGGATAGAACCAAGGTCAAATAGGGGTTGAAGTTCCACAACCTTAGATTTCTTGTAATGAGCAAAACTATGGGGATTTCAGGTAACAAAGTTTTGCAACTCAAAATTTAAATATTAAACCCAAAATGATCAAGAATCTATGAAATCCAAGACATAGCTAAATAAAAGACCCATATTTTACAAAATCTCAACCAAAGTGAACATTCACTTGGAAAATACCAAAACCTGAACCAAAAGAAAAATAAAAAAGAGGGGTCCTCACTTTTAGCAGGGCGTGTGTGTAGGGCACAACATGACCAACAAAGGTAATAGAGGTTCTAAATAGTTTAATTTTTTAAACAATAGATATATAAGGATTATATTAGAGCTATTCAAGATGAAAATAGATATGTTCATAAAAAGTTGGAAGAGATAAAAAATGTTTCAGAACTATTATGAGAAACTTTTTAAAGAAGATTCACATTGGCAATCTATGTTTAATCAATTTTGGAAGATATTATTAATGATCATATTGCCATGAAATTGGTTATTGATTATTATCAATTTTTAGAGTGTAATTTTTCCATTGAATACTTAGAACTATAGGATTTTATGGTGAACTCCTCAACACCCCAAGACACCTGCAACACAATATTAACTTTGACAAGAGAGAAATTGTAGAAATATCATGTTATGATTATGGATGCAAGATTTCCAAATTGAATATGATAATGCACATGTGATGCCTTTCTTATAAAGGAAAAGTGTGAGATAAGGTTAGAAAAGATCGTTACATGTGTCTTAATCTTGTACAATGAGACAACTACCTCAACAAATATTAAATGACTTAGGACACAACCATTAAATATCAAAAGATAAGATAAGATCTAGTGAAAACTAACACTATCTAGAAATATTCCCTCCTAGGAACTAAGTGGACCTAACATGTAAATAGGACCTAGATAGGTAAAACACCTATTTACACCCACACCCCCCCTTAAGTACAACTTAGGGACTACTATTATGCAAATGACACAAAGATGGGTCTTGGCTACAAGGCCATGTGAGGTATCCATCTCTCACAAACAGAGAAAGGGAGAAAACCCAATGGGACAAAACTCCTCCTCAAAAGAGAGAAAAGATACAATAATGCTTTCCATGAAAAATAAGAGGAAAAAACCCCCATTTGAGGAAAAAGAAACCCCATAAGACAGATGAAGAAAAGACCATTCAACCCCACCGATCCGTGGATCTTCGTGACTGAAATTGAAGTGTTCCAGTTTCTCTGAAGTAGTGCCATCGCAGAGCACATAATTCTAAATCCAAGCAACTTGAACGGAAAAAAAGCACACATAGTAAAGTTTGGTCAAGGACTAGGAGGCCGTCGAAGGTGAAAATTTGACCAACTCAGAATCTAAAAGCAAGTCTTCGGAGGGCTCGTGATCACAGAAGTTCAAATTTTTATCAATATCGGCCTAGTCAAAAGCTAATCGTGAAGAAAAGGTGGAAAATTCATCGTCACCAAATTGGTCAAAGTTGGCATCATCGAAATTGTTCATTTCATCGAAAACGTACACCAGTCAAAGTTTAGTTGACTAAGGTACCATGTGGTATGGTTGCTGACGTCAGCATGACGTCATCCTTCTGATTTGGCAGAAACGCCATCATAAACGATGATGTGGACCAATGGCGGCCTTGACACGCGGCCCGTAATGATGACATCATCATTTCCAACCCGCTAGGTTGCAATGACGATGATGTGGACCAATCGTGTGGACATGTGTCCACTGATGACATGGCATGCACATTGAGTGTGCAGCTGAGTCATCATATGACAGGGCAGTGACATGGCAAATCGAAAATCATGCTTGGCCACGCGGCACCTCCGCATGCCAAGTGGCTCCTCCCTCAAGGATAAGTTTTGTAGTTTGTTAAAAGAAAAAATATTTGGGTGAAGGATTCGAAGCTTCCACCACCCGCGATATTTCACCGACTTGCACTCCGGTGGCCACCTAACCGTATTAAGGCAGCTTGCTTTGTTATTAAACAGTAAATTTGGCTATAAAAATAGCAAACGAGTTGAACCTGAACCGCCTGCCCCAAAAGTTGTATCCACCGTTGAGCCGCGAAATCTTCTCAAATATAAGGGTGGCACGGTTTTATATAACCAATGTTAAGGCCGAAAGCGTAAACCAAATAACCAACAAATGGTTATTTGTCAATAAAACAACAAAACTCCTAAAATCTCAAAAGCCCGTATCAGCTATAAACAAGGGCTCGAAAAACAAGTTTAATTATTTTAAGGGGGGTTATTGTTTTTATTTGTTAAAATGGGGAAATAGGTTATTTATTTTCCATTAAGGGGAAAAATGCCAAGTCAGGTGGTTTTGGTGGTTTTAACCACATAGGCCCAACTTCAAGTATAAAAGGGAGGAGTCTTGGAGTGTTTTTCATCATCATCACTTTTCAAGTGAGTTCATTCTCCTCTTGTTTTCCATTCTCTCGGCCGTGAGAGCCTTTTGTGAGAGAGAATTTCAGTGGGAGTTAGGAGAATATTTATAGTGATGTATTGTGATGTTCTGAGTCTTGTAGTAGATCCTATTAGGCAAAGTTAGTTTTCTTCCTCTTTGTTAGTCATCCCTAGCCTTGAGAGCTTTTGAGAGGGGTGTGAGTGAGAGACTTTTGTATGACTTTGTGGAAAGGCTACAAGATATTGTAAAGCAGTGTTGCAAGAGGCTCCAGTGGAGATTGTACTGCCATTTCAGAACATTTCAATAGATTGGTCACTCGATTGAGCTCGACCCGGAGACGTAGTCCACTTGGACGAACTCCGTAATCAAATTGGTGTCTTCTTATCTCTCTCTTGGTTCTATGTTTTGAATTCTCTCTTAATGTTCCTGCTACTCCATTGTTGATGTCTTTATGCCTTTGTTCATAATCACTTAAGCAACGTTTGTCATAGATCCCTTCCGCTTTACGGATCACCACCTCAATGAGATAACTTGCTGCAAAGAAACATTGGAAGCACACTGGTGAAGTAACACTAGAATCCTTAATCAAGGCAAGCAAAGGAAAATAATTTTGATGCTAGAAATTGTATTAGAGTCACTCATGGACTCAACTTGGAATCATGATAAAGCAATAGCAATCCCAATACCAAGGAACATAAACACTCTTGATATGGAGAAACTCTAGAATTTGAATGAAGCAATAGGATATAGAACATCATTTTAGAATTGAAATGAAGTGAAAGATCAAAATTGCACCCTCCCAACTATCAAAATATCCAAGTAATCTCCAAGAAACCCATTGTGGAAAGAACTAAAATCATGATATACCTAGGGAAAAAATATGAAAAAGTGCATGGATGGCATGATAGAGCTCCTCGATACCTTTCCAATGCTACAACAATTTTGAAAATTGGAGATCATGGCAAAAAGTTATGTGCTCAGGAGCCAAAAATGAAGATTTGACTTCAAACAACAATAAATGCCTCAAAACATATTTTTTTTGGAAAATAACTTGCACCTCTATAAAAATGGTGAAGCCAGCTTTCTAACAATATCTTGCTTACAAAAAACAACCTCCTATGTTGCAAGTTATAAAAGTTTGAAAAAAGGGCCTATTAGGGCCTTCAGGGGTCAAAATTTTAGCCCTCAGGGGCTTATTTGGTGGTTCCTCATATGACCACTATTATTAAAAAATATTAGTCGCCACTGGCAGTGCCTCTAGGGCGACAAGCCACAGGTCGCGTCGCTCGAGGCCTAATCCCCTCTCGATAGCGGAAGTGACTATAAATGTATAATAAAGCAACCAGGCACCAAACAAAAAAGGATGGGCATTCAAAATATTAAAACATATTTTTTATTAATTAAAAAATGATAGAGATTGTACCACAATACCCACTGAAAAAGACTGAAATGGAAAATTTGTATGCCCAATCCACAAACCAAGTACTCTACTGATCGAATGATGACACAAAAAATGAAATATTCTACTTGAAGATGTCAATGATACAGGTGATTTTGTAGACTATGACCATAGGTATGACACCATACAGTATGGCCAAGTACGGATCTGTACGGTTGTATGGAATTCATGGACTATGCAAAAAATTGCATGATGCCTCTGAACAAAGGTGTCAAAAATTGATGAATTGATAGTCATTCCTTAGGTTCTCAAGCCTTCCAAATGCAATGGTAGGGAATATTTCAACCCAAAGTGCTCCAAAAAATCAACTACCCCCTAGATCCGACAACTGAAACCCTCCTTCAAACCCTTGTAGATCAATCAAAACATGATGAAATTTGATGAAACAAAAGGAAAACCTAACTTTCTTTGACACCCTAGATTCAATGGTGAGGTCCTTGAAACTCTAACTTGCACCCAACAAAATTTCATGACAAGATTTGTGACCCCTCAGATCTAGGAAGAAGTCTGTAGCACCAAAGCTCTGATATCGTGTAGGAGTTTATGGTGAACTCCTTAACACCCCAAGATCATCTACAAGACAACAATAACTTCCACAAGAGAGAAATGAGAGTGATTATGGATGCAAGAAATTGATAGATTGAATATGATAATGTATATATGATTCCTTTCTTATAAAGGAAAAGTGAGAGATAGGATTATTCAAGATCATGACATGTGTCTTAATCTTGTACAATGATACAACTACCTCAACAAATATTAAATGACTTAGGATACAAGCATTAAATGCCAAAAGAGAAGATAAGATCTAGTGACAACTAACTCTATAGAAAGATTCCCTCCTAGGACCTAAGTGGACTTAACATATACATAGGACCTAGATAGGTAAAAAACCTATTTACACCAATAAGAACATGCTATATTTTCTATGGATACTATTAAAACTCTTAGGATTGATGGACTTTCAGTGGAGTTTTATTAAACTATGTGGCAGTATATTAAAGATTATTGTTATCTATTATATTTGGAGGCTTTGGAGATAGATTCATTAGGGCCTAATAATTTAGGGTTCTTATCAAACTCATTTTGAAAGAGAAAAATGAAGAAACTATCTTTGGATAGCATCCCATTACTTTTCTTAACACCTCTTATAAAATTATTGTTGAGGCCATAGCTGTAAGGATTAAACTTATGGTGAAAGGGATTGTTAGGCTAGAAAAGTATGGTTCCTTGGTAGGAGATTTATCCTTGATAGTATTATCCTTGCATGGGAAAATATATAATTTGGGGTCAAAAATCAAGTAAAAATACACTCCTTGTCAAGTTGGATTTTGATCAAGCTTATGGTAAAATATATTGGAGCTTTATACACAAGATGTTGCAATCGTTGGGTTTTGGTCCCAAGTTATGTAAGCATGTTCAAAAAAAATTAATGATTCCAATGCTCAACTAATAATGAATAAATAATTTTTAGACACACTCCCCCTCCAAAATTTAATCAAGGAAGGTTGTTCTTTGTCTCCTCTTCTTGATGTTTGTGTTGTTGATGCCCTTTGATACCTGCTGCAAAAGCACTATCAAATGAACAAGATCAAGGGTATTTCCATCCCCAATAATACAATTGTGATTAACTTGAATTTTTTTAATGTTTCTTCAAAATTTTGAAGAGAAGATTAGTATTATGATAGAAGTCCTTAACCTTTATTGTTATATTTCTAGTTCTTAGTTGGCTCATCACAAAACTGAATTTATTATGATACAAATAGATCCACCTCCTCATTGAATTCCTAAAGAGTGGAAACAAGTTAAACATGAGAAGATTTCTCATTACTTTGGCATCCCATTTGGGTTAGGTGTTTCCCTTTCTTATATGTGGAAGTGGTATCTTAATAAGGTGAAAAATAAACTTTGCACTTGGGAAAACAAAATTTTATCTTTAGTTTGAAAGTTTCAAGTTGTGAATTGCATATTTTTGGCATCACATGTGTATTATTTCTCTTGTTGGATGTCTTCTAAAAAATGTTATGATGACCTAAATAAAATTGTTCGCCACTTTTCATGGTCTAACTAAAGTGGTAATATTGGTTTCAAGTACACTTGGTTACATTGTATCCAACCCAAAGCCAAAGATGGGCCAAGCTTGTTGGATCCCAAAACTCAAGGAGTTTGTTTTTAAAAAAAAATGGATAATTGGAGTTGTTACTAGAGAAGAGCCTTGGAAAAACCCAATTCATCATCGTGTTATTCAAGCTTCAGTCAAAAGGAAATGGTAATCTATCAAGTGGTTGGATAAAATTTTGCTGGCTCATTTTTTCATATTAAAGCTTTATTTCCTTTGTAGAACATATGGAAGGCTTGGCAACAAGTGTGCAAATGCTTGAACTAGAAAAAATATTCATTGCAACATGGATTCAGTTTTGGGTCTACATCTATTTGGTGGAACACAATGGTGCAATATCAAGGGTATCCTCTTGATGTGTCATTTCAAAGACAAGCTTATTATTTATTCAATAAAGGGGTTTTACAGTTTGGGGACTTGTAGGATTTTAATTCATTGGACTGAGCTACCTAGAAAAATATTACAAATAATCTTTGATTAAATAGTAGGTTTGAGGGGTATGCCATTTTTGTGAAATATTTGATTCCTATTGATCTTGTTATGAATTTTTGCAATCCATTGCAATATAATTTGTTCAAGGATTGGTGGTGGTTGTTTAAACGTTATCTTTCTTTCTTTCCTTTAAATTTTTTTATTGAGTATCTTGCCTACTTTGCATTTAAATCTTAATTGAATCAAAAGTGTAAATGTAGATTCTAAGAAAATAATTTTTTTTTGAGTGCTCAAGTTTTGTGGTATAAGGTTGAGGTTGATGCTCATATTCTATCTTGGAAGGTTTTATATTTCAAGTTGCATGTCAGTGACAAGTTGAGATGTATGATGATTCAACCAAATAAATTCCCATTTTGTCAACACAATGAAAGTTTGAAAGACATTTTTTGGGATTGTGCATGGACAAAAATAAAGTGGAATGCTATTTTTAATTATCTCCCTACTATCTTTGATCATGTTTTATGTTGGAAAGAAGAAATTTTGGGCCTTGTTTTCAAAATAATATTGTTAAAAATTTTGTGGGGTAGATTATTTTACTTAATATATGTAAAACTATATACTTGGTTATTTTTTCATACCATAATGTTGGCCAAGAAGCAAAAATGCTAAGGTTTTACTCTAATATTAATTTTCAAACTATTTTTTTATGCTCTCAACTATAGGGGGTCCCAAAGAACATGTGAAGATTAGCAATCATTTGGATAAGGTCAAATATTAATTATTTTGATTATAAGGGAAAAATAGGTTTTGAAGGGACCCGAAACCCTTTACAACAAAACAAATGAAAAGTTACTCAAAGATAAAAAAAAATTGAACCATCAACAGTAGCCAGCAGTAAAACAACAACCAAAACATAGAAACCCAGTAGCAAAGAAACAAACATAGAAAACAACATAGAAAGAGACACTATTTCATGTTCTTTAAGGTGTTAGCCACCTCAATCTCCTGGTTACGATGTAGTTCAACCATGTCCATCAATTCTTTCTTCTCCTCCTCAAAGGTCTTCCTCAAATTACCCCTACCTTTGGTACATGGGCCCTTTGCCTCATCTTTTCTGACCTTCTTCCCCTTTCCCTTTGAATACTGGTCCTTCTCCATCAACTCTACAAAGTAAAGTTGGTCTTCCCTTAGTTCACTTATCTTGCGAAAGAGGACCTCTAGAGACTCAACACTATTCTTGACTGAACTGTGGCTAACTTGCAGAAGTTTCTTGATTTCCACATTAGTTTCAATAATCTTAGCCTCCATTTCAGAGAGGCACTAATCACACAGGCATTTGAAATCCCAAAAGGAGCACTCTAAGTCCATAATTATTTCAATAAAAATATATGAGGAAGAACCCTTCGACATGCTTTGCATGTTCTTTTTTTAGACACCTGATCTTGATATTCACCCTAATTAATTCTTGCAATGTCCACATGGCTAGCTTAAACGTGCTAGTATCGCTCGAACAAACCATATCCAAAAGCTCAAACATTGAAGTATTGTCATCATTTAGGTAAGATAAATCCTCAGAGAGAGGATTCACCTTAAGAGGCTCTAGATTTCCAGGACTCAGATTAATCCCCTCATCCTCATGCATAGACTTCCCACCAGAAAGCTCCACACTGGGTGACTGTCGAATAGGGGAGTCATTGATTTCAACAACAGAATCCATAGCACCCTTCTCCTTAACTCGGTCCTTAATACTGTTCAAATCACCTTTGACAGCCTATTTTTCAGTTTTGCAATTTGCTTGGATGTCCTACGCTACATTTCCTTGGCTTCCTTATCCCCAATATTATCAAGCATGCCCTCCTCCTTACAACCATTCGCAATAGAACCCTGACCCTTAAGCTCATTATCTCCCTTAGACTGGGAACCACCAGAGATGACATTAGTATCATTAATAGTAATGGAATTCTGACTCCTATAAAACAATCTTCTTAGCAGCATGTTTCCCCTTGAGATTCCCCTTCTTTCTCTTCTTAGAAGGGGCCACCGTAGGGGACAAAGACCCACCCTTGTCCTCTTCATTCCATTCGTCCTCACCAATAGCACTGGTATCTAAACTAGTTAAGAGGGATTCTTTACTAACAACCTTTGCCTTACCTTTAATTGCCTTGGCAGGGATAAGGGCTCTCACATGCTCCATTATGAGCAATATGGGGCCCTCATGGAGAACAAAAGCTCTCCTATTTTTTAGATGAGCATACACCGACACTTCCAATGAAGAAAAAAGAAAGAAAGGGAACAAAATATATAACCCATGTCTGAAATGATTCAACAAAGTGAAATGATGACCTAAGATTGCAGTATATTGACCGTCTAGGGTAACATATTGCATGATGACCTCTACAACATCAACACAAATTTTCTTCAAAGAAGTTCATTTGTAGCCCCACGAAGGCAACTTAATTAGCTTCTTTCGTTCATCATCTTTGAAGAACTGGTCCATGGCATCATCATTACTCTTCCTCTCCTTGAAAATTTTATGACCCACCAATGACAAACTAGTAATGGAAGCAATAAACTCCTCATTAATCACAAACTCCATACCCCTAACCTATAGCTACAAAAAGATGCTTAAAACAACTATATCATATTTTGAAATTTAGAGTTTGATTCTCCTCTTTTGTAATGGGGCTTTTCTCTTTTGGAGTTGTTCTTGTTTCGGTCCTTTTCTTGGGTATTTTAGGTTGTTTGTTTTTATTTTTTGGTTTTTCTTGGTAGCCTTTTGGCCTCCTTTTCTCCTGTAATTATTCTCTTACTTTGATTCAAAATTTTTTAAAAAAATGAGAGTTTCAAAATAATAAGATAACTAAGTATCACCCAAAAGTGATCATAAACCACTTGCACACTTAGTTCCAAGGTTTAGTAGTGTAGCTATCATACCATCTCAAAAGATACTATATCAAGATCAACTACTAATCAATGAATCATAAACAATGCAAAATAAATTAATAAATTAGAAGAATGTTATACCATATCAACTATTAATCATTGAATCATAAACAATGCATTTCTCCAAAAGGGTCATTGGAGAAAATGCGGGGGTATTTGGTTAGGTGAGTTAAAAATAGTCATATGGTTTTAATTTTGTCAAATAGTCATATGGTTTTAATTTTGTAAGTGACACTTATGCAATCCCAATAAAGTGTGACATAAGGAAAAAATAATGATAATGACATAAATAAGTTGAAATATCTAAAGAAGTATAGAGTTTAATAAAAACATAAAGAATAACACATAATTTACACTTGGATTGGGAAATGCTAAAGGTAGGGTTGGAATAAAACCTAAAACATGCTATAGGAGTGGACTCTAAATTGAATGCAATTTATAGTGTAGAAATTTTAAGGTGTACATTTTTTTACTCTACACATATATTTACTAATTTGTTATGGATTTGAGTAGATAATGCAGATTTTCCAAGTAGTTAAGTTTATCCTTTGTTTGATTAGATCTATAATATCTTCACTAAATACTAGTAGCATATGATGTACCTTTTGTGGGAGTCAATCCAATAAGGTTGGTTAAATTCATATTGAGCATTCTAGAAAACTATAAAAACAAGGATTGAACATTTTAAATTACACCTACAATCTAAATTCACAATGGAAGGATTTGAAATAGTTGTCAAACCTCAATACAACCTCCACCATGAGACAACTCTCTTATCTTAGTGCTAGCTATTATTTTATATAAGAAAGGGTGAGAAACTACACTAGAATTTAAAATCAAAAGGGTGATGTATGAATATACTCAATCTACTCAATAGACTAAAATGGTACCCAAAAAAATCAATATTTTGAATGTGATATTGAGATAGGAACAACTAATTCATATATTAGAGATAGTAAACAAATGCTACAAACATATTAACTTTTACACATAAAAATATATAGAACAAGAGTAAGAAGATAACCATGAAATATTTGATTAAGTTCTTCAAAAGATACATAGTTGCATATGATGTTAAAGGTTAGACAACATCAAGCCTGCACAGGTAGCAGAGTTGGCTTGGGCCATGGGTTTGCTCCCCATAGGTCTCGGGTTCGACTCTTGCTCCCAGACTTAACCGATGCACCGGCTTGTGGGTTGTCGTGCCCACCCACAAAGGATTAGTCTCACCTCAGCTTGCCCCTTGGATGTTGGGCTAGGTCGCAGGGATACCCCTATAGAAACCAAAAAAAAAGGTTAGGTAACATCAAATATAAAAATTAAAGGCTAAGACTTAGTAGTCATACTGAAACTAGGAAAGAGGTAGACAATTCTAAAAAATGAATATGTTTACAAAGATTTACCCTACTTTACAAATTTAACCAAGGGAAATGAAATTAAATTATGTTACATGCATTACCCTCCATACACTAACACCAAAAAAACATGTGCTAGAAGGGATGCAAAACTTACTAAATTATCATCAATTGTGCCAAATCAATTATTGATCTCTCTTCATTCATAACCACTCCTTCACCCAATCCTTTGTGCTAATTTGCTAGAATTTTTTAGTGGAGTCTCTTGTACTTCATATATGTTCATGAAAGATAAACCATAATTTATTGAGGGTTGGAGTCCATTACTTGTAATTATTTTATACACATATTCCATGTTCATATTTAATGGTATGTAAATTGTTTAAAATATTATGACAATACCAACTACTAAACATTGAAACATAAGCAACACAAAATAAATTAATAAAATGAAAGATCATACCACAAAAAAATTGAGAGAATAGTTTTAAAGTTGGGAAATCATTTGGTAGAATGAATTCTCTTGTGTATTCATTAAGATGACAACTTGAAATATTATAATGTGTATAATCTCTCCACTAAAAGATATGAGAGTTTCAAAATAATAAGATAATTAAGTATCACCTAAAAATGACCATAAACCACTTTCACACTTAGTTTTCAAGGTTTAGTAGCATAGATAGCATACCATGTGAAAAAATATTATGTCATCAACTACTAATCATTGAATCATAAGCAATACAAAATAAATTAATAAATTAGAAGAATGTTTATACCATATCAACTTTATTATAGTTTTTGAAATGGAGAAAATATTTGATGGAAGAAAACCTCACATGTATTAGTAGAGATGACAACTTGAAATCTTACAATACTTTCAATCTTCTTACTACAAAAATATGAGTTTAAAAATAACAATATAAGTGCATACCACATTTAAGGAAAGAGAAGAAAAACCTTTGTTTTATAGACATAAAAAAAAGAATTATTCATGTAGCTCCAAGCCTCTATGTTTATCATCTTACATTAGTGTGTGTCTATGTGTCATATTTCTCATGACAAGATGAGCATGCACATGTGTGCAAAGAAAAGAGTTACACTTTATAAAATGGTGACACCTAAGACAAGAATTATACTCCTAGGAATCTTTAGGTAAAAGACAAATGAGGTGTAGGATGATCTAAATTAATAAATACAAAATAATTCAAAACCTAGCCACCTTATTAAAGACAAAACCTTTTTGAAATGTAGAAAAAAATTCATATGTAAAAAGATTTTAATAATAGGTTAATTAGGAATATCCATAAAAATAAAATAAAATAAATGAATATTACCCTATGGCTCACCTTAAAGACGAAGGAAAGGTTCATTTTAACAAAGAATGCCAACATAAAATGGAGGTCGATTGTGCATGCAAAGAACCATCAACCTTATCTTCTTCATATGGTTCTACAATAAACCACCTTGCCACACTAATATGTCATGACAATTAGATTCAATTTTTCTTTGAAGCGCTTTGGTTGTTAGACCATGTCTTTAGGAAGATTGACAACAAGTGTGGATTCAAGAGATTGTTACACCTTGTTCCATTTTAAAATGACATGAACAACATATCATTACCTTCTCTTTTTTCTCTTAGCAATTTTATTTCAATTTAAGACACTTGGACTAACAAAATATATTCACCGAACACATGACTTAGCACGCTTTTAAGAGCAATGCTATTTATGCTAGCACTATTTGATCTAAAAGAAGATCAATGGCAGAGAAAACTTTTTGTAAATAAAGACAACAAAATTGCGTAAATATAAAAATGGCACTGCTTTGGCCACTTAATGGCCTTTTTTATTTGTTTTGTAATCATGGACTTCTGGGCTTGACCCATGTGACTGGTTAATTTTTTTGTTTTTTTGGGTGCTACCCATGTGACTCTCGGGGTGTGCCTTCTTGCCACCCACCTTTTTTTTGTGAATATGTAACTTTATCTTTTTTTAATATAGATAGCTGCCTATTCATCAAAAAAAAAAAAATCTTTGTTATTAAATCAATACCAACCTCTTTATTATTATATTAAACAGATTACAACATGATGAATAGTCATACATTGATAGTAAAGCAAACTTTGGAAAGTAGAAGTGTCAAACCTCAAATTCTTATAAAAATTTCACTCAAACATATGTTAAATCTACTCCTCTTTTTTTCGAACTTTGACCAAAAAAACACCTTATCTTATAAACCCATCAACCATTAAATTGAATAAATTAAATTAAACAAAACCTACCTTACTTTAAACTTCAAACTTAAGAAAATATCTTATAAAAACCCCCAGCTTTAAAATATCTCATAAAAACCCCAGCTTTGGAGGGTTTAATTTTTTAACACTCATAGGAGTAGGTCTAATAATATTTCAGAAGCAAGCAACTACCTACTTAGGCTTTTATAAAGTTATGGAGATTGGTAAGCGGTCAATTTTGCTTGCAACATCAATCCCAACGACTTTTTAAATTTTAAATTTTAATAATAATATGAAGAAGAAACGTCATTTTCATGGTTGTTAGAGGATGTTACACCATTGCTTTTAAGTATCAAATACTATTAAATAATATTAAAATTGATGTGGACAGCTTTAGGATAATTATAAACATAAAACTTAATCTTGATTTCAAAGGAAATTTTGTCTTACATGTATGTAGAAGATTTTTATTTAAATAAAGAATGATTACGTTAATTTGATTATTTTTATATTAGATACTTATTAATTTGTTATATTTTGTTTATATAAAGATTTAAAAGTGATACTATTATGTTATGAGCTCAATTTAAATTTATTTATAAGATTAAGTCAAACATTTAAAATAATTGAGATTCATCTAAAATGTTTTAAATAATATTTATAAATAAATTTGAATAAATATTGTTATTTTTTTTTATCATTTTAGTAAATCATTTAATTTTCATGGAATTAATATATATTAGATATAGCAATTAATAAATAATGATTATATTTTATGAGTCCAAAATATCAATAAATACACAAATGATATCATTAAATATATGTATTTATTTAATAGAGTAGTTAAATAGTATAAGTATGCACGTAAAAGGGAATCTATTTTATAGGAGGGTTAATGAATTGAAGTGTAAGATTTTTTTAATTTTGGTTTTAAATATTAGGGAGTAAGTAATTTAAATATTAGTTTTTAAATTTATTTTTTAAAGAATATATTTATTATATTTAATTTAATTTAATTTAAATATTAATATTTATTTATAGGATTAAAAAAATACAATGTTGTTAGGATAAAGGAAGTGTAAGTTCATTTTTTAAAAACTAAAAATAGAAATCAAGTAATGTGATAAATAAAAAATAATATGAAGAGGAAAAATAACACATAACATATTATGACATTTAGAAAAAAATCCACCACTAAAGAGAACACAAGTTTGCATTAATCTTTAAAACGAGAGTATATAATCAACAAATGTCTCCCTTCAATAAGCATTTGGATAACACCTATGAACTTGTAAAATGATCCATGAAACCTCTATCCAATGCATACATATATAGAGAAGAGTTGAGAGGAAACCCTAAGTAGATTCCTAAAACCAAGACCATCCAACCTTATGGTATGAAGAAAATTCAATGCCCCCATGTGATAAATCAATGAATTCATGAATAGTAAACATAACTTTCAACATCTTTTACCACTCCACTTATGGGCACACTCACCCAAAAATGATGCTCCAATATAAGACCACTAGACATGTTGGGCCCACCCAATAATGAAGAAGATGCTCCATTTTCCCACCTTGTGCCTAGGAATGGGAAAGTGGCATAAATGAGATCTAATCAAATTTTAATTGCTGGTCATTGTCATAATTTATCTTCCTTCTTGATTGCTACAACTAATATTCCAAATCAATTAGGAGAGTATTAATAAAATATTAATAACTCTTAACGATTGACATCTAAGTATCCATTCTAAGGAACTTGGAGATACAACATTATACATTAGGATTCCAATTAAATATCACATTATCCTAACATTGTCCCACTTGATATTATACATTGTAATGATATAAGAAAGAACTATAAATAAATCAAGTGTATGATGCAAGGCCCATGGATTTCTTGCACCAGAGAACTTATTCATGTTCATTGGCTTCCTTAGAGAATCCACAAACATTCTCCCAATTATAAACCTTTTATAACATGACCTCATTGATCTCTACCATCCCATGAACAAAGTGATACTACACATCAACATGCTTGGTATGATCATGGTACATGGGACTCATGTTTTACATGTTTTGGGTTTTATTTCTACTTGTAACCTATCCCTACATAACATAGAGAAAATTCAAGAGAGGAAAGGTGTTCAAAGTATGAAAATAACACTAGGAAAGTGAATAAAAATTAAATAAACTATAATAGAATAGCTACTCCTATTAAAACTAAATATGATTTGAGTTTATAATTATTAGGAGAATTTTTTGGGAAATTTTGGAGTGAAAAATCAACAAAACTAGCCCCACTAGTCAAGAGGTGCAAAATCTAATGGGGATATACCATATGAATGCAATTGGTATGGCTGAAAAATGCTTTGAAACTTTAATAGAAGTTTTTTAGGTCTTATAATACATTTCTTTCTTTTGTTACTTTGTTTAAATGCAACTGTAATTGTCCTTTATTCATCATGCACTTTCTCAATCCTTTAGGATCACATGACTATCATGATCATTACACTATCCTTTGATCTCATGAATATCCTTTGATCTCATTATTATTCTTTGATCTCATGATTGTCCTTTTATGAAGATATCTCATTACCTAGTTATCTCCTCTTTGAACGTTCTTGGGATATGAATATAATTTCTAGGGTTTATAAAAATAATGGACTGTCTCTCAAGACTATCATCTTTTTTTTGTACTTAACCATCATATTTCAAGTATATTCTCTATCATTTCCCCTATTAGTGATTGAACTATGATGAGGATTACACAAAGGTTCTGATAAGGCTTTTACTATGGACAACATGGTTGACTAAACAATATTGATGGTTGATAGTGATAAGGATAACATATATCATTACCACATAAACCTTGAATAAGGATTTCATTGATAAAAATCACTTGTATTAGACCTTGACCATATCCTGTTAGAAATCTGAAATAGACTGATAACCCAAAGAACATTTTAAAGAGAAAATCAAAGCTACATAAACTGGAAAAGCATGAAGAATGCAAACCAGAACTTTGAGAGATTATGCAATGTGAATATGAAAGAATGCATTAAGAGCTTCCAAAATTGATAATTGGAATGGTGTAAGATTACAAAGGGAACCCCTTGGTTATATAGGCCAAGGTGAGGGATAAGATATCATAAGATTATGACAAGTGTCTTAATCTTATGATATGAGACATAAAGTGGATAAGTATCATAAGATTGTGACAAATGTCTTAATCTTATGATATGAGACATAAAGTGATAAATATCCCATGTGGACCCTAAGTAAACTTAAGTAATAAGGTGTGAAAAGAACCTAAGTGGATAACTAGCTAGGAAATGAACTAGCTAGATAAAGTACCCCTTTCACACCAACACCCCCCCTTAAGTGCAACTTAGGGAGAAGTATATAATGCAAATAAATCTCTCATAACCTGGAAAAAGAAGAAAACCCAATGGGATAAAACTCCTCCCTAAAAGAGATATGAAATGAAGAAAAGAAGGACTAAGTAGGCCCCCCCATGGATGAAACCAATTGCACCCAAGCAAAGCTCGCAAATGAAGGAACTTTCTCTTAGTGAAGGGTTTTGTGAAGATGTTTGCAGTATGATTTGATGTCAGATAGTACTTGAGATCAATGATCTCTACATGAATTAGCTCCCAAATGTAGTGCATATGGATCTTGATGTACTTAGTCCGTTGATGATGGACCAGATTGCAAGAGATATGAATTGCACTCTAGTTGTCATAATGGATGACTATGGGCTTTCGAAAGGGAATGCCAAACTCAATGAGAATTTTTTGAAGCCAGATGGCCTTAGTAGTAGCATTAACTGCTCCTTGATACTTAGCCTCTACAAATGAAAGAGCAATAGTAGATTGCTTCTTGCTCAACCAATAAACTAGACTAGAGCCAAGGGAGAAGAAATACCCTGAAGTAGACTTGTGATCCTGAGAATCACCTGTCCAATTTGAATCAATGTGTCCCACCAAGTCAAAATCCAGGCCCGCTGCATAATGAATCCCATAATTATGAGTACCCTTGATGTAGTGAAGAATCCACTTAGTTGCTTTCGAGTGTAGCTCATGTGGCTCCTGCATGAATCAAAAGACCATGCCTACTGTATATGAAATGTTGGGCCTCGTATGACTCAGATAGATGAGACCACCAACAAGTTGTTGATACAAAGTGCCATCAACCAAGGGTGAAGAACACTTAGCCTCAAGTTTGATCCCTAAAAAATGGAGTTAGTGTAGGCTTACAATCAACCATGTGAAGCCTTTGGAGCATGTCAAGTGTGTACTTAGACTGTGCAAGAGTGATACATGAGGAAGACTGAGTAATCTCAATCGCCAAGAAGTAGTGCAACAAGCCCAAGTCTAACATCAAAAACTAATCGTGAAGGGTAGTTTTCACTACCCAAATGGTGGATGAGTGACTTCCTATGAGCAACAAGTCATCAATGTAGAGAACTAAGAAGGTGTGAGTATCATCCTACTACAATATATAGACATTAGGATCAAAATGACATTGATTGAACCCAACTATCAGAAGGAAGGAGTCCATCTTGTTGTACCAAGCTCGAGGGGCCTATTTAAGGCCATATAGAGACTTATGAAGACAACACACAAGTGAAGAATCCTAAATGAAACCTTGTGGTTGCTCCATGTATATCTCCTCTTGAATATCATCGTGAAGAAAAGAACCTTCACATCCATTTGATGAACATACCATCTATGTGATGCAGCTATAGCAAGAAAAAGTTGGATGGAATTCATTTTGGTGACTGGTGCAAAAGTCTCAGAGTAGTCAATCCCTAGAATTTGGGAGAATCCTTTGGCAACCAAGAGAGCCTTATGTTTTTCAACCAACCCATCTATTGCATACTTTGTTTGATAGACCCACTTGCATCAAACAAGTTTCCTTCCCTTACGAAATGGGACAAGATCCCAAGTGTGGTTCCTCTCCAAGGAACTAAACTCTTATTGCATGGTTGTATCCCACTCAAGGACACCAAAAGCTTCTCAAAAAGTCTATGGATTGGAAGTTGAATCAATGGAGAGATGTGGAGCATCTTGAAATTGTGATCTTGTTCTTTTATGATCTGAAGGATCCCCTACCCAATCACCTGCAGACTACAAAGTATGATGAAACCAAAGAGGCCCTACGGTTGGAGAAGGAGGAGAATCTAGAGTAGAATCATCATCCTCTGAAGATGAACTATGTGTATCCTCATGATCACTATCATCATATGAAGTGGAGGAAGAAGACTCCTCATCATGCTCTAAAGTATGATGAACCTTTGAAGAACTATCATCATGATACAAGGACTCCAAACTGATGGTGATAGGAGAAGTGTCAAGAGAAGGGCTAGAAGTACTCTCCTCAAATTGAACTATCCTCACAATGAACAACTCATGTGTGATAGGATGGAGAAGCTTGTAGCCTTTGACATCATGTGGGTAACCAAAAAATATGCAAGGCTTTCTCTGTGGATCCATAGCCTTGTGTTTCTTTGTTGGAAGGTGGGCCCATGCATTCGAGCTAAACACTTGAAAGTGCTTAACTGATAGTTTCCGACCAGTCTGAGCTTGAAAAGGAGTTACCCCCTTCACCACTTTGTGGGGAACAATGTTCTAGATATAACACACATAGCTAATGGCTTTTCCCTAGAAAGGTGGTGCCAAAGACTTGGAGTGAATCATACAATTAGCTATCTCTTTCAAGGACCAATACTTTCATTTTACAACTCCATTCTTCTGAGGATTGTATGCTACAAATCAATGCCCTTTGAAGCATAATACTTCTATTTGAGAAAGTGCATGATGGTGTACCTATAGAAATCATAAATGAATGTCAAAACATATTGGGCTCTACTGAAAGATGGTTGTGGAAATGCCCCTGCCAAATCACTATGTACCAACTCCAAAAGATGTGAGGCTCTCCAAGCTTTGACTTTGTCAAACTTCTTTTCGGGATGCTTGCCAAGAATGCAACCATGAAAAACACCTTTAGAAAAGTGAACTATAGGAAATCCTGTAACCATGTCCTATTTGGTAAGTTGTTGAAAGTAGCAGTAGTTCAAGTGGCCAAAACTGTTGATGCCACAAGTTACATCATTTGAATGAGTGAGTAGAATAGTTGAAGGAGGATCAGGAACAAAGTGAGAGAACAAATAAATTCAAGATTGATGATCCACACTCCCAATTTTAATTGTAGAATCATTTTGCATCTCACGAATCACTACTGAATTAGGAGTAAACTCAACTCTATTGCTTGTACCTGTGTGAGTGATTTGATAGATGGATAGGAGATTAGTTGATAATGAGGGCACACAAAGAACATCCTGAAATGTACCATCCCCCATATCAATAGACCCTCTCCCACACACCTCAAGTGGAGTGTCATCACCCATCAAAATGGAAGGCATAGAACATGGTTCGATAGATTCAAGTTCACCCTCAGCTGAAGCCATGTGGTGTGAAGCACTTGAATCAAGAACCCATGTGGATGGTGGAGAAGCAACTGCTACAAGGGCTTTTCCCTTTCCTTTCCCCTTGTTGTTGTCTTTGGCCTTATGAGAACCCTCTTTTGAACTCTGTTTGATGGAATCAAGAACACTAATATTATGCTTCTCAATAATGTGTGTCAGATGATCTACTTGTTTCTTCAAACATTTGTGCTCATCATGAATGAGTTTCTTAGAATAGGCACATTTGACCTTCTCTTTCTTAGGCTTGCCACCCTTTGAAGATGAGGTCTCATTACTTGCTTTCAGAGTAGCTAATTTCTAATTCTTCTTATCTTTTCTATTCTTTTGTTTCTTATCCTTATTACTACTTTGTCCTCTTTGTTCATTAGTTCCAAGATTGACAACCAAGGCATTTGATTTATAAGACTTAAGAGTGCCCATTTGAATTAGCTTATCCTACTCTCGTGTGAGAGAGGTAGCAAAATCATCCAAAAATGACATCTTGAATTAAGACCCAAGTGCATCCTTAGTAGCATAGAAGGTAGAAAAAAATAATGAATATTCTGAACTTAGCTTTGAGAGAATACTTAGAATAAATTATTCATCTTTCTTATCAATTCCACATTGTTGTAGTTGTAGCCTTAGTGAGTTCATTTTGGTAAAGAAATCTTGAATTGTGTTAAAGTTGTCTAGATTTAAACTAATTAATTCATTCTCCAACATATGACCCCTCATAGAATCTTGTGCACCAAAAAGAGATTCTATTTTTTTCCATTTTTCATTTGGAGTATTCAAAGATTCAATATGAAAGAGTAAATCGAGAGATACAAACACACAATTCTCCATATGTTGTATCACATTTGTTAAACCACTCAGACTTTTCTTCATCTTTAGTTAGTTCAGTTTCTAGTCCCATTACTATTCTATGCAAACCAAGTCTTCTTAAGTGAATATCTATTTTTTATTTCCACTCAAAATAGTTGTACGTAGTTAGAATAGGAACTGTTGTTGATTTCATGATGAAGAAATGCAAAAGGAAATACAGAAAGAAAGTGAACACAAGAACACCAAAAAACACCCCCACTTTTTTCACGAGTATCAAATATCACCCCCCAAATATTACAAGGTTGGCACTTTATAATTCAGTACGTTTACAAAGCCTTTTCCAAGATACAATGCTTAATAGACCCAAAATAGCCAAAATTACAAATTCTAATACAAAATGAATATGAAACAAAATATTGAAAATAAGTCTTATGGATGTGTAGTACTCTTCAAGACCTTTCCAATGCCTATTTGTTTTTGAGAATCAGAGCACTGGGGCGAGAGTTATGGCATGTTGAAGAAATTAGCACAAGACAACTTCAACCTAAAATATCTACTACAAAATAGCAAAAAATCTTCTCAATACCTCTATGGATGGAAAGTGTTCATCTCTAGCTCTGCAATGATACTTTAAATTTGTTGAAATCCAATGCCTAAAGCAAAAGATATGAATTTTTGAAAAACTGGTTGAATTTAGCTTGCAGGAAATAGGTTTTCTAGCAAAAAAAAGTTTACTTTTGATTTGATTTTTGAATAATCTATTCACAATGAGTAGACAATAAGAGAAAACCAAAAATATTTTTATGTGAAGAACGAAACCCATAAATTGTTTTTTGATCTAGTAAGTAGAAGATGAGAAAATGAATTTCTTTCGACCTTCAACCTGTAGAAAAATGATCTGCGACACTTTTTGGACAGAAATTTTCTTTAGATCTGCTCAAGATATGCAAAATATAAAAGATACCCAGATGAGGTTTTTCTTACAAATGAGTGGAAGCTGGAATTCTAAAGTAAAAAAGAAAATGACTCCAATGAAAAACAGTTTTCTTCAAACCCTTGCCTGCAACTATGTCAAATGATCTCCAATTTGGATGAAACAAAAGTCAAATCTAACTTTCTTGAGCCTTCTGGA
This sequence comes from Sequoia sempervirens, assembly GCA_007258455.2. Lineage (NCBI taxonomy): Eukaryota > Viridiplantae > Streptophyta > Pinopsida > Cupressales > Cupressaceae > Sequoia > Sequoia sempervirens. The sequence goes on from VDFB02105785.1 coordinate 230,905,450, forward strand.
CATGTTGGAATAGTAAAAAATGTTGTTAGTATAACCAAAAATGTTGCAATCACCCAGATCTCACAAAACACATATGCAAAATAAAGAGATTATTAAATCTTTGCAAACCCTTTTTGATTCTTCAAATTGTATAAGAATGCAAGAGAAGAGCATACAAGAGTTTACAAATTTTTTACAAGAAACTCAATCTCTCAATCAGGAATCTAAGAACTTAAATTTCTCAAAACAAAAGCTCTGATACCATGCTAGAAATCTGAAATAGATTGAATAACCCAGAGAACTTTTTAAGAGGAAATCAAAGCTACATAAACTGGAAAAGCATGAAGAATGCAAACCAGAACTTCAAGAGATTATGCAATGTCAATATGACAAAATGCATTAAGAGCTTCCAAAATTGATAATTGCAATGGTGTAAGATTACAAAAGGATATCGTTGGTTATATAGGCCAAGGTGAGGGATAAGATATCATAATATTATGACAAGTGTCTTAATCTTATGATATGAGACATAAAGTGGATAAGTGTCATAAGATTGTGACAAATGTCTTAATCTTATGATATGAGACATAAAGTGGTAAATATCTCATGTGGACCCTAAGTAAACTTAAGTAATAAGGTTTGAAAAGAACCTAAGTGGATAAATAGCTAGGAAATGAACTAGCTAGATAAAGTACCCCTTTTGCACCAACATATCCATCTTTTGAAGGAGTTAGAATGTATGCACAAACCTTGTGATGGTTTGCACCAAGGGAAATGCATGAAATAATGATGACACCAAACTATTGATGTTTTAGCAACTCTACAAGATTCTTGCACCTATTTGATAGTCAAATGTCACTTTGATCAATACTTAGATAAGTTTTTATACTTTAGTCAACACACCAATATTATCCTTAGGGTCATAATGGAGACATAAGATCCACACATTCCAATGGTTCCAAGAGAATTCACCAATAAAATAAACTTGACAATCTTGTCTATAACAACTCAACATAAAGGACAATATGGCCCTAACAATGAGACATCTTAATCACTTGCAATAGTACTCTTACACCAAAAATGATGGAATCTTTCTTTAACCTTGACAGTGTAAGGTTTTAACAACTATAATACAAAAACAAATGAAAGTCAAGTTGGTGGCTTGTATATGAATACTTGACACTACCTCATCTATGAAACACTCTCTTTACCATTAAATTTTTTTATTCCAATATCCTTTTTATGTTGATGGCATTGTACTTCATGTCCATAAGACTATCTCCTTGTGTTACCATTGTCCCATCATTCTTGGTATCATAATCACTGTCATTCTTTCACCATGCCTTTTTTTGTCTACTATGATAATCACTCACTCCACTATCAAAATTACTTTGTCCATTTTCATCTACTTTGGAACTTTTCATCATAGGATTGTCATGTTTCTACTGTGCAAAGTTATGTCATTCCTATGATAGTCCTAGGCCTTAGAGTCTTCAAGGAATGAGTAGAGGATAACCCAAATTATTTAAAACACATCAAAACTAGGAAAGGTTACTCCATAGTCTTTATAATACACATTTTTGCTCTTTGAATTTAAACATATACAAATATTTCCATATGCATTTGAAATTGAACAAAGATGTATGCTGATGTATAAGAATCCTAAGAGGTTTTGGTATACCTAACATAATGTGAAGGCAATATAATATACGACATGCTACCTAGATGGTGTGTTAGTGAACTCCTAAAAAGTCTCCAGCACCATTACAATGTGTCTGAAAACTCTATATCTTTGTAACATGTCATACCTCCTTCCAAAAAATTGTAACAAACCTCATGCAACTTAGAGAAAACCCTAAGGACCAAGTGTTGGTATTGTGCCATGTCAAGAGATCTCTTCAATGCAACAACAAAAACCCTAAACATTTTTACTTTACTAGATAGCTCTTGTTGTTCATAGGCTTACCAGTATTCTACTTTTTTAAATGTGAGAGGTGTACATTTACTTTTAGGGACCTTGTAGTGTAGAAAAATTAAAGATTTGTTTTAACTTGATTTTATTTAAACTCATTTATCTTTAAAGTTTAATTTAACTTACATTTTAAGATTCAAAAATAGTAGTTTTTATTTTAAAAAAAATTATTAATTAATCTCTTACATATTTATATTGGTAAAAAGTAGAATATGTATTTTTGGATACAACTATTATTCTTATTGTAATAATTAGCCATGTATTTTAGAGTAAAAAAATTGAAAAATTTATCTTTAACATGCCCTTATTTGTCTACAAAGCCTTTTGGTATCTAAAAAATTTGTGTAATCACGTCTATTTTATAATTATTGCTTTCAATATTATGGTGTCTTCATATATAGATCATTATTTTTTATGCAAAATCACATGCATAGCTTACACATTTATCATACTTCATCTTAAGTCAATCCATCTTCCTAGGTCATAATTATGAAAACAAACCAAATTAACTTTAAATGTATAATATACTTAATTAAATTTATTAAAATAATTTTTATGTTGATAAATTAGCTATGAAGCATCTATGCTAATTATGGATCAACCTTTGGGGTGGTGGGCTTAGCTCGATTGGCTAAAGCATCCTATTGTAGGCAAGGGGTCACAAGGTCTAGTCTCTCCACCGTCCCTGTGGTACTGGAGGGTATGCCACACCAGTGTCATCGGTCACATGAAATTTTTTTACCAGACGCAGTGTAGTTTATAGAGGGCGACTACTCAATTCTGATTCTTGCAATCTAAAAATAAATATGGATCAACCTTCATTGTATATGATAATTTTTGTGATGACAAATTATGCCTAAACAATTAAATTATTTTCAACACTAATAATTATGTCCATAAGCATGTAAATATATTTATTTATAATCTAATTCTAAATAGACAAGTTGACATAGGAAAAAGATGATACAATTAATCTAAATAAAAGAGATACAAAATGATAAAGGTAATTGTCCCCACCTTTCATTTTTCCCCCATTTTACACCTTCTCCATTAATTTTTGATTTCATTTATATGTAACTTGTACCAAATAATTTAACGAAACATCTATATGATCATAAATCGATTCTTTTAAAAGTACTCAATTTAATGCATATAAGCAATTGTCCATATTGCACATGGTCTAGGTTACCAAATACTTAAAATAAAATCATGTACTCTCTTTCTCAATTTCATTCAATGCAAAAAAAATAAAAATCATTAATTTAAAAATTCATAGGACAAGATCACAAAATTTATTAGACAGGAAAACTTTTGCATTCAAATTTAAGCTTTGTCAATAAAATTAATTTTGTGTGTTTGTTAGTTTGCAATCAAATAAATCACAATAAAAAAATCAAACTCCAATTAGAATGAGCTATTACACCCTTCAACTTATAAAAATAAGTTATGTTAGAGGCTTATATTATGTGCTAGACATTTTCCTCTAGTGGAAGTCACTTTATTTAAAATAAATAATTTAGACTTGGAGTTACCTTATAGAATGAAGAGATATATTAGTGAAAGTGAAATATTTATTAGGCTTAACAATAACAATGCCATTGTGTCCTAGATGTACATTGAATAATACTACACGTTTTACACAATCTAATTACAATGATAAAATGTCATTGCATCCACTACTCATCTCAATCTTATAACATTATGTACAAAGGACTAATTCAAGGAGGTGCTCCATATTTTTCTTATTGCATACAACATCCTAAAGACTCCTTTACATATATTTAATTATTGTACACCTAGATACAAATATATAAAAGAATGAAACTAGATGATTTATTAATTATGGGGCAAAGCTATAGAGGATATAATTTCTTGATTGGCGAAGTTTTAAAGTAATATGTTAGGACTTACTAAACACATTCACTAATGAAGCTCAAATAAGTAGATAGTGTGAAGGGTTAGTTTATTTTAGATGTCTTGGCATGCATTCTAGAAAGCATCAAGCACTTGCACGCCATCAAATATAACACTTACTTGAGGTTCTTCAAGAAATTCTATTTATACCAATTATGACATTATAAACATGCATGTACTTTTGAGTAAAACCACATCAACATGTCTTTCATATTCTATAACTACTATTTTTTTTTTTTAAAGAGTAGAGCCAAAGAAGATGCTACCAAAGGTTGGAAAGTCTACATTTACACTTGTAAATTGTATTTGCTGAAAAATTCTAAAGGCTTTTCAACATTGAACATATATTATAATTATATCATTCAATGGCACAACATTTCTTTAAGATAATCTATGAAAAATTTAGAGATAAAGCATGTTAAACATGATAAACACAAGATTCAAATGGTGAAGAAAAGTGTAAAATGATTAAAATTAACATTGATAGCCCAACTTGTCATAATAAATATTGAAAGACTATCAACATTAGTCACAAAGGCAAAGCCAAACTTGCCACATGGGTTATTATTGATCAAATGACCATGCATGGCTAGCTAGATCAACATAATAAATAGGTCAACAACCAAAATTATATGTGTGAAATTTAGTTTGGCCACTAAGGGACTTTTGTATGCCCTCTAATCAGTTATTTTTGTAGGCATAGTGAAAAATACTAAAATAACAAGGATCCATGTATTACAAGCTCTTGGAAAGCCACTTGCCTATCCAAAACGTTGTTTTGGACAAATACTTTGTGAAATTTGTACATGTAGATAAATAAATATCCTCATGAATGACATCAACATGATAGCAAGATAATTACATGCACAATATATTTGTTGCAATGCTTACCTTATTGAGATTGACAATAAGTCTTTCACTAGATTTGCATTAATGTAGCATACGTTAAATTTTAAATAGAAAAATGCAGTTCTTAATAGGGTCTGAAGTTTCATCTCCATTATCATCACAAGAAAAAATAATAGGAAAAGTTGTGGCCATTGACCCTCGTAAATGGAAAAAATGATCATATGTTGGCACAAAGGTTAATTGAAGTTGATGGTGGGAACAATTCAATGACTATAATCACACACATGATGTTTACATTTGTCTTTAGAATTAGTTTCCTACCTACTTATTTAAGGGACGTGTTTATATACGATGAACCCTACGTAGAGCTAGAGTTCAAATATGCATCGGCAAAAAAACCAATGCAAAGCACATAAGGGAGAAGTGATAATGAATAAGGTGTAATGAGTAAAGAAAATTGCTAAAGGGTTTGGATTGGCCACTAGCACTAACTTAGCTATTAATAATTTGTATGAGGGTGACCTTAGCTCTCAACATATGACAATTAAAAAAATGATTGGCTTTGATTCTCGAGCACTTAGTCAATTTTATCCACTACACAAGATAATAAGGCACCAAAGGAACAAACTAAATGTCAAGTAAGTTCAATAAAATGTATTATATATAACTTTTCCTCCCTCTTGTCATATAAAACCCCACTTCAACAATTATTTCAAATATTTTCTTTTTTTGTGTAAAAATAACTACCAATAACTCAAGTTATTTAAAGTAATGATGCATAGTTACTATAATTCTATCCTACTTACCCAATCCAACAACTATTTCAATTCTTTGGACATTCATACCTTGCTCCAAAAAGAATGCTAGCAAATGAGAATTGATTGACTTGGGGACTTGTTTGTTGCATTTGGTGAGAAATTATCCTTTACCTATGCCAAGTTGACCATTTGAAATTAAGTTACACATAATTATTTTAAAATGCTTATGCAAATATAATTAATAATGTATAAAATATTGACAAGTTCCAACATGTATAGAGAACATCCAAACCATAAAAATACATGAAATTTCTTTTCCATAAATATTTATTCTTATAAAGGTTGTGGTGATCAAAAGTGGCACTTATAGTAAGTACATCTTACAAAGTTCCACTTTCAATCATGCTTTTATGCATCATGTGCATACACTACTTAAAAGTTGTTAAGCCCTTTTTAGCGAACACATGTTGAACATAATTGCATCATGAATTTCCATGACAACACATTTATTTGAGGTTTTCTATCAATTACTAACATGCCTTGTCGCATGCATGTCTACTAGGGAACTTGCAACTACAACGATAATGTTGACAAAGGTTGTAATCTTTAGTTTTACATTTGTCAATTGCTTTTGCTTAAAAAATTTCAAAGCCTTTTCATTAAAGTTACACAAGCCTCCAAATTTGAAAGTTGCAAAACAACCATGCCTTATGCACACTACTATTTTTTTGCATATATCTGGATCAACACAATAACATGTAGAGCATCCAATGAAATGTCTCTATCTTGGAATATTCACCATGAGAAAATTCATCGCCGTGACAATTCACCACGCGAAAAATTAATTGCATGAATTTTTGGCGGTTATTTTTCATGGCGGTGAATTGCTGGTGGTGGTGAATTTTCGTGCGGTGAATTGTTGACAGTGAATTTTTCGTCAAAAAATTAATCGCAAACTTTTAATGTGATGAATTATCCGCGGCGGTGAATTTTCCTTGAGATGAATTTGTCATGGTAGTGAATTTTCCAGCAGTTAATTTTCTGACGGTAAATTGCCGACAGTGAATTTTCCTAGAGCCCTCTTATCTTTTATATTTTGATAGATGTCTGTACTCTATTCCAAAGGTCCAATTTTAACATAAAATGGAAGCATGCTAGCAAATACATAAATATTAATAAATTTATGTTGAAAATTTGTACACATAATAAATACAAATGATCTATTGATAAGTAGGAGGTATTTTTCCACAAATGAAGCCAAATTCATAGATATTGCTATCGTGATTAACCGTAGTTTCAGTCAAACTCATTGACTCCATAAGTTTACAGCAGTGGTTCAACAAGAACCCATCTCTCATGATATCAATGGTCCACTTAGCACTCATTGCATCTAGGGTGATGCTCGTAGGTGAAGACCGGGTCCGTCCTCGAGGTCATCACCATCCCAAGATCCTACCAAGCGCCGCTTTAACCAGTGGAGTTTTCTCCATGTTGGGTTCTGAGTTGTTACCCCATTTGCAAACCCAAGCAAGTTGTGCCTTATGAACCATTCATAATAGAGCCCCTTTAGCTCATCAATTGATAAGTAGGGAGGTATTTTTCCACAAATGAAATAAATATATATTGCTAATGTGGATTCAACTGTAGTTTCGAAATAAACTCATTGGACTCCATGTTTCATGAGTAGGTTCAACAAGAACCCATCTCTCATGATATAATGGTCGGTCCACTTAGCACTCATTGCATCTAGGTGATGCTCACAGAGGTGAAGCACCGGGTCCTCATTCCTGAGGTCACCCATCCCAAGATCATTTCAAAATTGCGCTTATTACAAATGATCTATGTTTAACTCCAAATTATGTTACATTTAAATTATTTTTAATGGGAGTCTGCTTAGCCCTTGTTTTTATTTTTAAGTGGAAGTTGTATTCATAAATTAGTGGTTTGTTATTATTATATACAAACGACTCCCAATAAAAAGGATTGCGTCACAAAATTCGTCATAAATCGCTGTCGCGTATTAAATATGGCATGCTATTAAAGGCAAAAAGATAAGGTAGGTCAGTGGGCCGACGGTTGAGCTACCGTCAGTTATATGTAGATTATAGTAATTTATTTAGCTCCTGTGTGGTGACATCCAAAGAAAACGACGTTCTAACAAATTCCTATTATTAAGTTAAAGCCTTTCTCATTCACACTTAAAGTGTTTATTAAAAATGTCTATTTAAAACTTTAAACTTTAAGTTTGATTGGCATTTGTCTTAAAGAGTCTTATTATGTGTAAAATGGACAATTTAAGTTCTAGAAGGTGTTTATGAATCACAAAAATTGTTACTTAAATATTAGTCTCTCTAAAGGTCTCTTTATGGTAGAAAATTTAGTTAGGTAGGATTTTATTCTCTCATTATTGCTACAATGCCCATCAAAATCATAAGTGTTTTTGTTTCTAAAAGCATTTGGAAAGCACTGCTAAAAAGTTAATTGAGTTGAATGAAGATAGCTTCAAATCTAGTGTTGCTATAAATTCATGTTCTCTTAGTTTGTCTCTTCTTATTATCTTCTATGGAGTTCTTCTAGCATAAATGTCTTGGACTAAAAATATAAGGTTGTTCAATAGAGGTGTTTGTGTTATTACCAATCTTTATGATAAGATATTGGTTATTCTCTCCAAATCTAAAACCTAATTTTTTCCACGTTGACAAAGAATTTGAATCTATTCAAGAGATTCAAATGATAATTCTTGATTAGTATACTCATCAAATTAATATCCAATCATTATCATGTGGTGGAAGCATTAGAAATTTATGATGGACACACCTCTTCACTAGTACAAAGTGTGACTTGGTTATCATCTCCTTTCTCTAAAGATAATACTGTCTCATACTCTCAATTATAGGTAGAGATTAGGTTATCGTTCTTGCAAGTCTAGAAATGAGGATGTGCTGGAAGCATTACAAGTTTATGGTGGACACACACCTCTTCAGTGGTAAATTTTTTATCTAGGCTATTATCTCCTTTCTCTAAAGCTAATATTCTATCATACTCTTAATTATAGGCGGATATTGAGTTCTCTTTCTTGCAAGTCTAGAAATAAGGATATGGTCGAAGCATTAGAAATTTATGGTGAGTACACCTTTTTCGTGGTACAAACTTTGACTTGGTTATCATCTCATGTCTTTAAATCTAATGTTGTCTCATACTTTTAATTATAGGTGGAGACTGAGTTTTCTTTCTTGTGAATCTAGAAATAAGGCTTGAGATTACATAGAAAGCCACAGTTACAACACAAACTACTCATTTTTGGAAATGCAACTCTTAATTTTGCTTAACCATTGAGGTCGCAATGTTCAAAGCTTGTTGGAGTATCTTCAACAAGCTAAGAGGAATTTATCAACATAAATACAATAGTGAAGTGGGAAAATATGTGTTGTTTATCTTGCATAATATTTATTATGTAAAATTAATATTTAATTTTGATGCATATAGGAATTCTAGGGATACATCCATCACATGTATTAGACATTCTTGGGGATACAATAAATGTTGTATGTAACATTGAGATAAATAGTTGATGCAGGTTGCGCATTGAGAAAATATTTAATATTGCAAATTGTAGCCATGTTGGCACTATAATCTCTATTAGAAACCCCTTGATAGTGGAATAGAGGGTAAATTAATCTCTAGAGCTAGATTTTTTCACCTTCAATTGGGTTTTCTCTAGGACAAATTATGTATGTTTAGTTTGTGTATGTTTCTATTGTTAATTTTCTCATTTGTGTGTTTGTGTGAAGACCTTTGTAATTCCTTTATTTGTATAAGACATTGTGTGCTTGGAAACTATACTAAGTGGTTCAAAAATGCTTGCTAAGGAATAACATCCTTGTTTACAAATCTTCTCATAGATATTGTTCACCCTTTACATCCTTTATAAAATCAACTTGACTATTAAATAGGCCTTTTATGGTTTTGCACAAGCTCATCATTCCTAGAGATAAATTCATTCCCTTTTCAATCCTTTTAGACTATAAAAGTTTCTAATGAAAAATGATTCTATTAGAGATTTTACATGGTTTCTTGCATAATACAAGCAATTTTTTTATAAGTTTTTAGTATATACATTATTTTTCAAATATCAAAAGATTAAAAAAATACTACACTCAATCACACTAATAATGATTGTTATATCTTTGCATCTATTAAATTTATGATTATTTCTAATGCTATGATACATACTAAGTGTAACAATAAAAATTTCTCTTGGAGGTGGAGCATTGTTGCACTTTGACTAGTCATTGGGCTAATCACTTATGTGTGATTAATTGGGTTCCTCTTGATTCTAATTACTTCTACCCTTTTACGGATGGGGCAATGGCAATTGAGGATAAAAAAACATGTTCTCATAGTTGCTTTAATTTTTCACCATGTTTTAAATGGAACTCCCCTAAAAAATGCAACTAATTATTTCAATAGTTTTAGGCATAGTTATTGGATGGTGATGTTGTAAGACAATTTTCCTTATCCAACCTAATCCCTTTTTCTAGCTCAAGTGACAAAGGAAAAAGAAAGGAAGATGTTATACAAAACAATGGGAGCCAAAACTCGATATGACTAATCACACTAGTAGTTGGGGATATAACTAGTGATCTAGCATCACCTTTGTCATCACATTGCCTTATGGAGTTGAATGTATAATTCTTTAATATGCATTTGTGTTGATTTATTCATCCATTATCCTTTTAAGGTCTTTAATTAGTTTTTTTCTTTTTTACACTACAAGAGTGTCCCTGCAACCCAACCCAACGGCCCAACAACCCTTACCTTAGGTACCTGAGGCAAGTTAGGGCAAGACTAGTCCCCTATGGGTGAGATCCCCCGTCTGCAAGAAGTCCCACCTCTTAAACCCTAGAGCGAAGTTGAACTTGAGACCAATGGGGAGCAAACCCATTGCCAAGCCTTTTGTTTGTTTGAGGGGCTTTGTAAGAATTTATAGTCATTTTCATGATGTTTGTATTACTTTTTACTTTTAATTAATGTTTATCAGGTCTTGCCCCTAATATGAACAACCTTCCTAGGGCACGATACTACCCACCATATTTATATGATTATCATTACAACTATTGTACTTTTAATACATTAGACACATTTTATAGTTAAAAATTTACAAACAAATAAATTATTGGTTGTAAATTTTAAAATTTTATTTCATTTCAAACTTATATATAAAGAAGATAATTAATTTAAAAAAGGAAAAACATAATTAAAATAATAATAATTAATATATGTAAAATTTATAATAGAAGATTAATAAATGAACAGTGAAAAAAAAGATTATATTTGCTTTAAGTATATTTAATATGTCAATTTAATTAAATATAACAACACAAATCTTTAGATGGACCAACCAAGAAAAAGAGCTTTGAATTCCAATTGTACATAAACAAGGGATCCCACTATTTCCATCTCAACCCAAAGGGAGGTAGTGATAAAAGAAACTTTGATGTAGGTAGAGACCAAAGAACCATAAACATATTTTCTTACTTATGTGGCTTTAAAATCTCGAGGAAACATTAATTAACTATGTGTTATATCTATGAAGGGAACTAAAGACACTAAAAAAAATTAAGGACACAATCCAAGAAATGCTACTCCTACCATGGATAAGGTGAAGATAAACAATTCCAACAACATAATTTTCATAGTTAATGAAATATTTAAAATTAAAATAAAATATAAATGTAATTATCATTTTTTTATTCAAGTAATATAATCTATTTGAAGAAAAACATGAATATACATTTAAAATTTCATCTATACAAATTATGTAATGAAATCAATAGATAAACAATCTTAAAAAGTAGGAAAAGGAAATCTAATTTATATTTTACATATAATAACATAAAATCATAATACATGTATTTAAATGATGAATTATTTCAAATAAAATAATTTTTTTAAACTAACTATAATTAAAAATGATTTTATAAAGCAAAAATATCAACAATTTGATGTAAAAAAATTTAAACAAATGTTTACATTTTATAAATAAAGAATGTCTCTACTATCATATTACAATTCAAATCATTTGAACCCACATCCATTAGATAAAAAACCCCCATAACTTGCAACTTGAACTCATCCCTTTAGATCACATTTTAATAAATATTTATAATGTTAAAATAACACACCAATAAGTTTTCCCCTTCAATTTAGGTTCACTTTGACTCAGTTATTCCTTATGCAATAACAAGTGTACAAATGTCATAATTATTGCTAAAAGTTGGCACATAACTTAAATATCACTTGATTCCATCTCCACTCACTCCCACATACTAGTCGTGATCCTTAGTCTCTTTATTTTCCACCAAAGTTTATATCCATGACATGTGCAAGTGACTTAGGTCTTTTAAATGATTTGTAGAAATAAAGCTAGAAATTTTAAATTTTTAGTTTGTACTTAGGGCCAACCTGATCATCCTATTAGGAATAGGATCACAAAGAAACATACAATAAAATGAATGCAAAAATAAAATATAAAATAGAAAGACACAAATATGTGTGGTTCACCCAGTATCAATTACATCCATGGAGAAACAACCAGTCCTTCATTTTTTTTTCTAGCAAAATGAAGGACAGTATCGATTACATCCATGGAGAAACAACTAGTCCTTCCTTTATTTTGTCTAGAAAAATGAAGGGATACAACCTACATCACATCTGTTGTAATTTTCTCTTCATTGTCTCACAATCTCCTCTAATAATACACAGTTGTAATGCAATTCCCTCGTATAGAGAGGGTTTCCTTCTAGGGAAAAAATGCCAACATAACCTCTACAGTTAAATCTATGACCTAATGATGAATGGTCAATATTGACTATGAAATTATAATTTTAACAATTTAAATATGTATCTATATTTTGACTTTGGGGGCATTGCCCCTAAACACCCAATAGGGGTATAGCCCTCCCCCCTCCCCGACGCCGAAGGGAAATGGGTAAACCCCCTCAATGTGGCTATGAAAACACCAAAAATTTAGACCTTTAATAAGATCAGGCTTCATTACCAACAATCTCCCACTTGGAGAATGATTGAGCTCCATGCCAATAATCTTTCACTTGGAGACTAATTACAACAACTTCATCACTATTGCACTCGCTATATTAGGCTCCAACTTTGGATTTGGTAAATTTCTCATCTTCACCATCAAAATTGAAGACTAACATAAACTAAGTACAAAATCAATTCACAAGATTTTGGCTAGTGTATATATTTTTCAACTTCAAATGTCCATCTTCCAAAATTGATCTTATGAAATGGAACATGTGAGTTGTATATATTTAGTCTTAGAATGAAGGCTTGAGTTCTTTATAAGATGAATGACTCTCTAGATATCACTATACAACCTACTATTCTCTTGCTTCTTTGTCATTTCCTCCATAAAATTTTGTAACCAAATCATCTCTTTACTAGCCTCTATAACATAGCAACAATATACTCTAATTTTATTATTAAAAGTGCAACAATATTTTGTAATCCACAATCCAACTTATTCTTGTTCCACCTGCAGTAAAAACATACCTTGTGGTGCTCCTCATGATATCTATATCACCTGCCATATCTAAATCAACATATCCCTATAAAGCAAAGTTTGAACTGCCAAATATAATGCCTAAGTAGTACATCTCAAATACTTGAGAATCCATTTTACTATGTTCCAATGCTCTTTTCTTGGATTGTTCATATACTTACAACTCCCAATACATGTGCAATATTCAGCAATGTACACACCATTGTATACATCAAGTTACCAACTGTCGATGAGTTTGAAATGTTTGACATGTAGTCTATCTCCTCATATATCTTGGGACATATCTTCTTATTAAGTTTGAAATGGTTGGGAAAAGGTGTACTAGTTGATTTGGCATCCTACATTTGAAATCTTTTCAAAATCTTTTATATGTACTCATTTTGAGACAATGTTAATTTACATTTCTTCCTATCTCCTGTTCATACCAAGGATTTGATTTGCAGCACCCAAATCCTTCATTCCAAATTAATTATCTAATTTACATTCGATAATATTAATATCTTTCATGTTAGACCTTGCAACAATCATGTCATCTACATACAATAACAAGATAATATAGCTACCATTATCTAGTCTCTTGAAATAAACATAATGGTCAAAATGACATCTACGATAACCTCATTTCAATATAGACCTATATCAAATTTCAAATACCACTACTTTGGATCTTTCTTTAGGCCATCAAAACTAAGCTATCCTTCTCTTTGACCTCATACCCTTGTGGCTACTACATATAAATCTCTTCCCTCAAATCCCCATGGAGAAAAGTGTTCTTTAAATCTCATTGTTCAAGATGGAAATTTTCTACTACCATAAGGCTTAAAATAGTTTTAATTAAGTCATTTTAACAACATGAGAAAATATTTCATCAAAATATATACCTTTCTTTTATGAAAAACCATTTACATTAAGTCTGGCCTTGTACCTCTTTTTGCTTCCATCTTCCTTCAACCTATAAACCAATTTATTTTGAATTATTCTTTCTTCTATAGGAAATTGAACCAATTCCCAAGTCTAATTTTGTACTAAAGAGTCCATCTCCTCTTTCATGCCTTTCTCCCACTTCTTTATGGTTTCTGCCTGCATTGATTCTTCACAACTTTCTAGTTCACCAGAATAAGTCAACAACACATAATACAATGAAGGAGAGTATTGTTCAGGGGGTCTACTTAACTTGGTAGATCTTCTAGCAAAACTTAGGAGTTTGAGGTACTTTTTTATTATTCTTGTTGAATATTTTTATTTTTGGCACCTTTGGATTTTTGTGATTTCATCAAGCATTGTGTATTCTACGTTTTCCTTTTTCCTATTTCTTTCCCTACAATTGATCTTTGTACATGAACTTAAAAACATTGAATATTACATCTCTACTAATAATTTTTTGATTTCCATAATCCCATAAGTGATAACCAAAATCATTAACTCCATATCTAATAAAAGTACACTTCTTGGATTTTTCCTCAAGCTGTGTTCTATTTTCTATATCGATATGGACAAATGATTCACAACTAAAAGTCTTCAAAAATGATTAGTTTACCTTTTTACCTATACAAGCCTCCTCTACAAAACTACCATCCAAGGAACATGAAGGCCCTTTATTAAGTAAACAACAATATTAAAAAAAAAATCCCAAAATTGAAGGGAAATCATGTATCTCATACTAATTGCACACTCCATGATTGTCTTATTCATCCTTTTTGACACACATTTTATTGTCATAATCCTAGAATCATCTTTTGTCTTCAAATACCATGATGTAAATAGTGACTATAAAACTCCTTGTTATAAAATTCACCTCAATTATCTGATAGGAGACACTTAAAATTATTTCATGTCTTATTCTCAACCAATTCTTTCTATTTCTTAAAAGTATCAAATACATCTAATTTTCTATGAATTAAATAAACCTATATTTTTATAGTTGTAACATCAATAAAAGTAACATAATAATAAGAGCCACAAATAATGATACCTAAGTCAGTCCCCATACATCTGAACGCACAAGCTCTAACTTTTCACTCTTCTTTTCCTTTCCAACTCTGAGGAATTCAACTCTCTTTTATTTTTTATAAACACAGTTCTCATAAAAATCCAAATCAACATGCTTCAAACCTGACAACAAACTCCTTTAGTAGAGAATGTGCATCCCCTTCTCACTCATGTGCCCATTCCTATGATGCCACAATGTTGTATTTGCTCCTGTAGAAGCTAAGGCAATAGTAAATTTAGAATATAGTACATAAATACACCATACCTACCTTATCTCCTTTTGCTATTATTAATGATCCTTTAGTGACTTTCCATGAATTATCTATAAATATAGCCATACATCCTTCACTTACAATTATCCTACTAAAATTATATTTCTTTTCAAATCAGGAAAATGCCTCATCTCTTTTAGCAATCATCAATTTCTATTCTATAACTTTTATCTATATCCTACCCTTTCCAACAATTTTACATGGTTCATCATCACCCAAATAAACCTATCCAAAATCACCTTGAACATAGTCTAAAAAATACTTCCTATGGAGTGTGGCATGAAATGAAGCCCATGAGTATAACACCCAAGAATTAGTAATATTATCCAATAAAATGATTAAAGCATCTTGCAACACATAAACTAGTACATTTTCTTCCTTATTATTTTCATGTTGTCCATCTCCTTGTTTTCCTTTTTGAGACCAACATTATTTCTTCAAGTATCCTTTTATTCTTGTAATGCTAGCACTCCAACTTTCCTTTAGACTTGGATCTACCCTTCTTAGAATTCCCATGATTTCTTGGATTTTTTCCTCTCTCCCTTTGTCTTCGCCTATTCTCCATAATCAAAGCATTACTTGATGTCTCACTTGTGCTTTTTTGTCCCATTTTCTTGCTAAGGATAACATAAAAAATATCATCAAACTTTAAAGTTCTTGAACCAATGAAAAAATTACTCACAATCATGACTAAGCTATTCCAATTTTTTGGTGACAAGCATAAAATCAAAGGAACCCTATCCTCATCATCAAATTTTACTCCTACATAACTTAAATGATTGGTGACTGTGTTAAAATCATTTAAACAATCAACAACATAACCACCTTTTGACATTTTCATATTGAATAAACATTTCTTAAGAAACACCTTGTTGAAGCTAATGTTTTTTCGTACAATTTAGCCATTGCCTTCATCACATGTCTTTTGTCATTTCTTGTGATATGTTGAAAGACACTAATTCTCTCAAGCACAACTTTATTGTTCCTAGTGCCTTTTTGTCAAGAATCTCTCATTGTTCATCTTCCATATTCATCAACTTCTTTACTTTTCCACCCAATAGTAAAAAAGATCATTTTGATATAGATAGTTCTCCATTTGCATCTTCCATAGTTGGTAGTTTTTTCCATTAAATTTCTTGACCCTAAACTTTCTGTCTTTTTTCATTGCTCCTACTTGAACTAAGAACCCTCATTCTAATTTATTATCTAAATAATTGTATGTCTCTTACAGTTGTTAGGAATAGGATCACATATCAATATACAATAAAATCAATGCAGAAATAAAATATAAAACATAGAGACACAAATATATGTGGTTCACCCAATATAGGATACGTCCATAGAGAAACAACCAGTCCTTCCTTTATTTTATCTATCAAAATGAAGGGATACAACCTACAACACATTTGTTGCAATTTCCTCTCCACTCTCTCATAGTATCCTCTCACAATACATAGTCATAATACAATTCCCTCATTTAAAGAGGGTTTCCTTCTAGGGAAAAAACTCCGACATAACCTCTACCATTAGATATTGACCTAATGATAAATGGTCCAAATTTACTATGAAATTATAACATTTTACAATTTAAATATATATCTAAAATTTGGCCTCAAGGGTGTTGTCCTCAAATCCATATCATCTTGGACCTTGAAGGGGAGGTTGAACCCCTTCACTCCTCCCAAAATGAAATGGGATCCAAACATAGTTGTGCAAACATAAAAAATTTAGACCTTTGACAAGATTAGGTTCCATTACCAACTCATCATCCTATCAATTATACATTGACTCAAAGCATGAAAACTTTCACTCGTCACATTTGGAGATGTATTAAGAGCTAGTCCTAGTTTATTTTACACATATGATCATTTGAAATTTAACATACAAAGTCCATTTAAATCTCATCTAACATTAAATTAAACCATTCATTACTACATCACTTGCTTGTATTAACATCTAAGGTATTCTTTGCATGATAATCCATTGTCTTTAATCCTTGTGCATAACCATTAAATAAATCCATTCAAAGGTTTACCAAGGGAGAATGCACCCTACCTAAAAAGCACCCCAAAAGTCTTCCTACATACTACCTTAGATTATACAAGTTATAAGCATTCAAGCAAGATACAAAACAAATATCAATGCTAATAAAGATTAGATTCATGCACCAAAGTTTAGATCCATGGTCTAAAGTCAAATATGTAGTTACATGTATTAATTATGTAGTTAAAGAATTATCTATAATGAGAGGTAAATATTTTTCAAATCTTGAGGAATTTGTTTAGTCATTCTTATTATTTTATATATTGATAAACCATCTCTAGACATCTAACATAGCATACCAATATTTAATTTATAACTAAGTACCTTTATTTTATTTATTTTACCATATTATATTGGGACTTGGGTGATTTTTCACCTATAGAGAGTCCTTGTAGGAAGAGTTCTTTTTAATATACTTTATTGTGATATATAATGAAGTTATAGATTTTTTGTTGCACTAGGTATAGTGATTTACATATTAAAATGGTGTTAAATGTGTTGCAATACACAATATATTTTATTTCACATGAAATGATTTTATGGAAATAAATTTAATATATTATAATGAAGCTATGGTTGGTTCTCCTCCTTCGGAAGTTTCTTCTGTAGATGATGACCCTATTGTTTCCTCTTGAGAACCTGTGTTTGCTCCTATTCCGGCTAACCTTTCTGTGGGACCAATGTTGGCTCGATCTGCTGACGTTGTTTTGTCTGAGCCTGTTCAAACATTGTTGATTGCTATTAATGGTCCTTCGTTCGATCATGTTTCCTCCCCTGCACTGCCATCTCCCCTGTTGTGTGGTGGCTCTTTACCCTTGGTGGCTTTGGTTGACCCACTTCTCTCGCCTTGATTGGTGGACTTGGATTTCGAGTCTTCCTGGTCTGTTGTGCTGATAAAGAAGAAGGGACTCCCTTGATCTATTGCAACCTTGTGGCCTAGGGTTAAGGGATTCAGTTTGGTCCCCTCATATTTTGGGGTTGTCTAGTCCTAGTATGTGTTCCAATGACTGTCTGTTAGTTGTTTCTGTGTGTGGTTTGTCCTCTTTTTCTAGTTCATTCCTAGCTTGAACTAGCTTCTTCTTTTTTGGCCCTTTGGGCTTTCTGTGTAAATGGTACAACACCCTGTAAATGCTGCTTATCTTATCAAAAACATATTTAAAGAGTAACTCATAACTACTTATTAATTAAGTGTTTTTCAAAGCATGATTGGTGTTGCAAGAGCACATGCGATAGAATTGGAGTTCATGCAATATAATTTAAGGAAAGGTTAATGTATTAGAAGATGACATGAGATACAAGTAATCAAGAGTAGTGTTATGTTGATGTGATCTACCACAAGTGAAGAGTTGGTAGTGGTGGCTATATCAAACACATATTTTATATTGACAATGTTAAGGTTGTAACTATTGATTCATAGTGTGCGACAATAATAGAAAGTACAAGGTGATTATTCATGTGGAGGTGGGATACTTGATGTTTTATGCAGTATGTTGATGTTATGTATGATCGAAATATAGTTACATGACTCTTGGTATTCCATATGTTGGTTGGATAGTTAGATAGTTGGTATTCCCATGAATAAATCTATATATAATAGTTTGTATAAATGTACCAAAGTTACTTGGTCACTCAATTTTACACATTGAATAAATTCATACAATGTTCTTGTGTGATAATTAGAGAAATTACAAAAGAAGGGTATGTTGTAGATTGAGATTCTATAAAAGGTTTCCAAAGACCTTGCAGTATTGAATTAGTGTTGATTCTAACTAATATAAACATTGCTTAACAATGGCTTCCCCCCATAAGGGTTTTCCACATAAAATATTTGTCTCATGTAATCTTAGGGGTGCATACTATTCCATTTACTCGTGTACATTTTTTGAGATAGGTTTTATGATTATTGTTGATTGCTAATTGAATTACCCAATCTTAGTACACTTTGATTGGATTTTTTGCAATGTACAATAATCAAATGCTTATAAAAGAAAAATGAAAAAATAGATGAAACCATAGGTGAAGATTAGATTAGACCATGCCAACTGTCCTCATCCTATGCTATGATACAAAATGACCTAAAATATAGAAAAAACACTCATAAGTTTAGCTTAAGTGTAATAAAGTAAAAGATGCCTAAAATTTAATTAATGCTTAATTAATTATTATGTGATTTTCCTATTTACTCTAACAATTACTACTTTGTTGGAGTGCAAACCCTAGTAGGTGTGATTGCTTTTATCATGTGCCTTATAATCAATTGATAAAAAAGGATAGCATAATTATTTCACATATCTCAAGTATTTTTACTAAAAGTGTTGCATCTTATCATGATGAAGTTCACTCGCTCAAAGGCAGTTAAAACACACACAACTGTGATGAAGATGATCCAATCAATGAGGAATCTATTATTGGTTGATATTTGGAGTGTCAATGTCTATACACACACACATTATTTAAATGTTCTCTTACTTGGGGGCATATACATTTATGAGATTTTCTACTTTTCTACTATGATAATGATGTACACAACCATAATTCTCCATATGATTCTAATGACTATTATTACACATCATTTTCATTACATGTTTCATTGACATGAGATTTTCTTATATGATTACAAGGTCTTCCGTGATTACTACATTCACATATTATGCTTCATGCTAATTGTACTTGCTTGTGTTTATGATAGTTCCATGATTATATCTTATAATAATATTTTTTTTAAATAATTATACATTTTCCCAATGCTTATCATGATAATATTTCCATCTTGTCTATACTTATTAGATCTATTCTCTAGTGCATTCATGACTACTTTCATTTATAGCACTATTTGGGGCAACATTAGCGGTAAATTGTTATCTATCAAAATATTATATGTACTTTCATGAGAATATCTTAGTATCTTTTAATGGTGTCACATGATACTATCAAGTTATATTTCACTATGATTATCGAGATTTTAGAGATTTACATCATTTTACATATTTTTTATTCTCTTACAAATTAATTACATTCTTTACATGTAACTTTTTGGAGGGGGCATACAAGGTCACTAACATTCATTTCTCGAGTATAAATGCAATTAATACCACACCATCCTATGCCATTTTTAAATGGCCACATTGCTCTTGCTATGTGAAATTAATACCTATTGATATTGTTATTCCTAGGTGGTATCGTTATTCCACCACAAGTTGAATGACTCTCAACTCAACTCATCTCTCTTTTTCTTTTGATTGTAGACATCATCTGCTTGTCTTAAAATCCTATATGATGCCACCCTTCAAATTATTTTTTATTTTGTAGGTTTCCAATATGGAGCAATCATTTCAAGGAAGTATATATACTAAGAAGCAACATCCATATCCTTATTTGTATCTTTTTTTATGAGTGTTTAACTTTTATGTTGGCTACTTGATTTTACTTTAACATGCATCCTCATATAATTTGCATGTAAGCTAAAATGGGGTTAAAATATAATGGTAAAAATTACACACTTTGCACTTTCCCCCTTGTTTTGGGCCCACCTTCACTTGACTATTCCTTATGCAATGGCACATGCACATGCGATATAGTTTCTACTAAAATTTGACACATAGCTTGAACCCTACCCATTTCTATCTACACTCACTTCTAGGATTTGGTCCCGATCCTTAGTCTTTCCATTTCATGCCTAGGTTCTAATCACAATTTGTGCAAAGTGACCTAGTTCATTTACACAATTTATGGACTCAAATAAAAAACTTTTAAATGTTTAAGTTAGATTTGAAGTCAACTCAATCCTTTTAACTACTTGTTATATGTTGGATTAAAGGGTGGAATATTTCACTTGCGACCTTGAAGTTGTATTTAAAGGCCAAACCTAGTTCATTTTATTATATCCAATATTTTGACACCTAACTTAGAGATCATTCAAAGAGCATCTAGCGTTAAATTAGGGCATTCATTACTACATTAGCTACTTGCATTATCATTTAGAACATTCTTTGCATGATTACCTAATATTTTTTTTTATCTTTGTTCATATTTATTAAAATATTATTCCATCCAAGGATTTGATCAAGGGAGAATACACCTTAACCTAACTAGAAAACTCCCCAAATATGTTCATAAACGCCACTAATAAGATAATACAAGCTCCTAGGCTTTCACGTAAGCCAAAAAACAAATATCAATAATAGCAAAGATACAATCTATGTACAAAAGTTTGATCCACAAACTTAGGTTAGATCCATAATTGCATATGTCACTTCTGTATTCATGAAACTAACTTACAATTACATGTGATAAATTTTGAGATCACAAGACATTTATGTGATCATTCTTGATTATTATTTTTATATTAATAAATCATCTTCAAACATATATCAAAACATAACATAAAATTTCAATTAAATACTTTAATTTTATTTATTTACTTTCTACATCTATTTGGATGCATTTCTCCAAATAAATTTTCTCCTATCTATTTAATCATAAAATTGATAATTTTCAAACATTTGTCACACCATATCAATACATTTTTAATTAAATATTTCTATTTTATTTATTTAATTTCTATATCTATTTCAATTCATCACTCCAAACAATTTGTCTTCCTACTATTTAATCTTAAATTAATTATCTAATTACTTTATTCTAATTATTATTATATATATTCTCTCCCTTTCAATATTAATTTTTTCCCCCCCTAAATAATATTAAAAAATACTTTAAGCTAAAATAATTTAAAACTTCTTAGTGTCATCTAACGCCTAAGAATATCTTCGCTTATTGTCTAGACCGTAGGACATCTCACTAACTAAATTAGGTGAGAAACTATCATTTTTAATTTCAAAAATAAAAGATATTTTAGTGTTTTTTTTAGAGTAATAATTGAATTAGAGAAATGTAAAGTTTATTGGGATTAAATATATAGATATATTAATCGCTGCTTTATTACAAAATTTGTTTGAAGAGTTGACGATTATGAAGCTTTTTAACGATCTATCAGCAAATCAGAAAACTAAAACATCTGAATCTACCTACTGTCTGCTAAATTATCTCCGACCTTGTAGACTTAAAATTCTTCCATTCTATCTTCTTAATCTGTAAGTACAATCTGTACAGAGTCCTATACCCAATCGAACATGTTAAACCAGAATTGAAGGGATTTGCCATTGTGGGGGTTAGCTTTCGTGATCATCTGTCCCAGCCCCCCCAACGGCAACTTTTTTGATGCTTAACGCTAACCTTTCATTCATCCAATTTCGCAACATGGTATGTCTAGTTCAAGCCCTTCAATTTTTTACCAAAGCTGTAGACAATTCTTCTAATTCAATCACTAAACGGGTCTCTGAGAACTAATCTTTCAAATGGTGTTCAGAACTCGTTTTAGTCAAAGGAGAAAGATACAAACATAGCAATGAAAAAACCAAGCAAAACCTCTGCAATGCAAGCTACAACTATGTTCGTATTGTTTTTAATCTCGCCCTTGTTGGGTGAATCACAACCACCTTCTTCAGAGTCCTTCTCGTTCTCAAAACTTCTATACAAGCAGTGTAATTCAAAATTCAATCCCAATGCAAATGCCCTGGTCACCTCCCTCGCCACGAATGCTCCTCTGGGTGGCTTCTTTATGTCCATGGAAGGAAATCGGTCAGAGAAATTGTACGGAGTTTTGGAGTGCAGAGGTGACCTGAATAAAAAAGAATGTGCAACCTGCTCTTCCGTGGTGGCTTCTGAGTTGCAAAACCATTGCAAAAACTCTAGCAGTGCATGGTTACAGCTTGAAGGATGCTACCTTCGTTATGAGAGATACCCATTCTTTTGGAAACACCATGATTTTTATGAATTATATCATCAGTGTGGGGAGGGCGAGGGTCGGGGCTATTATTTTTCTAACCCTGGTGATTATGAGGTCTTGGAAGAGGTGCTCTTCACTGCGCCAATCCATAATGGGTTTTCAGCAGCAGGGGATAATAATTCAGGCGTAAGCACCTATGCACTTGCTCATTGTAATGCCTATTTGAGCCCTGATAACTGTATTGTTTGTCTGAGAGCGGCCTTGTACTTCTTGCAATTTGACTGTATCAGTCCTGATTACACGGTCTATGCGGAGGAGGCCGGCGGTCTAATAGTGCTGGACAGTTGCTTCTTGCGCTTTGACAAGTATAGGTTTTTTGATCAAGAAGAGAAAGGAGCTTGGTGGAATACAAATTTTCCTTCAGCCCCGCCTCGTATGTCTTTCTCTTGTTCCTGACTATTCTCCTTTTGCAGTAAGTTTTAGGATTTCCTTCATTGGAGATAATTGTTTTCTGGTATGAACCTTAAAATTCTAGGAGCAATAATTGTAAATGCACAATAACTTTATAACAATGATAAACCATGTCAATAATGAAGGAGCGCCACTCCGGGTAATAATGATTTACGAAAAGCCCAATTTCCCAAATTAACAGCAAACTGTTATGAGAGTATTCAATCTCCCATACCAAGGAAATACTTTAAGTGGGATCTAAGAGAATAATTTGTATTCCCCTTTCATTTGAAAACTCCACATAAATATATGTCCATTGTGTACAATACCTTTTTGGCTGGTTTGTCATAATAATTGAATATTATTAGCTGGTTTGGCTGGGCAAAAGTTTCCAGTGCTCTGCAGGGTAATCTAAGACGACTAGATTCAGAAACTCTACACAGTATATTCCCAAAAGATTTATTTCTAATATTGTGGACTGTGGAAGACTGAGATCTTTAAGCACCAGTATCTGCCTTGCTACTCTTTATTTTGGGTTTAATAAATGACCTTATAATCTTCTAAGGTCCTTTAAAGAAAGCCTGGTTCACTAAGTGTATTTTAAATGCTTAGTTTTGTTTCCATCAATGAATGCTCATTTTAATATTTCATCATATTGTATAAGATTTTATAATTTTTATTTATTAATTAAGCTTTGTTAAGTGAAGATTGACATTTCAAAAAAAGGGGAAGTAAGTTTCCTGACATGAAACAGAGGAGTGTTTTTAATCAGGCAATCTTTGGGTCAAATTAAGGTATCTATAATTCTGCAAAATTAACCTATTGTTGGATTATTATTGAAGGTAAGTGTTCTGTTGTGCAGGAAAGATTAAAAAACTGGCAATAGCCATAGCATGCGGAGTAGTGGGTGGAGCTATATTTGCCTTATGTTTGGTGGGGATTTATGTCAAAATTAAGGCTAGAAAACGCATGGCACAAGTTCATTGCATAGCCGTAGCTGGTAAGTTGAGATAATATTTTGTTGTATTTATTTGATTGTCTCTCTGAGTGCTTCCTTCCTCATAATTTCTCTCCGAGAAAACAATTTTGGTAGCACCTTGCTTTGTACTGATAGCTTTTATGTCTGGCAACACGTAGACCTTTAGGCAACAGAAATTAGTCCATTGCTGTGGTAATTTACTCTTCATATGATGCTGGTTTCATATGTGTCTAAATGAGTCTAGTGTTAATGATTGGTGTTAACAGATCTCAGTTCAGAGGTTGAATGGTTACTAAACTTGACTCAGATTTGAAAATTTTGATTTACTTACACTCCTTTCTGTGATTGGCAATGGAACGTTCTCGTCCATTGCTTTTTTAATTTATTTTTCACATCCTGAAAGACATCAACTAAAAAGAGTTCTGCAAATCTCCGAGAAGTTCAGTGCCAAAGGGACTACATGACGTGTGTTCTGTAACCTGACTCAGAATGTATTGTAAGAATAATGTTGGAACTGTTAGTTGTCATAATTAAGATGTAGCTTATAGCTGCTTTTTTTCCCATGCACTTCAAGAGATAGATTTCATGTAGAGCTTTCCCAACACAGCCTGTAGAGGAAGCAAATATAGTTTTCTGGTATTAATGAATGCTTCTGGATGTAACTGTGTAGTGGTTTTTTAGCTTCAGCATTTGAGGAGAAACATTGAGTGTGATCTGAAATGTTGATGCTAAAAAAGACTACATCATTTTATCCAAAAGCATTCACTAGAACTATTATGGACTGTGGAAATTCGATGTCTCTTACAGTTTCTGATGATCTTTAGCAAAATGAGGGATCCTTCAAAACCATATTTTATTCCCTTCTGAGTTTACAAGGAAATCTCTTTATTATGAGGGGATGCTTGGGAGAAACATTGAGTGTGATCTGAAATGTTGATGCTAAAAAAGACTACATCATTTTATCCAAAAGCATTCACTAGAACTATTATGGACTGTGGAAATTCGATGTCTCTTACAGTTTTCTGATGATCTTTAGCAAAATGAGGGATCCTTCAAAACCAGATTTTATTCCCTTCTGAGTTTACAAGGAAATCTCTTTATTATGAGGGGATGCTTGCATGTTGCCTTTCTCTTAAGGTTGCATTCTACCTTCTCTAGAATTAGTTTACCATTGCATGCTTCCATATTACAGTGTTGCGATAATGACAGCATAGGTACTAGACAGGGAGCATAAATATCTGTCAATTGGTCTTGGAGGCTATAATGGATTCAAATTCAGGGTTAAAAGCTCAAGTGAGTTTTTTCTCAATCCTTCCTCCTGCATTCTTGTAGTAAAAGTCACCCAGGAAAGCCATCGATGGTCTTGGTAACTTTGATGTTTTGCATAAACAGGATAGCTGATGAGGGTAGTTGCTTTCAAATGACAGCTGTCATGAAATTTTTGTTCTTTTATTTTCTTTCAGGTCTCATTTCTAAAATGATAATCTAGCTTGCCTTTTTTCATTATTTCCTAATTCATGTTATCTTCAGTTTCCCTTAACAGTCATGGTGCAAAAAGCATCAATATGTGGTTATCAATTGAGAAATGAAAGGAACTGAAATATTCATCAGTGTCCACTATATGCAGTGAAGGTTAGTGTGTCTATGATTCATTTACTAAGAAGTAACAAACATGAGGAAGTGTTGTTGCAACCTGATTAATAAAAAAATAAAACAAATCGAGGAATAGAAGCCAAAAGAGCAATAAAAGGCTTTGTAACAAACATAAGGACGTGCTGTTGCGACTTGAATAATAGAAAAATAAAATAACTCGAGAAATTGAAGCTATAAGAGCAATAAAAGGTTTGAATGCTTCAAATTTATAAAACCGTTAATGACAATGATGATAATTCTAGATGAATAAAGGGGAATGACAGCCAGATGAATATATGTTTATAAAATAATATTTATGTACAACAGTGGTTACTTCAGCACCCTAACAATACCTGCAAGTGCACAGAATGGTCCACAGATGATATAACTTTTATTGACTCACCAATCCATTCTGCTTGCGGCTGTAAGACCATGGGGGCCTGCTTTTGGTAGGAGATGTGCCCCTGAAGTCCCAAAGATAAAAGTCCTATTGAAATTAAAAATAATTAACTTGAACTTTCCTAAAAATTGGCTAGCAACCATTCCGAAGGTCATGGTACTAAAGCTCTGCACTTACCGCTTTCAGCCTTCAAAAAATTGGCTCAACAACCATTTCAAAGATTATAGGACTGAAGCTCTGCACTTACTGCTTCAGCCTTATGTTTGCTAATGGAAGGAGGTGTATTTGGTGTCCATATTAATTTTCATCCATATCATTCTCTCCATACTTGAGCTTGTTCTAGCCAGTTGCTTAGTATAGTCTTCAGGGCTTCCATTCTAATCTTTCAAATATTCAATATTCTTCCCAAATTCTGTTCAAAAGAAAACATTGTCTTTTGTATTTAGTCAGGGTAATTGGATTTTTGTGCACCTCTTGCATTTTGTAAGGGCTTGTAGGTTCCATTTGTTGGATCCATTTAAAAAACAATCAAATGTCCACTGAAAATGATTAGAATGAGCTGACTTGTTTGCATCTCCTGTACCCTACAAATGTGCACACAACCCCCAATTGCCCAATCTGACAATCAATATAAAATTATCAAAGTAAAATGATCAAGAAAGTTAGAGTTTCATGCTCCCTGTGGTCCATGAAAGGCTGTACTCTACTCTCCAAAATTTGATTGATTGTAAAGGGAGCTATTGTTGATTTATTGGAAATCTGACAAGTCAGGCTTCTCTGCACCACTTACGTCCCACAAGCATGCACAAGGTTTCCAATTCCCTTACCCATTTCATGGCTTAAATGTCAACACAGACATGCACGACATCCTATTGAATGTTGCTAGTCTACTGAATTGATCTTGGGAAACTTTACTGCATCCCACACACAATGCAAAGAGACATTGAGATCCAGATTCCCAGATCTATAGCAAAGGAAGTTCTGGAAAAAATATAATAAAAATTAGCAGTTGCGCTTGGGCACCCCTACAATATTCAAACCTCAAATCCCCTCATCTGCCTACCAATTCTTGTAATTACTAAAACTCTTTATTCTTCTGCCATTTTCACTTCACTTCATCCTGCAAAATCCAGACTCCTGCAAATCATTGGTTTCCTACATCCCACTAATGTTGCAAAACCTTTTTTTTGCCCCTTCAAGCCATGCAAAGACTAGTTTATTGCAAGGTTTTTCCAATTTCCTTAATTTAATCCAAATCACCTCCGACACCCATGAACGATAAATTCAAGGGGATTGATCCTCAAGATTCAACTAACTCAAATATTGAAGCCATTGTAGACACTGAAATTAGGCATGTGGATTGATCCTCAAGATTCAACTGACTAAAGTAATATTAAAACACTACTTTATAACTTTAGTGTAAATATTAAAATAATTTCAACCATCTTATAGAAAGCATCGATGAAACATCCGAAATGGAAACTAGTCGCACCAGGAAGCTACGGATGACAAGGGAAGATGCCGGATGCCAAAACGGGCACTTACTAAAAATAGCCGTCTTCTCCAAGAAATGTGGAGAATAACCCAAATGGCCAAAAATGCAACAAAGAACATCATCACCATCTTGAGGGCCAATAGAGCACCAACACACCATTGGACGTTGAGAAAAACCACCGTTGAGATCTCCAAGAACCTTGGAGCCCAAACTGTAAGACAAAAATAACATCTAAAAGCATCTTATGACTCCTCTAAACCTCCTGAGCTCACCGGTAACATTAATTTACCCCTCTGAACATGCCGTCACAAACCCAGAAAGTCAAGGCCAATTGCAAAGCAAGAGAACCCAAAAAAGGGGACATTACAATCCTCCCTTCCCAAAGATTGCTTGTCCTCAAGCAATGCCAATACAACCCCACAATCAACATTTGAACCAAATTGAAACCAAGAATGATCCCAGGGTCCCAAGTCAACTTAAGAGATTTGTAGCACCATTTGCTCAAAGCACTGTCCTACGAGGTACCAACACAAGGGACCTCCTGAAAACCTCCTGTAAGAAGAGTAATCAAATAGTGCGTAAACTCGATCAACTCCTCAGAGAAATGCTCTTCGAGAGAACCAAACTGATGTACCATAGGAGTAAACTCTAGAAAGTTAACACTAGCCCTCTCATCCCAAACAGTTGTTGTACTACAAAAAAACATGATCCCAGGGTTCCAAGTTAGTCTTAGAAAGGAACCACCATGTTGAAGCTACGCCACTCTAATCATAATTGTCAAACCATTGTGCCCAAACTGCATTCCCCTATCCTGGAACCCCCAAAAGTAAACATCATCAAAACCAATATTGAAATCCCGGAGAGGACTGGAATCAATGCCATGAAATATAACCTGCCAAGGCAACTTAGAGAAAACCACATCAGCAAAATCACTGCCAATCACGATCCTGGGCAACATAAAAAACACCCTGCTCAACCATAAAAAATAAACCTCAGCATCACACCTCATGATGCCCCAAATATGAAGCAAGTCAATCACTGCCACATCTCTAAAATCTGCCAACCAAGAAACACCTTTGTTGTCACTAACTGAAATCATAACATCGACACTTAACCTCCAAGCATCAATCGAAAGGTTTTGAACACACCAACACACCCAACCCACTGCAATCATTAAAATTTAAGACATCATCTGAAACTATGCATATCATCTCCATGAAGTAACTCCAGTGAGCATCACTCACCAAGGTGGGAGCAAATAATGAATGAACTGTGTCCACATATGGCATAATCCATAATACTAGCACCTCTAGCATATTGGACCTACGTAAACCTCCAAAGTAATGAAAACAAGGCATACTCTTTAGCAAGAATAAATCATGCAACTCGTCTAAGATGTTCCAAGATCGTGGGATTATAGGAGGGTCTCCAAAATCTAGAGTGATCTGGATTGAAAGCACAAAAGAAAATCAAGTAGAGTATTGAGTACTACCTATACATGCATTCAAGTCTCCTTAAAGGATCGTATACATGATTGATGAGAGTCTGGTGACTCCTGCGAAAAGGACCAAGAATGAAGATTTTCTATCTTCCCCAATGAATGTGTAGAATGGTCTTGCAGAAAGTAACAAACTCATATGGAAAGTGACAAGTCAATCAAGAGAAAAGAATTTGTCTAAGGAAATACATAAAAGTGAAGCATTCTGGTCAGTACCATACAAATCAAATTATTGGCCAACTGACAAGTAATAACTAATAGGAAATCTTCATATCCAGAACTTCTATTTCCATGACAGAACCTTGTCCTGCAGTCTGCGAACAAAAGAGAGCTGTTACAATTGCAAATTACTACGGAGAGATAAATTTTAGGATTGAATCTCATAATCTGGCATGAGGCAGTGGGTATGGACCAAGGCTTAATTCTATCAGGAAGGTGGATTGTCTTACATTCATATTATTTTGTTTTGTAAGGCTGCCCATTTAGTTTGTTTCATGGCATCAAACATTTTTCCTTTTTATTTTACTTGAAAATCCTCATATTGGATCTGTGTTAAGTTGTCATTGAGGTATATCTTTTTGGGAAAGTTAGTGAGGTTCTTTCTCCACTTTAGGACTATAAGTTTCTCACGAATATCTTGAACCAGATGATAAGAGAGCCGTTTTTTGCACACCGAACCTTGGTTGATGAAATATCTGCTGCTTTTGAAGTGTTGTGGAAAATGGAATTTACAATCAAAAGGAGACTGTCCCAATTATTCAAAAGTCCTCAACCATCAGATTGAATGCAAACCTTCAACGAAATTGGCATGGTGGAAGCTTCAGTGATTGGAGGTGGGCTTGGTCAATCTATTACTGCAGAGAATTTTTTCCCCAGATTTCAAAGTTTGACCATTTTCCAGTTTTGCTGCTATTTCTTTTCTATCTGTTTTACTTGTCTTTGTGCTCCAAGATACTTTTGTTATCAATAGCAATGTGCAGTGAAGGATTCATCAAGTGAGAGACCTGATTTAATAGCCTTGTGTGTCATTGAGTTCCTTAAGGTTTTGCTCAATTCTGGCGATCCTTTTTAAAGGTCAGGATTTGAAAACTCTTAAAGGTTTTGTTCCAGCATATAGAAGTGATCAAAGTTTAGTTATGACAATTTTCTCCTCTGAGATCATTCATTTTGCTCCTCTTGCATGTGTTTTTGCTTCTTTTAGTGTCCATGGAGGTTGAGTGGACTTTTTCCAAATTGTTAATAGGAAATCCTTTCCAGTGTTTGGACTTCAGAGTATGTTTATCCGTGTGATATTATATCAACAGAAGTTCCAACACCAATGTTCAAGACAAAAAATCAATCAACTTGTTCCACTGTAGTAGAAATCTTGGCATCCGTACTCATCTTCATTGTATTCATTTTAAGAAAATCCCTTAAATAATGGCCATATTCATGACATATCTGATAATTGAAAGGCAAAATTTCATAATACACTGTCTTCTCCCAACCATAGTCAAAGATATTTCATTGTAAGTTCTTTGCAAGAAGACTCTCAAAATTTGTATCTTCAAATCCTAGTATACATTACTACTTTCATTTTTCTCATATGGTGAATCAATGAAACATTGTCTGATATAATCCCCTTCTGTACGAAACATATTCCCATTTTATAATTCCAACTGAGGAGCAAATAAGCATATCCATGTTGGCACCTCAGAAGGAATATCCTTGTTGGATTTCAGACAGGAATCTAATATCGCATAAAAAGATGAGACATAACAGAAAAAACTAGGGCTTGCCTTTGAATACCTTTTTCTCATCAACTTGGTGTGTAAAGATTGCAGTAAAATAGCAACCTGTGTGAAGCATGAGCTAAACTCATCAATAATTTTCTAATTCTGTAAAATCCAATTTCTCAAGTTCATCTCTGAGGTCCAAATTCCAACAAAGTGAGAAATTAAGGCATGGGAAAAGAACTACTATATTTCAAAATCAAGAGGATCAAACTCCAACACAATGATTTACACAGAGTTCAGCTCAGGAAGAAATCTATTGTGGCAAAGTTTGGAAAAGATGGCCACTTCTTCAAAATTAAATTGTAGTTTGGGGCAGGACAAGATGAAGCATCCAGCACCAGCACTGCCATGACATAAACAAGAACAAGGCCCCAGAAGGAGATGATGGCTACTAGAAAAATGAAAACACACACTTATTAATAATAAAATCAATGTTGTATACCTCTTTCTTCTCATCTTTCAGGTTCACGAGTAACTGCTGCCACTTCTAGCTAAAATTTGATGAACTTTCCAGCTTTTGGGATTTGAAAACGAACCTGATAAGGTGTTGTATTTTTGTAGCTATTCATTATCATTTACAACTATTATGAAAGCATCCTAAATGAAATACTTGTATGACTTTTAATCCTCGGATAAATCTTCATGCAAGGGTTTACAACTCTGGAGATGTACTTTTAACTTACGTTAAAATTGGTCTCCTCATGATAAATATTTAGAGGTTCCATTGTTGGGTGTGATAACTTCCTGTCTATACAGCACATCCCTACAAGATCTTAAGGTTTATTAATTTTATTGTATATATGATGATTACTAAAGAAGGCTTATTTGGGCTACTGACCTCTATATGGGAATATACAGTCACATAACACTCAAGACGGCTTTATAACATTATTCTTTGCACATTGGTTCTTAGAATCCATGTAAAACTCCCATTGCTTTGAACATATGCTCTTCATGTTACCATTGACAAGGCTTTCGTAATTGGAACACTTTGCTTGTTTGAACTGCAAGCGTATATCAGGATTATGCAATTTGGGTTTGAATTAGATTCTTTTCATTGAATTGCAGTATTTTGAGAGGGAGAACTAGACTCTTATCTTAGGTATAGAAAATTTCATAGTACCTTGTACTCTATTTTATTTGCTACCATGAATACAATAAGTGTTCCTATGACTTTGAGCAATGCACAATTTGTACCCGTGTAAATATTGGTGGCTCAGTTTTACATTTGATATCTTGGAAAGGGCCTCCGTTGGTTTGGTGGTTAATATTTTAATTTACAGTTCTAATCTTACTTGTGTAACAAACTCTGAAAATAAGTGTTCCCTAATTGCATTGTCAAAACTAACAATCCATGTGTCTATTTTCCTCATCTTGATGATGGATCACAGGTTGTGATCCAAAACATTGATGCAAAAAAACTTGCAGAGTTATTTCCAGAAGTGTACTCCCTCAATCAGAGGATGTATAGAACTTGGTTGGGTTCTGCTTTTCTTTTAAAATATGAAAACCTTACAAGTCAACAATCTTTTGAGTTTTCAACAAAATGGTTTGCCAGTTTATTTTCTCTTATGTTGGTTATCAACTTATTATCTTGATGGTAAACCTTTTTTGATCTTAACAGGTGAAGTTCCTGAATTATCAAATGAGTCCACCAACATTCCAGTTGCAAATCCTCGAGTGTCAAACACCTAGTTTGGCAGTTTTCTGCGAGGAATTATAACATAGCTTACAATTTGATTTGATGTAAATAGTCTTCCACTCCAAAGTTATATTCATCTCTTTCTTTTTGGATGAGTGGTTGTGAATAAAATGGAGTGTTTTATAACTCTTTTAGAAATGTATTTTCATCAATATTCATCTCGAGGCAACACAATCTTCGATAGCACAGGATAACATTTTCTAATAAATTAATAATCAATTATTGTTAAACTTTTTAATTTTTATTTTTTTGGGGTTGGGGTGGGGTGGGCGAAGAGGGTTGCATGGCACGGCAGGGTGGGGAGAGGGGAGGTTGGGGGAGAGCGTGCAGGGAATCACCCAGTTGAGTGTATGATTATCTATTGAGTATACCAAGGGTTTGGAATGTTATGTACTTGATTTTTTTATTGCTTTCTTAATTGTGATTGTAAAAAATGGAAGATGGTTCAGAAGTATGGGACACTCAACCTGGAATTATTGATTATGTTTTAGATATAATAAAAAATCTTTGAACTTTATTCGTAGCAGAAATAGGGCTAAATCTGCTTAGGCATTGCTATGAAAATTTACAGATTCCCAGCCACTGAACAGACTTTATTTGTTTATCAGTCTATGCATATAAATAATTAAATAAGCAGCAGACAGTGATTTAATACAGGTTCTCATTATTATTCAAGTGCAATAACTTGAAATAAGGTTCTGGAACTCAAATACCATAAACAACTATAAGCAAAATTATGGTCAACAGTAATTCCATTGTTTGAGAGGATATCTTATAAATACTGACATAGCTTATAAACTGAAATGCAGCATATGTAGAAAGCATTAAGCTACAAACCGTAGATAGTCAATAACAAGAAGTGGCACGAAGGTTTACACAACTTATTCAATCGCAATAC
Source organism: Sequoia sempervirens (assembly GCA_007258455.2). Taxonomy (NCBI): domain Eukaryota; kingdom Viridiplantae; phylum Streptophyta; class Pinopsida; order Cupressales; family Cupressaceae; genus Sequoia; species Sequoia sempervirens. The sequence continues at coordinate 230,939,428 of VDFB02105785.1, forward strand.
TTGTGTTTTTAAATGGTTTCTCCAATTATTATTGCAGTCATTTGTAGTAATCGGAGATATTTGAAGAAAGGTAATCCAAGGAAGAGATTAAGAAAAAAGCCAATCCATCCCCCAAATTCTAGGTGTTAGATGCAGTTTCATTGTCTCTAAATTTGAAGTTGAATAGCATCTAACAAGAATTTAGGAGAGATGAAGATTTATTTTGAAAGAAAAAAAGATGTTTGCTTTTTCATAACTTATAAAAGCGGGACTTGTAAATTGTCACAATTTTTGGCTAAACATGTGGCAGTAGACTGGGAAAAAAAGGTACAAAATTTATAGGAGATGAATTGAACCATTTTTTAACATTATCACTAGATGCTTCAAATAAAAATTTGAAGGAATGAAAAAATCAAAGTGTTGAAATAATGAATTCCCAAGAGATGCAAACATCGTAATGATTTCTGGGAATGATTGGAGGAGTGGAATGGCGTAGAGACACAGACATGCGACTACCCCTAGGGCTTCAAGCTTTGGCTTTCCAAGCTGGTCCTTGTTAGTCCTGCCCTCTTATCCTAGATTTGAAGGCGGGTTGTGAAGTGCCCACAGGAAATTTGTATTGAGCCCTTTACTTATAGATTGTTAGTATGGTGTTTTAGGAAGTGGCAGTTCTGAAATATAAGTGGAACTTGTAAATTGTCACAACTTTTTGGCTAAACATGTGGCAGTAGACTGGGAAAAAAAGGTACAAAATTTTTAGGAGATGAATAAAGAATTCCCAAGAGATGCAAACATCGTAATGATTTCTGGGAATGATTGGAGGAGTGGAATGGTTTAGAGACACAGGCATACGACTACCCCTAGCGCTTCAAGCTTTGGCTTTCCAAGCTGGTCCTTGTTAGGCCTGCCCTCTTATCCTAGATTTGATTGTATTGAGCCCTTTACTTATAGATTGTTAGTATGGTGTTTTAGGAGGTGGCAGTTCTGAAATAAATAAAAGCAACATAGTAACTAGAAGAAGATGAACTGTTGTATCCAAAAGAATGTGCCGAAACCTCATTTGGTGCTTTCTTTGGAATCACTCAGAGAGGATATATTCTATTCAAGGGAGGACACAATCATGGTGTTTCATTGTAGTTAGGACTATGTTAGGGTTCATTGAAATTCGAAGTGTCAGCTTAAATGGGATCTAGATGTCATCCTTTGTGTTAATGGTTAATTTTTGTTTGTGTATATTCTAATGATAAACCATGTTTGGTATTTGTATTTATAAACAAGTTGAGTTCTTGATGAAGCTATAGAATTTGCTCCCACTAAATATCTACTTTAAGCTCATCCATGTTTTAAATTCTCGTTGATAATCTTTTGATTGTTGGCAATTTCATTGTAACTTATTTGAGTTTTGCCTAGAAATAAATGATCATAAAATAAATTTGATAAAGCCTCTATTTAAATATGATTGGGGAAAGTGATTTTGGACCTTTAGATTATCAAGTGCTACACATTTCAACAATCATGCTTGGTTATGAATTGTCCCCAGTGGAAGAATATTAGCTGTAAGGTGGAAAGTAAAAATAAGACCACCCTTTAAATAAATCTAAGACTTTCTAGGATATAGGTCCCCCAATGACCAAGGATGGTTTTTTTCTCTGTGAGGGTTCATGGTTTTGGATGTGCATGTGTGAGGGGATGAATAAATATGGGTATTAAAGGTCAATAGATAAAAGGAGATAGCTATGAATTCCTTATCACATCACTTGTAAAGATATGAGAAATGTGGAGAATGGCCACTTGTTGAAGCAAACTCTTAAGTTTTTCCTAAGGGATCTTGAAATTTAGCAAGACAAAGAACACTTGTGATGAAAATGCATCTCCCTTGTTTCTCAACCACATAAATTTGGGTGAAATACTAGTAATGTGACTTACATTGGATGTTTTAGGCTTTCATAATCCATAATAGTAGAATGCATTTTTAAAAAAAGTTTACAAATTGTTTTAAATCTCCTCAAAATTGCAATACCAATATGGCTTACATTTTGGAAGATTGGTATAATGGTCCAAATTGAAAAAAGATAAACTTTTAAAAATCATATAAATGGCTATGTACTGCAACATGACAATTTTTAACATCTTAGATGGAAAAAAATTCATAGATATGTTTTTAAGTATGGATGGTATTATTTTTATGTTTCCACCTTAAAATGTGCAACTCTTTTGTTACAAAGTTGACAAGTTTTTGAATAAAAAAAATCTCAAGAGATTGTTCAAATTGAGATAAAAAGCTCCAAAGGTGTGCAATCTTATAATCGAAGAAATCAAAAGCTCAAGCTACCCTATTAGCCAACGAAGTAATCATCTTGAAAATCCTAAACTTCATAATACATTGCAGATGGGAAGGACAAATTATACAAAGTTGAAGCACATTAGAAAATTATGTAAGTGATCAACTAGCTTTGTCAAAGCTATTTTAATTAATGCCAAAATGTTTATAGTTTCATGGAAATGTGTAAAAGAAAGCCCTAACAAAATGCTATTGAGATGTTTTTGATAATATAAATTGCATTTATAGGGTGGAGTACCCTTAACACAAAAAAGCCCTATGTGCCAGAGTTCATCAATTCATAATAACAAAACATAAACTAGTAACAACAGATAGACAATACGCAAACACGACACAGAGATAGCAAAGCAAAAAACCCCAGAAACAAACAAAACCCACACCATCGTCTAGCTAAATTCTCCCATTCCTCCATGAGGAATTTATAAACATCCCCCATTGGCTGGGATCAGACTCAGTAACATTCTTTTTAACTTCCTCTTTTAGCATAGTAGAGAGAGTGACAACCGAGTGGTGAATGACCTTTATGGTGAAGTGGGTTAGTTTGTTGAGCTTCTTTTCCAAGGTGAAAACACAAGCCTGCAGGCCATTGAAGTCTTCCTCCTTCGCAACATTTGACTTGTTACTCTCTTCATCTTGAGCATGATGATTGGTGGAGGTCGGGGTGGGATCCTCCAGGATCATCTTGTTAAGCTTCAGAAAGTGACTAGGTCTCTTAGTGTAGTACTATGTTTCCTCCATGATATCATGTTGACTGTTAGCACGTTCTTTGCCATGTTTTGAGCTGCTGGAAATTTCATCAACATGGACCTCTGGCTTATGTTTTTCCAGACGGTTAGACCTCTTGACACTGACAGGGTCCACACAAGTTTCCATACCCATGGCCACCACATTTTCCTCCTTAGAATCTTTAGTATCAGTGTCATCCTCATCATTTTCAATGGGTGGTTCTTCAACATAGAAGGTTATGCCCATTTTTCTTTTTTGTTTTGTTTGACTTTGGTTTTGGCAGGTAGTTTTCCCCCCTTCTTAGTAGGAGGGTTTCTTAATTCACATAGCCCAACAACAACATTGGTTTGAGCCTACCCAACATTTCCTTTTTTCTTTTTTGTAGGAATTTTGGGTTTAGGATCCACTGGGGGTTGGTTGGCAATGAGGGAAAGTTTCCTTTTCGAACCTGCAGTAGTAGTAGGGGAGGATTTCAAAGGAGGAGTTTCAGAGGGCTCAGGCTCCTCAACCCTAGTGGTGGATATGGGTTTCAAAGGGAAAAGGGCTAAGTGAAAATGGTATTGAGATGTTAATAAAGGTGTCAATGCAAATTGTTTATCTTGCCAAAGGAAAAGTTAGAGTCAGGTTATGTTATTAGTGGCTTGCCAAAGATAGTTAGAGTGGGGTTATGTTATCAGTGGCTCAACATATGTGGTGAAGTGGTGGTTGTATGTCAGCGAGTTTTAGACATTAGTCACAAGGAGTGTATTTGATATAGAACCCTAGGATGTTTGTGTTCTCATTTATGGCAAGAATGGTAGAAGTATGGTAACAAATATATATGCTTCTACAAACATCAAGGCAAAGGTTTCCCAACTAAACTTAGTGGGAATTTGTTACTGAACCTCAAAAAGGATCTTAGTTACACCATTTGGATTTTAGGTGGAGTTCAATGGCATCCTTTGATAAGAAATTGGGGGTATCCATTCTTTGGAAAAATATAGTTTTGTTCTCCAAGAGAAAATTGATCAATTTAATCTATGGAGCACTCCCATGCCAAGGAAGTGTAGATAGGGCCTTGGTGTTAAGAGATGGATTTCTCCATGAAAGAATCATTTATTTATTTTGCATGGAGTAGGCTTTGGTCACACATTGATATCTTTGGGATCCTTTCCACCTCCAAACCAAAGAATGATCTTTTTTACTTTTAATAGTTATTGAACCTTAGAGAATTATCCCCAAACACAACATTGAATAGTGGAGGAAGAACAATCTCATTCCAAAACTTTTATCTATTACTTTATTAGATGCCTAAAATTTGTGAAGGAGCAAAAAGGGACAATGTAGCAAGTCTTTTTTTAGCCACCATGGCTAACAAAAATACGTGAACACCAATTAGTTGGAAGAGTAAATTTAGAACCTAAGGAAATTCACATGATCTCCTACATGAGTGGAAATATCAAATAAAGATGAATGAACTTGAACAAAGGGAAGAGAAATGAGTGGATATGAGGGATTCAAGAACCCCCTTTTCCCACACATTTGTAGTACCCAAACATACTTGAAACTACATGCTTATTGTTGTATATCAATCCCAATTAGACTATATGGATTAAATACATGTTCAATTTATTTGATACTTTTCTCCCTACTTAGTTCAAAGTGGTTGATACCTCTACGATATAGAGAAGAAATCATGACTAACATCCCTTCTCTTATACATCTTGAAGAGAATGTTGCCATAACTAGGAAAATTTGAGAAGGGTAAATCTTAGCACCCAAATGGTTTCCCCCTCAAATGTTTTTAGAATGCTTGAATATTGTGGTATAATTTAGAAGGATAGTCAATGCACATGTTGAAGCATATAAGGCTACTTGGCTTTGATCCTCAAATGAGGGAGCTAATATTATACATAACTTTACTCATGTGTTTTATAAATGCTATCTACAAACAATTATTAAATTGAGGGTGAAAAGGATGAGATGGTCTCTTAGAACTTATTATCTTCAGAATAGGGAGGTCTTGTGGAGGGAAGGAAAGTTTTGATGGAATTAATATTACATGCTATTCAATTAAATTAATTCTTGTAAGAAAAATACTATGCTCATCAAGATTGATATGTTGAAAGACTATAAAAAGGTTGTTGAATGCACAAGACAATAGAGGAGGGGGGTGAGGGGAGTGAATCAATTGTATATTAAAACATCAAAACCCTTTAGATTTGCATTATTCCTTAAACCCTTAACAACCATTAAACCCTTATCATGCATTAGTAGAATGTAAACATGAGAAACAATAATGCAAACACATCCAAACACATGAGAACACCAAATTTATGTGGAAAACCCAAGAAGGGAAAAACCATAGTAAAGATTAGCTCACAATATAAAGTAATTGCAACACCGAATACAATAGGTTCACTACCGGAGGGCTCACTGCCCAAAGAGAAAAGAAGGGCTCATTGTCATATTAGAAAGAAGAAGAAAGAAGATTGTTACAATGAGAAATCCATCTTAGAGAAACAAAAAAGTTCCACCACTGCTTCACAAGAACATTCACTCTTTGTACAATGTAGACACCTTCTACTCACTACTTCCAATAGTCTTAGGAATTAAAGCTAATACTACATTTCACACTTTTGCACTTCACATCTCAACACTTTGCATTACACACTTCTCTTGTGTTTTCTCCATCAAATCATCATGCATATATACTGTCTTCAACCTTGAAAGCAACCTACAAGGTTGGCTATGCAACTCAAATGTGCAAATTCAAATTAGGTTGACACCAAAACATTCTCGTGATGGAAAGTAATGAAGGCGTACCACATCACACCTTAACTTGGACCTAAATACACACATACACACCATGCCATACTTTTACAAACACCGAAGCACATCCACAATTAGTGTAAACACCCAAGGTCGATCAAACCTATGTTAACACCATTAAACAATTAAGTACATGCTTCCTTTGATCCAAAGATGACTTGGACCACACACATCAGTTTAATACAATCTGGAATATTCCATCAACACCCTGGAATCCAAAAAATCCTTCGCACTATCATACACCAAAAGAACATATTCATTCTGCACAACCAACTAACCTTCCACACACTACAACACATGAATCCAACCTTGCGAAGCACCAAAACACAAAAAACTCAAACTGAAGATAGATACTAGCAATATAAGCACACTTCCAAATCCACAAGATTAGAAACCAAATTGTAGAGAAATGCGGAACAAAACCATTTCTCCCAGACAACATTGTTTTCACAGTTCACACACTAGTGAACACAACTTTCTCTGCACAACGATCCAGAACAAGAAACTCTGGGTATAACACCTCTGAAAGCCTCTAAGAAACATATCTAAACTGCATAGGTAAATCTTCAGCCATGAAAAAATGTGGAGCAAAACATTGAACACCACTCTATCACACTAAACACTTTTCACCACACTGTTTCCTCTTTTATTCAAATTTTCTCAAAAGCACTTGGAAACCAAACACCATAAACTCCAACTCAACATCTAGAACACCTTCTCAACAACTCAACCACACAATAGGTTGAACATCACCAACAAATGCTCATCAAAGCAACACTAGAGGTTGACATCAGTGATACTACTAATGACAACATAATGCAACCAATTGATCAAAGCATGTCCATAGGTTGACATCAATGCAACAACAAAGGTTTGTTGACATCAATGACAACACAAACTTCCAAGAATCTACCCATTTGTCATTGATGGAAACACATGGAAAAAACCATCAACAACAAGAACAACAACATCAACTTTGATCACCAACTCATATACTGCACCACAGTGCATACTGCTCCTGCTTATACAAGCATATACTTTTCAACATTTTCTCTTTCACATGACTTCTCTCCTCCATACTTCATATGGATTTTCAAACAACTCTCTCTCCCCCTTGAAATCAATGGAAAAGGGCAACACATATCTTATGTTCTTTGCTTGCCTTTTGACATCAATCACATATACTTTCTCTCCCTCAAAGGAAATACCTATAAGGAACAACAACTGCTCTGCAACCTCTGCATTCACTTCCTTTGATAAGGCTTCAAAGGAAAACACCAATGCACAACACAATGAGAATGCTTGCTCCCCCTCACTAAAACAACCAAAAATGCCACTACCTACTCCCCCTAAAAGGTAGCAACCAACATCAATCCAAAAAAAGGAATGAATCTTGAGATCCACTAGACTGATGCATATCCTTATGCATCTAGTTGAAAAAGTGGCAATAACCCCCGACTTCTCCCGAAGATACTCAAAAGCATCCTTAGGAAGAGCCTTCGTGAAGATATCTGCAACTTGATCCTTAGTAGGCACATACTCCAACTTCACCTCATTTTATGCAACCTTCTCTCTCAAAAAGTGATACCAAATTGAAATATGCTTTGTCCTTGAAAGCATTACCGAATTCTTTGAAATATTGATAGCACTTGTATTATCAAATAAGATAGAAATAGGTTCATCATATACGACTCTGATATCCTTCAAAGTTTGTTTCATCCACAACACTTGTGTGCAACATGATGTTGTAGCAATGTATTCTACCTCTGTAGTAGATATTGACATTGAATCCTACTTCTTGCTTAGCCAAAACACCAACCTGCTTCCAAGAAAGAAAGCACCACCACTTGTACTCTTTATGTCATCCACGCAACCTACTTAATCTGCATCTGTGTAAGCACTTAGAAGAAATCAATATCCTTTGAATACCACAAGCCATATTTCATAGTTCCTTTCAAATATCTGAATATCCTCTTTTGTTGTCACATGTGACTCTCTGGGATCTTGAAATCTAGCCACAAGACAAACTACATGCATGATATCCAATCTAGTAGTAGTTAGATATAGCAGTCCTACAATTATTGATCTTTACTTGCTCTAATCAACCTTAGAAATTCATCATTCTTGCTCAACTTGCAAACAATAACCATGGGAATACATACTGGTTTAGAGTCGTCCATCCAAAACTCCTTCAACATTTCCTTGACATACTTGGACTATGATATAAATACCCCTTTCTTTGTCTAATTGATTTGAAATCCAAGGAAGAAATACATCTCCCCAAACATAGACATCTCAAACTCTTGTTGCATCTCTTTTGCAAATCTTTTTCACATTGCTTCATTACCTCCAAAGCTTATGTCATCAACATACACAACCACAATCAAAATTTGATCTTTTTCAACTTTGAAATAAAGATTACTATTTGTGGTACCTTTATTGAATCCTTGTAGCGACAAGTTCATATCCAATCTTGCATACCAAGCTTTGGGAACTTGCTTTATTTTATATAATGCCTTCTTCAATCTGCAGATCATATCAAGATTATCCGATAACTGAAATTCTTCTCATTGTTCAATATAAACCTCTTCTTCCAACTCACCATTCAAAAATGTAGACTTCACATCCATTTGATAGACTTTGAAATCCTTATGTGCTGCAAAAGCCAAAAGCATCATAATAGCTTCCATTCTTGCCACGGGAGCAAATGTATCCTCAAAATCTATTCCTTCTGCTTGTGAGTAGCCTTTACACACAAGTCTTGTCTTGTTTCTTACCACTTCTCCACTCTCATTCAGCTTGTTCCAGAATACCCACTTAGTTCCAATCACATTCTTGTTGGCAGGTCTTGGGACAAGTTCCCAAGTTTGATTCTTCTCAATCTACATCAGTTCTTCTTTCATAGCCTTGATCCAAAATTCATCTTTGCATGCTTCAATCACTATTTTAGATTCAACTTAGGAAAACAAACATAGGTTTACTTGTTCTTCTATCATAAGAGCCTTTCTTCTTGTCAACACACCTCTACTCTTGTCACCAATGATCTGATCTTCTAAATGATTCTTCTACACATACTTAGGGGTCTTTTCCGAAGCTTCTTCCTCTTCAACTTGCACTTCTTTTTCCTTACCATCATCTTTCTCTTCTTCTCTGCAAGAGGAATCATCTGATTCATATCCATTTATCATCTCTGAACTTTTGTGTAAGTCTTCATCCACTTTGACACTTGCACTTTCAACAATCATTTTCAGCCTCTTGTTGTAGCGCCAATAAGCCTTGCTTCTTGTAGAATATCCACGGGAGATTCCTTCATCAGATCTTGCATCAAACTTTTTAAAGTTTTCTTCATCTCTTCTGATATATCATTTGCTTCGAAAATCACTATGTTTTCTATTTTCTACCTCTACTGGCACCCAAATTCCTTGTCCTTTGGACCCCAAACCACCACCTTCATAACCCATTTTTTCGATTATTGTTGCTCTTGAAGTATGTTTGTTTTGTGGTCTCACTCAAACCACATTTGAATTTTCTTTCATATTGTACACTTTCTTCTTCCCTATCATCAATTTCTTGAACTTCAGAGGGATGCTCTTTATTCCACAAATTGCTAAACTCGTCATCTTTTGGGATCACTTGAAACACTACACTAGTTTTTTGTTCACCTAAATCCTTCCTCATAGACCAAAAGGTAGTAATTTTTTATGGTGTCCAATTTTCTTTTGTGCAAGCCCTTCTTAGAGAATCTGGTATTTTTACTAAAGTAGATGATTAACCACCTTTTACAAAAAAGTTATTGTACCTCTTTATTGGCTTATTTGCTTCTCTCTGTTGGTGCAATGTCATTATTTCTATTGACAATTGTTCAAAAGAAATAACTTTCTAAACAATAGTTTCCTCCATTACTTTTTTGACCTCATCCCAAGAATTCTTGTTTTTCAATGTTTCTAGCAAGGGTTTACTTTCATGTTGAATTCTACTTACAACATTCTTATTGACCACAAGCCTTGCTCTAATGATGTCACATGGGTCATACTCCTGGGGAGAACCAATATCAAATTTATTTATTTTTTTAAATTTCATCTACCACAATGAATGTTTTTCTTTCGAATGTGAACCCTCCACATGAAAAAGGTAAAGAAGCAAATATGCTCTTCTTTTGTTGACTGAAAAATAATATTTGATTTGTACTCTCCATCTATCATACATATTCCAATGCAAAAACCCTCTTTATCACATGTATTGGAAGTTTGTGGGTCTCTACTCTTGATCCTGTAATGTCGTAACATTTCACCCCTTACAATTTAACTTACATTTTTGTATCAGCTTTAGTGTCCACTCCCCTAGAACTTGTTTAGGCTCATTTTAGCCCTTGCACCAGCCTTTTCCCCTCTTAGGATGCTCAAGACCCCCTTTTTGTAGATCCCCTTATGTGTCAGCTTTGCATCGAACCTTATGTTTTTCCCATTCTCGTTGTTTTGTAGCGTGATGTGTCTGGACACTAGCGCATCGCGCAGACGTATGCACGCCATGCTAGCATCTTGTGACATTTTTACATTCAAATGGTTGTTTCCAAGCATTTTTTTCCACTTGTCAACTCCTTTTGTCGGTGGTAATGGCCCGGGACGCCTTGTAACCACTCGGGAAGCTTCTTTTCCCTGTTTTAAAGCTATATTTTCAATCTATTTGGCCTTCTTGGCTTATCTCTCGAATTCTCTTCTCTCTACAACATTATCTTGCTATCTTGCTTGTTAAGATCCCTACAGCTTGCTACAACAACCTCAGGCTCTCAAGCTTTTACAACACTATTTGCAACTATCTTGGCTCTCACAGCTTTGTCTCTCTTTGGCCTCCTTAAGCCTTGCAGCTAACATCTCCCTTATCTTGTGTTTGTGAGCATCTTGGGATTTCACACATCCCCTATCTATTGTATCTCCATTTTTTGATATGGTTCTCCTCCTTGAGTAGGGATTGCTTTTATCGCTCCTTTATTCATTTCTCTCTATCTATTTGGTTGTTCATGGAGGTGGTAACACCAAAACAGGGGTTTGATTGAGGCAAACCCCTATACATCCCCAACATTTTCTCTTGATCTTACGCATGCAGGTATTGAAGATATTCATTTGTTGGACACTCTATTACTTGGGCTTTTTGTGAGCTTCTTCAATCTCTTATCCTCTTTAACCTTATCATTTACTTTACTTTATTTCAGTTCTATTGTATTCTATTACTTTCCCGCATTATGAAAGTTCTCATTAATTAGATTGCTAGTAGCCACTTAGTTGTTTTCTGGGATATTCTCGCTTTCTAGTCCGTACAAGACGTCGGCGCACCTATGGGACTCCAACGTGCCACACTATCATCCTTATTTCGCGCTAATGCCCTTTGGTCGAGAGCTCATCATTTTGTCTCCTTTCTTATTATTCTTTATCGATCCCTCTCATGAGATTCCTTCTAAGGATATTTTAGCGCAAGAGGATGAAATCATTGATACCTTTCTTAATCTTACTCTACCTTCTCTTCATTCCAATGCACTCTCCTCTAAAAATGATGCATTAGTGAATGATGAATCTCCTTCCACATTTGATCCTACCTATATCAATGTTGACAATATTTCCTTGAATAATCATTCCACTAGCTATGATGATTTTGTAAATGTTATCTATGTCTCTGTTTCCCCTCAAAGGCCTAAGAGACCGGTTATTTATATGACTCGAGCTAGTCCATTTCCTAAAAGGATTTGTTCTATTAATGGTGTTTCATTTGATAACAATTCTCTTGATCTTTCTATGGCTCCCTCTTATAGAGCAGTAGCCCATACTTATAAGAATAGAATGAATAAACAACCAAGCCTTCTTCAAGCTCCTAAACCTATGACTAAAACACCCAGTGATTATGATCTTGTCAAGCAACTTCGAGTTACTCCAGCCAAGATCTCATTGTGGGACTTGCTTCAGTCTGCTCTAGTTTACCAAGGTATGCTTCAGGAAGCCTTGCAAAAGATCCTCTTGCCTGCCTCTGCTAGGCCGACGTATGTTACTACGTTGATGGCTCATATTCGTGTGGATTCACCAAATATCATGTTCCATCTGCAAGAACTCCCACCTCTGGAAGTGCAGAAGCAGGCAGATCCTTTGATGATTATAATTAGCATTAATAATATCAGCATTAGACGTACTCTCATTGACGCCAGTTCAACATTCAATGTATGTTGCATTGAACTATTGCCTAAGATTAATATTGATTCATCTTCTCTTAATGTTTCTTTTGTTGAAATTTGTGGGTTTGAAAATGTCAGTCAACAAGCCCTAGGCATGATAGTCTTGCCTTTGAGGTTAGGACCTATTATCATACCCACCCTTGTATATGTTATGTCAAAAAAATTACCATATAACCTTCTTCTTGGTAGACCATGGATTCATGCTATGGGTGCAGTCTCATCTACCTTGCATAAATCTATTAAGTTTTTACAATAATCGAGTAGTCACAGTCAAGGCTGGCCCTGAGGCTATGCACTTATGTAAGATGGCAGTTGTTGGTCAGGTTTCGATTGTTCCTACTCTTATTCCTTTAGTGTTTTCCAATGTGTCGATGTTTACTCTAGCAGTACCTACTACAAAGGATCCTCTTGAGATAGATGTCCTTGAAGAAGGTTCTTTTGAAGCAAGAAATATTAAGTCTACTCCTTCTACCTCTTCTCAAGAGAATGCATGTCTCGGTGATGATTGGGGTTCTTTAGACTTTACAGAATCCTTCATTGGAGAATCTAAAGTGAACCCGATCCACTTAGAACTTTTGATAACATCATCCAAACTTGCTATCAAAGATTATTATTCTTCTGTATCATGGGATAATGTGAGCAATAGTTGTAATGTCCTTAATGTCGGTCCTCCTCTTTCTAAGGAAGATGATCACACTTATGTTAAAGAGGCTAATGTTGGCAGTCCTTTCAAAAAGGATGATAGTGATCCCATAGAAGAGTGTGATCCCCATTGTTGGAACAATGCTCTCTATGAAGATCCTCCTCCTCAAGATTTGCAAGCATGTTATGGACCTAGCTTTAAGCTCGTCTCTAAATATGGCTATGGGCATAAAGGCTGTGGGTATAATGAACAAGGAATTTAAGTCCCTATAGAATGTGCACCTTGTAAGCATAATTTGGTGCTTGGTTGCTTGAATGAACAATTTAAACGGAAACCACGGTTGAATGGTGACATGATTTCCACTCAACCTCGTTCTCTCGGCTTGATTCATCCGAAATTATTCATTTTCTTTGTGCCTTCTTCTTGTGAGAAGTTGAGATTTTTCTTCACAAGAGGAAGGGTTGCTTCCTGCTCCTCATTCTATCTAAGAAAGAGCGTTTTTTTGTTGAGGGTTCTCAAAGTCCAATTAATTACTCTTCCTCCTCCTACATGTAAGAAATTCCATAAACATGATAAAGAAACACATTCTTTATGTGCATACCATCGAGTGCCTGGCCATTCCACTAGTGAATGTAATTCCTTGAAGGATAAAATACAACTTCTTGATTCAGGTGCCATCACTCATTCATTTGTTGATGCCCCTGCCTCTTCTTCAAATGACAAGTGATATCAAGGTCTACCTCTATCTTGTATGTTTTGAGTATCTTGCATGGTTCTCCTCCCTTGTATGTTAGGGGCAGTGATAACTTGTTTTGGAGATGTGTGTCCTAAGGACCCCCTCTCTTCTCCATGTCTTTCAAATGAAGAGTCTCTTGAGTGAACCTCATTCTTTTGAAGGGTTCCTGAGGAACCCCCTTTGAAATCTTGTTCTCTTAAATGAATTCATTAGCATCTAGCTTGGGGGCAGCCTGACTAGACCTATCTTTTATCTTGGCATCTAGCCTGGGGGCATCCTGACTAGACCTATCTTTATTGTGACTCTCTTGCAATGTAGTTTGTAGTAGCCATAGGCTTCTCTAATCAATCTTGCTCTGCAGGATTGAGAACCTGTAGAGCTCCTTTGCATCAAGCTCGCCTAACATGTTTAGTGTGCGGATTAACATGTTGCTTTGTTGGTGCGCCTGTGAAGTTTCTTTTCAATCAACCTTGCAGGACTAAGTACCTTTAATGACCAATCAGACTTTGTGGAGTCCCCTACATTAGGATTCCCTTAGGAGAGAGTACCTAGGGTGACCTCTTTGCAAGTTTGAGGACCTATAAAGCACTTTCATCCTATGGTATTTGTTCACTGTTGGTCTATGGGCCTCCGATGCAGTTTGTTCAACTTTGTAGGAGAGAGTACCTATAGAGCATTTTGTTCACCTTCTGTAGGTCTGTGGATCTGCGACATGTTTGTTCAACCCTCCTTGGGTCTGAGGATCTGTGGAGCCATCTCTCTTGGGATTTTCATTCCTTTCTAGCTTCTCCATCTCTCTAAAATTCTCTTTCTTCTCAATTGTGTATACTAGATCGAAGATCTGCATCTTCTTCATCCTGAGTATATGCTCTTTCTCTCTTCGATATTGGTTGCTTCCTTGACTTTTGGGTGCATTCTTCTCTTGAAGTGACCAATCCTTACATTTTTCTCTTCGGTTTAGAATTGTTCTATGTGTTATTTCTTAATTTGGCGACGACACATAGTACTGAGACAACTTTTTACATCGAGGTCTCTTTCACTTTGCTAACTCAAATACTTTAGTTTGTTGTGTTCCTCTGTGTGTGTGTGTTTTATATGTTCTAACCCCATGATGTAATGGCTTTTTATGTTCTAACATTATTTTCTTGTGTAGATCTTTCTTGTCTAATGTGTTTGTTTTTTAGGTCTTCAACCTGGGGGCATGCTTCCTTGGTTTGAATGGTTTTTTGCTTCCTCTACAATATCCTTTTGGCATCATGATGTTATTTATGTTTAGTATATTTCCTTTAGCATGCATATTAGTGTAGATTCATATCCCTGCTAAAGTGGGGGGAAATGTAATGTCGTAAAATTGCACCCCTTTCAATTTCACTTACATTTTTGTATCTACTTTAGTGTCTAGTCCCCTAGAACTTTTGTAGGCTCATTTTAGCCCCTGCATTAGCCTTTTCCCCTCTCAGGATGCTCAGGACCCCCTTTCAACAGCTCCCCTTGCACATCAACTTTGCATCAAACCTTGTGTTTTTCCCATTCTAGTCATTTTGTAGCGTGATGTGTGTGCTAGTGTCTTGTGACATTTTTACATTCAAACAATCATTTCTGAGCATGTTTTCCATTTTTCAGCTCCTTTTGTTAGTGGTAATAGCCTGAGACACCTTGTAACCACTCGGGAAGCTTCTTTTCCCTCTTTAAAAGCTATATTTTCAATCTATTTGGCCTTCTTGGCTTATCTCTCAAATTCTCTTCTCCTCTCTACAACATTATCTTGCTATCTTGCGTGTTAAGATCCCTACAACTTTCTACAATAGCCTCAAGCTCTTAAGCTTTTACAACACTATTTGCAACTATCTTGGCTCTCGTAGCTTTGTCTCTCTCTTTGGATTCCTTAAGCCTTGCAACTAACATCTTCCTTATCTTGTGTTTGTGAGCATCCTAGGATTTCACACATCCCCTATCTATTGCATCTGCATTTTGTGATACAGGTTCTCCTCCTCGAGTGGGGATTTCGTTTATCACTCCTTTATTCATTTCTCTTAAAATTTTATGCTTGCAGGTATTGAAGATATTCATTTGCTAGAGGCTCCATTACTTGGGTTTTTTGTGAGGGTCTTCAATCTCTTATCCTCTTTAACTTTATCATTTACTTTACTTTATTCCAGTTCTATTATATTTAATTACTTTCCCACATCCTGGAAGTTCTTAGTATTTAGATTGCTAGTAGTCACTTAGCTATTTTTTGGGATATTCTCGCTTTCTAGTCTGTATGAGACACCTGCACACCTCTAGAACTCCAGCGCGCCACGTTGTCATCTGTATTATGTGTTAACGTCCTTTAGCATGGAGCTCGTCAATTTTTCCAAAAAACCTTTGTGATTTACTCCTTCAGATTCTAGAACTCTCACTCTATCCCTTGAGGTAGTTTAGGGCAGTTCACCCCTAGGGAATCTCTTGAGAATAAAAAGACTCATGAGTAGCAAATCCCCCTTCTCTATAGATCCATAAAATCTTAGCACAGTATATTCTTCCATGAAGTACCAGTCAACCAATTGTATTTTTGATCCTAGTTGAATGTAATCTCTACAAGACTTAGGAAATCTAGGCATTGGAGTATTTGTAATTGCTTGATAAAATGGAGCCAAAAAGTAATTTTCAAAATGATTCTAGTTCCTGCAAGTACCATGCATCCTTATCTTAGTGGTCCAATCATATATTGTCATTGTTTTTCCTAAGCATTCGTATAGGGTTGAATCTGAAGTTTGTTGACCAAAAACATTCCACTAAATTTGAATAGAAATAAATAGCACAAGTAAGTTGTAAGCCTAAATGTCTTAATGGAACCTCCTTTAATCATTAAAAATTATTTTTGCATGGGTTCTACAATGTGCTCAAGAAAGTTGTATTTGACAAGTGGAGTAGCATAATGGATATTATATACCATTTCAAGGAGGCCTACACCCACTTCCCAATTGCTATCCAATCCGAGGAAAAATGCTAGCATGGAAATAGTACCCTGAACCCATGGTTTAAAATATCCATTTTATAAGGAGGCTTATGATTAGCTTTGAATAAGTTACTATCCACTACTATTTTTTTAGAAAAGAATTTTTAGACACTTGCTCAACTGCTTCATAATTACTAGCAAGGTTTTCTAGGTCAATGTGGGTGTTTCCAAAATATTCGGTTGTAAACCCCAACACATTTCCAAATTCTTCTGTAGTAATGGTATCATTTCTTCTTTTCTATCTTTATTAAAAATTTACATTTTTGTTATCATCATAATTGTGGATGCAAACCATGATAAATTCTAGGCAAGGGAAAACCTCTTGTAATATCATGTGTCCCAATCCAACTACCCATGATGCATTGATACTATTAATTGGCATTGTTTTACTATTGGTAGTATTCATTTGCATTGCAACCTTATTCTCACATGAAAATATAAGTTCTAAGATAAGCCTACCATAGATTGTAGGATCATAAATATCATGGTATTCATCCATGAACTGAGGGTTTTAAGCAATCTAGCATAATCTATTTTTATTTGATTTTGCTTTGCTTTTCCCAATAGTTGGTTTGGTAGTAGTAGTTAAAATGCTTGTATAAAGTGAACTCTCAACCCTAAATTCCAAGATTGAAAAATTAAAAAATGATGAAACATAGGATTTTTGTCTTTCACTTACCCATAATTTGATTCTTGAAAAGACGAATATAGAGACACTAATAGGTGTGAACTGGCTTTGTTAGATCCCAGAATCTCCCAGGTGCACTACAATGAGAAATCTCTCTGTGTCCTAGCCCTTTCACTTCAAAATAAAATCACTTAGCAATAGCAAGTTTACTTCTTTATTTTTCTTTTTTTTCAAATATTAAAATGAATGAAACGTGTTACCTCCAAACTACACAATTAGTATATTATTGAAACACCAAAAAATGGGTTCACCAATATGAAATGTGATAACAAGGGGGGTATGGTGCACCTATCATCCTTAGTTCATTAGCAAAAAGAAATCCCCTAAGGAAAGATTTACTTTCAACCCTTAGATGAGTCAACCTTAATGGAGATACGCTTAAATGATTCAACCTTAATGGAGATCTTGTTGTTTTCCTTATGAATGAGGACGGGGTAAATTAGCCTAAAATGCACTTTTGAGAGATGAATGAAAAATACCAAATGAATGCAATTATGCAATGCTAAACATGGATCATCAATTTAAAACCTTAATCTAACAAAATCAACAAAGTTCCAACAGATCTGAGAAGGATATGATATTATGCACCTATCACAAAAAGCTCTTGTTGAGTGTCCTCTTGGGATAGATTCGTCCTAGGGTAAATGGGTATTGCTATAGGGATCCAAAATCTGCTTTTACAATCCTCTGCTCCTAGGTCTATACTCCTAACACCTCTGAATTTCACAATCAGAAAGTCGGAGTTAAATTTTGTAAGTGAGTTTCCATGGCTTGACAATAATGTTGAAAACTTTGACAACTTTGCAAAATTGCACTTTTGATCAATCTTCAATCCTTCTTCAACCTAAGATCTGTAAACACAAAGAGAGGGAAAAATTGTTTATTTTTGGTGAATAGGGGTTTGCCTTGGTCAAACCCCATTTTGGTAATCAAACTTTGAAATGAAATGAAACATGAATGGAGAGAATGATGAATGAACAAAGCTATGTTGCAACTCACCAAACCTTTGAATGGAGATCCTTGAAGGACTGAAATCTAACACATCTCTCCAAGGTCTTGATCTTGCATGAAATGGATTGATTGAATGTTGATCTTGATGCTTGAATCTTGACTTGAATGCTGGAAACCTACATCACAATGTTAGTTCCAAAAACATGCATAAATGAAGATAACTTTGGCATGATGTTTGAGATCTTGAATGCTACAACAAATGACTAACAAATCTACTCTTGAACACTTTTGACGATAATATTTGCTATAATTTTTCTCCTTCAAAAATCTTAGAATTTGAACTGATAAAAAGACCTTGTATTTATAGATAATCTTCTAATTTCTTGAAAATTAAACATCAAAGGCTAACAATTGCAAATTGAATCATAAAAATGTCACCAAAAACATATTAAAAATTGGGGTCCTAAACTTAAGGGGGACCCATTAGCCCTAGGCCCCAAACCTAGGACACACCAATTTCAAGGCAATTTAATTAATACTTGCAATTGTTTAATACAAATTTCCCTTTCAAAAAATGAGATTATTGAGGCTTTTAAATGCATAATTAGGCCAATTAGAGGCTTAATTAAGTGCAAATTAATTAAGGGACCCAAACATAGTGTGAAAATGTAATGGTGTACATTTTTTGACACTACATTTAGCCCCCACTTTAATGAGATAATGAGCCCTATGCTCAAACTCACACTAAAGTAGACAAATAAGCGTCAAGAGAGGTCTAATTGTACAATTGTTGGAAAGATAAGACAACAAAGGTCAAGGAGGATGATCAAGCTCCCAAGATCTAAGATCTCATGGAAAACCAACAAAGGAACAAAGAGACACGTGCCTATGTTAAATATGTAGTAGCAAGACAAGATACACAAGCATACAATGCCAAAATTAATGAAAAGAGAAAGAAGGGTGGATCAAGCCTTGACTGTTTGTCCAATTGGTAGGGATCAACATTTAGCTGTTTCTCCAGAAATGTTTACAAGTGGAAACTCATTGTCCACTATGCAAACAAAATGTACTCACACGGGATAGTGAAAATACATTGTTCACTAGGTAAGCCCCAAAAAGTGGCTAATGGGAAGTCGTGTCGGGTCTATAGGCCCCGATTGTACTAACCATACTAGAGTTATACCTCCTGATAACTTTGATAAGGTGCCACACAAAAAGACTTCACATGGCTATCAAGTTGTGTTATGCTAGACACTTATGAAAAACATAAAGACTCAATTGGAAAGCAAGTTGTGTTATGCTTGGTGGCCTTGAAAAACATAAAGGCTCCACTAGCAATTAGGAAGTAGTTTTATGCTCGGTGGCCTTGATACATGCAATATGATATTTAAAGGGGTTTTGCTTAGTTCTTGAAAGGTATCACCTTAGGGAATATTGTGTCTAATTTCTCCAAGAGAGGACTAGTTGAGGATAAAAGATTCACAACTTAGGGAATGAAATCCATAGCATCACCACTAAGAGGAATTTCATATGCCAAGAAAGGTCACAATCTTGAAGTACATCAAACCCAATGACATCACCAAGAAGACACATCACATGAATTAAGAAGACCACACTTTGAAGAAAACAATGAGCGAGGACGTGTATGCCCCCACTTTAAAGAAATTGCTAAACACCATGTTGTGAGCAATTAATTTAAAGTAGACTATGATAAATTCCAAAAAATGAGAGCTTTGTTCGGAAAGCCCTATATAAAACATATGTTTCCAAAATAGAGCTACGCCATGGAAAGGAGGGTTTCCCCCCTTATGCAATCCTAAGATAACACATAAGGGATCCATAGATCTAGGGTCAACGTTTGTCATTGTTGTAGTGATATAATCGAGCTCATAACCATTATCATTCCCCAAATAACTCATGAAACAACGAGCACAAAGGAAGAATGACACATAGGGAGAGAAAAAAAAGATAAGCTTTCGAGTCAACATGGAAGAGACCTGAATGTCTCAACGCCTTGTGTCATCCCCAAAAGGAAAACACAAGACAAAAGATAAAGGTTACGACAGATAGAAGAATGTAGATACAAATAGAAGAATGTCACAATAGATTCTTTTCCTTTGTATCCTTCCACCAACAGAGTGACAAGGGTCATCTAAAGTAGGCTCACAAACATATAAAGACACACCAAGTAGCACAATATGGAGGATCACATTATGTACATGCAATCACAAAGAACATAAAAAGAAAATAAAGACTAGTATGTCACATGTGATTCAACCTATAGTAGGTTATCCACATCCCAATCTTGTTCATCATATGTGGAAGGCAGACAACTAGCCAAAGAGACAATGACAAGTGTCAAACTAGGAAAGGGCTATCTAACTCCTTGCCCCTACTAAGTGCAGGACAAAGATGAGCCAAGATGGATGATGAGAATGTGCTCCTTGAAAAATAAAAATGATTTGCAATAAATGTAAAACATGTAATAGTGAGTATGCTATGATCCTACAACTATCACATATCAAGGAGAAAAGTGCATGCATTTTAGCTATATGGATCAATAATTTCATATGCATCTAAAATATTTTTTAAAGCACAACATTCATCAATAGTATGACCAAAATTTCTATGATATTGACAATGAAATGTGTTTATGCCTTTTCCTTTATGGTCTTCTTTAATAGGTGGTAACGTTATGAGTCCTTGGTTAAGGAGTGTGTGTAAGGCTCTTTCACTTTTAGATATTGGACAAGGAAATTTTAACTTCTTGATTTTATAAGGCCTTTGTCTCTTACTTGATTGGGTAACTTGTTGAGGTGGAGATGGGGAAGGAGGATCTATGGTGACCCTATCATCCTATCATCCTTGTGAGTTATTAATTGGTCTCTTGATATGATCTTGTGATTTTACCTTAGGAGATGTGCAAGGGGGGGGGGGGGAGATCTTGATATCCTAACCCCTTCGTATCCTTGGATGGTAGTTGCTCTAAGAGTTTGTGGATCTCATGCTCATTTGTTATGTCACATCCTTGTTTTCCTAAGATCTTGAAGCCTTGACCATAACTCTCTTCTAAGTTAATGGGTGTATTGGTAACTCAAAGATCATAAGATAGAAGAGTATCATTAGTGTCCTTGTTAACAAGTTCATTAATGATTGATGGTTGAGGATTGCTTTGTGCTTCAATTTCAAGATGTAAAAGGTTGAACATATCAAGTGATGGAATTATAGGTGGTGTTTGCATGGATGTATAAACGGATGCATTGTTCTCAAGGTTGTGTAAAGAGTCTTATATGAATTGTTGCATACTATCTTCATCTTGACCTAAGATATCCACCTCACGAGGAAATTCATTAGGAGGTGAAGGTTCATTAATAGTCTCAATTGCATTAGGGTCATCACCAAACACATAACTTGAAACATCAACCAAAGATCTTAAGGTCCTCCATATATTACCCATACACATGTCCATAATGAAATTTTATCCAATGTTTTAGAACTGATATATGAAGATTTTTTATTTTTGAATGCAAGATACTAAAAATGATATATTTTAAATTTCAATGTTGATTTTCAAACAATGCACTCAATTTGACCAATTGAATCTAATGCAAACAATGACAAAAAAATTATTTTCAAAACTAAAACATAGAAGTAACAACAAATAAGAATGAAGAAAACAGAGATAAATCACTGCCCATAATTTTGAAAAAAGCACCTATATAGGGACTTATTCTCCCTAGGGTGAATGGGTCCTAGGTTAGGGTTTGAAAAAATTTAAATATTCAAGTCTAAGGTTTAGTGCTAGGGTTTCTTGTTTCTAATTGAAAACTGTGGTTTCAGTGAGTGAATTTTCCAGATTTAGTTGCCCTAATGCAAATGAAATGAATGACAAATGATGGAAAATATGACACTTTTTGAAATGCAATTTTGAACAAATTTGTGAATGTACATGACTGAAAGTACACTAATATGCAAGTACTATGCAAAATCAATGTAACATGCATACATTTTTTTGAATTTTTTTAGATTTTAAAGGATGCAAAAAAGAAAACTTAAAACCCTAAATGAGATGTAAACTAATGAAACTTTAACAACCCTAAATGAAATGCAAAATAATGCAATGAAATGAAAAGTATTGCAAATCCTAGATCTAGGGTTCGAATGGACTCCAATTTTAGAATTTTTGGTGTACAATGTCGGGTTCACCAAAATGAAACATCAAAAAATGGGTTCACTAATATGAAATGTGATAAAAAGGGGGGTATGATGCACCTATCTTCCTTATTTCATTAGGAAAAAAAGATCCCCTAGGGCAAGATTGAATTTCAACCCTTAGGTGAGTCAACCTTAATAGAGATCTTGTTGGTTTCCTTATGACTGAAGATGGGGTAAATCAACCTAAAATGCACTTTTGGGAGATGAATTAAAAATACCAAATGAATGCAATTATGCAATTTAAAATATGAATCATCAATTTAAAACCTTAATCTAACAAAATCATCAAATTTCCAGCAAATCAGAGAAGGATACGATTTTATGCACCTGTCACAAAAAGCTCCTGTTGAGTGTCCTCATGGGACAAATTCGCCCTAGGAAGAATAACTCTTGCTATAGGGATCCAAAATCTACTTTTACGGTCCTCTGCTCCTAGGTCTACACTCCCTATTCCTCTAGATTTCACAGTCAGAAAGTCAGAATTAAATTTTGTGAGTTTCTATGGCTTGACGATAATGTTGAGAACTTTGAAAACTTTGCAAAATTACACTTTTGATCAATCTTCAATCACTCTTCAACCTAAGATCTGCAAACACAAAGAGAGGGAAAATTTGTTTTTTTTTGTGAATGGGGACCTTGAAATGAAATGAAACATGAATGGAGGGAATGATGAATGAACAATGTTATTTTGCAACTCACCAAACCCTTGAACAGAGATCCTTAAGGACTAAAATCTAACACATTTCTCCAAGGTATTGATCTTGCATGAAATGGATCAATTGGATGTTGATCTTGATGCTTGAATCTTGACTTGAATGCTTGAAACCTTCATCACAATGTTAGCTCCAAAAACATGCAATAATGAAGATAATTTTGGCATGATGCTTGAGATCTTGAATGCTGCAACAAATGACTAAGAAATCTGCTCTTGAACACATTTGACAATAATATTTGCTATAATTTTGCTCCTTAAAAAATCTTAGGATTTGAATTGATAAAAAGACATTGTATTTATAGGTAATTTTCTAATTTATTGAAAATTAAACATCAAAGGCTCATAATTACAAATTGAATTTGAATCATAAAAATGCCACCAAAAAAATATTAAAATTTGGGGTCCTAAACTTAATGGAGAACCATTCTCCCTGGGCCCCAAACCTAGGACACGCCAATTTCAAGGCAATTTAATTAATACTTGCAATTTTTTAATACAAGTTTCCCTTTCGGAAAATAAGATTAATTAAGCTTTTAAATGCATAATTGGGCCAATTAGAGGCTTAAATAAGTCCAATTGAATTAAGGGACCCAAACATAGTGTGAAAATGTAATGGTGTACATTTTTTGACACTACAATTACAATTTTGTATTGACATTTTAAACTAAATTCAACATTTGTCTTGTATTTTTGTAGCTTTAATTAATTGATCTTGAATATTAAAGTGAATGAAACGTGTTACCTCCAAACTACACAATTAGTACATTACAATTTTGTACTGACACTTCAAACTAAATTCAATAGTTGTCTTGCATTATAGCATCTTCAATTAATTAATCACTTTCAACAAAAGGTGGCATCATTCAATCTCAAATAAATTCTCAATCGTTGATCTTTGCAAATCTAATGGTTCTAGTGTGATTTCGGAGGTTTGAGTTCGCAAGTCTAACACTCCATGCATTTCATTCTAGATTTCAAATACAACCATCCATCAAATGTTCATTGAACAGTCGAGAAATTTAATATGTAATTATTATTTTCTAATTTTCTAAGGCATAAGATTATGTCATATCAATATGAAATAAAAATATTAATTATAAAATATTACATAGTTAACAAGAGAATGTGATTAACTAGTAACTATTTTCTTGGGGCACCAATAGGATGATGCCAACTAAGAATGAGGGAAGAATATTTGGCTTTTAAAATGCATTTTAGAGGATATCATTGAAAACTTGACAAGTTTTGGCCTTTTAAAATATACAAGGATACCGCATTATTCCTATGCATTGAGCAATAGAAATTGTGGTGTGAAGGGAACTATGTGTTGTAATGAGAAGGCGACAGGTGTCTTGAGTGGGGCTATTGTTAACAATAGCATTTATGTCATGAATTTGAACATGTACATTAAATCCTTTTTAAAATGCACTAGGATGTTGAATTGATAAGTGATAATAGGGGGTTGTGATGAGGCCAATTATTAGCTAGTTTTTTGTTGTTTAGTACATACTTTTAGACATTTCCATATACTCATTTCATACATATTCCTGAACTTTACTATATTTTTATGATCATCATGCAACTTGAACCTAGTTTTAGTATATGGAAATATAATTATGGTATGTTAGTAATTGCATGGTTAATGTGTGAATATGTATTTAATGCAGTGTATATCTATGTTTAAACCATGGTTATTAGTATTGTGTATATGTTTAGGTGAACTAAATTTTTACAGCCAAGAAGCCAAAGCAAGCAGATTGTAGCCCGTAACAACTAGGAAGTGTAGCCCACAGCCAAAGGGATTTTAGACAGTGATGCATGGGAAGTTCCAGAATAAGAACACAACGATTGCATAATTGGAGGCGTTTATTTATAAGGATGATTGTGAGTCACCATGTCATTTAATAAGACTACTGAAGGAGAGGAAATCTATTATGATTGGAAATCCAACGTGATTGTTTTCATAGCCCACGTTTTTGTTTTACCGTTGCAGCAAAGTTACTGTCCTAGAATCAACTTCTTCTACCTTTTCAGTTATGTTTTTAGTTATGCAGACTTTTTCACACTCTAGTTAATAGGGGAGTGGTTATTTGCATTAGATTTCTATTTTGAGTCATTGTTTCAATAAGACTCCCTCGAACCTATATATCTGGCTCGGTGGTCGAGGAGAATAATAGGAACAACATATATAGAAATTAGATATGTTTAGATAGTTTTCTTTTGTTTACATAGACAATACTTGTTTCCAATTATGTTTTTTATGAATAAGATATCCCTAAAGTTTCTTATTATATTGTGATATCTCATGTTATGCAATGAAGAGTTTTCAATTTAACGTTATGATTAATTGATTTGAGAAACTATATTTGAGTTTATCCTATGGAGATAGTCACTTGAGCAAGGGCCACTCAAGGTAACTGCTCCCCACTTTAATTTATGCATATTAATTTCTATGGTTACAATAGCTACCTTCTTTATTACATTTGTCTTAATCAGATTCCTCATGTTGTGAATGTGAATGAAATCATGAATAAGATCTTGTCTTGTATTTATTTATTTATTTGTCTCAATGCATTATCCTCCAAAGTGATTCAAAGTTAGCAGTGTTAGTTACAAAATTCATTCTTGACAGTGAACTAGTCACAGTCTTTAGTTGTAAGTACCCATAGCAATAGTTCCAAATTCAATCCTTTTTATTGTTATGTAGTTTATGTTTTTTCTCACATGTGTAAAAACCTATACTAGGATGATATAGGTAGTATAGAGTCTCTAGATGCACATATAGTGCTAGCATCATCACAAGCTTATGTTAGTCTTGGTTGATAATTAAATGGAGTATTTACAAGGGTTTAGTGGATTGTTCAGTTAGGTACCCCCTCTGAATTGTATGAGTATCACCAAGTTTATTGAACATTAGTTGGGCCTTACATTGTTGGCACCATTGTCGAGGATGGTGCTACATTCAAAGATTCATCTATGTTATTTCAAGCTTTATTAGTTTATTATTTTTTTCCAGCATTAGGATAATTAGGTTTCATTCTATCAATACCATAACATTTTACTAACATTATGTAGGAGTGGGTGACACAAAAAGTCATGTATGCAGAGACAATGAGATGCTTTGGGAATATTTCTCCCCTCAACACACAAAGCTAAAGAGGGTATCAGTGATGACAGTGACCAAAGTGAGGGTATTCCTGAAAAAAACTTTCTCTTTCACCAACATCCATTGCAAATACCAAGGAGGCCTTCCAAACTATGGTTGATGCAATGGTGGATGGCCCACCAGAAAATGTAAATTTTTATCTCCCCATTGCCAACCAAGAGAGAGAAATTTCCTTGAAGAATATATGTCCTTCAACATTGCATGTCTTCTATGGTTTGATTACTGAGAATCCAAATACCTTCTTGTTTGAGTTTGATGTCCTATGTAGAAGTTATGATTACACAACATATGGACACAGGCTCAAATTGTTTCCAACAACCTTGAAGGATGTTGATTTAAGATGTTTTATGGGTTTGGGAAAAGATGTTCAAGATTGGAACACTATGAAGACAAAGTTCCTGGAGAAATACTAGGACTACTGTAGAGGAATTGACAGAAGAAGAGATGACATTTTCAGGATGTCTCAAGAAGAAGATGAACCATTGGAGGACTATGTAGAAAGGTTATGGTTTTTCTTAAAGAAGAATCCACAAAATAGGCCTTCGAAAGAATTTCTGAAGTTAGTGTTTTAATAGGATTCAATGATGATTTCATGGATGCCCTTAACCTTATTAGGTCAAGAGATGTATCACAATTTCCTTTGGATTAAATCTGCAAGGTTTGTAGGAACTATTCAAGGACCTTTACTAAAAGGACTAAAGGGGATAGAACATCTTCCATCAACAAGACATCCAATAGATTCTCTAGAGTGGAATTGAGTAACCTATTGTCAAACATGAAAGAAGACATCATAAGCCATTTGGCTACCCAATTGGACACTCTAAATGTGAAGTAAAAGCAAGAAGAGGCAGAGGCAATCCTTATTAAATACTGCCCTAAATGCAAACAGAGAAAAGCTAATTGCAAGTGCAAAAGAGTAGCAAGTACTTCAAAGGATAGACTAGGACAACCGAACTTTCAAGCACTAGAGAGTGAATATGGTAAATTGTTCTACATTGCACAAAGGAGGCTATGGCAACTTTTGGCTCTCAAAAAGAGGCAAGGATACCTCAAGAGGTTGCCAATCTCTTGGTACGTTTTAGGGTAACAGAACAAGGTTTGAAATAATTAAACCTTCTACTCTTCAGGTGCTGCTAGACCTAGGCGGGTGTACCTATAACGGATGAAGCAGACTTAACCTATGATCTTCCTTCCTACAACAATTTATCCACAATGGCATATGGAAGTGGACAAAATGGATCAAACTTGGAATAAATTGTATACTAAAATGAAGACTAAATCCTAATATGCTCAACTAACAGATGTAAAAAAATATGAATGAGACTGAATGATGTGAATGGTGAGACCAGTGCCTTATAGGGTATGCGGAGTCAAGAGAAATCTGAGATAAGTACTCTGTTCTGGCAAGAATTCAAGCTGTTCAGCATATGATTTGGTTTATAGCTTGTATAAACATGCAAGATTATAATTACCGAGTTCTTCTTAAATGATCCAATTGATATCTTCTAATTACTATGATCAACTTAGAGGATTTAATCTTTACTGGAAAGAACCAATTAATTGATCACACAGTTACAGCAAATGTGTACTGACAAACTGGAGGTAAACTTGTTACACCAATTCAAACAATCAGAGAACATCACAATTGGAGACAACTTCGATAATATTTTCAATAAACACGACCAACAACTGATACCAGAAACAATTGCAACACATCAAAAGACTTCCATTGATATCTCCATGATTTTACATATGCAACATAATCTCATTTTTTGCGGAACATTGTGTTCCTCTGAACTGTATCTATTCTATCCTACTATTTTACCTACTACTTCATTTACAATTGAGAGTGATTATTTATACATCAGTATCCGAACAGGCACATCATTTCATATTCCAATATCGGCAAACAGTTGCAATTAGGAATTTTCATGTCAGGCCACAGTGCATAAGACTTCATCAATCATTCGCTGTAACATCCCCGTGAGTATGCCGAAGGCAACAATATCGCTGATCATCCCTTTGGTCTTTTGTGCCTCACCGT
>VDFB02105785.1:230967760-231019324 GCA_007258455.2 Sequoia sempervirens
TGTGTATTATGAGAGGAGATTGTGAGACAACAAAGAGAAAATTACAACATATGTGAGGTCCTCACTTTGCCAGACAAAATAAAGGAAGGATCTGTTGTTTCTCCATGGATGTAATCGATACTTCCCTTCATTTTGCTAGACAAAATAAATGAAGGACTAGTTGTTTCCCCATGGATGTAACCCATACTAGGTGAACCATGTAGATTTGTGGCTTTGTGTTTTATATTTTATTTTTTCATCCACTTTATTGTATATATCTTTGTGGTCCTATTCCTAACAAGATGATCAGGTTGGCCCTAAGTACAAATTTAAAATTAAAAATTTCTAGCTTTATTTCTATAAATCATTTAAATGACCTAAGTCACTTGCACATGTCATGGATATAAACTTTGGTGGAAAATAAAGACTACATATCAAGACTAGTATGTGGGAGTGAGTGGAGATGGAATCAAGTGACATTTGAGTTGTGTACCAACTTTTAGCAAAAACTATGACATTTGTACACTTGTCATTACATAAAGAATAACTGAAATAAAGTGAACCTTAAAATTGAAGGGGAAAACTCATTGGTGTGTTATTTTAACATTATAAAATGTTTATTAAAAATGTGACCAAAGGGATGAGTTCAAGCTGCAAAGTTATGGGGAGTTTTTATCTAATGGACATGGGTTCAAATGATTTGAACTGTACATGATAGCAGAGATATTCTTTTATTTATAAATGTAAATTTGCTTAAATTTTACATTAGATTGTCGATATTTTTGCTTTGTAAAATCATTTTAATGATAGCCAGTTTTAAAAAAAAATTTTATTTTGAAATAATTCACCATTTAAACAATAATTTATTATAAATTTTACATATTATATGTAAAATATAAATTAAATTTCTTTTTTCCTACTTTTTAAGATTGTTTATCTATTGATTTCATTACATAATTTGTATAGATTAAATTTTAAATGTATATTCATGTTTTTCTTCAAATAGATTATATTACTTGAATAAAAAAATGATAATTACATTTATATTTAATTTTAATTTTAAATATTTCATTAACTATGAAAATTATGTTGTTGGAATTGTTTATCTTCACCTTATCCATGGTAGGAGTAGCATTTCTTGGATTGTGTCCTTAATTTTTGTTAGTGTCTTTAGTTCCCTTCATAGATATAACACATAGTTAATTAAAGTTTCCTTGAGATTTTAAAGCCACATAAGTAAGAAAATACGCTTATGGTTCTTTGGTCTCTACCTACATCAAAGTTTCTTTTATCACTACCTCCCTTTGGGTTGAGATGGAAATAATGGGATTCCTTGTTTATATACAATTGGAATTCAAATCTCTTTTTCTTGGTTGGTTCATCTAAAGATTTGTGTTGTTATATTAAATTGACATATTAAATATACTTAAAGCAAATATAATCTATTTTTTAAATGAATTTTTTTCACTGTTAATCTATTAATCTTCTTTTATAAATTTTACATATATTAATTATTATTATTTTAATTATGTTTTTCCTTTTTTAAATTAATTATCTTCTTTATATATAAGTTTGTAATGAAATAAAATTTTAAAATTTACAACCAATAATTTATTTGTTTATAAATTTTTAACTATAAAATGTGTCTAATGTATTAAAAGTACAATAGTTGTAATGATAATCATATAAATATGGTGAGTAGTATCATGCCCTAGGAAGGTTGTTCATATTAGGGGCAAGACCTGATAAACATTAATTAAAAGTAAAAAGTAATACAAACATCATGAAAATGACTATAAATTCTTACAAAGCCCCTCAAACAAACAAAAGGCTTGGGCAATGGGTTTGCTCCCCATTGGTCCCGAGTTTGACTCTGCTCTTGGGATTAAGAGATGGGACTTCTTGCGAGCGGGGGATCTCACCCATGGGGGACTAGTCTCGCCCTAGCTCATCTCATGTACCCAAGGTAAGGGTTGTTGGGTTGCTGGGTTGGGTCGCAGGGACACCCCTGTAGTGTTAAAAAAAAAACTAATTAAAGACCTTAAAAGGATAATGGATGAATAAATCAACACAAATGTATATTAAAGAATTATACATTCAACTCCATAAGACAATGTGAAGACAAAGGTGATGCTAGATCACTAGTTATATTCCCAACTACTAGTGTGATTAGTCATATTGAGTTTTGGCTCCCATTGTTTTGTATAACATCTTCCTTTTTTTTCCTTTGTCACTTGAGCTAGAAAAAGGGATTAGGTTGGTTAAGGAAAATTGTCTTCCAACATCACCATCCAATAACTATGCCTAAAACTATTGAAATAATTAGTTGCATTTTTTAGGGGAGTTCCATTTAAAACATGGTGAACAATTAAAGCAACTATGAGAACATGTTTTTTATCCTCAATTTTCATTGCCCCATCCATAAAAGGGTAGAAGTAATTAGAATCAAGAGGAACCCAATTAATCACACATAAGTGATTAGCCCAATGACTAGTCAAAGTGCAACGATGCTCCACCTCCAAGAGAAATTTTTATTGTTACACTTAATATGTATCATAGCATTAGAAATAATCATAAATTTAATAGATGCAAAGATATAACAATCATTATTAGTGTGATTGAATATAGTATTTTTTTAGTCTTTTGATATTTGAAAAAGAATGTATATACTAAAAACTTATAAAAAAAATTGCTTGTATTATGCAAGAAACCCTATAAAATCTCTAATAGAATCATTTTTCATTAGAAACTTTTATAGTCTAAAAGGATTGAAAAGGGAATGAATTTATCTCTAGGAATGATGATAATGCTTGTGCAAAACCATAAAAGGCCTATTTAATAGTCAAGTTGATTTTATAAAGGATGTAAAGGGTGAACAATATCTATGAGAAGATTTGTAAACAAGGATGTTATTCCTTAACAAGCATTTTTGAACCACTTAGTATAGTTTCCATGCACACAATGTCTTATACAAATAAAGGAATTACAAAGGTCTTCACACAAACACATAAATGAGAAAATTAACAATAGAAACATACACAAACTAACCATACATAATTTGTCCTAGAGAAAACCCAACTCAAGGTGAAAAAATCTAGCTCTAGAGAATAATTTACCCTCTATTCCACTATCGAGGGGTTTCTAATAGAGATTATAGTGCCAACATGGCTACAATTTGCAATATTAAATATTTTCCCAATGTGCAACCTGCATCAACTATTTATCTCAATGTTACATACAACATTTATTGTATCCCCAAGAATGTCTAATACATGTGATGGATGTATCCCTAGAATTCCTATATGCATCAAAATTAAATATTAATTTTACATAATAAATATTATGCAAGATAAACAACACTTATTTTCCCACTTCACTATTGTATTTATGTTGATAAATTCCTCTTAGCTTCTTGAAGATACTTCAACAAGCTTTGAACATTGTGACCTCAATGGTTAAGCAAAATTAAGAGTCGCATTTCCAAAAATGAGCAGTTTGTGTTGTAACTGTGGCTTTCTATGTAATCTCAAGCCTTATTTCTAGATTCACAAGAAAGAAAACTCAGTCTCCACCTATAATTAAAAGTATGAGACAACATTAGATTTAAAGACAGGAGATGATAACCAAGTCAAAGTTTGTACCATGAAAAAGGTGTATTCACCACAAACTTCTAATGCTTCCACTATACCCTCATTTCTAGACTTGCAAGAAAGAGAACTCAATCTCCACCTATAATTAGGAGTATGAGAGAATATTAGCTTTAGAGAAAGGAGATAATAGCCAAGACAAAGTTTTTACCAGTGAAGAGGTGTGTCCACCATAAACTTCTAATGCTTCCAACACATCCTCATTTCTAGACTTGCAAGAATGAGAACTCAATCTCTACCTATAATTGAGAGTATTAAACAATATTAGCTTTAAAGAAAGGAGATGATAACCAAGTCAAACTTTGTACTAGTGAAGATGTGTGTCCATCATAAACTTCTAATGCTTCCACCACATGATAATGATTGGACACTAATTTGATGAGTATACTAATCAAGAATTATCATTTGAATCTCCAAATAGATTCAAATTATTTGTCAACGTGGAAAAATTTAGCTTTTAGATTTGGAAAGGATAAACAATATCTTATCATAGTGGTTGGTAATAACACAAACACCTCTATTGAACAACCTTATACTTTTAGTCCAAGATTTTTTAGCTAGAAGAACTCCATAGAAGATAACAAGAAGAGACAAACTAAGGGAACATGAATTTATAGCAACACTAGATTTAAAGCTATCTTCATTCCATTCCATTCAATTCAATTTTAGCAGTACTTTTCAAATGCTTTTAGAAACAAAAACACTTACAATTTTGATGGGCATTGTAACAATAATGAGAAAATAAAATCCCACCTAACTAAATTTTCTACCATAAAGAGACCTTTAGAGAGACCTAATATTTAAGTAACAATTTTTGTGATTCATAAACACCTTCTAGACTTAAATTGTCCATTTTACACATAATAAGACTCTTTAAGACAAATGCCAATCAAACTTAAAGTTCAAAGTTTGAAATAGACATTTTTAATAAACACTGTAAGTGTGAATGAGAAAGGCTTTAACTTAATAATAGGAACTTGTTAGAACGTCGTTTTCTTTAGATGTCACCACAGAGGAGCTAAATAAATTACTGTAATCTACATATAACTGACGGTAGCTCAACCGTCGGCCCACTGACTTACCTTATCTTTTTGCCTTTAATAGCATGCCATATTTAATACGCGACAGCGATTTATGACGAATTTTGTGACGCAATCCTTTTTATTGGGAGTCGTTGTGTATAATAATAACAAACCACCAATTTATGAATACAACTTCCACTTAAAAATAAAAACAAGGGCTAAGCAGACTCCCATTAAAAATAATTTAAATGTAACATAATTTGGAGTTAAACATAGATCATTTGTATTTATTATGTGTACAAATTTTCAACATAAATTTATTAATATTTATGTTATACACAGTATTTGCTAGCATGCTTTCATTTTATGTTAAAATTGGATCTTTGGAATAGAGTACAGACATCTATCAAAATATAAAAGATAGAGGGCTCTAGGAAAATTCACTATCGGCAATTTATCGTCAGAAAATTAACTACAGGAAAATTCACTACCATGACAAATTCACCTCAAGGAAAATTCACCACCGCGGATAATTCATCACATTAAAAGTTTGCGATTAATTTTTCGACAAAAAATTCGCTGTCAACAATTCACCGCACGAAAATTCACCACCACTAGCAATTCACCGCCATGGAAAATAACTGCCAAAAATTCATGCAATTAATTTTTCGCTTGGTGAATTGTCACGGCGATGAATTTTCTCACGGTGAATATTCTAAGATAGAGACATTTCATTGGATGCTCTACATGTTATTGTGTTGATCCAGATATATGCAAAAAATAGTAGCGTGCATAAGGCATGTGAGTTGTGTTGCAACTTTCAGATTTGAAGGCTTATGTAACTTTAATGAAAAGACTTTGAATTTTTTTAAGCAAAAGTAATTGACAAATGTAAAACTAAAGACTACAACCTTTGTCAACATTATCGTTGTAGTTGCAAGTTCCCTAGTAGACATGCATGTGACAAGGCATGTTAGTAATTGATAGAAAACCTCAAATAAATGTGTTGTCATGGAAATTCATGATGCAATTATGTTCAACATGTGTTTGCTAAAAAGGGCTTAACAACTTTTAAGAAGTGTATGCACATGATGCATAAAAGCATGATTGAAAGTGGAAATTTGTAAGATGTACTTACTATACGTGCCACTTTTGATCACCACAACCTTTATAAGAATAAATATTTATGGAAAAGAAATTTCATGTATTTTTGTGGTTTGGATGTTCTCTATACATGTTGGCACTTGTCAATATTTTATACATTATTTATTATATTTACATAAGTATTTTAAAATAATTATGTGTAACTTAATTTCAAATGGTCAACTTGGCATAGGCAAAGGATAATTTCTCACCAAATGCAACAAACAAGTCCCCAAGTCAATCAATTCTCATTTGCTACCATTCTTTTTGGAGCAAGGTATGAATGTCCAAAGAATTGAAATAGTTGTTGGATTGGGTAAGTAGGATATAATTATAGTAACTATGCATCATTACTTTAAATAACTCGAGTTATTGGTAGTTATTTTTACACAAAAAAAAAAGAAAATATTTAAAATAATTGTTGAAGTGGGATTTTATATGGCAAGAGGGAGGAAAAGTTATATATAATACATTTTCTTGAACTTACTTGACATTTAGTTTGTTCCTTTGGTGCCTTATTATCTTGTGTAGTGGATAAAATTGACTACGTGATCGAGAATCAAAGCCAATCATTTTTTTAAGTGTCATATGTTGGGAGCTAAGGTCACCCTCATAGAAATTATTAATAGCTAAGTTAGTGCTAGTGGCCAATCTAAACCCTTTAGCAATTTTCTTTACTCATTACACCTTATTCATTATCACTTCTCCCTTATGTGCTTTGCATTGGTCTTTTTGTCGATGCATATTTGAACTCTAGCTCTACGTAGAGTTCATCGTATATAAACACGTCCCTTAAATAAGTAGGTAGGAAACTAATTCTAAAGACAAATGTAAACATCGTGTGTGTGATTCTAGTCATTGAATTGTTCCCACCATCAACTTCAATTAACCTTTGTGCCAACATATGATCATTTTTGCCATTTACGAGGGTCAATGGCCACAACTTTTCCTATTATTTTTTCTTGTGATGACAATGGAGATGAAACTTCAGACCCT
This sequence comes from Sequoia sempervirens, assembly GCA_007258455.2. Classification (NCBI taxonomy): domain Eukaryota; kingdom Viridiplantae; phylum Streptophyta; class Pinopsida; order Cupressales; family Cupressaceae; genus Sequoia; species Sequoia sempervirens. The sequence continues at coordinate 230,974,548 of VDFB02105785.1, forward strand.
ATTAAGAACCGCATTTTCCTATTTAAAATTTAATGTATGCTACATTAATGCAAATCTAGTGAAAGACTTATTGTCAATCTCAATAAGGTAAGCATTGCAACAAATATATTGTGCATGTAATTATCTTGCTATCATGTTGATGTCATTCTGAATGAGGATATTTATTTATCTACATGTACAAATTTCACAAAGTATTTGTCCAAAGCAACATTTTGGCTAGGCAAGTGGCTTTCCAAGAGCTTGTAATGCATGGATCCTTGTTATTTTAGTATTTTTCACTATGCCTCACAAAAATACTTGATTAGAGGGCATACAAAATCCCTTAGTGGCCAAATTAAATTTCACACATATAATTTTGGTTGTTGACCTATTTATTATGTTGATCTAGCTAGCCATGCATGGTCATTTGATCAATAATAACCCATGTGGCAAGTTTGGCTTTGCCTTTGTGACTAATGTTGATAGTCTTTCAATATTTATTATGACAAGTTGGGCTATCAATGCTAATTTTAATCATTTTACACTTTTGTTCACCATTTGAATCTTGTGTTTATCATGTTTAACATGCTTTATCTCTAAAATTTTCATAGATTACCTCAAAGAAATGTTGTGCCATTGAATGATATAATTATAATATATGTTCAATGTTGAAAAGCCTTTAGAAATTTTCAGCAAATACAATTTACAAGTGTAAATGTAGACTTTCCAACCTTTGGTAGCATCTTCTTTGGCTCTACTCTTTAAAACAAATAAAATAGTAGTTATAGAATATGAAAGACATGTTGATGTGGTTTTACTCAAAAGTACATGCATGTTTACAATGCCATAATTAGTATAAATAGAATTTCTTGAAGAACCTCGAGTAATTGTTATATTTGATGGCGTACAAGTGTTTGATGCTTTATAGAATGCATGCCAAGACATCTAAAATAAACTAACCCTTCACACTATCTACTTATTTGAGCTTCATTAGTGAATGTGTTTAGTAAGTCCTAACATATTACTTTAAAACTTCACCAATCAAGAAATTATATCCTCTATAGCTTTGCCCCATAATTAATAAATCATCTAGTTTCATTCTTTTATAAAGTAGTATCTAGGTGTACAATAATTAAATATATGTAAAGGAGTCTTTAGGATGTTGTATGCAATACGAAAAATATGGAGCACTTCCTTGAATTAGTCCTTTGTACATAATGTTATAAGATTGAGATGAGTAGTAGATGCAATGACATTTTATCATTGTAATTAGATTGTGTAAAACGTGTAGTGTTATTCAATGTACATCTAGGACACAATGGCATTGCTATTGTTAAGCCTAATAAATATTTCACTTTCACTAATATATCTCTTCATTCTATAAGGTAACTCTAAGTCTAAATTATTTATTTTAAATAAAGTGATTTCCACTAGAGGAAAATGTCTAGCACATAATATAAGCCTCTAACATAACTTTTTTTTATAAGTTGAAGGGTGTAATAGCTCATTCTAATTGGAGTTTGATTTGTTTATTGTGATTTATTTGATTGCAAAATAACAAACACACAAAATTAATTTTATTGATAGAGCTTAAATTTGAATGCAAAAGCTTTCCTATCCAATAAATTTTGTGATCTTGTCCTATGAATTTTTAAATTAATGATTTATTTATTTTTGCATTGAATGAAATTGAGAAAGAGAGTACATGATTTTATTTTTTAGTTTCTAAGATTTTTTTTAAATTTTGTTTTGAGTATTTGGTAACCTAGACCATGTGCAATATGGACAATTGCTTATATACATTAAACTGAGTACTTTTAAAAGAATCGATTTATGATCATATAGATGTTTCGTTAAATTATTTGGAACAAGTTACATATAAATGAAATCAAAAACTAATAGAGAAGGTGTAAAATGGGGGAAAAATGAAAGGTGGGGACAATTACCTTTATCATTTTGTATCTCTTTTATTTAGATTAATTGTATCATCTTTTTCCTATGTCAACTTGTCTATTTAGAATTAGATTATAAATAAATATATTTACATGCTTATGGACATAATTATTAGTGTTGAAAATAATTTAATTGTTTAGGCATAATTTGTCATCACAAAAATTATCATATACAATGAAGGTTGATCCATAATTTTTTTTAGACTGCAAGAATCAGAATCGAGTAGTCGCCCCCTATAAACTACACTGTGTATGGTAAAAAAATTTCACGTGACCGATGACACTGGTGTGACATGCCCTCCAGTACCACAGGGACGGTGGAGAGACTAGACCTCGTGACCCCTTGCCTACAATAGGATGTTTTAGCCAATCGAGTTAGGACCACCGCCCCAAAGGTTGATCCATAATTAACATTGATGCTTCATAGCTAATTTATCAACATAAACATTATTTTAATAAATTTGATTAAGTATATTATACATTTAAAGTTAATTTGGTTTGTTTTCATAATTATGACCTAGGAAGATGGATTGACTTAAGATGAAGTATGATAAATGTGTAAGCTATGCATGTGATTTTGCATAAAAAATAATGATCTATATATGAAGACACCATATTATTGAAAGCAATAATTATAAAATAGACGTGATGACACAAATTTTTTAGATACCAAAAGGATTTGTAGACAAATAAGGGCATGTTAAAGATAAATTTGTCAATTTTTTTACACTAAAATACATGGCTAATTATTACAATAAGAATAATAGTTGTATCCAAAAATACATATTCTATTTTTTACCAATATAAATATGTAAGAGATTAATTAATAATTTGATTTAAAATAAAAACTATTATTTTTGCATCAAGTTAAATTAAACTTTAAAGATCAATGAGTTTAAATAAATCAAGTTAAAACAAATCTTTAATTTTTTTGCACTACAAGGTCCCTAAAAGTAAATGTACACCTCTCACATTTAAAAAAGTAAAATACTAGTAAGCCTATGAACAACAAGAGCTATCTAGTAGAGTAAAAATGTTTAGGGTTTTTGTTGTTGCATTGAAGAGATCTCTTGACATGGCACAATACCAATTCTTGGTCCTTAGGGTTTTCTCCAAGTTGCATGAGGTTTGTTACAATTTTTTGGAAGGAGGTATGACATGTTACAAAGATATAGAGTTTTCAGACACATTGTAATGGTGTTGGAGACTTTTTAGGAGTTCACTAATACACCATCTAGGTAGCATGACGTATATTATATTGCCTTCACATTATGTTAGGTATACCAAAACCTCTCAGGATTCTTATACATCGGCATACATCTTTGTTCAATGTCAAATGCATATGGAAATATTTGTATACATTTAAATTCAAAGACAAAAAAATGTGTATTATAAAGACTATGGAGTAACCTTTCCTAGTTTTGATATGTTTTAAATAATTTGGGTTATCCTCTATTCATTCCTTGAAGACCCTAAGGCCTAGAACTATCATAGGAATGACATAACTTTGCACAATAGAAACATGACAATCCTATGATGAAAAGCTCCATAGTAGATGAAAATGGACAAAGTAATTTTGATAGTGGAGTGAGTGATTATCATAGTAGACAAAAAAAAGCATGGTGAAAGAATGACAGTGATTATGATTCCAAGAATGATGGGACAATGGTAACACAAGGAGATAGTCCTATGGACATGAAGTACAATGCCATCAACATAAAAATGATATTGGAATGAACAAAGTTAATGGTAATGATAGTGTTTCATAGAGGAGGTAGTGTCAAGTATTCATATACAAGCCACCAACTTGACTTTCATTTGTTTTTGTATTATAGTTGTTAAAACCTTACACTGTCAAGGTTAAAGAAAGAATCCATCATTTTTGGTATAAGAGTGCACTATTGCAAGTGATTAAGATGTCTCATTGTTAGGGCCATATTGTCCTTTATGTTGAGTTGTTACAGTCAAGATTGTCAAGTTTATTTTATTGATGAATTCTCTTGGAACCATTGGAATGTGTGGATCTTATGTCTCCATTAAGACCCTAAGGATAATATTGGTGTGTTGACTCAAGTATAAAAACTTATCTAAGTATTGATCAAAGTGACATTTGACTATCAAATAGGTGCAAGAATCTTGTAGAGTTGCTAAAACATCAATAGTTTGGTGTCATCATTATTTCATGCATTTCCCTTGGTACAAACCATCACAAGGTTTGTGCATACATTCTAACTCCTTCAAAAGACGGATATGTTGGTGCAAAAGGGGTACTTTATCTAGCTAGTTCATTTCCTAGCTAGTTATCCACTTAGGTTCTTTTCAAACCTTATTACTTAAGTTTACTTAGGGTCCACATGAGATATTTATCACTTTATGTCTCATATCATAAGATTAAGACATTTGTCACAATATTATGACACTTATCCACTTTATGTCTCATATCATAAGATTAAGACACTTGTCATAATCTTATGATATCTTATCCCTCACATTGGCTTATATAACCAAGGGGATCCTTTTGTAATCTTACACCATTGCAATTATCAATTTTGGAAGCTCTTAATGCATTTTGTAATATTGACATTGCATAATCTCTTGGAGTTTTGGTTTTCATTCTTCATGCTTTTCCAGTTTATGTAGCTTTGATTTCCTCTTTAAAATTTCTTTGGGTTATTCAATCTATTTCAGATTTCTAGCATGGTATCAGAGCTTTTGTTTTGAGAAATTTAAGTTCTTAGATTCCTGATTGAGAGATTGAATTTCTTGTAAAAAAATTTTAAATTCTTGTATGCTCTTCTCTTGCATTCTTATACGATTTGAAGAATCAAAAAGGGTTTGCAAAGATTTAATAATCTCTTTATTTTGCATATCATTTTTGGTTATACTGGCAACATTTTTTACTATTCCAACATGTCGAGAAGGCTCAAGAAAGTTAGATTTGACTTTTGTTTCATCCAAATTGGAGATCATTTGACATAGTTGCAGGCAAGGGTTTGAAGAAAACCGTTTTTCATTGGAGTCATTTTCTTTTTTACTTTAGAATTCTAACTTCCACTCATTTGTAAGAAAAACATCATCTGGGTATCTTTTATATTTTGCATATCTTGAGCAGATCTAAAGAAATTTTCTGTCCAAAAAGTGTCGCACGTCATTTTTCTATAGGTTGAAGGTCGAAAAAAATCATTTTCTCATCTTTTGCTTACTAGATCAAAAAATAATTTTTGGGTTTCGTTCTTCACATAAAAATATTTATGGTTTTCTCTTATTGTCTACTCATTGTGAATAGATTATTCAGAAATCAAATCAGAAGTAAACTTTTTTTGCTAGAAAACCCGTTTCCTGCAAGCTAAATTCAACCAGTTTTTCAAAAATTCATATCTTTTGCTTCAGGCATTGGATTTCAACAAATTTAAAGTATCATTGCAAAGCTGGAGATGAACACTTTCCATCCATAGAGGTATTGAGAATATTTTTTTCTATTTTGTAGTAGATATTTTAGGTTGAAGCTGTCTTGTGCTAATTTCTTCAACATGCCATAACTTTTGGCTCGTGCCAATTTTCGGAAACAAATAGGCATTGGAAAGGTCTTGAAGAGTACTACACATCCATAAGACTAGTTTTCTATATTTTGTCTCATATTCATTTTGTATTAGAATTTGTAGTTTTGGCTATTTTGGGTCTATTGAGCATTGTATCTTGGAAAAGGCTTTGTAAACGCACTGAATTATAAAGCGCCAACCTTGTAATATTTGGGGGGTGATATTTGATACTAGTGAAAAAAGTGGGGGTGTTTTTTGGTGTTCTTGTGTTCACCTTCTTTTTGTATTTCCTTTTGCATTTCTTCATCATGACATCAACAACAGTTCCTATTATAACCACGTACAACTATTTTGATTGGAAATAAAAAATAGATATTCACTTAAGAAGACTTGGTTTACATAGAATAGTAATGGGGCTAGAAACTAAACCAACTAAAGATGAAGAAAAGTCTGAGTGGTTTAACAAATGTAATAAATCATATGGAGAATTGTGTGTTTGTATCTCTCGATTTACTCTTTCATATTGAATCTTTGAATACTCCAAATGAAAAATGGAAAAAACTATAATCTCTTTTTGGTGCAGAAGATTCTATGAGGGGTTATATGTTGGAGAATGAACTAATTAGTTTAAATCTAGACAACTTTAACACAATTCAAGATTTCTTTACCAAAATGAACTCACTAAGGCTACAACTACAACAATGTGGAATTGATAAGAAAGATGAACAATTTATTCTAAGTATTCTCTCAAAGCTAAGTTCATAATATTCATTATTTTTTTCTACCTTTTATGCTACTAAGGATGCACTTGGGTCTCAATTCAAGATACCATTTTTGGATTATTTTGCTACCTCTCTCACACGGGAGTAGGATAAGCTAATTCAAATGGGAAATCTTAAGTCTTCTAAATCACATGCCTTGGTTGTCAATCTTGGAACTAATGAACAAAGAGGACAAAGTAGTAATAAGGATAAGAAACAAAAGAATAGAAAAGAGAAGAAGAATCACAAATTTGCTACTCCGAAAGCAAGTAATGAGACCTCATCTTCAAAGGGTGGCAAGCCTAAGAAAGAGAAGGTCAAATGTGCCTATTCTATAAAATTCATTCATGATGAGCACAAATGTTTGAAGAAACAAGTAGATCATCTGACACACATTCTTGAGAAGCATAATCTTAGTGTTCTTGATTCCATCAAACAGAGTTCAAAAGAGGGTTCTCATAAGGCCAAATATAACAACAAGGGGAAAGGAAAGGGCAAAGCCCTTGTAGCAGTTGCTTCTCCACCATCCACATGGGTTCTTGATTCAGGTGCTTCACACCACATGGCTTCAGCTGCGGATGAACTTGAATCTATCGAGCCATGTTCTATTCCTTCCATTTTGATGGGTGCTAACACTCCACTTGAGGTGTGTGGGAGAGGGTCTATTGATATGGGGGATGGTACATTTTAGGATGTTCTTTGTGTGCCCTCATTATCAACTAATCTCCTATCCATCTATCAAATCACTCACACAGGTACAAGCAATAGAGTTGAGTTTACTCGTAATTCAGTGGTGATTCATGAGATGCAAAATGATTCTAAAATTACGGTTGGGAGTGCAGATCATCAATATTGAATTTATTTGTTCTCTCACTTTGTTCCTGATCCTCCTTCGACTATTCTACTCACTCATTCAAATGATGTAACTTGTGGCATCAGTAGTTTGGCCACTTGAACTACCACTACTTTCAACAACTTACCAAACAGGACATGGTTACAAGATTTCCTAGAGTTTACTTTTCTAAGGTGTTTTTCATGGTTGCATTCTTGGCAAGCATCCTGAAGAGAAGTTTGACAAAGTCAAAGCTTGGAGAGCCTCACATCTTTTGGAGTTGGTACATAGTGATTTGGTAGGGGCATTTCCACAACCATCTTTCAGTAGAGCCCAATATGTTTTGACATTCATTTATGATTTCTCCAAGTACACCATCATGTACTTTCTCAAATAGAAGTATAAAATCTTTGATTCATTCTTGGAGTATAAGGATCTTGTAGAGAAAAAAATGGAAAATCTATCAAAGTTCTACTTACAGATAATGGGGGGGATATGTCAACCACAAGTTTATGTAGTATTATGCTTCAAATGGCATTGATTTGTAGCATACAATTCTTAGCAGAATGGAGTTGCAAAATGAAAGAATTGGTCCTTGAAAGAGATAGCTAATTGTATGATTCACTCCAAGTCGTTGGCACCACCTTTCTAGGAAAAAGCCATTAACTATGTGTGTTATATCTAGAACCTTGTTCGCCACAAAGCGGTGAAGGGGGTAACTCCTTTTCAAGCTTGGACCGGTCGGAAACCATCAGTTAAGCACTTTCAAGTGTTTGGCTCTAATGCATTGGCTCACCTTCCAATAAAGAAACACAAGGCTATGGATCCACAGAGAAAGCCTTGCATATTTTTTGGTTACCCACATGATGTCAAAGGCTACAAGCTTCTCCATCCTATCACACATGAGTTGTTCATTGCGAGGAGTGTTCAATTTGAGGAGAGTACTTCTATCCCTTCTCTTGGCACTTCTCCTATCACCATCAGTTTGGAGTCCTTGTATCATGATGATAGTTCTTCAAAGGTTCATCATACTTTAGATCATGATGAGGATTCTTCTTCCTCCACTTCATATGATGATAGTGATCATGAGGATACACATCATTCATCTTCAGAGGACAATGATTCTACTTTAGATTCTCCTTCTCCAGTTGTAGGGCCTCTCTGGGCTCATCATATTTTGCACTCTGTAGGTGATTGGGTAGGGGATCCTTCAGATCATAAAAGAACAATATCATAATTTCAAGATGCTCCACATGTCTTCCTTGATTCAACTTCCAATCCACAGACTTTTTAAGAAGCTTTTGGTGTCCCTGAGTGGGATGTAGCCATGCAATAAGAGTTTAGTTCCTTGGAGAGGAACCACACTTGGGATCTTGTCCCATTTCCTAAGGGAAGGAAACTTGTTTGATGCAAGTGGGTCTATCAAAAAAAGTATGCAATAGATAGGTTGGTTGAAAAGCATAAGGCTCGCTTGGTTGCCAAAGGATTCTCCCAAATTCTAGGGATTGACTGCTCTGAGACTTTTGCACTAGTCACCAAAATGAATTCCATCCAACTTGTTCTTGCTATAGCTGCATCACATAGATGGTATGATCATCAGATGGATATGAAGAGTGCTTTTCTTCACGGTGATCTTCAAGAGGAGATATACATCGAGCAACCACAAGGTTTCATTCAGGATTCTTCACTTGTGTATTGTCTTCAAAAGTCTCTATATGGCCTTAAATAGGCCCCTCGAGCTTGGTACAACAAGATGGAGTCCTTCCTTCTGATAGTTGGGTTCACTCAAAGTCATTTTGATCCTAATGTCTATATATTGCGATAGGATGATACTCACACCTTCTTAGTTCTCTACATTGATGACTTGTTTCTCATAAGGAGTCACTCATCCACCATTCAGGCAGTGAAAACTACCCTTCACTTCATAATCATTTTTTGATGTTAGACTTGGGCTTGTTGCACTACTTCTTGGGGATTGGTATTACTCAATCTTCCTCAAGTATCACTCTTGCACAATCTAAGTACACACTTGACATGCTCCAAAGGTTTCACATGGTTGATTGTAAGCCTGCACTAACTCCATTTTTTTTAGGGATCAAACTTGAGTGTAAGTGTTCTTCACCCTTAGTCAATGGCACTTTGTATCAACAACTTGTTGGTAGTCTCGTCTATCTGAGTCATACGAGGCCCAACATTTCATATGCAGTAGGCATGGTCTCTCAATTCATGCAGGAGCCACATGAGCTGAACTGGAAAGCAACTAAGTGGATTCTTCACTACATCAAGGGTACTCACAATTATGGGATTCATTATGCAGCGGGCCTAGATTTTGACTTGGTGGGACACATAGATTTAGATTAGACAGGTGATTCTCAGGATCACAAGTCTACTTCAGGGTATTTCTTCTCCCTTGGCTTTGGTCTAATTTGTTGGTTGAGCAAGAAGCAATCTACTATTGCTCTTTCATTTGTAGAGGCTAAGTATCAAGGAGCAGTTAATGCTACTACTAAGGCCATCTGGATTCATAAAATTCTCACTGAGTTTGGCATTCCCTTTTGAAAGCTCATAGTCATCCATTATGACAACTAGAGTGCAATTCATATCTCTTGCAATCTGGTCCATCATCAATGTACCAAGTACATCAAGATCCATATGCACTACATTTGGGAGCTAATTCATGTAGAGATCATTGATCTCAAGTACTATTTGACATCAAATCATACTGCAAACATCTTCACCAAACCCTTCACTAAAAGAAATTTCCTTCATTTGCGAGCTTTGCTTGGGTGCAATTGGTGTCATCCATGGGGGGGGGGGGCTACTTAGTCCTTCTTTTCTTCTTTTCATCTCTCTTTTAGGGAGGAGTTTTATCCCATTGGGTTTTCTCCTTTTTCCCAGTTATGAGAGATTTATTTGCATTATATACTTCTCCCTAAGTTGCACTTAAGGGGGGGTGTTGGTGTGAAAGGGGTACTTTATCTAGCTAGTTCATTTCCTAGCTAGTTATCCACTTAGGTTATTTTCACACCTTATTACTTAAGTTTACTTAGGGTCCACATGGGATATTTATCACTTTATGTCTCATATCATAAGATTAAGACATTTGTCACAATCTTATGATACGTATCCACTTTATGTCTCATATCATAAGATTAAGACACTTATCATAATCTTATGATATCTTATCCCTCACCTTGGCCTATATAACTAAGGGGTTCCCTTTGTAATCTTACACCATTCCAATTATCAAATTTGGAAGCTCTTAATGCATTCTTTCATATTCACATTGCATAATCTCTTGGAGTTTTGGTTTGCATTCTTCATGCTTTTCCAGTTTATGTAGCTTTGATTTTCTCTTAAAAATGTTCTTTGGGTTATTCAGTCTATTTTAGATTTCTAACAGGATATGGTCAAGGTCTAATACAAGTGATTTTTATTAATGAAATCCTTATTCAAGGTTTATGTGGTGATGATATATGTTATCCTTATCACTATCAACCATCAATATTGTTTAGTCAACCATGTTGTCCACAGTAAAAGCCTTATTAGAACCTATGTATAATCCTCATCATAGTTCAATCACTAATAGGGGAAATGATAGAGAATATACTTGAAATATGATGGTTAAGTACATAAACAAGATGATAGTCTTGAGAGACACTCCATTATTTTTATAAACCCTAGAAATTCTATTCATATCCCAAGAATGTTCAAAGAGGAGATAACTAGGTAATGAGATATCTTCATAAAAGGACATTCATGAGATCAAAGAATAATCATGAGATCAAAGGATATTCATGAGATCAAAGGATAGTGTAATGATCATGACAGTCATGTGATCCTAAAGGATTGAGTAAGCGCATGATGAATAAAGGACAATTACAGTTGCATTTAAACAAAGTAACAAAAGAAAGAAATGTATTATAAGACCTAAAAAACTTCTATTAAAGTTTCAAAGCATTTTTCAACCATACCAATTGCATTCATATGGTACATCCCCATTAGATTTTGCACCTCTTGACTAGTGGGGCTAGTTTTGTTGATTTTTCACTCCAAAATTTCCCAAAAAATTCTCCTAATAATTATAAACTCAAATCATATTTAGTTTTAATAGGAGTAGCTATTCTATTATAGTTTATTTAATTTTTATTCACTTTCCTAGTGTTATTTTCATACTTTGAACACCTTTCCTCTCTTGAATTTTCTCTGTGTTATGTAGGGATAGGTTACAAGTAGAAATAAAGCCCAAAACATGTAAAACATGAGTCCCATGTACCATGATCATACCAAGCATGTTGATGTGTAGTATCACCTTGTTCATGGGATGGTAGAGATTAACAAGGTCATGTTATAAAAGGTTTATAATTGGGAGAATGTTTGTGGATTCTCTAAGGAAGCCAATGAACATGAATAAGTTCTCTGGTGCAAGAAATCCATGGGCCTTGCATCATACACTTGATTTATTTATAGTTCTTTCTTATATCATTACAATGTATAATATCAAGTGGGACAATGTTAGGATAATGTGATATTTAATTGGAATCCTAATGTATAATGTTGTATCTCCAAGTTCCTTAGAATGGATACTTAGATGTCAATCGTTAAGAGTTATTAATATTTTATTAATACTCTCCTAATTGATTTGGAATATTAGTTGTAGCAATCAAGAAGGAAGATAAATTATGACAATGACCAGCAATTAAAATTTGATTAGATCTCATTTATGCCACTTTCCCATTCCTAGGCACAAGGTGGGAAAATGGAGCATCTTCTTCATTATTGGGTGGGCCCAACATGTCTAGTGGTCTTATATTGGAGCATCATTTTTGGGTGAGTGTGCCCATAAGTGGAGTGGTAAAAGATGTTGAAAGTTATGTTTACTATTCATGAATTCATTGATTTATCACATGGGGGCATTGAATTTTCTTCATACCATAAGGTTGGATGGTCTTGGTTTTAGGAATCTACTTAGGGTTTCCTCTCAACTCTTCTCTATATATGTATGCATTGGATAGAGGTTTCATGGATCATTTTACAAGTTCATAGGTGTTATCCAAATGCTTATTGAAGGGAGACATTTGTTGATTATATACTCTCGTTTTAAAGATTAATGCAAACTTGTGTTCTCTTTAGTGGTGGATTTTTTTCTAAATGTCATAATATGTTATGTGTTATTTTTCCTCTTCATATTATTTTTTATTTATCACATTACTTGATTTCTATTTTTAGTTTTTAAAAAATGAACTTACACTTCCTTTATCCTAACAACATTGTATTTTTTTAATCCTATAAATAAATATTAATATTTAAATTAAATTAAATTAAATATAATAAATATATTCTTTAAAAAATAAATTTAAAAACTAATATTTAAATTACTTACTCCCTAATATTTAAAACCAAAATTAAAAAAATCTTACACTTCAATTCATTAACCCTCCTATAAAATAGATTCCCTTTTACGTGCATACTTATACTATTTAACTACTCTATTAAATAAATACATATATTTAATGATATCATTTGTGTATTTATTGATATTTTGGACTCATAAAATATAATCATTATTTATTAATTGCTATATCTAATATATATTAATTCCATGAAAATTAAATGATTTACTAAAATGATAAAAAAAAATAACAATATTTATTCAAATTTATTTATAAATATTATTTAAAACATTTTAGATGAATCTCAATTATTTTAAATGTTTGACTTAATCTTATAAATAAATTTAAATTGAGCTCATAACATAATAGTATCACTTTTAAATCTTTATATAAACAAAATATAACAAATTAATAAGTATCTAATATAAAAATAATCAAATTAACGTAATCATTCTTTATTTAAATAAAAATCTTCTACATACATGTAAGACAAAATTTCCTTTGAAATCAAGATTAAGTTTTATGTTTATAATTATCCTAAAGCTGTCCACATCAATTTTAATATTATTTAATAGTATTTGATACTTAAAAGCAATGGTGTAACATCCTCTAACAACCATGAAAATGACGTTTCTTCTTCATATTATTATTAAAATTTAAAATTTAAAAAGTCGTTGGGATTGATGTTGCAAGCAAAATTGACCGCTTACCAATCTCCATAACTTTATAAAAGCCTAAGTAAGTAGTTGCTTGCTTAATCATTATCATAAAAATATCAACTATTATTAGACCTACTCCTATGAGTGTTAAAAAATTCAACCCTCTGAAGTTGGGGTTTTTATGAGATATTTTAAAGCTGGGAGTTTTTATAAGATATTTTCTTAAGTTATAGTTTTGAAGTTTAAAGTAAGGTAGGTTTTGTTTAATTTAATTTATTCAATTTAATGGTTGATGGGTTTATAAGATAAGTTGTTTTTTTGGTCAAAGTTTGAAAAAAAAGGAGTAGATTTAACATATGTTTGAGTGAAATTTTTATAAGAATTTGAGGTTTGACACTTCTATTTTCCAAAGTTTGCTTTGCTATCAATGTATGACTATTCATCATGTTGTAATATGTTTAATATAATAATAAAGAGGTTGGTATTGATTTAATAACAAAGATTTTTTTTTTTTTTTTGATGAATAGGTAGCTATCTATATTAAAAAAAGATAAAGTTACATATTCACAAAAAAAAGGTGGGTGGTAAGAAGGCACACCCCGAGAGTCACATGGGTAGCACCCAAAAAAACCAAACAATTAACCAGTCACATGGGCCAAGCCCAAAAGTCCATGATTACAAAACAAATAAAAAGGGCCATTAAGCGGCCAAAGTAGTGCCATTTTGATATTTACACAATTCAATTGTCTTTATTTACAAAAAGTTTTCTCTGCCATTGATCTTCTTTTATATCAAATAGTGCTAGCATAAATAGCATTGCTCTTAAAAGCGTGCTAAGTCATGTGTTTGGTGAATATATTTTGTTGGTCCAAGTGCCTTAAATTGAAATACAATTGCTAAGAGAAAAAAGAGAAGGTAATGATATGTTGTTCACATCATTTTAAAATGGAACAAGGTGTAACAATCTCTTGAATCCACACTTATTGTTAATCTCCCTAAAGACATGGTCTAACAACCAAAGTGCTTCAAAGAAAAATTGAATCTAATTGTCATGATATATTAGTGTGGCAAGGTGGTTTATTGTAGAACCATATGAAGAAGATAAGGTTGATGGTTCTTTGCATGCACAATCGACCTCCATTTTATGTTGGCATTCCTTGTTAAAATGAACCTTTCCTTGGTCTTTAAGGTGAGCCATAGGGTAATATTCATTTATTTTATTTTATTTTTATGGATATTCCTAATTAACCTATTATTAAAATCTTTTTACATATGAATTTTTTTCTACATTTCAAAAAGGTTTTGTCTTTAATAAGGTGGCTAGGTTTTGAATTATTTTGTATTTATTAACTTAGATCATCCTACACCTCATTTGTCTTTTACCTAAAGATTCCTAGGAGTATAATTCTTGTCTTAGGTGTCACCATTTTATAAAGTGTAACTCTTTTCTTTGCACACATGTGCATGCTCATCTTGTCATGAGAAATCTAACACATAGACACACACTAATGTAAGATGACAAACATAGAAGCTTGGAGCTACATGAATAATTCTTCTTTTCATGTCTATAAAACAAAGGTTTTTCTTCTCTTTCCTTAAATGTGGTATGCACTTATATTGTTATTTTTAAACTCTCATATTTTTGTAGTAAGAAGATTGAAAGTATTGTAAGATTTCAAGTTGTCATCTCCACTAATACATGTGAGGTTTTCTTCCATCAAATATTTTCTCCATTTCAAAAACTATAATAAAGTTGATATGGTATAACATTCTTCTAATTTATTTTGTATTGCTTATGATTCAATGATTAGTAGTTGATGACATATTACTTTTTCACATGGTATGCTATCTATGCTACTAAACCTTGAAACTAAGTGTGAAAGTGGTTTATGGTCATTTTTAGATGATACTTAATTATCTTATTATTTTGAAACTCTCATATTTTTTAGTAGAGAGATTATACACATTGTAATATTTCAAGTTGTCATCTTAATGAATACACAAGAGAATTCATTCTACCAAATGATTTCCCAAATTTAAAACTATTCTCTCAATTTTTTTGTGGTATGATCTTTCATTTTATTAATTTATTTTGTGTTGCTTATGTTTCAATGTTTAGTAGTTGGTATTGTCATAATATTTTAAACAATTTCCATACCATTAAATATGAACATGGAATATGTGTATAAAATAATTACAAGTAATGGACTCCAACCCTCAATAAATTATGGTTCATCTTTCATGAACATATATGAAGTACAAGAGACTCCACTAAAAAATTCTAGCAAATTAGCACAAAGGATTGGGTGAAGGAGTGGTTATGAATGAAGATAGATCAATAATTGATTTGGCACAATTGATGATAATTTAGTAAGTTTTGCATCCCTTCTAGCACATGTTTTTTTGGTGTTAGTGTATGGAGGGTAATGCATGTAACATAATTTAATTTCATTTCCCTTGGTTAAATTTGTAAAGTAGGGTAAATCTTTGTAAACATATTCATTTTTTAGAATTGTCTACCTCTTTCCTAGTTTTAGTATGATTACTAAGTCTTAGCCTTTAATTGTTATGTTTGATGTTATCTAACCTTTTATTTTTGTTTCTATAGGGGTATCCCAGTGACCCAGCCCAGCATCCTAGGGGCAAGTTGAGGCGAGACTAATCCTCTATGGGTGGGCACGACAACCCACAAGCCGGTGCACCGGTTAAGTCCGAGAGCAAGAGTCGAACCCGAGACCTATGGGGAGCAAACCTACGGCCCAAGCCAACTTCGCTACATGTGCGGGCTTGATGTTGTCTAACCTTTAACATCATATGCAACTATGTGTCTTTTGAAGAACTTAATCAAATATTTCATGATTATCTTCTTACTCTTGTTCTATATATTTTTGTGTAAATGCTAATATGTTTGTAGCATTTGTTTATTATCTCTTATATATGAATTAGTTGTTCCTATCTCAATATCACATTCAAAATATTAATTTTTTTGGGTACCATTTTAGTCTATTGAGTAGATTGAGTATATTCATACATCACCCTTTTGATTTTAAATTCTGGTGTAGTGTCTCACCCTTTCTTATATAAAATAATAGCTAGCACTAAGATAAGAGAGTTGTCTCATGGTGGAGGTTGTATTGAGGTTTGACAACTATGTCAAATCCTTCCATTGTGATTTAGATTGTAGGTGTAATTTAAAATGTTCAATCCTTGTTTTTATAGTTTTCTAGAATGCTCAATATGAATTTAACCAACCTTATTGGATTGACTCCCACAAAAGGTACATCATATGCTACTAGTATTTAGTGAAGATATTATAGATCTAATCAAACAAAGGATAAACTTAACTACTTGGAAAATATGCATTATCTACTCAAACCCATAACAAATTAGTAAATATGTGTAGAGTAAAAAAATGTACAACTTAAAATTTCTACACTATAAATTGCATTCAATTTAGAGTCCACTCCTATAGCATGTTTTAGGTTTTATTCCAACCCTACCTTTAGCATTTCCCAATCCAAGTGTAAATTATGTGTTATTCTTTATGTTTTTATTAAACTCTATACTTCTTTAGATATTTCAACTTATTTATGTCATTATCATTATTTTTTCCTTATGTCACACTTTATTGGGATTGCATAAGTTTCACTTACAAAATTAAAACCATATGACTATTTTTAACTCACCTAACCAAATTCCACCGCATTTTCTCCAATGACCCTTTTGGAGAAATGCATTGTTTATGATTCATTGATTAATAGTTGATATGGTATAACATTCTTCTAATTTATTAATTTATTTTGCATTGTTTATGATTCAATGATTAGTAGTTGATCTTGATATAGTATCTTTTGAGATGGTATGATATCTATACTACTAAACCTTGGAACTAAGTGTGCAAGTGGTTTATGATCACTTTTGGGTGATACTTCGTTATCTTATTATTTTGAAACTCTCATTTTTTATATATTTTTAATTAAAGTAAGAGAATAATTACAAGAGAAAAGGAGGCCAAAAGGCTACCAAGAAAAACCAAAAAATAAAAAACAAACAACCTATTGGGACTATAAAAATTTGATGTTTTTTCATATGTTTTCACTCATAAATTTCTAGATTTGGTCCTATCGTATGCATATTTCACCCATATTTTTCCATATTGTCCCATTGAATCCGTTGGATCATGCATATTTTACATTATGGTTCATATGGGCATTAGAATACCTCTGTCTCCTCGACCCATTGTACGTTTTTTTGCTAACATAAGTCTGTGTTTCCTATCAACAAGACTTATTATTTGTCATGGCGATTGGTTTTCACTTACAGGCACCGTTTGACAGTTGTTGCGGTGTCGACATATGGTCATAGCAAGTTTTTTGGGTCTTGTTGACAAATGCATTATGGATTCTCTTCGGCCAGACTTGGCGGTATCGACATCACGTCTTGGCGATTATCTTTTGTCTTGGCGACCGGCGTGTGGAGACATCTATTGGTGTAGGTTGTGGCTGTCGGGGTGGTATCTCACCGAATTCAATATGTCTCCCCGACTATGCTTGTGGTGGTTCATTGGCAAAGGCTATGGGTTCTCGACAGAGGGTCTTGGCGAGTATCATTTGTCTCACCGACGAAGCACATAAGATTTTTCCAAATGACTTTCGGTGGGAGATATTGTGATCATTGTAAGGTCTTGGTGAGTGACCTTCGGTCTCGCCGACCTTACACATGGATTCCCTCTCATAGACCTTTCGGTAAGAGTTGATTTTTTCGGCATATGGTCATAGCGAAGTATATGTGTCTCGCCGACAGGTTACTAAAGGGTTTCTATTGAACAGCTTTCGGCGAGATATTGGCTATGTCTCGGTGACCAATATGTTTGGTTGAGTGCTCTAGGTATAACTTGGGCAATCTCTATATGGTCTCCTCGAGTGCGATATGTCACAGCGATAATGAATCAACGAGTGGCTTTTGGCAGGAGTTTTGTGCTATCTTGGCGAAGGGGTATGACCTCAGGGTCTTTCGGTATAACAATGTAATCTACAAGATTTCTTCCCGATGGTTGAATGTTATAGCGACAGTGAATGAAATGAAAAGTGTAGATCGATGAAAGACCTCTTGTGCCCCGACGACTTGGAAGTAATAAAGGACTTTCGGCTTGACAGGGTGATTTTGGTATGTTGTCTCCCCAATATCACAATGTTATAACAAAGCAAAAGGGGAACAAAAAAGAATACTATATGGCTTTGGTGTGACAAATGGATTGCTATGGCGACATACGGATGGTAATAGACTTTTGGTGAAACATGAAGTATCTATATAAGGTCTCTCCGATACCATTGGGTTATGGCTACTGTGAATGAAAACGATATGAGCACGTCGGTATGGGACATTCTTGTGTTGCAATGATAGGTTTGAAGGCTTTTGATAACACTTTGGGGTCCTCTGTGAGATGTCTCATTGACATCACAGAGTCAAGGAAAAACAAAATGAGTAGGGGAAGCGATTGACGAGTGAATTGCCTTCGGCATACCCACTGTCTTGTCTCGTCAACTGTTCACTGATGAATAATAGAATTTCAAACACTGAGGCCGACATGTATCTACTTGGATGACCGTTGCTGGCCGACTTGATTGGAGCCCGAATTCTATGGAGGGCTGACATGTTATTTCAATATGATTTATTTTCTCATGCTAGTGTATAAATAGGCATTTTGTAATTGTAAAATGACACCAGTTATTAGTTATTTGATAAGTAGGAAAATTGTATGGATACAAAATAGTAAATTTATCAAATCAGAGGCTATGATGCATGTTCTAAAATGGAGGTATTTATGAATGTCAATTGATTTTGCTGCACATGTTTGGTATCAGTTATCTGTTGAATTTAATAATAAAATTGCTAAGTTGTCTCCAAGTTGGATTCTTTCTGATTGTTTAAATTGATATGACAAGTTTGTATTCAATTTATTAGTGCACATTTGTTGTACTTGTGTGATCAATTGATTGGTTCTTTCAAGTAAAGACTAAATCCTTTTAGTTGATCACAGTAATCAAAGAGATTCAATTGGATTATTCAAGTAGAGCTTAGCAATCACATTCTTGCATGTTTATACAAGTTGTAAGCATAATATATGCCATATAATTTGAATTTCCTCAAAGAAGTGTTGCTCATCTTGATCTCATTTGACTCCACATACCCAATAAGGCACAAGTCTTTGCACTTCACTATTTGAACTTATTCAATTTTCTTTACATCTATTTGTCAAGCATTCATCTAGGATTCGGGTCAAAATATTGTTACTTTTTTCAAGTTGGATTTCATTTTGTTCATCTTCCATTGCCATTGTGAACAAATTGCTTTAAGAAGATAATCACAAATTAAGTCTACACCATTCGGAGAGGTACACCCACCCAGGTCTTGCAGCACCTAAAGCGTAGAAGGTTGAATTCTTTCGATCTTGTTTGTTACCCTGAAGCATATCAAGAGATTGGAAGCCTCTTGATGCATTCAGCCTACATTTTTGAGAGCTAACACAACCTAAAATACCCAAGAAAAGGACCGAAACAAGAACAACTCCAAAAGAGAAAAGCCCCATTACAGAAGAGGAGAATCAAACTCTAAATTTAAAAATATGATACAGTTGCTTTAAGCATAGAGTGTCATCTTTTTGTAGCTACAGGGCACGAGTATGGAGTTTGTGATTAATGAGGAGTTTATTGTTTCCATTACTGGTTTTCCATTGGTGGGTCATAAATTTTTCACGGAGAGGAAGAGTAATGATGATGCCATGGACCAGTTCTTCAAAGATGAACAAAAGAAGCTAATTAAGTTGACTTCATGGGGCTACGAATGAACTTCTTTGAAGAAAATTTGTGCTGATGTTGTAGAGGTCATCATGCAGTATGCTACCCTAGATGGTCAATATACTGCAATCTTAGGTCACCATTTCACTTTGTTGAATCATTTCAGACATGGGATATATATTTTGTTCCCTTTCTTTCTTTTTTCTTCATTGGAAGTGTCAGTGTATGCTCATCTAAAAAATAGGAGATCTCTTGTTCTCCATGAGGGCCCCATATTGCTCATAATGGAGCATGTGAGAGCCCTTATCCCTGCCAAGATCATTAAAGGTAAGGTGAAGGTTGTTAGTAAAGAATCCCTCTTGACTAGTTTAGATACCAGTGCTATTGGTGATGAGGAATGGAATGAAGAGGACGAGGGTGGGTCTTTGTCCCCTGCGGTGGCCCCTTCTAAGAAGAGAAAGAAGGGGAATCTCAAGGGGAAACGTGCTGCTAAGAAGATTGTTTTATAGGAGTTAGAATTCCATTCTAGTATTAATGATACTAATGTCATCTTTGGTGGTTCCCAGTCTAAGGGAGATAATGAGCTTAAGGGTCAGGGTTCTATTGTGAATGGGCGTAAGGAGAAGGGCATGCTTGATAATATTGGGGGTAAGGAAGCCAAGGAAATGTCGCATAGGACATCCAAGCGAATTGCAAAACTAAAAAATAGGTTGTCAAAGGTGATTTGAATAGTATTAAGGACCAAGTTAAGGAGAAGGGTGCTATGGATTTTGTTGATGAAATTAATGAATCTCCTATTTGACAGTCACCCAGTGTGGAGCTTTTTGGTGGGAAGTCTATGCATGAAGATGAGGGGATTAATCCAAGTCCTGGAAATCTAGAGCCTCTTAAGGTGAATCCTCTCTCTGAGGATTTATCTTACCTAAATGATGACAATACTTCAATGTTTGAGCTTTTGGATATGGTTTGTTCGAGGGATACTAGCACGTTTAAGCTAGCCAAGTGGACATTGCAAGAATTTAATAGGGTGAATATCAAGATCAGGGGTCTGAAAAAGAACATGCAAAGCATGTCAAAGGGTTCTTCCTCAAATATTTTGATTGAAAGAATTATGGACTTAGAGTGCTCCTTTTGGGATTTCAAATCCCTATGTGAGCAGTGCCTCTCTGAAATGGAGGCTAAGATTAATGAAACTAATGTGGAAATCAAGAAACTTCTACAAGTTAGCCACAGTTCAGTCAAGAATAGTGTTGAGTCTCTAGAGGTCCTCTTTCACAAGATAAGTGAACTAAGGGAATACCAACTTTACTTTGTAGAGTTGATGGAGAAGGACCAGTCTTCAAAGGGAAAGGGGAAGAAGGTTAGAAAAGATGAGGCAAAGGGCCCATGTACCAAAGGTAGGGGTAATTTGAGGAAGACCTTTGAGGAGGAGAAGAAAGAACTGATAAACATGGTTGAACTACATTGTAACTAGGAGATTGAGGTGGCTAACACCTTAAAGAACATGAAATAGTGTCTATTTCTATGTTGTTTTATGTTCCTATTTCTTTGCTACTGGGTTTCTATGTTTTGGTTGTTGTTTTGCTACTGGCTACTATTGATGGTTCAATTTTTTTTTATATTTGATTAACTTTTCATCTATTTTTTTGTAAAGGGTTTTGGGTCCCTTCCAAACCTATTTTTCCCTTATAATCAAAATAATTAATATTTGACCTTATCCAAATGATTGCTAATCTTCACATGTTCTTTGGGACCCCCTGTAGTTGAGAGCACAAAAAAATAGTTTGAAAAATAATATCAGAGTAAAACCTTAGCATTTTTGCTTCTTGGCCAACATTATGGTATGAAAAAATAACCAAGTATATAGTTTTACATATATTAAGTAAAATAATCTACCCCAAAAAAATTTTAACAATATTATTTTGAAAACAAGGCCCAAAATTTCTTCTTTCCAACATAAAACATGATCAAAGATAGTAGGGAGATAATTAAAAATATCATTCCACTTTGTTTTTGTCCATGCACAATCCCAAAAAATGTATTTCAAACTTTCATTGTGTTGACAAAATGGGAATTTATCTGGTTGAACCATCATACATCTCAACTTGTCACTGACATGCAACTTGAAATATAAAACCTTCCAAGATAGAATATGATCATCAACCTCAACCTTATACCACAAAACTTGATACTCAAAAAAAAATTCTTTTCTTGGAATCTACATTTACACTTTTGATTCAATCTAAGATTTAAATGCAAAGTAGGCAAGAGACTCAAATAAAAAAAATTAAAGGAAAGAAAGAAAGATAATGTTTAAACAACCACCACCAATCCTTGAACAAATTATATTGCAATGGATTTCAAAACTTCATAACAAGATCAATAGGAATCAAATATTTTACAAAAATGGCATACCCCTCAAACCTACTATTTAATCAAAGATTATTTGTAATATTTTTCTAGGTAGCCTAGTCCAATGAATTAAAATCCTACAAGTCCCCAAACTGTAAAACCCCTTTATTGAATAAATAATAAGCTTGTCTTTGAAATGACACATCAAGAGGATACCCTTGATATTGCATCATTTTGTTCCACCAAATAGATGTAGACCCAAAACTGAATCCATGTTGCAATGGATATTTTTTCTAGTTCAAGCATTTGCACACTTGTTGCCAAGCCTTCCATATGGTCTACAAAGGAAATAAAGCTTTAATATGAAAAAATGAGCCAACAAAATTTTATCCAACCACTTGATAGATTGCCATTTCATTTTGACTGAAGCTTGAATAACATGATGATGAATTGGGTTTTTCCAAGGCTCTTCTCTATTAACAACTCCAATTATCCATTTTGTTTTAAAAACAAACTCCTTGAGTTTTGGGATCCAACAAGCTTGGCCCATCTTTGGCTTTAGGTTGGATACAATGTAACCAAGCGAACTTGAAACCAATATTACCACTTTAGTTAGACCATAAAAAGTTGTGAACAATTTTATTTAGGTCATCATAACATTTTTTAGAAGGCATCCAACAAGATGAATAATACACATGTGATGCCAAAAATATGCAATTCACAACTAGAAACTTTCAAACTAAAGATAAAATTTTGTTTTCCCAACTGCAAAGTTTCTTTTTCACCTTATTAAGATACCACTTCCACACATAAGAAAGGGAAACACCTAACCCAAATGGGATGCCAAAGTAATGAGAAATTTTTTCATGTTTAACTTGTTTCCACTCTTTAGGAATTCAATGAGGAGGTGCATCTATTTGTATCATAATAAATTCAGTTTTGTGATGAGCCAACTAAGAACTAGAAATATAACAATAAAGGTTAAGGACTTCTATCATAATACTAATCTTCTCTTCAAAAATTTGAAGAAACATTAAAAAAATGCAAGTTAATCACAATTGTATTATTGGGGATGGAAATACCCTTGACCTTGTTAATTTGATAGTGTTTTTGTAGCAGGTATCAAAGGGCATCAACAACACAAACATCAAGAAGAGGAGACAAAGCACAACCTTCCTTGATTAAATTTTGAAGGGGGAGTGTGTCTAAAAATTATTTATTTATTATTAGTTGAGTATTGAAATCATTAAATTTTTTTGAACATGCTTACATAACTTGGGACCAAAACCCAACTATTGCAACATCTTGTGTATAAAGCTCCAATATATTTTACCATAAGCTTTATCAAAATCCAACTTGACAAGGAGTGTATTTTTACTTTATTTTTTATCCCAAATTATATATTTTCCCATGCAAGGATAATACTATAATGGAACAATCTCCTACCAAGGAACCATATTTTTCTAGCCTAACAATCCCTTTCACTATAGGTTTAATCCTTACAACTATGGCTTCAACAATAATTTTATAAGAGGTTAAGAAAAGTAATGGGATGCTATCCAAAGATAGTTTCTTCATTTTTCTCTTTCAAAATGAGTTTAATAAGAACCCTATTAATATTAGGCCCTAATGAATCTATCTCTAAAGCCTCCAAATATAACAAATAAAAATAATCTTTAATATATTGCCACATAGTTTAATAAAACTCCACTAAAAGTCCCATCAATCCTAAGAGTTTATAATAGTATCCATAGAAAATATAGCATGTTCTTATTGGTGTAAATAGGTTTTTTACCTATCTAGGTCCTATGTACATGTTAAGTCAACTTAGGTCCTAGGACGAAATCTTTCTAGATAGAGTTAGTTGTCACTAGATCGTATCTTCTCTTTTGGCATTTAATGCTTGTATCCTAAGTAATTTAATATTTGTTGAGGTAGTTGTATCATTGTATAGGATTAAGACACATGCCATGATCTTGACTAATCCTATCTCTCACTTTTCCTTTATAAGAAAGGCATCATATATACATTATCATATTCAATCTATCAATTTATTACATCCATAATCACTCTCATTTCTCTCTTGTGGAAGTTATTTTTGTCTTGTAGATGATCCTGGATTGTTAAGGAGTTCACCATAAACTCCTACATGATATTAGAGCTTTTGTGCTACAAACTTCTTCCTAGATCTGAGGGGTCACAAATCTTGTCATGAAATTTTTGTTGGGTGCGAGTTAGAGTTTCAAGGACCTCACCATTGAATCTAGGGTGTGAAAGAAAGTTAGGTTTTCCTTTTGTTTCATTAAATTTCATCATGTTTTGACTGATCTACAAGGGTTTGAAGGAGGGTTTCAATTGCTAGATCCAGGGGGTAGTTGATTTTTTGGAGCAATTTGGGTTGAAATATTCCCTCTCATTGCATTTGGAAGGCTTGAGAACCTAAGGAATGACTATCAATTCATCAATTTTTGACGCCTTTTTTCAAAGGCATCATTCAATTTTTTGCATAGTTCGTGAATTCCATATGACCATACAGATCTGTACTTGGTCATACTGTATGGTGTCATACCTATGGTCATAGTCTACAAAATCAATTGTATCATTGACATCTTCAAGTAGAATATTTCATTTTTTGCATCATCATTCGATCAACACAGTACTTGGTTTGTGGATTGGGCATACAAATTTCCCATTTAAGTCTTTTTTAGTGGGTATTGTGGTACAATCTCTATCATTTTAATTAATAAAAATTATGTTATAGTATTTTGAATGCCCATCCTTTTTTGTTTGGTTCCTGGTCGCTTTATTATACAACTGTAGTCACTTCTGCTATCGGGAGGGGCTTAGGCCTCAAGTGACACGACTTGTGGCTTGTAGCCCTAGTGGTGCTATTAGTGGTGACTAATATTTTTTTTATAATAGTGGTCATATGAGGAACCACCAAATAAGCCCCTGAGGGCTAAAATTTTGACCCCCGAAGGCCCTAATAGGCCCTTTTTTTCAAACTTTTATAACTTGCAACCTAGGATATTTTTTTTGTCAACGAGATATTGTTGGAAAGTTGGCTTCACCATTTTTGTAGTGGTGTAAGTTATTTTCCAAAAAAAATTGTTTTGAGGCATTTATTGTTGTTTGAAGTCAAATCTTCATTTTTGGCTCCTGAGCACATAACTTTTTGCCATGATCTCCAATTTTCAAAATTGTTGTAGCGTTGGAAAGGTATCGAGGAGCTCTATCATGCCATCCATGCACTTTTTCATATTTTTTTCCTAGGTATACCATGATTTTAGTTCTTTCCAAAATGGGTTTCTTGGAGATTACTTGGATATTTTGATAGTTGGGAGGGTGCAATTTTGATTTTTTCACTTCATTTCAATTCTAAAATGATGTTTTATATCCTATTGCTTCATTCAAATTCTAGAGTTTCTCCATATCAAGAGTGTTTGAATGTTCCATGATATTGGGATTGCTATTGCTTTATCATGATTCCAAGTGTGAGTCCATGAGTGACTCTAATACGATTTCTAGCATCAAAATTATTTTTCCTTTGCTTGCCTTGATTAAGGATTCTAGTGTTACTCCACCAGTGTGCTTCCAATGTTTCTTTGCAATAGGTTATCTCATTGAGGTGGGGTTGAATGGTCTTTTCTTCATCTCTCTTATGGGGTTTCTTTTTCCTCAAATGGGATTTTGTCCTCTTATTTTTCATGGAGAGC
Source organism: Sequoia sempervirens (assembly GCA_007258455.2). Taxonomy (NCBI): domain Eukaryota; kingdom Viridiplantae; phylum Streptophyta; class Pinopsida; order Cupressales; family Cupressaceae; genus Sequoia; species Sequoia sempervirens. Next base: position 231,000,528 of record VDFB02105785.1, read on the forward strand.
ATTATTGTATCTTTTCTCTCTTTTGAGGATGAGTTTTGTCCCATTGGGTTTTCTCCCTTTCTCTATTTGTGAGAGATTTCATTTGCATTTGTACATGGATACCTCACATGGCCTCGTAGCCAAGACCCATCTTTGTGTCATTTGCATAATAGTAGTCCCTAAGTTGTACTTAAGGGGGGCGTCGGTGTAAATAGGTGTTTTACCTATCTAGGTCCTATTTACATGTTAAGTCCACTTAGTTCCTAGGAGGGAATATTTCTAGATAGTGTTAGTTTTCACTAGATCTTATCTTATCTTTTGATATTTAATGGTTGTGTCCTAAGTCATTTAATATTTATTGAGGTAGTTGTCTCATTGTACAAGATTAAGACACATGTAACGATCTTGTCTAACCTTATCTCACACTTTTCCTTTATACGAAAGGAATCATATGTGCATTATCATATTCAATTTGGAAATCTTGCATCCATAATCATAACATGATATTTTTGCCATTTCTCTCTTTTGGAAGTTATTGTTGTCTTGCAGGTGTCTTGGGGTGTTGAGGAGTTCACCATAAAATCCTATAGTTCTAAGTCTTCAATGGAAATATTACATTCTAAAAATTAATAATAATCAATAACTAATTTCATGGAAATATGATCGTTAATAATATCTTCCAAAATTGATTAAACATAGATTGCCAATGTGAATCTTCTTTAAAAAGTTTCTCATAATAGTTCTAAAACATTTTTTCTCTTCCATATTTTTATGAACATATCTATTTTCATCTTGAATAGCTCTAATATAATCCTTATATATCTATTGTTTAAAAAGTTAAAGTATTTAGAACTTCTATTACCTTTGTTGGTCATATTGTGCCCTACACACACACCCTGCTGAAAGCGAGGAACCCTCTTTTTTATTTTTCTTTTGGTTCAGGTTTTGGTATTTTCCAAGTGAATGTTCACTTTGGGTGAGATTTTGTAAAATATGGGTCTTTTATTTATCCATGTCTTGGATTTCATAGATTCTTGATCATTTTTGGGTTTAATATTTAAATTTTGAGTTGCAAAACTTTGTTACTTGAAATCCCCATAGTTTTTCTCATTACAAGAAATCTAAGGTTGTCGAACTTCAACCCCTATATGACCTTGGTTCTATCCATTTGAAATTCCACACTAGTCCAATGATATTTAAATCTCCATAGGGTTGAGTGTATACTCAAATACAATAGACTAGGAAACTCAAGATCCCCACAAAGTTAAAACACCATCGATTTTTCACATGGGTGAAGCACCCTCATATCTCTGTAAGATACATCAATTACCACTCATTGAAAAATACCCATAAGCATCCATACATATGTCATTCATCCTTAATATTGGCTCCTTTCACACCCACCTTCCTTTCATTCCTGTGGTACTTTTGTCAAAGGTTGGAAACTATGTAAAATTTTGCAATGTCTTTGGTCTGCCATCAATATCCATTCGATCCCTATTTCCCTACAAAATTTTAAGTTGAGAAATTTATACCCATGTCCATATCTATCCACTTTTCCTACACAATTGTGCTCCCCTAAAATACCTACAGTGGCTCCACATTTAATTCTACATCATACCACTCCCAAATCTTTGCAATATCATTATCCATGCGACCTTTGTGAGTTTTTTGGAATCCATCTCAGTGTCCATCATGGGTGGTTGACCTAGTTGATTTCTCAAATCACAATCTTCTACGATTGGCCTTGTATTTTTGAGCCAATTGAAATGAGTAAAATATAATTACAACCTGGTCTAGTCATTCATTGGGTATGAGATCAGAAGATAAATCAAAGATGTCAGTGTTGCTAATGAACATATTTGGTGTGAATCCAAAATATATCTAAGAGAAATTTGGTTGAACAAAATACAATTTCCAAGTCATCTAGATGTCTATAGTTGAGCCCAAATATTTATGTGCAAATTATTATAGTGGAGTTTGTTGTGGAAACAAAAGTGTAAAACCCACAAACTAACGTAGGAGCATCTGTGGTTGACCAACAATCTTGCATCAACCAAAATAATATTTTAATTCAATTTCCTAAGGTTTTATAGGTAATTATCTTGGTTAGGTAATTTGAAAAGTTATATTAAGTTAAACATTAAATAATTACCCTTTTTATTATTTTGTTGCAATTTTGGGGTGTGGAGACAATTTAGGGGGATTTTGAAATTGTCTAATAAAAAAATTGGCAATAAATATTCTTGGAAGTGGATTTGGAGGGATTTATAAGTTTGAATTATGCATTTAAAACTTCCTAAAAGAATTCATGAAAAAGTGGGCACCCAAGGTGAGCTGGCAGGAGTTACATTGGAAACTACCCTAAAATCTAGGAATGGACGCCAATTTTGGCAATTTTAGTGGGAGTGGGTTTATGAATGCATTTTTAATATTATGGAATATTTTTGGCATTAATTTTTGGAGGTTTCTTCCCAAATTGGTCTTGGATTTTTTCTAGAGAAGTTTTGGGAGCCTGTTTTTGAAGATTATAACTAATTTGTACTTGGTTTTGGTAGCCATTCTTGGCTAGATTGTGTAGGTTGTTGTTGCAGGTGTGGATTTTCTTGGAGAAGGTAGAAATGATGTTTTGTTGTAGTTTTGAAGGTGTGTGGATAGAAGCAAATATATTTGAAATTTGTTACTTTATTGTAGCAAGAACTTCTCATTGAAGATTGCATATTAAAGGAGCTAGAAGCTACATGAAGGGAATAGATTGAAGGAGGTTAATTTGTAATTGATCTTTGCTATTTTTAAGAGACTTAAATCAGTCTTATTTCAATTTTTAATGGTTTATATCATCCCATATGGTTGTATATGATGTATTTTCATTTTGGTAATGATTTCCATGTAATTCGAAGAAAAGTTGAATAGTTAATGAATCAAATTATTGGTAGATTTTTTTGTGTTATTTCAAACAATTTTTGAGTTGAATCTTATATTGTTGGGTGTTTGTGATTGAGGTTTGGAACCTCTTTCATCAGTGGTATTAGAGTGGGAGTTCCTGAGTGTGCAGGCGGAAGCATCAATATGAGGGAGTTTGTACCAGGACCTATGGTGGTGTGTTTGTGATTTACATGTAGACAGATCGTTGGACATGAGGTAGTCTATAATAGAGAGGATGGGATGAGTCATGAGGAGGCCCGTAAGAAATTTTTTTTGGGAACATTATTAGAGAAATAGTTCCTAAGTGTGTAGGAAAAAGTGTCAATGTGAGGCAGTTTGCACCAGGACCTATGGTAGTGTGTTTGTGATTTACATGTCGACAGATCATCGGACATGAGACAATCTATACCAAAGAGGATGGGATGAGTTATGAGGAGGCCTGTAAGAATTTTTTTTTGAGAAAATTATTGGAAAGAAGTAGAAAATAAGAAGTATCATGAAGAATTTGAAAAATCAAGGTCGAAGTAGATGCATTGCAAAAGATGGTTAAGGACATGAGAGCATGGGATGAGAGATACAAGAAGAAGAATGTTTTCATAAAAGAGGATAGTGAAGAGAATATTAGAAAGAAAGAGTGTTGTATCCCTTTGGTAGGGGTTGAATGTAAGGAAGAATATGTAGGGGCAGCCCACAAAAATGGAGAAGATAATGAGGTGCAAGTTTCATCGATAGCATGTGAATGGAGTGCATTATGTGAAGTGGATGAAGAAGGTTTACAATAAAAAATTATGAACATGGATGGTCCTAAGTTTGATGAGTAGGTTGGAGAGGAAGATGAAGATTATTTCTTGCTTAAAGAAGAGATGCAAAGAATCAACAAGTTGTTGGAAGGAGAATTGATGGAAAAACATGAAGAGGAGTTAGCAAAAAAATTCATTAGAGATGAGAAAATGGATGTTGCAGCAAAGAATGAGGAAAAAGATGTTGGGGCAGCGAACAAGAATGAGGTAAATTTTCATTTTGAATTTAGTTTTAATGATTCTATACCTTCTTTGGTGAGTGTAGAAGATGATTTCAAGCAAGAAGAGAGTATGCAAATGGAAATTTCTAATTTTCATGGAGTAATAATTGCAGATTTGTATAAAGATATAGAGGATTTTGATTAATATTTAGATAATACATATTTGGATGTAGAATTTGTAGAGGATGTTGTAGGTGAAACATGGTGGAGGTGGTCAGTTTATGGTGGGTTGAATCCCATAAAAGCAGAGAGGAGAATGTATGGTATTATGAGGAGGATGGTACATGGTGGATACAAGTCCACAAGAGGAGAGACAAATGGAATACAAAGTTGTTAGAGAAGGAGGTTGCTTGTTCCAACTAAGTGTTGGAAGAGGAGGAAGAAGAAAAAATCAGGGATATTAGTTCCAGTGATGGAGTTTTTTGGGGATTGCTTGCAATTCAAAAGGGTGGTACTACCGCTCAACTTCATTTTGTGAATAGGGATTCACAAAATTTTTCCTACCCTGGGTGTCTGATGCAAGAGCATCTATGGTTGACTAGCAATCTTGCATCAACCAAAATAATATTTTAATTCAATTTCCTAAATTTTTGTAGGTAATTATCTTAGTGAGGTAATTTGAAAAGTTATATTAAATTAAACATTAAATAATTACCCTTTTTATTATTTTTTGGCAATTTTAGGGTGTGGAGACAATTTAGGAGGATTTTGAAAATTGTCTAATATTGAAAAAAATTGGCAATAAATATTATTGGGAGTGGATTTGGAGGGATTTATAAGTTATGAATTATTCCTTTAAAATTTCCTAAAAGCATTCATGAAAAAGTGGTCACCCAAGGTGAGTTGGCAGGAGTTACATTGGAAACTACCCTAAAATCTAGGAATGGACTCCAATTTTGAAAATTTTAGTGGGAGTGGGTTTATGAATTCATTTTTAATATTATGGAATATTTTTGGGATTTAGTTTTGGAGTTTTTTTCCCAACTTGGTCATGACTTTTTGCTAGAGAAGCTTTGGGAGCCTGTTTTTGAAGATTATAGGCAATTTGGACTTGGTTTTAGTAGCCATTCTTGGCTAGATTGTGTAGGTTGTTGCAGGTGTGGATTTTCTTGGAGAAGGTGGAAAGGATGTTTTGTTGTAGGTTTGAAGATTTTTGGACATCAACAAATATATTTGAAATTTGTTGCTTTATATCAGCAAGAACTTATCATTGAAGATTGCATATTAAATGAGCTAGAAGCTACATGAAGGGAATAGATTGAAGGAGGTAAGTTTGTAATTGATCTTTGCTATTTGTAAGAGACTTATATCAATATTATTTCAATTTGTAATGGTTTATATCAAACCATATGGCTATATATGATGTATTTTCATTTTGGTAATGATTTCAATGTAATACAGAGAAAAGTTGAATAGTTAATGAATCAAACTGTTTGTAGGTTTTTTTTGTGTTATTTCAAACAATTTTTGAGTTGAATCTTATGTTTTTGGAATTTTTTGATTGAGGTTTGGACCCTCTTTTGTTAGTGGTATCAGAGCGAGAGTTCCTGAGTGTGCAAGAAAAAAGTGTCGATGTGAGGCAGTTTGCACCATGACTTGTGGTAGTGTGTTTGTGATTTACATGTCGACAGATTGTTAGATGTGAGATAGTCTATACCACAGAGGATGGGATGAGTCATGAGGAGGCTCGTAAGAAATTTTTATTGATTAAATTATTTGAAAGAAGTAGAAAATATGAAGTATCATGAAGAATTTGAAAAGATCAAGGTCAAAGTAGATGCATTGCAAAAGATGGTTAAGGAAATGAGAGCATGGGATGAGAGATACAAGAAGAAGAATGTTTTCATAAAAGAGAACATTGAAGAGAAGATTAGAAAGAAAGAGTGTTGTATCCCTTTGGTAGGGGCTGAATGTAAGGAAGAATATGTGGGGGCAGCCCACAAAATGGAGAAGATAGTGAGGTGCAAGTTTCAACGATACCATGTGAATGGAGTGTATTATGTGAAGTGGATGAAGAAGGTTTACAATAAAAAATTATGAACATGGATGGTCCTAAGTTTGATGAGCAGGTTGGAGAGGAAGATGAAGATGATTTCTTGCTTAAAGAAGAGATGAAAAAAATCAACAAGTTGTTGGAAGGTGAATTGATGGAAAAAAATGAAGAGGAGTTAGCAAAAAAATTCATTAGAGATGAGAAAATGGATGTTGCAGCGAAGAATGAGGAAAAAGATGTTGGGGTAGCGAACAAGAATGAGGTAAATTTTCATTTTGAATTTAGTTTTAATGATTCTATACCTTCTTTGGTGAGTGTAGAAGAGGATTTCAAGTAAAAAGAGAATATGCAGATGGAAATTTCTAATTTTCATAGAGTAGTAATTGCAGATTTGTATAAGGATATAGTGGATTTTGATTGTTATTTGGATAATACATATTTGGATGTAGAATTTGTAGAGGATGTTGCAGGTGAAACTTGGTGGAGGTGGTCAGTTTATGGTGGGTTGAATCCCACAAAAGCAGAGAGGATAATGCATGGTATTAGGAGGATGGTACATGGTGGGTACAAGTCCATGAGAGGAAAGACAAATGGAGTGCAAAGTTTTCAGAGAAGGAGGTTGCTTGTTCCAACTAAGCGTTGGAAGAGGAGAAAGAAGAAAAAATCAGGGATACTAGTTTCAGTGATGGAGTTTGTTGGGGATTGCTTGCAATTCAAAAGGGTGGTACTACCACTCAACTTCATTTTGTGAATAGGGATTCACAAAAAATTTCCTACCCTAGGTGTCTGATGCAAGAGCATCTATGGTTGTCCAACAATCTTGAATCAACCAAAATAATATTTTGATTCAATTTTCTAAGGTTTTGTAGGTAATTATCTTGGTGAGGTAATTTTCAAAGTTATATCAAGTTAAACATTAAATAATTACCCTTTTTATTATTTTGTTGTAATTTTGGGGTGTGGAGACAATTTAGGGGGATTTTAAAAATTGTCTAATATTGAAAAAAAATGGCAATAAATATTCTTGGGAGTGGATTTGGAGGGGTTTATAAGTTTGAATTATGCATTTAAAACTTCCTAAAAGCATTCATGAAAAAGTGGGAACCCAAGGTGAGTTGGCAAGAGTTACATTGGAAACTACCCTAAAATCTAGGAATGGACTCCAATTTTGGCAATTTTAGTGGAAGTGGGTTTATGCATGCATTTTTAATATTATGGAATATTTTTGGCATTTATTTTTGGAGGTTTCTTCCCAAATTTGTAGTGTATTTTTTCTGGAGAAGATTTGGGAGCTTGTTTTTGAAGATTATAGACAATTTGGACTTGGTTTTGGTAGCCATTCTTGGCTAGATTGTGTAGGTTGTTGTTGCAGGTGTGGATTTTCTTGGAGAAGGTGGAAAGGATTTTTTTTGTAGGTTTCAAAGTGTATGGATAGCAGCAAATATATTTGAAATTTTTTGCTTTATTGCAGCAAGAACTTCTCATTGAAAATTGCATATTAAAGGAGCTAACAGCTACAAGAAGAGAATAAATTGAAGGAGGTCAATTTGTAATTGATCTTTGCTATTTGTAAGAGACTTATATCAATATTATTTAAATTTTTAATGGTTTATATCAGCCCATATGGCTGTAGATGATGTATTTTCATTTTGGTAATGATTTCCATGTGTGACACCGAAATCTAGTTTAAGCTGTGACTTCAATATTCTTCATAATTAGTATTCTTCATGATCATGATTAAATAATGTCAATTATTTAATTATTCTCCTATAGTCTTCATTTCTTCTATTAATTAAATAATTTTAATTATTTAATTAATTCTTCTTTATTCTATCGATTAATTAAATAAACATTTTTTTTAATTATGTTACTAATTAACCTTATCCTTCTTGTCAAATTAAATAAATTCTTATTTAATTTACTCTTTATCATACTTCAACTATAATTAAATAAATTCTTTATTTATTTAATTATTCATTTAAATCCCTTCATCACTTAATTAAATAAATCTTATTTATTTAATTATTCTTCAAATATCAAATCTTAAATTAAATGAATTACTTCATTCATGAATTCTATTTTAACGCATTCCTCTATATTTAGATAATTGTGTGAGTTATCTAAGTATTCACTTTTACTCGACTCAAAGATCTATTCAAATTGCTCATTTAACTCTTGATTTAATGTCTGAGTGGCGTTCTCGAGTAATCTCTTCGTCAAATCTTTCAATCATCCAGTTCTAACTCAATTGCGTGTACATGCATATTGATTAAATATTCTTATTTAATTAATTAAACCTTGTCGTGCATTCAAACAAGAGTTGCTTTAATCAATCTTCATCTTTGTCATGCAAAGATAATTCTTGTTTTGAATACCAAGCTGGAAGATTAAATCATTTATTTAATCTTTAATTCTATTTCTAATTTGTATCCTCATGTCATTGCTGAAAGTTATCGGAATGCATGTCTAATCTGTCGATCTCAACTGTTGTTGATCTTTCAATCTTGGCCTGTCATTCGAATAATCAATTTTCTATAAATTGATCTGTCATTCTTCATTCCAATCTCTCTTGAAAACAAAATCTTATGACTTTTGAGAGCACATATCTTGAATCTTCGATGTTTTTCTAATCATTATCTTAGGCTATACTTGCATGAACTTACGAAAAATCTGAGGGCAATTATACTACACAAGCAAAATGGAGAAGGGCAATCGAGATGAATCATGGAAATACGTACAAATTTGGTGAGATTGTTCTAAGTTTTATTTACATTTTTACTTTCCTTTGTTCTTTGTTGCTTAGCATTAGATTGCATTTAGATATGTATTGCATGTTTGCTTTTGATCTTCTTTGTGCACTTTCTTGGCATTACACCATGAAATATGGAGAAAATTTGAATAGTTAATGAATCAAACTATTTGAAGATTTTTTTGTGTTATTTCAAACAATTTTTGAGTTGAATCTTATGTTGTTGGGAGTTTGTGATTGAGGGTTGGATCCTCTTTCATCATAAACTTAAATAATTACAACCTTCACAAAACTGCTACTCTTCAATTGCAATTCATTACAATAATAGTTTTGCATTCAAGGCAACAAGATATATATAATATCTTAACCTATGTCAAACTTAGAAAAAACCAACCTTTTTTTATTGATTTTTTTTTATTGTTTTGTTTTTATCTTTTGTTTTTAAATCTTTATCTTTTCCAAAGACAAGATTTTCCAAAGCTAATAGTTTGCTTTAATTCCTTTATCTTTTCCAAAGATAAAATTGTGATTTCTTTCTAATTTATTGTTGTCATATCCAACAATCTCCATGTTGAAGATAATTTACTTGATACTTGCCCATGGCCATTCATCGCCTTTTCTACAAGTCAAGAGAAGTCAAACACCACTTCTACTTCTCTAACTATACTAGTTTTGTAAACATGTCTGGACAATTTTCTAATGTATGAACTTTCTCAAGAGCTACTCCACATCCATCAATAACCTATCTAACAAAATGGTATTTAATCGCAATATTCTTAGTCCTACTATGATAAGTTGGATTTTTAGTTAGATCTATAGCACTTTGACTATCACAAAATGCAATCACCTTGTCTTGCACTTTTTTAAACTCACTCAAAAGACCCTTCAACCAAATTGCCTCTTTGCAAGCACATGAGACAACCATATACTCTGTCTTAGTAGTGGAAAAAGCAACTATTTTTCAAGATTTGACATCCAGCAAATAGGTCCTCATGCATGAATAAAGACATAACCTAATGTAGATCTCCTTTTGTCCAAATCACCTAAAAAATCTGAATCAACATAACCACAAACTGAACCACTACAACCATCAAAGGTGATACAATAATCACTTGTGCCTCTAAGATATCAAAGCACCCATTTCACTGCTACCCAATGCTCTTTATTTGGATTTTCCATGTATCTATTGACAACACCAACTACATGTGAAATATTTGGTCTTGTGCATACCATCGCATACATTAAACTTCCTACTACATTAGCATATGTTACATGAGACATATAATCTTTTTCTTCTTTATTACTAGGATATAAACTTGAAGAAGGATTAAATTGAGAAGCTAAAGGGATATTTACTAGTTTCACATTCTTCATACTGAATCTTATGACGATCTTCTCCACATAATTCTATTGCGATAACCAAAGCTTACCATGTTCCCTATATCTATGCATTTCCATGCCCAAAATTTGTTTTACTACTACTAGGTCCTTCATATCAAAAGTCCTAGCCATCTAAGCCTTTAACCCATTGATCTCAACTATGCTTTTGCTTGCTACAAGCATATCATCGACATATAATACCAAGATAATGAATAAACCAATTTTCAAACTTTTAAAGTAAACACAATGGTCATACTCACTCGTAAAATTTTGGCTTACCATGAAGGAATCAAACTTCTTGTACCATTGTCTGGGAGACTGCTTTAGGCCATACAATGACTTTTTGAGTTTGCAAATAAATTTCCTGTTGTGATCTTGAACAAACCCTTTTGGTTGTTCCATATATATCTCTTCATTCAAATCTCCATGTAAAAATGATGTTTTAACATCTAATTGCTCCAACTCAAGATCAAGTAAAGAAACAAGTGCCAAAACAACCCGAATAAAGATTGGCTTAACAACTAGTGAAATTTTTTCATGAAAATTAATACCTTCCTTTTGAGAATACCCTTTTTCTATCAATCTTGCTTTGTACCTTTCAACTTTATCAACACCCTTCTTCAATTTGAAGACCCATTTGCAACCATCAACTTTCTTACACTTTGGGAGTTCTACCAAGGCCCATGTTTTATTCTTCTCCAAGGCATCTATTTATTCTTTCATTGTTATTTTCCATTTAGAATTTTTAGCAACATCCAATGCTTCCTGATAAAAACTAGATTCCCCATCATTAGAAATCAAAGAAAGAAATGAAACATAATCATCATACCTTTTAGACCTGGATTTTTGACCCATGTAGATCTCCTTAGATCTAGTTGTGGAATTTCCAGATTTTCCTGTAGATTTTATGCATCCTCATCTTCTTCTTTGAAAGCTTCTTCTTACTCCATGTTTTTTGTAGATGGATGAATTTCCAATTGAATTTGTTGATGTTGAGGTGCTTGTTCCTGTTTCAAATCAACTTCTATAATTTATCTAATTTTATGAGCAGAGATTCATAAATTAATACATCTCTGCTAATAATGACTTTGTGGGTAATAGGATCCCACAATCTGTATCCCTTAATTTTGTCACCATAACCAAAAAATATATATTTCTTAGATTTGGGATCTAATTTAGAACATTGAACTTTTGAAATAAGAGCATATGCATCACAACCAAAAAAATTCAGATTTAAATAATCAAAAGAATGACCTGTCCATACCTCTTCAGGAATCTTGCAATCTATTACAACTAATGGTGATTGATTTACCAAATAACAAGCTATAGAGACTACTTTTTCCCACAACTCTTGCTGCAACTTGGAATTATTGAGCATGTTTCTTGCTCTCTCTAGAAGAGTCTTATTCATGCATCCAACAACACCATTTTGTTGAGTGTAGACAATGGTTTTATGCCTTTCAATCCCAACTTCCTTACAATAATTTTCAAATTCCAAAGATGTGAACTCATGTCCATTATCTGTTCTTAAACACTTGATTGATCTACCAATTTTATTTTCAACGAAAACTCTAAATTGCTTAAACACACTAAACACATCAACTTTTCTTTTAAGAATATATACCCACACCTTTCTAGAGTATTCATCTATAAATGTCATAAAATATGATGATCCTCCAAAAGAAATTGTAGGGATGGTCGCCAAACATCTAAATGAATATAATATAGAATACCCTTACTTGTATGATTACCTGCTTTAAACTTCTATCTAGATTGTTTCCCATAAACACAATGCTAGTAGAAATTAAAATTCAAAGATTTTAAATTTGGAAGTAACTTACAGTTTAACAATACCTTCAATCCTTTCTTGCTTATATGACCCATTCGGTGATGCCACAAATGAGTAGATTCATTTTCTTCCTTAGATACCACTACCACTTCATTTATTACAGTACTCCCTTTCAACTTGTAAAGGTTTCTAATATTTGTAGCCTTCATGACCACCAAAATGCATGTGGACACTTTCATTGATCCACCTTGACTTGTAAATTTATAACCTCCAGAACCCAAAACTCCCAAGAAAATTAAATTATTTTTGAGTTCTGGTACATGTCTTACCTCTGTTAATGTTCTCACAATACCATCAAACATTTAAATCTTAATGCTCCCAATCCCAACAGTTTTACAAGAAACATTATTTCCCATAAGAACAACACCACCATGAATATCTTGGTAAGAAGAAAACCAATTCTTATGTGGACACATGTGATTAGAAGCACCATAATATAATAACCATTCCTCATGATACTGTACGGAATTACAAACAAATAAAACTTCATCAAATGTACCTGAACTTCTCTCAATCGGATTTGCTTCCTTTTTGGATTCATCATTGTCTTCTTTCATCTTCAAACAATATTTCTTGATATGCCTTGATTTATCGTAGTACCAACATTTTCCCTTACCCTTTTTTCCTTTTGACTTAGATCTGGATGTACCTCTTGAATCTTCCCCTTTTTCTGTGGATTGACCCCTAACCACCATTGCTTCTAATGTGGAGGTTTTTATATTAGATTTCCTCTGCACCTCTTTAGAAAATAAAGCTCCCACAACAGAGTCAAATTTAAAGGTGTCAATTTTGTTAAAGCTAATATAAGTGACTAAGTGATTCTAGGATTCGGGCAATGAACATAATAACGTAACTACCTTGTCTTCATCTTCAATTTTTACACCCATACTAGCTAATTGATATATAAGAGTATTGAAAATATTTAAATGATCAACAATTTTCATACCTTCTTTCATTCGTAAAAGTAGATCCGATTTGTCAAAGACTTTGTCATATTAAGACTCCATTTTACTCCATAAGCTTGTTGTCATTTCCTCTTCAACAATATTGAAAAGAACATAATCTGCTAAACACAACCGAATTGTGCTAAGAGCTCTTGTATCAAGATTTTCCCAATCTTCATCAATCATGTTTGCAGATTTCTTTGACTTTCCTACCAACGCTTTGTGCAATCCTTGTTGCACCAACAAATCATGCATCCTAAGCTTACATAGCTCAAAATTATTATTCCCATTGAATTTCTCCACCTTGAACCTTGCATTCAAAACCTTTGCCATTTGATGCTACAAAACAAACACCAAATCCTAACACAAATGTTGCAAAATTATTGCTTTGATACCACTTGTTATGGAAATGAAAAATGTAAATCTCACAAACTTAAATAATTACAGCACAAGTTAGATGCAAAGAAATACGGAAGATAATAAAATAGAATAACAAAACAATAAACAAGACACATATTTACGTGGTAAAACCTTGACAATATGCCAAATAAACATCCATGGGGCAAAGTATCAGTATTCTTATTACTCAGAGAAATTGTTTACAGCCTTCACACAACTGCTCTTCAATTACAATTCATTACGATAATAGTTTTGCCTTCAAGACAACAAGATATATAATATCTTAACCTATGTCAAACTTAGAAAAAACCAATTTTGTTTTTATTGTTTTATTTTTATCTTTTATTTTTTCCAAAAATAATATTTTGCTTTAATTCCTTTATCTTTTCCAAAAGAATTTTTTTTTTTTTTTCTAATTTATTATTGTCATACAAATTGATATCTTATAAAGTCACCATTAATACTATTTTGTGTCATAACTCCATGAATCTTCAAATGAATGTATCCCTATACACCCCAATTCTTCGCAATAATTTCTACTCACTTCATACTTTAAAGGCTATTTTAAATTTACAAGAATTATTCATACTCTAGGATATATTTGCCCACTATTGCTTTCTCTGCAATAGGCATTATGGTACATTAAATCCGGCAATTTCAACTTTTAGTCAAGCTCTGTGATTTTCACATGTAATTGTATCTTCTATAACTCTTTATGTGAGATCATTTATTTCTTGTTGAGAGAAAGTACTATCTATTTGGTTGTATCTGCATACACTTTATTTTCTTGCAAATGCTAAACATAGTTGAAATATCTACATATTCCTACAATTTCTTAGTATCCTGCATGCTCATTTTTATAAAATAATTATTAATATTGGTTTGCTTGAATGAATTTATTGTGAGTCTATTTTTTATAAGATTTGATTGGTAGATTTTGATGAGTGAAATCTTTTAGAATGATTTTATAATTTTTATGTATAAGTGAAATAATTATAAGGTAAATCAATTCAGGGCTATTGAGGGAAGTATGCCACTTATACTTTGAATTTTCTAATTCGAGCTAGATCCATCTAAGAAGACATTACGCCAAACATATCATATTTGGAGTTGTTTGGATTTACACATAGAGTACCTACTTAAAAAGTGTCATTTCATTTGAAGATGGTAGAATCACACCCAATATTTATTCATGAAAATAATGTGTCAATGTGTTCACATTTAGAAGTGTGTCCAAAATCACAAAAGGTTGTTGATTTGTTCTAGGCTTACCAAGGGAGAATGTTTTGACTAAAGCGTTTACATATGGATTTGTGTCAAATATTAAAATTTTCTATTCCAAATGATGTTTTATATTCCCAAGGTATTAGGAGGGAATCTAGAGGAGTTTTAACTTAAAGTAAACCAAAATTAAATAATGTTTTAATAATTTAATGCTAGAGTTGTTCTAGCTGCATGCTAGCTTTAATTTTGCAATTTTACTTTTGGCATATGATTTTATTTTTCCTAAGAAATATTGTAACTAATTCAGTTGGAGATGAAAGAATAATATTTAATGCAAGTCAAATAATAAATGCTAATGTAACTTGAACCCTTGGTGTTGAGGTAATCTCCACCATTGATCATGCCCTAGGTTTTGCCGACCTTGTCTACAAAGGAAATATTTTTTCATTGTAAAGGTTGTTGAACATGAATTGTTATAACTAGACATTTTGAAATCAATACAAGCAAATCATTGAATTGTGGTGTTCACTTGTGGGTTTCTTATGTTTGCATGATTCATTTCTTCAATATTAGATAGAGTTTAGTTATGATGATGATGAAGTGTGGAGATATCTGATAGATCTCTCAACCATTTGTAGCTTGTTGATTGTAAGTTTCTTTGTACAGTTAATTTGAATCTTATTTGTTATTAGTTTAATTATGAAGATTTGTTTGAATCATGACAAAATTAGGCATTTACATGAATTTTCATGATTTAAAAATCTTTCATCAATTTTGAATATTTCACTATTTTTGTGGCATTGTCAATTAACATCTAATTAAACAAGAATTAGTTTTGTAAGGGATCCATCTATTCACTACAACAAATCCCTATGATTAGCTCCCTTTTTTGCTCTATTTTTTGCTTCCACCCATTGTTTTAATGCATTTTTCTCCAATTTTTTTGAAAAAGTCAGTGTTATTTATCGAGATGGTACTATTTTTGGCATTTTTTGCACTGATCAAAACAAGTAGGCGCTAAATTAGGCACAAATTAGTGCCAAGTTTTGTGTCGGCATTAACGCCTAATTATTTTTATCTAGTAGGGATTAAGGGTTAAGGGATTAGGGGTGTTAGAGCAAAAAATCCTTCCCCAATATTCACTGGCCTTCAATTGCTTGCCTACATTTTACTTGCATCAAAAGATCCCTCAACCCTCAACTCTCAACCTTAAACCCTAAAACCTCAACCCCTATACCCTCTGTATACATCTAAAAATGGTCATGACATTTAATTAATTAAATACCAATTATTTAATTAATATTCGACTACGTATAAATAAATTCTCAATTTATTTATATTGTTCACCCTTCTCTAATTCTCCAAATCTAAAATCATATTCTTCTTAATTAATTAAATAAGCAAATTTCCATAAGCTTGTTTTATTTAATTAATCTTCACTAATCTCGATTAGGAATTCAAGCACATGTCTACAAATTTTTGTGCCACCTCACCAAGGTCACATGAAATTAAATAATTCTAATTTTTAATTAGAATTATCTTCAACCAAATTTAAAATCACATGGCTTATTCCTCACACACTTCCACCAATTTTCAAGCACATGGTCTTTTCTTCCCACACTTGAGTCTTCCATCCAAATGGCATGTTGGCCATTGGTCAAGAGATTCTTCCATCCAAATGGCATGTTTTCTTTGGTCAAGGGGACAACATCTTGATTCTCTCCATCTCCGCCATTCATTATTCTTGTTCGAATCTAGACCATTGATCGTTGCCACCTCACAAGATGCTTGGAAAAGGCTATAAATACAACCTTTTGGAATTGTATTTTGCATCCACTTTTGAATAGAGTTATCATGCAGAAATATCATTTGAGCATCCACTTTTGAATAGAGTTATCATGCAAGAATATCGTTCGATCTTGGGAGCATTATGGAGTCTTATAGTTACATTTTATATCATTTTTTACATCATAGTTAAATCTTAGACTAATACTTTGCTTCATAGTTGCATTTTATGTCATCCTTTGCATCATAGTTGCATTTTAGATTAGCATTTTCATAGTTAGCATTTGAGCATATGGAGTATCATTTTATTTTTCCATAGTTTGCATTTGAGCATATGTAGAATCATATATAGAATCATATAGATCACTACCATAGTATCCACCACCATTTGTCCATTCATCATAATCATCGTCATCCATTCATCATAGTATCCATTATCCTTTCCATCGAATAGTTGCATGTAGGAATTTAGTTGGATTGCATGTTGAATACTAATCTCGTTTCTTAAGTGTCATTCTAATAGCCTTTGTGCACATAGAAATCTGAGGGCCAAAGGGTTAAAGGAATCTAAGAATACTCTTACCTTATATATTGAATTTCTAACCCTAATCCTTCAACCAGATACCCTCAAACCTATAACAATTCTAAACGCCACCTCAACCCTAAACCTTTAAAACCCTAAACCCTTAAACCTTTCTAATTCTCTAAATTCTCAACCCTAATCCTCAACCCTATAATTCTCAACTCAATACCCTAAACCATCAACCTATAGGTCCTCAACTTCTATAATTCTCAATTCTCAACCCTCTACCCTAGTATACATGGATCCTCAACCCTCATATATCTCTATCCCTCCCTCCTCTTCTAGTATCCTCTCTATCCCACTTCTCCCTCCATCTCTTGATCCATCCATCCCTCCCTCTCTACCCTAATCCCTCAACCCCAAACCATCAACCCTTAAACACTCAACCCTAAACCCCCAACCCCCAACCCTAAACCCTAAACCCTTAAACCAACCTCTACCCTCTACCCTCTACCCAATACCCTTAAACCCAAGTAAAATCTCTACCCTAATCCCTCAACCCCTATACCCTCTACCCTATACATTGGACCCTCAACCCTATACCCTTGGTGTGACTGCAAGGGCATAAAAATTCAACTATAGCCCTTTTGTACATTTTATGGCATAATACACCTCATTTTTGCATTCAATCATCTACAAATTTTCCCATGTTTAAAATTTTTGAGTAAAGGATAATATGAAGATAATAGTATGATCTTAAATTTGAGAATTAATAGCATTTGAATTAAATGGCATTTTTATCTTCTTTTCAATTAAAATTTGTAATATTTAATTTGTAAAATATTATAAAATAAATAAATAATAATAAAATTTATATGTTGAATATTAATCATTATTTAGAATTTATTTTTCACAATAATAATATGAATGGTTTGGAAGAAATGCAAGAGGCAAATCTATTTTAATTAAAAAAAATCTTAGAGTGCAAGGAATCTAAAGTAATATCACAATCATAATCACAATCACAATCACCCAATTTTTTAAAATTATAATATTTAAAATCATAATTTAATGATTAAATTATATATTTAATTCATATTCATTTTAGTTTTATTTAAATAAATATTTTTCTATATATATTTTAAAATTAAAATTAATAATTGTTAAAGATATTTTTCATATTTTGATTTTATATAAAATAACATCAATAGTTTTTAATTATTAATTGAACATACAAATTAATAAATTTAATAGATAATAGTAATTTTTTATTATAAAATATATGTATTTTGTTTTCTAAATTTGTTTGAATATTAAAAGATTCAATGATTAAACATATACACTATATGTGATTGTGTGGGAGTTTTTTCACATCAATATTTTGGATCATACAAAATATTGATGTTAATAAAAAAAATCTTATAAGCATTCTCAATTTCATTAAAATGGACTTATATAGAAATATTATATCTCACATATTCTTAAATTTATCCTATATTAAATATCATAAACTATTTTTTAAAATTTATAAATTTATTTCATAAATAGTACTAAAATAGTTGAAACTTCTATTACAAAAAGCAATGATCTTGGGATGCACTTTTCTCTTCTCAACTCAAACCATATCACCTACAACACTTTGGATGCTCACATGGATGTTAAAACCATCAAAACAAGGAATAATAAGTGTAAATAATTTTTTTTCGTGAAATTGTTAGGATGTTTATTTTCCTAAATAATTTTATGTTATTTTTCCCTCCCTAATCCCATAACAAAGGTTGAATAGAGGTGAATTGAAATTCCCCAAGGTGGGTCATAACCAACAAAGGTTCCTCTTCTCCATGTAATGAGTGTTAAATACTAGGTGCAAAATTTACCTTGCGAGTCTTATTTCTTCTAAATTATAATTTAATAATTTAGATAGTAAAATAATGTATTATCTCTAAACATATTAGAATGGAAAAAATGAGACACTTGTGTGTGAATAGAAATATTAATTATTTATTATTATTATCTAGGATACATA